>CM037076.1:45610135-46280234 GCA_020882685.1 Aphelinus atriplicis | reverse complement strand
GCCAGTTGTTCGAGCTCGCGCTGCAGCTCACACCATTGCGGCGGCAGCTCTCCACCGCATCGGCCAACCGGCGCGGCCACCTTCCTGCATCTGTCTCGCGACGACGCACATCTGACACACGTGTGCTTCGCCTTCGCTCTCGCTGCTTTCTGTCCGCGCGAATTGCGCCACCGGAAATCAAACGTTATGCAACATTAATCGGGAGCCCGAGGCTTGTGCGGCGATCAACGGGCGCCGATGGTTCGGGCGCTTTTCCCGCCCGCCCGATGCACTGGCACAATCAAATTCAAGGTCGGCCGCGAGAAGCGCTCTTCTGCGTCCTACGCGCGCCAGCCCGACAATCGATCCTCTAGTTACGCCACGGACCAAATGCACCGATGCTCCAGAGCGCGCTCCCTGCCCCTGCACTATTCTCGTGTCTATTAACTCGATCATATCTTGCCATTCTCACATTCGATATTCAACCAGACAATCGGCACAATCTGTTTTTCACTTTTTACACTGGAACGCCACGCACGATCGAATTTTTTTAATCGATCAATCACCCCCGTACTCCGAAAAACGAGACACCGATGCTACATTGCTTATTGTATTACATGTGCTTCTATAGTGATGAGTGAATTTTTATAATTGCGAATTGTTAAAGACTAGTTTTTCACTTAAGGTAACTGTACCCAATTTGGCACTGTACCCAATTTGGCACAATCGTCAGATTTCGTATTTCCGGTGCTCTCTGAGCATCAGT
Organism: Aphelinus atriplicis; assembly: GCA_020882685.1. NCBI lineage: Eukaryota > Metazoa > Arthropoda > Insecta > Hymenoptera > Aphelinidae > Aphelinus > Aphelinus atriplicis. Next base: position 46,279,489 of record CM037076.1, on the reverse strand, counting down.
CGCTCTTGGGTTATGTTGGGGGAATTAAAAGAAAATTTTCGGTATCTTCCCCGCCCATTTAGCCCTTAAAACCACTCTCCTACAACACTTTGAAGTTTCACTTACTGATTTTTTCACCATTTTCTTATTTCACTTTTCACACTCAACCTATAAAATCAGGTGTCAATAATTTTTATCTCTCAAAGTGTCATTACTCTTTTTTGTGTAAAAACATCTCAGCTTTCGATTGGTCTCATCAGTTTTCCTAAAATTATTTTTTATCCTACTCAAATTGCTGTTTTTCGCATCAAAAAAAAGTGTACCCAATGTGCCCCTCTACGCGTTTTTAAATGGGAAGACTGAGTGAAATCATTGAATATTTGTATAGACATATTACGATGATTTAGACGCGTATTTTTGAGTTGTATGTTAAAAATTTTGTATAAATATCACTGGGAACATAATTGAGAGTTTATTTCAATGCCAATTGGATCGTCCCTGTAGGCCTATATAGGCTGTAGCTAATGATTAAAAAATTGTGCCAAATTGGGTACACGTTTTGTGCATTTAGCCTTTTTGCGTTTTTTTTTAAATTGCGATTTTCGATAGGTTAAAGTAGTCGAATGATGATTATGAAGATGGTTTCTAATAGGTATTGAGCTAAGCTTTGAGATGCCGTTCACAGAATTTTAAAATTCGAAGTCTATCATAGTCAAATTCGCGAAAAACCCTTAGGGGGGGGCACATTGGGTACAGTTACCTTAGATAATTATTTCAAACAGCAATGGCCAAAACTGGTTGAATATAGAAGAAAAATGTCAAAAAGTAAGTGACGCGCCCGGATGAAGGTATAGTCAATGATCTCGTTATTATCAGAAGTTAGCTATAAAGCACAGATATATTTAGTAAATAGAGAAATTGTAAATATTGTTGGGTTCGGAGGAAGCCGACAATGAGATCATTGACACCGGTGCACAATTGCGCAATGTTTACGTCACTGCACAGATTGTTCGGCGTGGTTAGGTCGCACTTGTCGATGCACCTGATCGAAGGATAATCGAGTCACGATATTTTGGAAGTGTTTACGGGAATTGAAGAGAGTGCAACCATCACAAGCGATTAATGCAAATGGGCATCGGGCGTTACACGCAGATCTAGAGTTATACCGATAGAGGAGCGCGCAACGAGAACTGGCTCCCGCCTGAGGAGGGGCCGAGGGTTTGGCAGATGCTGCAGGAAGCGTTGCCTCGAGTTGGCAGACGAGCAGAATCGACGTAGAGCTGTTGTCGCGACTACGACACGCGCTCGCTACACGGGAGAGTTGGCCGCGCGCGAACCGGCCACTCGCCGAGCCCGGAGTCAACTGCGGCCCGGTCTCGGCTCTACTCGGCACTCGGCGCTCGGCTTGGTCCGCGCGCGCGCGATCGAGGGACACTGGTGCAGAGAGAGAGAGAGAGAGAAAAAGAGGAGGGAGGCGAGTGAGAGGGCATGCGCGCAACCGGCATAACCGCTGCATATGCACCACGACCGGGAAGCCCCCCGGCCCCACTCTGCCCACGTGCGTTGCACTCTTTCGCAACTCTAACCCTTTTATTAACAAAACCGCTGCCAAGTGCCTTAGCAGTATGCTTTCTCAAAGAGGCTTCAACATCACCCACAAACGCGTCCCAAACCTGTATTTTCACCTTTCCACTAGCGTAGATACTATCATCTATTTTTCAAAAATTACAAAAAAATTATTTAATCAATTCAATTCGTATCTTTGTGACTGTGTAAAGTGTCGTTCTTTTTCAATTGACCAAACTATGTTGCGAGTGTTGATGTCTGACCGGGCTCTCTTATTATTTGATCAAATGCAACAAAGCAAACTGTTCTAGGTTCTACACGATGCGAGACATTTGGACCTGCATAATTTTTCGATCAGTTCATCTTGTGACTGTCATACGGTTAAATGGCGGTCAAAATCGATCCGCACTGCCCTCAAGTCCGTATTTAGCACACTTGAAGACTCATTTTGATCATTTTCGACGGCAAAAGACACAAAATTTTCCCAACCTTCTCTATAGTACGTTGAAAATACTGGAAACGAAACTTACATCAATTTTTTTCCCCCTTAGCAACGGTTGCTAGGGCGGTGAACAACGGTTGCTAAGGAGCTAATTGGGAAGATTTTGTATCCTTTGCCGTCGAAAATGATGGGAATGGGTCATAAATTAATGATTTCCAACCTTCGTAACTGTTGCTAGGGAGGTAAACAACCGTTGCTATGGAGCAAATACAACAATTCAGTGTCCTTGGCCATCGAGTGTGACTTAAAACTGATTTTCCGGCTTGCCCCAATGAGCACTCATAAGGATTTGTGAGAAAACACGTTAGGAACGGTTGCTAGGGAAATAACCAACGGATTTTGCTGAAATTCAACTCGGACTAGATCTTGCCGCGATTAACCTGTGTGCAAAATTCCAAGACGATCGGATCATTCCTTCGGGAGTTATCGTGGACGAAAGAAACGAAAAAATAGACACCTTAACAACGGTTGCTAAGGAAATAAACAACGGATTTCGCTGAAAATTGAACTCGCCCGAGATTTTGCAGCGATTAACCTGTGTGCGAAATTTCAAGACGATCGGACCATTCCTTCGAGAGTTATCGTGGACGAAAAAAAAACGGGACGCACACACACACACACACACACACACACACACACACACACACACACATACATACATACAGACACTTTTGAATTTCCATGTTTTTCGACCCGTAGATCACGAAAATCGAGGTCCCGAGGTCTGATTCGTTGGGTCGATTTTTGCCCCATTACAAAGCTTTCTCTTTGAGAAAGCAAAAAAAAAAAGGAAAACTCGTTATCAAGCTTCTCCAAATCATTCTGTCTCACAGACCATTGTCTAACACTTTAGTTATGGAATTTCGCCTTTGATCTATGTCCTATGTGGACGTGTCTACGAGTGGCTGGCGACGAGTGTTAAACGCTTACACGAGTTATTAAAATTAAATGCACCAGTTGGGTACAATATTTGATATTATGAAAGCTCGTAAAACGGCCCTTTGAGAAATGCACCAGTGCGTGAAATGGCGTTGTACGTATCGAGTACCATAAACATCATTTTGCTACGCACGAATGGAGATCGAACGCAACGCGTCTGCTGATTCTCTAACGAATGTTTCTTGACTCTCTGCACTCTCTGAAAATTATTTTTATATTTTTATATTATTTTCAAATTATTTTCATTAAAATTACTTTTATTCTGCAACTTCCTTTCATCTCTAGGAAGCAATGGACCAAAAACATCCAATTGCACTAATATGGGGGTTTTTATGTAACTTGGGTATTTACATAATAGTATATTATGCACCCGAGCGAGGTTAGGCGATTTCGGCACGAAAAACGTTTGCGACCCGAGCGCAGCGAGCATTGCAAGTTTGCTCGTGCCGAAATAGCCTAGATGAGCGAGGTGCATATACTATTTTTCTGCCGCGGGGTACGAAAAATAGTTTTCGTCCCAGCGGCAGTAAAGTGTCTACTTTGCGTCCTGGCGTTTGCAAAGAATGGCACTTTTCTGCCGCGGGGTACGAAAAATAGTATATGCACCTCGCTCATCTAGGCTATTTCGGCACGCGCAAACTTGCAATCCTCGCTGCGCTCGGATTTCAAACGTTCGAAATCGCCTAACCTTGCTCGGGTGCATAATATACTGTGTAATGGAAGGTTCCGAGTCATTTTGAGAATTACAACTGAGTGGATGTATATGATCAACCCATACTAAGGTCATAATAATGAGCCAGTGCTTGAAAAGTTTGGTATTTTAAATCAATCTGGTAAAATCTCTTTATAAATTACTGTTTTCGGAAAAAATAAGCAATGGATGTTGCTGAAAATTAAATTTGGATCACATCTTGCCCTGTGCGAAATTCCAGGAAGATCGGACGATTCGTTCGAGAGTTATCGCGTGAGAAAAAAGGGGTATAGGTACGTAGGTACGGGCTTTTACACACAGACAATTTCGGAATTCGACGTTTTTGATCCGTAGATAATGAAAATAAAGGTTCCAACTCTCTAAATCGAAAATAGTAAAAATCTACTATTCAATAGTACAAATTGCACAACTGCTCAAAATAGTAGAAATTCACTGAAAAGTAGTAAAATTTTACTAAAAAATAGTAGAATTTTAACTTAAAAATAGTGAACTTTCACTAAATTACTAGAATATTAGTAAAATTTTACTATTTTTATAGTGAATATTTACTATTTCGAGCAGTTGTGTTTGTACTATTAAATAGTAATTTTTTACTATTTCAGATTTAGAGAGAAAATCGGTTTCAAAAGTACGATTTTCGCCCCGGCACAAAGATTTCTCACTTCGAGAACGCAAAGTGGTATTAACATGTCAAACAGACTATATGTGAAGTAAAAATTCTTGTAAATGAAATTACATTGAATTTCTCTCCCTCTTTTCAATGATTGCTGGGGAAATGAACGTAGGTTACTGCGGAACGTGGACGGTTTGGAAAATTTTGAAACATTTGATGTTCCAATTGTCGGAAGTAGATTTTATGCTAATCATTTTTCCGTCCCCTTATCAACAGTTAGAGATGTAAACGACGGTTGTTAAGGGAAATTGGACTTGGTTCACACCTTGTCACGATGAATTTATCTACAAAGTTTTATAAAAATTTAACTGACAATTTTTGCTCTATGATGACAAAAGCTGCTACTGAACATTTAACCGGCTCAAATCTGGCAACCTGCACTGACTTAGGTGCGACATTTCAGGAACATCAGACCATTCCTGTACGGAAGAAATCGTGTGCCAATAATAGCGTCACGAATACGTACATATTATATACATATGCACATGCAGACATTTCGAAGATTCGACATTTTTTTCAAGTGGTCTAGAAGCAATTGTTAAGAACATTTTCAAAATATATTTGTTTTACAATCTCCTGAGGTTTTGCATGTTTGACCGAGAGGGTCGTGGGAGCTATATGGTCTATGAACACAATACGCATTACGCGAAAATGCTGCAATTGCAAATAAAAAATGTTTTCTCTTTGAGAATGCAAAATAATGGTTCCGGCCGGGATCGAACTGGCGACCTTCTGCGTGTAAAGCAGACGTGATAACCGCTACACCACGGAACCCAATTAATTCGGTAACCATAATGAGAAGATTTCACATTAGTAAGTCTTAGTAATCAATTATCGAATTTGATCATCTATTTTATCGATAATCGCATAAACTTGGAATGAAAAAATGATTCCCAGTCACTTAAATACATTCAAATAATATTCTTCCTACCTTATCTACTAAGGTTATATTTGCCACTGTCGATAAATTAGGAATATATTGATATAAACACAGACAATATTGATTGATTATCTTTGGGTTCTTTCATTTCAATCGAACTGAACATTCAAATAAAGCTAAAGATTATTATAAAAAATTTAGGAAAAAATTAGTTGATTGAACATATAAGAGAAGATGCATGAATTCAACTATCATAGTGTAATGGGGAAGAATAGTTTTTTTTTTTCCTTCCAGGGGTTATCCTCACAAGGAGATGTACCCATACGTAGAGAGGGGAAGAATAGTTCTTCACAACACTTAGTTTTATCCTCCATGGTACATAAAATATCACAAAATAAACAATTCGCTTTTTTCTTACTAAATGATAAAATATAAATTTTAAAAATTTTATTTGATTTCATATGGATATGTTCTCCATTAGGCGTTCGGGCGTTCCTTTATCCTATATAGTATAGTAATCCTTTCAGTCACTCGACATCGAAAAAGCTATTTTATGTATATTATGCAACTAGTGCCTGAAATGCGATTTCACGAGTTGCATACGATATTTTATGTTATAAGTGATCTACGCGAATTTCACGCATCGATTTCCGTGCTAAAAAACCAGTGCTGAAAAAGTGGGCTAAATCACTAGTGCGTGAAATGAGCGTTTATGATCACGCATAACATAAAAATACTTTTCATGATTTTACCGATGCCCAATGATACGGAAGGGCATAATGAAAATGAATATCAAAACAAAATTTTATTTTTTCTGTAACTTTTTTCCACGAGAAGCCAAACTATAATGCATAATTACCGACACCCAACTCGGAGGTTTATGCAATAAACGAGCGAAAAATGTCTGTTTTCTGCTCTGACGTCCGTAAAGAATGACTCTTTTCTCACACCGAAGACAAAACATAATATACACACCTTATCCATCGAGACTATTTTGGCACGTGCAAACTTGTATAAGGTTTATCGCGCTGAAATCGTTTCACCTTGCTTAGGCGTATCATACTAACTTTGGCATAATAATGGGCGTAGAGTATGCTTTCGATCTTATTGTTTTTGTTTTGAAGTTCAACTTGAGAAAGCAAAATGCCGCTCAATAATACATGGGTTAGAGTAAGATTATATATCATAAAAACTCATTTGATAAGTAAAAAAAAATTTCAGCAAGCGATTTGACATAAAATTGTATGTAAAATCGCTATTATATCTATTGCTATGCTTATAAGCCTTCTCTCAAATACAATGGCTGGATTTACAAATCGAATCAGAATGAAACCATTTTAATGATACATGATTAAAATGGTTTCATTCTCTACGAAGAGCGACGATGTGGTTCTTCAGATTTTTGGGGTTGTTGATTACAAAACCGTAAAAGGTGTCAAATCAATAGATAATAAATGTTCCACGAGTTAAAAAATAATAAAAAAAAAAATGGTACGTAGCATAATTTGTTTATGATTGATGGAATATTAAACATTTTGTTAATCTACAAACGAATCGGTTTTCAGTGATCTGAAAAATTAATTAGAATAAGATGGCCTCTGTGCAAGGATGAAACGCTTAAGCAGACGTTTAAGCAGACATTACCCAGAAACCCTTACACATGTATTGAGAATGAATCATTTATATTGGAAAAATTTTTTACTAATATCAGATATGATAACACAAGTCCTCACTCACACAAAAACTTCTTCAAAAAATTGCTCTAACAATTAATACTACTTAGTTGAGTCTTTGAAAAATATTGATTTTATAATATTCTTGCAAATACAAAAACATTCAAACACACTAAATTGATCAGTTCTAAAATAATCGATTTTATTCACCGGTATTTCATTTATACATGAAAAGTGAGGCAACCACAAATATCTATTCAGATTCTTATCGAAAATGTATATTCTTGAATATTTATACTTATTTCTATTGTAAAGTGGAATTTCCAAGGAGTATCTTCGAGAAACCAATTCATCGACTATACATATCTTTTTAGTGTGGTCAATTTGAACATATAATGATGTTAAAATTGTATATTTTTAATCTTTTCCAGATTGTTGGCGTGATTACCGCAATTGACAGTGCTTTAAGCTGGTTTAAATTGAAAAAGTATGAAGAATTCACTCATCACTTTACAGATATTCCAGTTTTAGTAACAACGGCAATAGCTGTTGTAATCGTTTTCCTCGGTGCCCTCGGCATGTTTGTAATTCTTCTTCACTGTCTTCCCGGGATCCTTACGGTATGATATGAAGAAGAGATTGTATGATTATCCTATATTTTCATTACTTCATAACTTATTATATTGCAGCTTTTTTTACTGACTGGCTTATTATTTATGTGCATCCTAGTTGGATATATCTACTTTTACTTATCTTTAGACTCCTTTGAAACTGAAACTCTGAGAAAATTGAACGCATCATTTAAAGAATATGATAGTGGAGTTACAACACACATATACATTGATTCTCTCCAGTCTAGTGTAAGTGCTTTAATATCACTAGTTTTTATATATACTAAGGTACCTGTACCCAATATGCACCACCTAAGCGAGAAAGGTCACTACACCGCGTCAAATGAAAATATTCTAACGTAATTGGTGTCAAATGAAAGCTCTACTCAATACCTTCAAAATGATCATTTAATTTGAACAATTTTACGCTGAGATGCAGCGTTTCGGGAAAAAAATTTTGGGTGTACCCAATATGGCGCCACCCTGAAATTACTTCTTTTCATCCAATTTGAAGCATGAAGCATGTCTGAAATGAATAAAATACAAAAAAAAAAGTATATTTCTTATATAATTTTTTTAAAAAATACATTTTGTTTTTGATTAAACCATATTACATAGACTACATGAACTTTTAACAACCTAAATCAGATCAAGTTTTCAGTTAAAATTCATGAAAAAACGTTGTTTCTAAATCAACAAAATTAACTGATGCAACATTTAATTCCAATATTAATCTCTCAAATTGATGAATATTCTTTTTAGTGTAATTTTAAATATGATTGAGATGTTCTCACTGAAATGGAAGAGTTTTTGAAAATTCATTCATTTTAAAAATGTCTGAGCCGAGGTCCGAGCCCATTTGGGACTAGGCTATTGTCTTGATGGTAGAAGAATTCTGTTTGATGTTTTTTCCTAGACAGTATTTATAAACGCATAATTCGTTGAATTCGACCACACAATTCTTCGTTCTGTACTGTCGTTAACGCATATGGTCGACTCATTTTCCTTTTTTCGGATATGTTTTGTTTGACATATCGTTGAAATGTTCGAAGTATATCGATACTATATCTTATAAATAGTCGAAGCCATCCTCTGCGATATCTCACCTTTCTTGACCTGCTCCAGAGCTTGAACTAAATTCTCTTTTGATCATGTTTGGCGGATATTTACCATGAACGGGTTGATTGTAGCAGCTGGAACAAGAAAATAGGGGTGGCGCATATTGGGTACATTTGATAAAAATAACGAAGAGCTATTGAAACTGTTGATGAAGAGGGCGTACGATGATAAAAAAAATTGGATGATGTAGATGGGGTGTCAAGGAATCGAATGATATGTCGCTCGATTTTTTTGGCCCAGTTTAAGGGTATTAAAAAAATTCGCACTTACCTGAGCAAAATTAGATCGAGAATCAAAATTGGTGAAAAAATGGAGAAAACGAGCTGTAACAAGTTGGTATAAGGGTTCCCGATCGGTGAAAATGTTTTCTTTCCTCATTATTTAGCATTGCCGACAAGATCCTGTGCCGCAGCGATGCTCTAGACGCGCGTATATATGAAATACGGTGGGTGGCGCATATTGGGTACACACACCTTATTTACGATTGTGAAGAATCCCCGATTTACTTTTAGTAAAATGGGTATAAAATTGTGTGTGTATGTGTGTGTGTGTGTGTGTGTGAGATGGTTTTAATAGCCTGTGATTCTAACGCAACTTTTATATGCTCAGATGGGCAAGCAAAAAGTAAATAAATGTTCATTGACCTTAGTAATAGAATGAATTGATACGACATTTTCATATATCGACGTGTCTTATGAAGAAAGATCCATAACTGAATCTGTCCACGAAGAAAGACAAATGTCGGAATTATTCTCCCGCAAATATTAACGAAAAAAGAGTTTAACCCATTAGCGCCCAAACGGCCGCTCGACGGCCGTTTTTTTGAGCGATAGATTTCATATGGTTATAATGGTTCAAAAAATTTGGGAAGAACATTTTCTTGTGCAAAATTTTGTCAGCTTTGCGATCTCGATTAAATGAACGCCCTCATTGTTATAAACAATTGATTGCAAAAAAACACGAAATTTCGAGTCAAAATTTTGTATTGTGTCAACCGTAAAACATAGAAACCGGTCGCAACGAACCCCGGGATGTGAATTTCCAGCGTCCATGGACCTGAAACTAAATGTTGGCATAGTTGTAATTGTTCAAATTTATTGTTGGAAGACCCAAAATGGCGGCCGACCGAAAAAATTGTAGCTTCAACTTGGAATTGTTTTTCTCGAAAACTGTGGGTCAAATCAAAAAATTCTTAAGAACAAAAAAGTTTTAGAATCACCTGAAGAACACTCTGTTCTTATGAATTTTTCGATTTGTCGGCTAAGAAACGCACGGAAAAATTTCTAAAAAATAATTTCATTATTTTTTTTTTCTCAAAAACTATAGATCCAATCAAAAACCGCTGCCAAGTGCCTTAGCAGTATGCTTTCTCAAAGAGGCTTCAACATCACCCACAAACGCGTCTCAAACCTGTATTTTTACCATTCCACTAGCGTAGATACTATCATTTATTTTTCAAAGATTACAAAAAAATTATTTAATCAGTTCAATTCGTATCTTTGTGACTGTGTAAAGTGTCGTTCTTTTTCAATTGACCAAACTTTGTCGCGAGGGTTGATGTCTGCCCGGGCTCTCTTATTATTTGATCAAATGCAACAAAGCAAACGGTTCTAGGTTCTACACGATGCGAGATATTTGGACCTGCATAATTTTTCGATCAATTCATCTTGTGACTGTCATACGGTTTACTGGTGGTCAAAATCGATCCGGTCCGTATTTAGCACACTTGAAGACTCATTTTGATCATTTTCGAGGGCAAAAGACACCAAATTTTTCCAATTTTCTCTATAGCATGTTGAAAATATTGGAAACGTATCTTACATGAATTTTTCTTCCCCTTAGCAACGGTTGCTAGGGCGGTAAACAACGGCTGCTAAGGAGCTAATTGGGAAGATTTTGTGTCCTTTGCCGTCGAAAATGATGGAAATAGGTCATAAATAAATGATTTCCAACCTTCCTAACTGTTGCTAGGGAGGTAAACAACCGTTGCTATGGAGCAAATACAACAATTCAGTGTCCTTGGCCATCGAGTGTGACTTAAAACTGATTTTCCGGCTTGCCCCAATGAGCACTCATAAGGATTTGTGAGAAAACACGTTAGGAACGGTTGCTAGGGAAATAACCAACGGATTTTGCTGAAAATTTAACTCGGACTAGATCTTGTCACAACTAACCGGAACCGCAAAGTTCCAAGACGATCGGATCATTCCTTCGGGAGTTATCGTGGACGAAAGAAACGAAAAAATAGACACCTTAACAACGGTTGCTAAGGAAATAAACAACGGATTTCGCTGAAAATTGAACTCGCCCGAGATTTTGCCGCGATTAACTTGTGTGCAAAATTTCAGGACGATCGGACCATTCCTTCGAGAGTTATCGTGGACGAAAAAAAAACGGGACGCACACACACACACAAACACACACACACACACACACACACACACACACACACACACATACATACATACAGACACTTTTGAATTTCCATGTTTTTCGACCCGTAGATCACGAAAATCGAGGTCCCGAGGTCTGATTCGTTGGGTCGATTTTTGCCCCATTACAAAGCTTTCTCTTTGAGAAAGCAAAAATTATACGAACAAAAAGTCTTAAAATTACTCAAAGGATATTCTCAAATTTTTTCACAAGTTTTTAAGCAATTTGCGTTTTTTTGAGAATTTGAAGAATCAAAATTTTGAAAAATTTCATCAAAAAATTCTGAAAAAATTCAAGAGTCTTCAGATTCTAAGAGTTTTATGATCTTCTAAGAGTTCTTCAGATGATTCTAAGACTTTTTTATTCCTAAGAATTTTTTGATTTGACCCATAGTTTTCGAGAAAAACAATTCCAAATTGAAAGCTACAATTTTTTCGGTCGGCCGCCATTTTGGGTCTTTCAACAATAAATATGAACAATTACAACTATGCCAACTTTTAGTTTAAGGTCCATAGGCGCTCGAAATTTACATTCCGGGGTTCGTTGCGACCGGTTTCTATGTTTTACGGTTGACACAAAACAAAATTTTGACTCGAAATTTCGTGTTTTTTTGCAATCAATTGTTCATAACAATGAGGGCGTTTATTTAATCAAGATAAAAGTAACGGAATCGGAAAGCTGACAAAATTTTGCACAAGAAAATGTTCTTCCCAAATTTTTTTAACCATTATAACCATATTAAATCTACACAGCAAACACGATTTCTTAATTTAAGTCAAAAATCTTTCTTAAAATGGGACGGAACGAATTTCAGTATAAAAAAAGTACTGGAATCAAAATTCTTATTTTGTACTTCGATTAAGTACTTTTTGTTTTGAATTTCTTCACGACGAAGTACTTGGAGTAATAATTCTCATTTCTGTATTTAGATTATTCTTTTATTAGTGTCTCAATCTCAAAAATATGTGGGCGATAACCCTTGCACAAGGTAAATAAAAATGTAATTTTCAAATCTATTGTTTATTTTTTTTATCGTTTGTTTATTTATTTTATTTTATTTTCTCTATTATTTTAATCAGGTTCTCAGAATTCGGAGCAACTCGTAAAGTTGTGTAGTTTTAATCCGAATGCTCACAAAAATACTAGTCAAACACTGGTCAATCAATTTAGGCCAGAATCGATTTTAGAAATTACTAAATTTGCTTTCAGTAAATTTTTACTGAATTTTAGAAAAATATTAATTTTGAGTAATAATTTACTGAAACTAAGAAATTTCGGATTTATTGAACTTATTTTGAGTAAAATAACTTTTCAGTACTGCAACACTTTTAAGTAATTGTTTTTACTGTGTATCGCTCAAAAAAACGGCCGTCGAGCAGCCGTTTGGGTGCTAATGGGTTAAACTGTAGAAGAGGCTTGTTTTTTTTTTGTCAATGATAACCTACTCATTCTAAGCTTTCGTTCCATATATTTTTTCACGTCGGAAAATTATGGGATTTGCGCCATGGATCCTTTTTGCGGACAGATTGTGAGTTGTGTCTTTCTTCGTAAGAGTCATCGATATATAAGTATTTGGAACTGCCAGCTATGTTTCTTATTCATAATTGTTACAGCTTCACTGTTGCGGAATATTACAATATTCCGATTGGCAATCAATTTTGGGATATATCCCAGGATCATGTTGTGGCTCAAAGAATAATTGTAAGGATTCGGATTTAATATATATGGAGAGTTGCCATCACAAGATAAATCGATTGATGAGTTATTACACATTATCATTATTCATAATGGTCATGATTATAGAAGGATTTCTCGTAAGTACATTTCACTATCAATCATTAGGTACATCAAAGCGAGAAATTGTGAAATTTTGAAACCGTGAATGACTTCTTGGAGACTATTAAGTTGCAAATTCTAATGAAAATAGATGGTCGTAAGCCAAATATTAATGATTCATTGACCCAGTTCATTCTCCGTACGAAGGATAGCATTATTCAGATGCTCCTGCCAAGGATAACGTACATGTCAAAACTCTTCGCGGCTTCGCGGAGACTAGGCATACTTTTCTTCATTCCATTGAATATTGCTAGAATTCCTGAGAAATAATAAATTGTGCTAGTTTTTTTTTCACAAAAAATAGTAATATGAAACAACGTTTATAATCATGTTTTTGAAATAAAGAAGAATCCACTAGATGGGAGAAGAAATTCCTCTCTGTATCGTCTCAATTATGTTTATTTTAGAATTAATCACTACGTTGGATTCTTTAAGGATATATAAAGTATCAAAATGGTTCCGAGAAGTAAAATAAATGTGTCTATTGAATTATCAAATTCAATTTAGAATAGTACTTCCGAGAGGTCGTGCAAAATCAAGCACATTACGCGCGCAAAACAAACGTGAAAACACACTACACGAGTTATAAAAATTAAATTTTGGTTCATTATAATTCATAAAAACGAGTAAAATGAGCCAAGTTGGATGCAAGTCTACTTATTGAATTATTCAAGATTTTCTAGTAATTCTTTCTAAAGGTTATTTTGAGATGTATCATTATGTTCATCTGCTCCTGCATTGCCATAAAAATCGGTGAAATTCAGTTTATGGAAAAAATCGTACGATGTTCCCTGAAAAATTATATTTTCAAGCTACCGTTGAAATTTCGAGTCAATCGGTTGAAAATCGCCGGAGTACAGTACGGCGAGGTCAAAAAAGACAGTTACGACAAAAATGCGTTCAAAGTTTCAAGTTCTATAAATTGGATAAAATTTTTATTACCTCAAATTTGCGATGCCTGCTCAATACAATTGGCCTTTCAATTGACTCTTGCTTCCCATCTTTTCTTGATGAAATTGCATCTTTGTGGACAGTTTCATACAGAAAAGAATACAAGCCCTAACTGTAAAGCTATCTGCGCGATCAAAATACTGCTTATTTGGCTCTACGACAACGTTTAAAGAATCAACATTATGTTACTAGTGCGTGAAATCGCATTTCATGCACTAGTGCTGTTTTCAAATGCTCTTTAAACGAGCACTCGTAACATAAAGTACCGTATCCAACTGGTGCGTTCGTTTTCAATCACTCGTGTGAGCGTTCAACACTCGTCGCCGGCTTCGCCGGCCAGTCGTGAACACGTCCACACACGTCTTCAAAATTTCACGCATACTATTTTGAGGCACTTAAAACTTTTTCCCCGTGTGATCGACTTTTGATATTATTTTTAGATGGTTTATGAAGGGTTTAACAATAAAAAAAAACCGCTGCCAAGTGCCTTAGCAATATGCTTTCTCGAGGAAGCTTCAACATCACCCACAAAATAAAACTCACGTGAATTTTTCTTCTCCTCAGCAACGGTTGCTAAAGAGCTATTTGGGAAGATTTTGTGTCCTTTGCCGTCGAAAATGATGGGAATGGGTCATAAATTTATCATTCCTAACCTTCGTCACGTTTGCAATGGAGCAAATATAACAATTCTGTGTCCTTGGTCATCGAGTGTTATTTAAAACTGATTTTCCGACTTCTGAAACAACGGTCGCTAGGGATGTAAACAAACAGTTTCCAAGGATATCAACAGTGGTTGCTATGGGAAATATCTCTTCGATTCTCAATGATTCTCATAGCCCCAGTGAGCACTTATGAGGATTTGTGAGAAAACACCTTAGCAACGGTTGCTAAGGAAGTAAACAACGGATTTTGCTGAAAATTGAACTCAGCCGGGATTTTGCCGCGACTAACCTGTGTGAAAAATTTCAAGAAGATCGGACCATTCTTTCGAGAGTTATCGAGGACGAAAAAAAACGGGACGCACACACACACACTTTTGGATTTCCATGTTTTTCGACCCATAGATTACGAAAACCGAGGTCCCGAGGTCTGGTTTGGTGGGTCGATTTTTGCCCCATTACAAAGCTTTCTCTTTAAGAAAGCAAAATGGATAGAAAAAAGTCACAATAGTAGATTATGCAACAAGTGTGTGAAATATTTTTATGGTATACGTGATCATAAACGTTCATTTTACGCATCGATTTTCGTGCCTTAAATGCGATTTTACGCACCAGTGTTTTGCCTAATTATTATAGCACTAGTGCGTAAAATCGGATTTTACGCACTCTAATCGATGCGTAAAATTCGCGTTTGATCACTATGCCATAATAGTATATTATGCAACTAGTGCTTTAAATGCAATTTTATGCACCAGTGTGACAAGTTTGCATGAGTCGTCGGCGAAGCCGGCGAACGAGGGCTAGATGGTCACACGAGTGCGTGGAATCGTATTTCACGAGTTGCATACAATATTTGATGGTATTATGATCGAACGCGAATTTTACGCATCGATTTGAGTGCGTAAAACCGCATTTAAGGCACGAAAATCGATGCGTAAAATGAGTGTTTATGTTCACGTATACCATACAGGTATATTATTATATGTAATATCTGTAACATGGTTTGCACAGAGAATAATTAATATAAAAGTATCCAATAGATCGATGGATAGCTGGGTGGCTAGATAGATAAATTAATAGAAGATAATAATAAGAATGATGGAATATAAGAATCTCGAAAAATCAGAAACTATTCTCGGATTTTTGTGACCCTTCATAAAACATACGAAAAGATTAAAAAGTTTCTATTTTCCTATTCCATTTGATAGATAATTCAACCATATATAGCAATAATCAGTCCGAGTTAAAATAAATCAACGAACTTTAATAAATTACCTGAACTTGTCAGCTCTCGATTATTAGTAAGTTATTTTTATATCTTCATTTTCAGGTTCTATCGATATGTTTATCCTACCTTTTTCATTGGACTTTGAGATCTCAAAAAGAGCAGGTGGTTCGATTGGCTCAAAAAGAAACAACTAGTTCATGGCCAAACAATTCTTTCTCACAGTCAATGGTTCAAACTCCTGATATGAGACATGAAAACTTCATATTCAACCCTGAAATAGATAAGAATTCTACTAGTTACAATAAAAATATGTTACATGAATTCTGGACACCAATCATACAAGAATTTAGAGCTCACAAGTAAGATACACTTTATAAAATTTAGATAATATAATATACATACAGAAATTACTGAAGAATCATAGCTTTCATTTGAAACTTAATTTCTGAAGTTTATCGATCCTATCCACAATGCTATTGGTATATCACGCTATATAAAGAGTGATGCATGTAGATTCGAATCTCCACCAAAGTTATAAAAGCATCGTTAGCTAGACTATCAAAGACCAAAGTTCTAGTGCGCGTTGGATGTTCACTACGAGGCTTCTTTTTTTTCGTCCCAGCGGCAGTAAAGTGCCTACTTTGCGTCCTGGCGTTTGCAAAGAATGGCACTTTTCTGCCGCGGGGTACGAAAAATAGTATATGCACCTCGCTCATCTAGGCTATTTCGGCACGAGCAAACTTGCAATGCTCGCTGCGCTCGGGTCGCAAACGTTTTTCGTGCCGAAATCGCCTAACCTCGCTCGGGTGCATAATATACTATTTCGCAACCGGGACGTTATGTGAAAAAAGCAATGCAAGTAGTCCCGCTTGCGTATTTCTGCTAATCAAACTTGTTCAGTTATCATTTGCGCGATTACGCCTTCTCGCGTTCGTACTCTGCATGTCAATTTACTCTTAGAAGGTGAAAGAAAAAATGTAAGTTAGAAAATAGAACTCGCAGAATGGGAGTGAAAAATAATGAAAATCAGGTATCAAATTAGTCAGCACATGAGAGAACAGAAGTGAAATCGTAACAACGTAATTTAAAAATGGGAGTTATGACGTAAGAATTTAGTAAATGAAAAAGTATGGAAAGTGAAAATAGAAAACTCAGATTTAAGTAGTCAAAATTGCTTGCCTATTCAAAAGAATACTAGAAACATTCTCTGGATTCTTAACTCCTGAATTCATCTTTGATTTTGTGAGTGTTCTTTTCTTAGCATTTTCCATACATATGTATTTGCAATATTGTCGAGAACACCGTCGATAATGAAAATTAAAAACTCCACCACATAATTTGCAACGTTTCCCTAGCAAACTGCCGTTGTCAAACTTCTGTATACTGAAACATTCCACTGGAATAGCCCTCAAAAACCAAGTTTTTGTTCACTATATATTTTTACTGGTTTCATATATATTCTTATACGTTCTTACTGGTGTTGTCACGACAGTAAAAGCTTAATAGTAAATCTACTAATTAGGAAAAATCATCTGTATTCAAATTTTTGTCAATTAAAATTATGTTCTTTCTCTTATTTTCAGAAAAGGGTCATTGAATAATATTATTTCACCAACCAAACTGCAAAACAATGACGAAGCATTCCATTATTAAAATGTATCAGGAACAATCTACATTAATGGAGCGATTAGCATTTACTGTTTTATTTGCGCAAAAAATATTATGGTTTAAACAAATTGTAATAATACAACAGATAACTAGATATGAAATAAAGAATATATATAAAAACCACTAGGCTTTGTGTGAAAATTATAATGCCAATGACGGATGTCTCCTGTCATCGTCAGATAAACCTCAAACTATTTGACCCGAGGGGCTTTTCACTCCGGTACTCCCTAAATTTTTCAGTACTCCCTTAGTTTTCTATAGTACTCCGTGGAACTTCTTAGTACTCCTTAGTACTCCTTTGTTTTCGTAGTACTCCACTGTACTATTTGGAGTTACACATAAGAAAAACTTCCTGAATACGTGAATATAGTAGTAATTAACTTGATTTTTTTTTTCTTCCTAGGCTATAACCGCCGGGGCATGTGCCTATAATTAACTTGATAGAATAACAATATATATATATACATACATATATATATATATATATATATATATATATATATATATATATATATATATATATATATATTTGTGACGAGGTCCAGCCTCGTCAACGATTGCGCGAGACGCGAGGCGGCCGCCGAGGGATCGCAGGGCCGATACTTCGTCAAGCGATCGTTTAGGCAGGGTGGGGGGGAAGAGCGAAGCACGAAGTCGCGGCGCGTGCCGATAGCGCGCAGCGCGACAATCGAATTCGAGCAGTCACGGTTGACTGAGCGATTAGCCCGCGACCCCTTTTCGAGCCCGACGCCCTTTGTCGATTCCGCGTGTGCGTGCGCCCTGGGAGGAAAGCCCAATTTTCTCCAGCGTCGAGCCTGCGACAGGAGAGCGCCAACCCGCACCGCCCAGCCGACCTGGTGGGACGCCACCGGGACGAGCCAGCAGCCCCGTCGACCGCCGCCAGACAAGCCGGCCTTTCGCGGCAACGAGTGCTGCATCGACGACGTCAGCGAGAGTCGGGCCTACGCGAGGCAAACTGTAAGTCCGCACCTGCGAGTGCGCATCCTCTTTGTTGCGTGCGAACTAGCGAAACTCGTCGGCGCCCGCAGCCGACGAGCGGCCCTCAGCGTCCACGCGGCGCATCGTTAGAAGTCCGTGGCCGTCCTTCCGGCGGTCGCGGCACGTGTAGTTTGAGGCGTAATAAACGCACTTTGCTTTTATTCCCCCTCGTGTTACTTTCGCGCCCTAGCTCCCCAACATCCTCCGTGACTCCAGGAACGAGAACGCGGCACTGCACCACGCCGCATCCGCGAACGGGCCGATTAACGGATCGGCCCGTGAACGAGTTAGCCCGGGCGTGCGCGGAATTCCCTGATCAAGCCTCTCGTACGAGGCATTAACGGGGCCCAGCCCTGCACCGAGGGACCTGCCGAGCAGCGGCTGAAGAGTAGCTGAGTAGTATTAGGAAGTTGCGTGGATGTTGCGAGCGGGGTGCAAAAAAACAATTGAACTCGCTTCAGAAGAGTATCAAGAAAGACATGTTCACTCCCGCACGCTGAAAAACTTGTGCGTCGTGAGTTATTAACAATTTAGTGCAAAAATATGCATTTTTTTTCATATTATCGCGAATAACTCAAAAACTATGTCGTTTAGGAAGATATTTTATAGGAAAAATTTTGTTCCTGACAAAATTTGGCACAAGATAGCATTGGTTTCAAATCAAAAAATATATTTTTACAATGTGTTATAGCTTAAATAACATTAAAAAAGCAACAAAATTTTAACATTTTTTTATAGGTAAATAAAATTGATTGAAATGCTCGCCAATTAAGATTTGGGTACTTCATTATGATACAAATATCCATGCAAAATTTCATTTGAATCGGATAGTTAGTTTTTGTGCAATCCATTTGTTAACTAATATTTTTGCAAAAATTGTCAACTTTGTCACATCCAGAATCCGGCCTGAAATCGGTCGCCAATTTTTTTCAACATTCTTTCTAAGTTGATCTTTCAATTGGCAGAGTTATTTCTACCATTTCACATATTTTTACAACTTTATGATTTTTTTTTTTAAAACCGGCCAAATTTTACCTTATAAATAAATTGAATATCTTCCCCAATTTTAGGTCTTTTTGAAAACTGAAAAAAAGATATGAAATCTATATAAATAGCCGCTCATTTTAAGCTTTTATTTGTTGAGATCGGCCCGGTAGAACCGGAGTTATATTGTTATAAACATATCGGTTGCTTACGTCGAAATTATTGCAGCTACAGCGATAAAAAAAATATTGTTGGCTTCTGTAATATGTACCGTATTATGGTACATTCGATGAAATGTGTCTTATAGTGAGAATGTATGTAAAAAATATTCATGAAACAGTCCGAAAACGCCTGGAATCGGCTCTCTCAGCCGACTCGCCGGCCGGGCGGGGAGAGGGGGGAGCGCGCGGCAGCCTCGCGAGTCGGTGAATATCGACTTCAAATTGGACTCGCTCGGAAAAATCTTTGATATCTCTGAATCTATCCATCGTAGAAGGATGATTTTTTTTTTAATTCGATATAGAAAATCACGAGAAATGCAATGGTGGAATCAGCACTTCAGAAAAATCACCATATCGATCGACATTTTTCATGATTTTTTCTATTTATTTATAAATTGACAGTAAGTTGCGTTGAACATTCAATGTTCAACGTGATTGCTTGCATATTTTCATGTGAAACGAGAAGGACGCTCATCAGCCATATTTTCCTTTTTCGTTCGCATATATAATTGAAGAACGATGAAAACGCGGGATATTACAGAAGCAAGGTCAAGGCGCGAATTTTGGGGTGTATCCGAATAAATTAGAAGTTGGCAAAAAATTAGTACCTGATGATATTCTCAAATATGTCAGCTGTAAATGCACCAAAGATTGTTTAAAAAATTGTAGTTGCGTGAAGCATGGTTTTAAATGCTCACAATATTGTTCTAATTGTTTGGGGAAAAATTGTAAAAATTGCGAAGTTCATTTGGACCCTGACGATCTTGATTTAAATAGTATAAATGAAGATAAGAATGATAATAAAGAAGATGAGAGAGTGGAAACTTGTGAAGAAGATAACTTACAGTTAAGTGATATGAGCGATATCGAGGATGAAAGTGAAATAGAAGATTATGAGGTATTAAATCCTCCTAAAAAGATGCGAATAGATGAATGAACATGTATGCTGTATAGATAAATGAAAAAGTATTCTGTATAATAAGATATGATATGTAAAACAATAAACAGTTATTTATTTATTTATTTAATATACTTTGGAGTTATATAATGTTGCATGTAAAAAAAAGGATCATAAAAAATGTAGATCGATATGGTGATTTTTCTGAAGTACTGATTCCACCATTGCATTTCTCGTGATTTTCTATATCGAATTAAAAAAAAAATCATCCTTCTACGATGGATAGATTCAGAGATATCAAAGATTTTTCCGAGCGAGTCCAATTTGAAGTCGATATTCACCGACTCGCGAGGCTGCCGCGCGCTCCCCCCTCTCCCCGCCCGGCCGGCGAGTCGGCTGAGAGAGCCGATTCCAGGCGTTTTCGGACTGTTTCATGAATATTTTTTACATACATTCTCACTATAAGACACATTTCATCGAATGTACCATAATACGGTACATATTACAGAAGCCAACAATATTTTTTTTATCGCTGTAGCTGCAATAATTTCGACGTAAGCAACCGATATGTTTATAACAATATAACTCCGGTTCTACCGGGCCGATCTCAACAAATAAAAGCTTAAAATGAGCGGCTATTTATATAGATTTCATATCTTTTTTCAGTTTTCAAAAAGACCTAAAACTGGGGAAGATATTCAATTTATTTATAAGGTAAAATTTGGCCGGTTTTAAAAAAAAAATCATAAAGTTGTAAAAATATGTGAAATGGTAGAAATAACTCTGCCAATTGAAAGATCAACTTAGAAAGAATGTTAAAAAAAATTGGCGACCGATTTCAGGCCGGATTCTGGATGTGACAAAGTTGACAAATTTTGCAAAAATATTAGTTAACAAATGGATTGCACAAAAACTAACTATCCGATTCAAATGAAATTTTGCATGGATATTTGTATCATAATGAAGTACCCAAATCTTAATTGGCGAGCATTTCAATCAATTTTATTTACCTATAAAAAAATGTTAAAATTTTGTTGCTTTTTTAATGTTATTTAAGCTATAACACATTGTAAAAATATATTTTTTGATTTGAAACCAATGCTATCTTGTGCCAAATTTTGTCAGGAACAAAATTTTTCCTATAAAATATCTTCCTAAACGACATAGTTTTTGAGTTATTCGCGATAATATGAAAAAAAATGCATATTTTTGCACTAAATTGTTAATAACTCACGACGCACAAGTTTTTCAGCGTGCGGGAGTGAACATGTCTTTCTTGATACTCTTCTGAAGCGAGTTCAATTGTTTTTTTGCACCCCGCTCGCAACATCCTAAACACGGCCATTTTTAGCCTAATTCTACTCAGCTAGAGGGCATTCCACGCCCAGGACGGCGATCTACGCGTCCCCGATTCACCCCTTTGATTTCCCCATACACCCCGTTACAATATATATATATATATATATATATATATATATATATATATATATATATATATATATATATATATATCGCGGGCATAAAAAATTGTGTATGTGTGGTAGTTTCTTGAGTAGATAGGCAAAGCGGAAAAAATGGAGTGGAGTAATTTTTGTCTGTTTTTTGCAAGGAAATGGAAAAAAATAAATAAACTAATAACTAATACGTTTTTCACTTTTTTTTCTGCTTATTACTCGGAATAAAAACGTTTTCTCAGAAAATTTGTAGAGCTCGGATTTGGAGAGCATGCAAAGATCTACAAAAAAGTATGAAGGTATTGATACGCTTCAGTGCGAGTTTCCCGAGATAATTGAGGAAAACGGGAAAAATCGTCGAATTTTGCATGTTTTTATTGTTTATTCATATCGCGCCCCAATTTTACATAAAAAATTACACTTGGGATTTAATCTTGAAGGTAAAACTCATCGAATGAGCCCAAAACCAGCGTGTTATACAGACATCGATCGGTAATTCGTTAAAATGACACGTTTTCGGCCTGAAGTTGCAGTACTAAACGGAGTGCACTATCACCCACTTTGCATCCACGAAAGTAGTAGATAGGCAAAGCGGATACAAGCACAGCTGTGCTCGTATCCGCTTTGCATTTTGGTGGGATATATAGCTACTACGTGATTTTGCTAACAACGGATATTCTCGTTGTCTACGACATTTAAATGTTGCATTAAATATTTTATGTTGATGTTACATCTGATTTTGCATACTACTACTACTACTATACTTATGTTATTAATATTTATGACCAATCCATAGGAATAGGATATGTGAATTCAGATGTTTCAATAATGAAACGTTTAAAAAGTTTTACATTATGAAGCGCACAACTAGCCTTGTACGCTCCATTGTGATGTGAACAAACCGTTTCAAGTTTGATTCTGTGTAGTGGAGGGTAGCCCATTTCTGCTAGATCGTGAACTTTAAATTTGAAGCGTTCTAACCAATTCTTTTGAATTGAACCTGCTACATATATTTCAGTTGCATTGCTCAAATTTTCGCGAAGGATATTTCCTATTGTAGTGTAAGGATGATCGCCTACATCCCATGATATTCCATGATAGTGTTGCTCAAGCCAAGTATTTATTCTCTTATACTTTTCAGTGAGTCGTCTTCATGGAAATGGGTTTTTAAACAAAAATACGACAGGTTCGACATTTTTGTTAAGTGGTAGAATAGCCAGCTCTTTGAGAACGTAATCGTTACCAGGCTGCATGAAACCTTGCATGTCCACTACATACTCCATCTCAAGAGAGACTGATATATGTTAGCTTAAGTTATTCAATTAAACAACTTTCCTCACATCACCACTCATTGGATTATACTCAACAATACGATCGTGAATGATTAAACAATAAGCTGCGGTGTTTGCAGGGAAATTATTTTTAGCTTCAAATTCTAAACGAACATCGACTGGAGCGTTCTTGAGAGATTCGTTTTGTTTCGAACAATCGATAATAATCAATGGTATTCTTGAGAGGAATTGCTCTCTGTTCAACAAAGGTTCGGATTATTTATTATAATATGAATTCCGGAAATTTGTATACATATCGTAGAGAATAGAATATTGATTGCGATCAATATCTACATTGAGATTACTATATGGATAATACTGAGAATTGAGAAATAGCTTCACATTGCTAATTTGACAATGATCAAAAAGACTACCATTGACATTCCTAATATTTTTTCGTGCAGTTTGAAAACCGAGTATGATGAAACGTGGTTTTTCCAACTGATTCGAGGTTTTCACTGTCAATACATGATTCCTAGCAGTGGGAAGAGATGGATACTCGTGAAGCTCCCATGATCGGAAACTCATACCAATAGGCTTACGTTTTTGCAATTGACCTAGCAAGCGTATTTTATATTGATTGGAAAGCAGCACATATGGCATGTGCCACTCGATTTTTGACAACACTAATTTTCCCCTGTTCCCATACCTCGACATTATTCTCTTGATATGATGATTGTATGACAGTATTGGTATCAGTGTTCGATCTTCGAAGAATTAATTCATGTTTGGTGTTGACTACAATCTTGCGATAATCTTCAGCAAATCCAAGTATCATACTGAGTGGGATGAATATATCAAAGTAGCCTTCATTGTTGATAAAACTGTTATTTTCTTCAACATCTAACCAACCAGCATTTTCAGTACTCTGTCTAGGATTGAAAGAAACCCATCCTTTCACGAGGCTGGTTAGACCGACATTCTTACACCGATCAATCTCTATAGCATTCATTTCATATCGAATTTCTTCGAATAAATGACAGATGCCATTATTGACAAACCTCGTATGGACTAAAGGTGTATTATCTATCTTGCTTAATCGACCACAAATACGTAGTGAGCTTCTAGATGGAAGAAGACACAAGTCCTCATTGTTGAATCGATATACGTATCATCTTTGTTGTTAAAGTTGCTTCCAGTATATGGCTGATGAGCATGTATTTCATAATGTGAGATACTCTCATTGAATACGATGGGTGTCTGAATGTTCAGAATATCTTCCATCTTTCTTGAAACAACACAAAATTATGCAAATTATTTTGACCGGGTTGACTTTGAAGCCGAGACTTCTTAGAAACTGAAGGTTTTTGTCGTGTTAACACTTTGAGAGGTCGTTGACGACTGATGCTTGATTGAGATGATGAGTTACTTTCATACCCTCGTCCGCGATAGACTATACCCATTATTAAACAGATCTTATGTGTAATCTGACTGTAATAATTTCCCCACGAAAGTTGACAAGACGTCCGTTTTGATCGACGATCCGCAGCTGAATATGATCTATATAGTTGACGTTGATTGGTAAATAAATGACTGGTGATGGAACTTCAATAATCTTGAATCCTGGTTCTACAGCAGGGAAGAACTCATGAATTGCGCTGAACTGAATATCTGTTTTTACACTTTTTCCAGGAACTACTGATTTTGTGGCAGCCTTGATGATACTGCTCAATAGATTTGAGAATGTTTACTTGTATTCAAAGTCTCTCAATCAACCCAAATATAAATTTCTCAAAGAACTGTTGGAATCAATATATGGTATACAATACTTTCCATTCAGTGAGCATGAAGAAGTAATAGCACCAAGCAATGCACTTCCTAATCACGGAACGCGGTAGTGTTCCATGCGTCAAGCAGAAGACACCGCAACTATATAATGTTTGAGATTGCACGCTCGACTTTTACATTGGCTTTAATTTAGCCAAAACGACTTTTTTTGGATGCGAAACAGGATTTCATGATCATCTAGCATTCCAATTTAGCAATTGACAAAAAGAAATACTCAAAAACTCGTTCGCAATAATGAGTTTGGAGTACCGTGTCAAGCGATCCACTACTTTTTTCTCCCGACCAGATTTTTGTTCAGATCATTTTTTCTTATTACCATGAAGTTAGCCGCGGTAGCCTGATAAAGCAGCTATGTTCACGCATAGTACATAACACGTTTACATGCTCTTGCTTCCCGCGTAGATTTGAAACCATGGGATTGAAAGTAAATTATTAATGTATTATAGTTAGAAAGAATATGGCAAAACTATTGGCCGTGTCCCATAGATTCAACGAAAAGTACTGCAGATTTTTTCAAACTCACAGAAGATAAGACAAGACATATCAAAATTCATTCCATGTTTTTTTTTTATAATTGATTTTACACGGGCAAATGGTAGTTTAGGATGCCGATGTCAGCGTGTCGACTTGAGTTTTATTTGAATAAGCATATACCCTAATACCCGATAATGCCCAGGTAGCTAGTGTCGCCGATGGCAGCGTCCCGAGGGTGCGCTCCTCGTATTCTGACTTGGAAAAGCTGACCCTGGACCCGAACGATGTGCAGGTAGTCAGGGTACCGATGACGCTGTTCCAAGGGTGCGCTCCTGGAATTTTCGCTTAAAGCAGCTGACCCTGGACCCGAACGATGTCCAGGTAGTCAGGGTACCCGATGACGCTGTTCCAAGGATGCGCTCCTGGAATTTTCGCTCAAAGCAGCTGACCCTGGACCCGAACGATGTCCAGGTAGTCAGGGTACCCATTGACGGTGTTCCAAGGGTGCGCTCCTGGAATTTTCGCTTGAAGCAGCTGACCCTGGACCCGAACGATGTCAAGGTAGTCAGGGTACCCGTTGACGGTGTTCCAAGGGTGCGCTCCTGGAATTTTCGCTTGAAGCAGCTGACCCTGGACCCGAACGATGTCCAGGTAGTCAGGGTACCCGTTGACGGTATTCCAAGGGTGCGCTCCTGGTATTTTTGGTTGAAGTAGCTTACCCTGGGCTCAAACGAGGTCCAGGTAGTCAGGGTACCCGATGACGGTGTTCCAAGGGTGCGCTCCTGGAATTTTCGCTTGGAGCAGCTGACCCTGGCCCGAACGATGTCCAGGTAGTCAGGGTACCCGATGACGGTGTTCCAAGGGTGCGCTCCTGGAATTTTTGCTTAAAGCAGCTGACCCTGGACCCGAACGATGTCCAGGTAGTCAGGGTACCCGTTGACGGT
This sequence comes from Aphelinus atriplicis, assembly GCA_020882685.1. NCBI lineage: Eukaryota > Metazoa > Arthropoda > Insecta > Hymenoptera > Aphelinidae > Aphelinus > Aphelinus atriplicis. Next base: position 46,252,967 of record CM037076.1, on the reverse strand, counting down.
GTTCCAAGGGTGCGCTCCTGGTATTTTTGATTGAAGTAGCTTACCCTGGACCCGAACGATGTCCAGGTAGCCAGGGTACCCGATGACAGTGTTCCAAGTAGCTGACTCTGGACCTTAATGATGTCCAGGTAGTCAAAGTAGTCAGCTTCCTCAAACAAAAATACCAGAAGCGCACCCTCAGGACACTGTCATCAGCGACCCTAGCCACCTGGACATTATCGGGTATCAGGTTATATCCTTATTCAAATATTCAGTCGACATGCCGACATCATCATCCTAAACCCTAAACCACCATTTGCCTATGTAAAAATAGTTATAAAAAAACATGTGATAAATTTTGATGCCTTGTCTTAAATTCAGATAATAGATTAATTATTTTCTACGGATTACATATATTTTTTTTTGTGTATCGCTCATCCATATAAATATTTGCATTTTGGAAAAATATCTATTTAATTTTATTACTGACGCTAATGCATATACATTTTATTGATTATTATTTTTATAATATATTATACTCCGCAAAAAGAATTGAAATCCTCAAAAAAACCTTTTTTAGAAAAAGTAAAAATGTTGCGTCAAGCATGTGGCAGAACTAGTTTATCTCTTATATTGCTTAAAAAAAAAAAATGAAATCCATAATAGACACATGAGTCAATCTATTATTTCATCAGTATTCATTTCAGATTAATTCTCATATAGTTGGAGTATTACGTATTCTTATTACAGTTTACATACTATAGAAGACGTTGTCAACTTTAACTAACCAATTACGAAAAAACTTACCAGAATGCTCTTAGGTACCTCAGCAATTATTTGAAGAACTAATGACGAACCAAATTGACGCCACTTGGTAGGCATTTTTAACGTCTTAAGAATAATAATATTTCACTAAATCACTGGATGTAAAAATTATCATAGAAATATTATAGAAATATTTATAATTTACTGAGACATATGATCAATAGTTTGAATTATTAATATTTGTCTCTTTGAAAGACAATGAAAGTATTGATAATAGAAGAATATATAAAGTCTATCTGAATTATAGGATTAACTGCATTGCAATTACGATACAAAAATATATTTGAAATGAATCAAACGATTGAGGAGAGGTTGTGAAACCGTTTAACTAAAAATAAATAGGTAATGAAATAAATAGGTAATGAAGAATATTATGTGTCAGTTTAATAAGGCATTCAAAGATATTCGACCCTACCAAGTGGCGTCAATTTGGTTCGTCATTAGTTCTTCAAATAATTGCTGAGGTACCTAAGAGCATTCTGGTAAGTTTTTTTCGTAATTGGTTAGTTAAAGTTGACAACGTCTTCTATAGTATGTAAACTGTAATAAGAATACGTAATACTCCAACTATATGAGAATTAATCTGAATGAATACTGATGAAATAATAGATTGACTCATGTGTCTATTATGGATTTCATTTTTTTTTTAAGCAATATAAGAGATAAACTAGTTCTGCCACATGCTTGACGCAACATTTTTACTTTTTTTCAATTATGATATTTGATGATGTGGCATGTGAGGAACAAGACAACGTTAGAGCTTTTTTCTGTATGGGACGACACAAAAATGTAGATTGTTTTTATCTTTGTCAATCTTATGCTCAAGTACCAAAACATCTTGTTCGAGATAATGTTAATCTACTTGTATTATTTCGACAAGATGATGTGAATTTGAAGCACGTGTATGATGATCATGTAAATACAGATATGCCTTACACGAATTTCAGAGATTTATGTTCAATATGTTGAAAGATAGATATGGATTCGTAGTAATAGATAAAGATAAACAATCAACAACGGTCGATATCGGAGAGGTTTTGACAGTTTTGCTATAAATATTACCAGTTAATATTATCACCATCAGTTTATCATTAAACGTTGATTCATCAACATGTCTGATTTAGAACGAGAGAAAAATATGCTTCAACAACTCGTGAAGGCACGAGAAGCTGTCAAACGTAAATATAATTTATTGAAATTTGAGAAAGCAGAAGTTAAAAAAACATTGGGTGATACATTCAAACCTATTATTGACCCACTAAAAAATCATTTCTCAGAATGATCAGAAAACCGTCCCTCAGGATGAACAAACACTTATTCCTAAAAATGTGGGACCTCGCTCCACATCTCTTTTGAGAATTTTTCGGAGAAAAAATAAGGAAAAAAGAAAGAGAACTGATGACATGTCAGTACCTGCAGATGATAATATTATGGAACCTACATCAAATCTGAATGATTTTTCTAATATTGAAACATCTGTGAACATACACAATTCACACACAAAGAAGAAACAAAAATTCGCTTTGAAAGAAAAGTCAGAAGCAGGAGATAAATTGTATGGAATACGAGAAGAAGTTGGAGGTGCATACATGCTTGGTAATTCTCAAATCTTGCTTGAAGATGATAAAATAAATCTGAAGGGTTTAAAATATGTTGCTGCACCAGGATTACTTCAATTATTGAGCAAAAGATATCCCGATAATAGCTTGTATAATACAAAAGATCTAAAAACATACCGCGAAATCCTAGAAGTAACGAGTGCTCACAAGAAACGACATGATCCAAATGAATCTCTTCGAGTTTCTAATAGTAAGAAATTCCGAGAAATCATCCGTCCTATGTTCAATGTGGGGAAATTCAGTGGATCAGGACTTCTACCGAAATACAAACATTCGCGAACTGGGATGCGAATGGACTATGTTTACTGGGATGATCCCAACGAACTAGTCAATCGACTTCGTCTTCTTATAGCAGAACGATCAGCTGGTAATCAGAATCATGAGAACGAAATTCATTCGATTATTGAAGAACTTCGTGAAGCAGGCTATATATTGAACTGACTATACAAATTACGTTAGTCTCAAAATGAGTGTCGACGTGTTTGGACGTACAAAAAATGAATTAGTAGGAATTCGTGGTCCTTCTGGTATTGGTTACAAGTTAACAAGAGGTTGTGTCATCTCGCAGCACCAGTTGAATTGGATGATGCAGTTAATTTAAATACTTGAAGCGACTTATGGATTTAGAAGTCCGAGGCTTGTACGAAGTTATAAAGAGATTGAGAAGCGAGATTGATGATTTCGGAGTAATCTTGAAAGCGCAGAAAACAGAACTTATTACTTAAGAAAATTATATTACTTAAGAAAATATCAAACAATACACGGATTTTGTTGAAGCTCATAGAGACGAAATTGATCAAGAATTGATTAATATTAAAGCAGGGATAGATTTTGCTCATACTGGTGTGATTAAAAATGAATCAAAAGCGAACAGTAGTTGACGAGCTACATAAACCTGCTCGACGTAATTATCCACGTCGAAAGTTTGATATTCGTGGTTTGAACGAAACGTGGCAGGCTGATCTAGTTGAGATGCAACTTATTCACGAGATAATAAAGGTTATCGATATATGCTCACTGTCATAGACGTTTTCTCCAAGTATGCTTGGGCCATTCCAACAAAATCAAGGAGTGGAGAAGATGTTACAACGGCTATAAAAACTATTCTCAGTCAAGGTCGAGTACCTAAAAATCTGCACGTCGACATGGGAAAAGAATTTTACAATAAAAGTTTTCAAGCTTCCATAAAAAAGTATAAAATTAATTTATATTCGACGTACAGTAATTTGAAAGCATCCATATGTGAATGATTTAATCGTACGCTGAAAAACAGAATGTGGAAGCAATTCAGTCTGCAAGGGAATTATAAATGGTTTGACATTTTACCAGATCTAATAAAAAGTTACAACAACACGAAACATAGAACAATTAATATGAAACCAAAAGATGTTACTTCAGTCAATGAAGCTCAAGTTCTGAAGAGATTTTCTGTAAAAAACTGTACCCCCCTGCTCGCTTCGCTCGCCAACCCCCGTGTGTTCTTTAGAAATCAATAATTTCAATTATAAGTGTAGTAATAATTAAAAGAAAATTACATTCAAAAATAAAACTTTAAACTTGAAACTTCAATTCTGTTCGATTGAAAAGAATACTGAACGAACGATTCGAATCAAAATAAAAGATTAATGTCAGCTATATTCATGTTAAACGTTTGTTTATTTAGATTAATAGTGGGTTTAACTTTAGGTTAATAGTGACATGTGCTAGATCATATTTTTGGTTTGGGTATTTTGCGTGTTCCATTTCAGATTTTCGGCAGCAGATTTTGAGTAAGATTGCAACGGTTGCTAGACACGTAAACAATGGTTAATATGGGTAAAACGGAGATTTTATATCCTGTGCAGTTGAAAATACTGGAAACGAAACTTACGTGAATTTTTGCTTCCTCAAAGAGAAAGCATTTTTTCTTTCCCTTGGCAACGGTTGCTAGGGCGGTAAACAATGGTTACTGAAAAGCTAATTGGGAAGATTTTGTGTCCTTTGCCGTAGAGAATGATGGAAATGGGTCATAAATTGATAATTTCCAACCTTCGTAATGGTTGCTAGGGAGGTAAAAAACGATTGCTATGGAATAAATATAACAATTCAGTGCCTCTGGCTATCGAGTGTGACTTAAAACTGTTTTTCCAGCTTCCAAAGCAACGGTTGCTAGGGATGTAAATAAACGGTAGAGAGATATTAACAGTTACAGCAACGGAGATTTTGTATCCTGTGCAGTTGAAAATACTGGAAACGAAACTTACTTTTTCTTTCCTTGGCAACGGTTGCTAGGGCGTTTAACAACGGTTACTGAGGAGCTAAGTGGGAAGATTTTGTGTCCTTTGCAATCTTAAATTATGGACATGGGTCATAGATTGATCATTTCCAACCTTTGCAATGGTTGCTAGGAAGGTAAACAACGGTTGCTATGGAGCAAATATAACAATTCAGTTTTCTTAGTCATCGAGTGTAACTTAAGATTGATTTTCCAACTTTCGAAGCAACGGTTGCTAGGGATGTAAACAAACGGTTGCCATGGATATCAACAGTGGTTGCTATGGGAAATATCTCATCGATTCTCTTCGATTGTCATTGATTCTCATCGACTCATCGAAAAAACGGGATGATAAAAGGGTGGAAAAAGAGGGTACTAAGGGGGGCAACTAAGGGGGGCAATCAAGGGGGGAAACTAAGGGAGGGCAATTAAGGGGGGCAACTAAGGGGGGCAACTAAGGGGGCAATCAAGGGGGGCAACTAAGGGGGGCAACTTGGGGGTCAAAATTTCCCACGGCGGCGGTCTGGCTTTTAATATAGAGAGATAACACATATTCTTGACATTTGGTTGGTGATCAATATTTTTCATTTTAGACAATTGCGGACGTTGACTGCATTGAAATTGCCCGAGCAAGCAAATTGAAACTGCTTTTCTCGGAAATGGCCGTAAATTACAATACAAAAATGATTTAAAATTATTTGGCTCGACTATTTTTAAGGGGGGATATACAGTTCGAACGAGAAAAAAAACTCTTTTTTAAAAATCGTTTTTCAAGGGTAGTTTTCAATCAAATCTATCGAAAATTTTTGACAGTTATAAGTTGATCCATGTAGTATACAAGAATATTTTTTTTAAATTTTTCTAACAAAATGGCGGCCGTTAGATAGCGTTGAAAAATTACCTCTATTTTGCTTGTGCCGACTCTCCTGATCGCAATTTTGATCGGAAATCAAAAAATCAAAAAATTTACATTATTTACATTCACAGTTAGATGAATTATCAAAAAAAAATTAAAAAAAAAATTTGCACTTTTGGCGTATCTTTTTCGAAAAACTCTATTTTTTTCAATTTTTTTCCCGCCATTTTCTCACATTTTTCCATATTTAATAATAAAATATTACAATAATTTTTAATTCATCTGATAGATAATACTATAATGAAGAAATCGTATAAGTTTCAGCTCAATCAGATAATTAGTTTTCGAGTTATCACCGGCATAAACTCCAAAAATGCAGTTTTGAGAAAAAGCGTTGAAAGTTTTAAATTACCGTTAAATCGTACCTACACTTCAATCAGGAATCCCTTGGAAAAAACACTTGGAGTTCGAATTTCGAAGAAAGGGTTTCAGGAGCATATTCTACGGAAAATTTACTAACTTTTTATGAAAAAAAAAAATCGAATTTTTTTTCATTCGAACTGTATATCCCCCTTAAGCAATGAAAGTTGCTCTGGACAATATTAATATGATTACCTTATAATAAGAAGGATAAAGATCATGTCCACACTTTCGAGCCATATCTCTGTGCATCTGATAACTACGCTTGCTCATGTTTCCTCGGATCAACAAGTCGAGAGCTTCATCCAAACTCATTTCCCTTTGATCTCTGCTACGGACACGGTTCTCTTTTATTTGAACAGCAATTCCACTATTGACTATGTCGTCCAACAATTCGTACCCAGCTAAGTTATTTATCAATATGAATGTACGTCATGAAGGATTCCATATGAATATCGACAGAGAAATTGATAATTGGGTAGCTCTATCAGATAAATCTACTCTTTATTAATATTTTCTCTGATGTTTGGAAGGTGAATATCCTTATCTCTACTCATTCTTTTTAAGAACTCTGAGAAATGGATGTAGGGATTCCGGAATTATAAAACAAAAATTTTATTCAAATTGTTGAAGTTTTTTTCAGTCAACGAATATCATGCCAATGATTATGCTAACTAGTAATATTGTTTAGAAAAAAACCAGAACAAAAAATTGTTAATGTCCCGCGCCCGAGCAGGTAAAGTAGCTAGGAAAATTTTGTGTCCTTTGCAATCGAAAATTTTGGACATGGGTTTGATCATTTCCAACCTTTGCAATGGTTGCTAAGGAGGTAAACAACGGTTGCTATGGAGCAAATATAACAATTCAGTTTTGTTGGTCATCGAGTGTAAATTAAAATTGATTTTCCAACTTTCGAAGCAACGGTTGCTAGGGATATAAACAAACGGTTGCCATGGATATCAACAGTGGTTGCTATGGGAAGTATCTCATCGATTCTCTTCGATTCTCATTGATCCTCATCGACTCTCATAGTCCCAATGAGCACTTATAAGATTCGTGAGATAACACGTTAGGAACGGTTGCTAGGCAAATAAACAACGGATTTTATTCAAAATTGAACTCGGCCTAGATTTTGCCGCGACTAACCTCTGTGCAAAATTTCCAGGAGATTGGGCCATTGAATATTTATTAGAAATATATAATTTATTCGAAGACACGGGTGGAAAAAGAGGATGGAAAAAAGAGGTGGAGAAAGGGGTGAAAAAAAAAGTGAAAGAAGGGGTGAAAAAAGGGGTGGAAAAAAGGGTGGAAAAAAGGGTGGGAAGAGGGATAAAAAAAGGGTGAAAAGAAGAGAGTGGAAAACAAGGTGAAAAAAATGGGTGGAAAAAGAGGGTGAAAAACGGGGTGAAAAAAGGGTGGAAAAAGAGGGTACTAAGGGGGGCAACTGAGGGGGGCAACTAAGGGGGGGCAACTAAGGGGAGCAAAAAAGGGGAGCTAAAAAGGGGAGCAAAAAAGGGGAGCCAAAAGGGGGAGCCAAAAAGGAGAGCAGAAAAGGGGGCAAAACTTTCACGGCGGCGGCGGTGGTCTAGGTTTTAATATAGAGAGATAAGCAAACATGAAGAAGTTCTAGAAGAAAATGAGTTTCTCACGCCATTCAACACTGTTTGAATCTTATAAGGCAAGCAAAACATTATATATACAGCATAAGTGTACATAAGGCCAAAATTTGGGTTTCTCGGGTCAGGAAAGCATGACATCTTTTAATGCCGGCTAGAGCAGCGAAGCACCTTTTCGCCGTAAAATTTGATTGGGCCTTCCATGCCAGCGCACCATCGAAGGTGATACCGAAAATTATTATCTCGTCGGTGAAAGAAATAACGGTTGCGTCAAGTACAACATAGAGCAGTGGCATGCTGCGAACGTTTTTAAAGTAATTTCTGGATCCAATCCCAGTCGTCTTGGTTTTTACTGGATTGATCCTGAGGCCATTATTTTCTGCCCATGTTGAAATGGACAACAAGCAGACGTTGGCGGGTCGCATGATATTATCAGCCCTATCGATAGTGTCTGAAAGGAAAATATTATAATCGTCGGCGTACAGGTGGTACTCACAAACTGGGGACTGCGCAGCGCCGCAACGGGTGCCCTGGTCCTAGATGGCTGCCCTGGGGCGTTTCCACAAATCGAGACAGGGGGGAGCTCCTCTCCGATTCGTGCAATACTTTTTTAGGTCGCGCGATGAGGTACGAATATAGCCAAGAGCATGCGCTGTGAGAGAACCTCAGCTGCTCGAGCTTATCGATAAGAATATTGATGGGCACCTAATCGGAGGCCTGCTTAAAATTGATCGAGATTACGAGTGTTGCAGGCCGACGTTCCATGGGCTCGCGGAGGTCTTCCGAGATTTTGGCTAGAGCGTTATGGAAACTGTGGCGTTTACGGAATCTGGATTGATGTGGATCGATTAAAAAGTTGTCAACAATGAATTTATTTATCTTTTTGAAGACGACGAGTTCAAACAGTTTGGCGGCCGCAGAAAGGATACTAATGGGACAAAAATAGCTGACCGAGGCAGGATTCTTTACTTTTGGAATAGGCCGCACGTGGGCACGTGGTATCACCTCTGCACTGTCCTTAAAGAGTCGCAGCGGGATAAGGTCCGGGCCGATAGAATTAGAATGCAACATCGCAAGTGCTTCACGTTGGTCACCAAGCTTGATGTGACGGAAATAGAACCTCTTATCGGGGTCAATCTCGACAGTTGGGCGTTTAGAGATGCAATTGATTGGTGGTGGGACATTTACGAAATGAGCGTTCATGTTATTGAGATCAAAATGTGTGCCGACTTGCCCAAACTGCCCTTCGCGCCGATGTCATCGATAACACGCCAGAATGCATGCGGATTCGTGCATGTGCGCAGCCGATTTTTGAAGTAATCATGTTTGGTATTGCGGGGGCTGAGAGTCACATCACACTATTACGGGTGATTCAAAACCGCCGAAGATCCTCGACTCTACCGAATGGCTCATATGAGCGCGAGTAGCTATTTCTCACCGCCTTCAATGACTTTATCTCGTCGTTGATCCAAGGAAATTCGCGTGAGCGAATTACGCAAGTACGATATGAGGCGTTTATGTCGAGGGTATTGATAAAGCCGGATGAAAAGCGTTCCACTTTGGCAGAGACACATGGCACACTTGTGACTTGGATCCAGTCAAGGAGACTCAGACTGTGCCAGAACTCGCCACCGTCGTAGAACCGAAAATCGCGCGAATAAACAATTTTACTCTAGGAAAACGGAGTCGGAAACAAGTGACGAACAATGAGCGCGTCATGCTCAAAAATACTGGGCACACAAAATTGCTCGTCCGAGTGAACTTTGGCCAAGCCAGAGACGCAAAGGTAATCATTGGTACTGTGCGTATTACTCCTATGGAAAGTATGACGGAATGGTATACGTCGGGTGCCGCACTGCAACCGAGAAACGTATTCTCGACATCTGACCAGAAGTCACATTTAAGAGGGCTGTATACAAGAACCAGGAGAATTTTCGCCGCTTCCACGGCGCACTCGACTAGCAGAAGAGTGAACTAGAATCACAACTGGTTACATTCAAAGAAAAAATTACTGCAAAATTGCTCAATGATATCAAGAAATTGATTGATCTTTAGGATAGTTACAAAGAGGACATTGACAAGATCACATTGGGATTGAAGGAAAAACATGTGGTAGTTGAATAACTGCATAAACCCGTTTGTCGTAATTACCCACGACAAAAGTTCGATGTTCGAGGATTGAATGAAACGTGGCAAGCCGATCTTGTTAAGATGCAACCTTATTGGCAACACGATATGACGAGAGGCTGATGCAGACTGACCCTCACAGTATAGAATGAGAACTATTATATGCTACGTTAAGTCTAATTTTTTAGAGAGAGAAAGGAAAGAGGGCCCCCACCTTCCCCCCCTTCTAGTGAGGAACCACCAACTCTCATCACTTGCGTTTTCCCCTCCTTCTCTTTCTCTCTCTTTTCTATTTACATTTATTCACAACGAAAAAGCATTTATACCATAAATTCGAATTTCTTATCGTCTAAATACTGAAGAGTCAACTCATTTCTTTTGGCACTAGCTAACATATTGTTGAACAAAACATCATCTGCGTAGAACTAAGCTGAAACTCGCACTGGAGCAAAGAGTTGGAACTCTTCATTCATGTATCTTTGGTTAAGCACCAAGTCACACAAGTGTCGTGTGGGAAGAAAAACGTGAGCAGCAACCTGATTTTTAGCAGCAAAACCCATCTTTGGAACTGTTACAAATAAATTATTTGTTAGATACACCCACTCATACTCCCACCCACACACACCCACACACACGCACGCACGCATACACGCACGCTCACACACACACACATCCTTCCACTAAACATCGCATATATGCTGAATGCTCAGTCTGAATCAAATGGATATTTTTATGACAACTACTACCTCCTTTACCTTACACGAATCCTAGTTTCATTCTCCTTGGCAGAATAGAGATTAGCACTCGTACCAGGAACAATACCTAATGCACTCATCATATCTATGATGAGAAGAACTTCTATTTTTTTTCTTCTGTGTTGACATAGCTTTCAAAACAAAAAAATGAAATCATGAATAAATTTTTGTCTTTAATATTTATTCAAATAATTATGAATTCAAACAGATACTCACTACCCTGTTGAAAAAAATCGACTGGATTTCCAGCTGGATTTGCACTGGATTCCAGCTGGATTTGCACTGGATTCCAGCAGGATTTTGACTGGATTCCTGTTGGATTCCAGCTGGATTCCGACTGGATCCCGACTGGATGCAGGGAATCCAGGGAGTTTAGGGCATGGAAAATCCAGAGGCTTTTCCAGATCGCTAGAGATCACTGAATCCAGAGAGTTTCCCGAATGATCCAGCAAGTTTTCCGCATAATCCAGCAGGATTTTTTCCAATCCAGCTGGATTTTATCGGAATCAGCGGTGGGCTATGGCAGTGAATCCAGCAGGATAATGACGAATCCAGCTGGATATTCAGACAATCCAGCTGGATTTTCTCGGAATCAGCGGTGGGCTTTTGCAGTAAATCCGGATTCGTCATCATCCTGCTGGATTCACTGTCATAGCCCACCGCTGATTCCGAGAAAATCCAGCTGGATTGCCTGAAAATCTAGCTGGATTGTCACAAAATCCAGTTGGATTCGTCATCATCCTGCTGGATTCAGTGCCATAGCCCACCGCTGATTCCGAGAAAATCCAGCTGGATTGTCTCAAAATCCAGCTGGATTCATTCACAATCCTGCTGGATCCGCCGTAGCTACCCAGCGCGTATTCCGGAAAAATCCAGCTGGATTGGAAAAAATCCCGCTGGATTATGCGGAAAACTCACTGGATCATTCGGGAAACTCTCTGGATTCAGTGATCTCTAGCGATCTCTTGCTGCAATAAAATACATTGGGATCTGTTCAAATCTTAGTTTGGCTGTCAGAAAATCCTGCTGGATTACCCGGAACAGCCTCTGGATTTTCCATGCCCTAAACTCCCTGGATTCCCTGCATCCAGTCGGGATCCAGTCGGAATCCAGCTGGAATCCAACTGGAATCCAGTCGAAATCCTGCTGGAATCCAGTTCAAATCCAGCTGGAATCCAGTGCAAATCCAGCTGGAAATCCAGTCGATTTTTTTCAACAGGGTACTAATGATTCAGCAACATGAACTATTCTCTTTTATGTTTCTATTTATATTTTGAGAAAATGGGAGGTTAACCGCGAAATAGCCGCTAGTTGATAATCAAAACAAACTTGAGAGTAAGGGCTATTCCACACTCATGGTCCAGTTTCACACATGAATTTTGAAGGTCTGTTCACGTAAAGTATTGTCATTCTTACACTAAAAATGGCGGCACATATTGTTTTGACCGAAAATAGTCAAGACCTTGCCGCGGGAAACACAAAACATTGACACACGAGTCATTTATTGCGAATTATATTAAATAAATGTTCTAGGCTCATGCTTTGTGATAATTTGAATCATGATTGGCAATAGATAGAAAAATTTTTTTTATAGTTGAATATCGATTTTTTTTAATAATTAAGCATTATAAAATTGATATAAAATATTTTTCTGCAGAGAAAAAAATTAAATCAGAGTTGTTATTGAAAATCATCATTTTTTGCGGTTTTTGTCTCAAAACATGACTTGAGTTAATCTCGCATAACTTTTTAAGGACGCCGAATTTTTGAAAACAGATTTCGACATTCGAAAGAGGAGATCTAAATACATGAAAAAACGTGAAAAAAAAAATTGATTTTTTTCAATTTTAAGGTATATGTAACCCCTTAAATTCTTACTTGTTAATGAGCGGAGGGGATCTGAACTGCAGCTGGTCTGTCGATCGAATGAAGCTTGCTCTGCGATCGCTCTCTTTATAAGGATGTTCTCCCCATTCTATCTGCTTTCCCCCACTTAAAAATCAGAAAGGAACTCTTGCAGTAGATCTTCGTCTTGGAGTTCGAGAACGTCACCATCGAGTGCAAAGCCTTCGTTAGCTAGATTGATCTCTGCTTCTAGTCTAGCTCTCTTCTGCGGTGACTGACTGCTCTGTAGCTCGTCTTAGCTGAGTAGTATTAGGAAATTGCATGGATGTTGCGAGGTGGTAGCAAAATAACAATTGGAATTGCTTCAGAACAATCTCAAGGAAGACATGTTCACCTCCGCACGCTGAAAACCATGTGCGTCTTGAGTTATCAACAATTTAGTGAAAAAATGTGCATTTTTTTTCATATTATCGCGAATAACTCAAAAACTATGAGGTTTAGGAAGATAATTTGGAAAAATTATGTTCCTGACAAAATTTTGCACAAGATAGCATTGGTTTCATATCAAAAAATTTATTTTTACAATGTGTTATAGCTTAAATAACATTAAAAAAGCAACAAAATGTTAACATATTTTTACAAGTAACTAAAGTCGATGGAAATGCTCGCCGTTCGATATTTGGGTACTTCATTACGATATAAATACCCATGCAAAATTTCATTTGAATCGGATTATTAGTTTTTGTGCAATCCATTTGTTAACTTACATTTTTTCTAAAATTGTCAACATTGTCACATCCAGAATCCGGCCTGAAATTGGTCGCCAATTTTTTTTAACATACTTTCTAAGCTGATCTTTCAATTGGCATAGTCATTTCTACCATTTCACATATTTTTACAACTTTATGATTTATTTTTAAAACCGGACAAATTTCACCTTATAAATAAATTGAATATCTTCCTCATTTTTCGATCTTTTTGAAAAAAATATATGAAATCTACATAAATAGCCGCTCACTTTAAGTTTTTGTTTGTCGGAATCGGCCCAGTAGAACCGGAGTTATATTGTTATAAACATATTAGTTGTTTACGTCAAAATGGTAGCAACTACAGCGATAAAAAAAATACTGTTGGCTTTTCTAATATGTACCACATTCTGGTACTTTCGATGAAATGTGTTTTATGATGAGAATGTTTGCAAAAAAAATTCATGAAACAGTCCGATAATGCCCGAAATCGGCTCTCTCAGCCGACTCGCCGGCCGGGCGGGGAGAGGGGGGAGCGCGCGACAGACTCGCGAGTCGGTGAATATCGACTTCAAATTGGACTCGCTCGGAAAAATAAATAAATAAATTGATTGTCACTAGAATAATCAAACGTGTCAAACCATTAGTGATCTTTCATAGATGAGGCTGTCGGTGTATGTATACAATGACTTACATGAATCACCCAACCATACTTTCATCTTCTTGTAATGAAAATCAAACACATGAATCACCCAACCATACTTTCATCTTCTTGTAATGAAAATCAAACATATGGAGCTTGATAAATCGAGCACTGTGAGTCTAACGTACATGGGTTTACGGATTGAAGTCTGCAATAGCTGTATAACAACTAGATTTTCAAAGATAACAGAACTACTATGGAAATTTGGTTTTGCAATATACGCAGCAGCTCCATATCGTCTAGGCCAATGATTCACAATTTTGATGTTCAAGTATCTTCGTTCGTTCTCCATGGTTTTGCCAAACACGTTGTTCATCAACTTATAGAAGTTCTTCTCAAATCCATTTCTAGATATCTTCCTCGTATCCATGTTAAAGTCGATGTAGGATTTCAACCAGGGGCTCTGCTTGAATGGCAAAACGCGATGAATTTGCTTGACTACTAACCCAAGTTCAACAGCTTGTTTGAATAGCCGATAGTGTAACACACACCACTCTTTGTCATCAAATGTATTCAACAGTTTCGGTTGCTTGGGTCCAGGAGGAACTCTGTGTTCAGCCAAAAGTGGAATATCCTTATGTAGATCGTATAATCTCTCCGGATAATTAAAAATAACCTCCAGGATGTAGTCATGTTCACCATCATCTGGTACACTCATAGAATCAATTGGTGATGCATCGTTATCATACCACTCAAAAACAAAAAAAGTTTTTTCCTGATAGATATTGAACCATGGCAAGTCCATAGAGATTGTTCGGATCCAGATATATTAAATATTTGTCCTTTTTGTTGGGATTATAATCAGCATCAAGATACTTGTTGTTGGCCTTGGAGTAGCGATCTGCGTACATGCTGATGCCGCCTGTGATACATCTGCACGAACAGCACGATGTTGATGTCTGTTAAAAGATGAAATTTAACACCACAATAGAAAAGCATAGCATCCCATGTCAAGCCGGATGTGGTTAAATAATTTGCAGGATCCAACCCATAGGTCTCAATGCATGCATTTCTGAAATTCTTGTAGACGTCTGAAAGCAAGAGCACGTCGCGGTCGGTTTCGAGATATATATAAATCAGAGTATCGCCCTAGAGTTAGAATATTGCATGAATTCCAAACAGTCTGAGTTCGAGCATATAATCTTCATCACTGATCTGAGATTCATTCAGCTTGAATGAATGTCAGCTTGAATGAATATCGAAATCTTTTGCTGGAAGGGTTGCATCTTTTAGCTTTTCAAATGAACTGAAGTAGTCGTAAGGGAATATACCTTTCCTTGTCAGCAACTTTACTTCTGAATTTGTAAGAGAAAATACTCACAGTTTAATAATCTATGATTAAATTCCAATGAAAAGAAAAAAAAATGATATACTCATTTTTCAGTTAGATGACAATGATCTCGAACTTTTTTCTGCCCCTTTTTGGAATTTCCCCCGCAGATGTGGCGTACGCTTGATTCAACAAATTTCTGCTTAGCATCAACACCCGAAATCATGGGGAACTGGATCTTTGTAAAGCTCCTCCAATTCTTGAGCAATCCCTTTGAGCTCCATGACAAACCATTCAGCAGGTTTTTGTGAATAACATTCAGTTTTGTGTTTCCTGTAGCTTTGAAACTTTGATTTAGAATCATCGAAGCTACATTTGATGTAGTATACAACACTGAGTGCTTCATGTTGTTGGAAAGCTCGTTCATCTTCCACAGGTTTCAATATGCACTCAAAATCTGCATATATGATCAAAGGGACCCTTCTCTATTTTTGAAATTTTTTAACTTGAGAACACTTTTTTCTTCCGTTGGTAAATGAATTCTACATTTGTTCAGTTGCATGCAGTCTTCCATATGCTGCTTAAGTTTATTATAACTTTAGAAAAAATTTAAACATCTATCGCATATGAAATGTTTGCAATTGTGTTCGGTTGACTGAGATCTAATCAGTCGAGCCAAATCTTTAATCCACACGTAGTGGAACTTTGGTGTTGGAGCGTTGAGATCTTCTTTTTCCTCATCTTCATTGGCATAGTAATCTTGTATCAACAACAAATTCACGTGCTTATCTTGATATGAAGAAGTGAGGTGAGTTGTAGAAACTTTTTATGTTTTACCATACTTCTTCAGGACGGATATATTCACTGAAATGGTGTTTTATTTCTCGAATTTGTTAACTTGTTTCAACCCCACTTGGAAAGTGATACCGTTGATAAAGCTCGTTAATTAAGCTCGTTCCTAAACTGCTTATACCAAGTTAGACGTTCGGGACTATATTCAGATGGGTTCAGAGCTGATGGTACAGCCCACTTCAAACACTCATTATCTTTTGTGAATTTTACATTAACACAATCATGTTTGTTGGCAATGTATTTGGGGGGGTGGAATGTATGAGCTGCCTTGGATAGGAGTATACTGATTGATATTGATAGTTAAACTTAAAATCTGTTGAAGAGTCCACCCTGATCCTCTTTGTTCAAACTGTTCCATCTGCTACAGAACTGACTCTTTCACATTTTCATCGAACCACAAATTTGAATCTGTGTTTCGAAAGATTAAATCACTAACTGTGTTGAAATATTTGACATCAACACTCTCAGCATCATTATTTCCCACTCCATATTCTGCAACAAGTTCTGCATTCACTTTCACAGACTCAATGTTCTTCAGAGCATCATGAATCCTCTCCCCTAACAACGTTCTGCACTGATCCATGAATGTCAAGATGTCTCGATGACCGAGATTCGTGAAAACGCCTGATGGGATCCGCTTTTCGAATGCTCATGGCACCTCTCTCCAACAAACCTTCAGTGCTGCTTTCTAATGAGACTCTCCATCGGTGCTCTGGAGTGCTGCTTCCTGACAAAACTCTCCTTCAACTTTCTGTAGATGATCTTAAAGCTGACTTTTGATGATTATCACATGTATCATGCATATTTGGAGTTTTTGCTTCTTGTATCTATCTAACGTTGACGATTTGGAGAGTTCCTCTAGCCTCTTAACCATTTCAGAAGCTAGTTCCAACCACCTCTAGAGATCTTCTTCTCTCCGAAGGAGCTTGCCGTTCTCCTACTTGACTCCAAATCTATGCCAACTATTCGTTTATTCAAATCTCCTTGCAAATGGAATCGTCTCCTCGAAGAGGAGCGCGAAACAAATAGTAGGCTAGAGTCCAAGTATCACGGTATCCCTTGATTGTCGAGCATGGTGCCTCATAGTTGTTTAATACGGGTTGTTCAAGACAGCTTGAAAGACGCAACCCGTAAATACAAGAAAAGCGATGTAAAGAAGAAATTTTTACAAGAAATTTTACCAGGAAAGTGAATATAAATATCATATATCGATTTTCTGTAATTTAAACTATTCACAAATGAAATTTCACTCACTTATTCCAGATTCATCATCAATATAGATGATTTACGCTGCCCACCTCTCAAAAACATTGATGGATTCAAGAGTATTTATTGCGAAAACCAACCTCTGCTCCGAAATGCTGTATGTGGAGTCATGAACGTATGTGTACTGAAAAATTGGCTGAGTGCACGACGAAGACAATCGGACTACGAAGAAGATGTTATAGAAATGAACGCACTACAAGAATCTGTAATTTTAACGCAAGAACCGGCAAATATCAGCGAGAATTTTATGAGCATGTATAATTAGCTTTTAAGATTATGATAAATTTAATAATACTAGCTACATCAAACGCGCTGCGCACGATCTACATGTATGCGTTTCAAAAAATCATATTCCATTATTTTCTCCACAAATTCTTGACCATAATCGTTCTGACGTACATCTCAATTCTTTTCATGATGCAAATTTTTAAAGCTAAATGGAATAACCGAAACTCTAAATTTTATGATCCATGTAAAATCTGCTATATAAAAATATCTAGAAAGAACTATCGAGCACTGCACATCTTCTTCTATTTAAATAATCCTGAGCTATCGACAGTTGAACTTGCAAGACGATTTCAGATTTTTAACACTACTAGCTACATTCAGACGCGCTACGCGCGATTTACGCTTTATTTCATAATATGCAATTTTAAAATCTGTATTTGGATTTTATTCAACATCTGGCAAGAAGATTTAGTTATTTCAACCTCAAAACTTTTATGTGCTTTTGAAGACTACAATATACGTGCCTAAACCACAAAATTTATTGTTCTTTTGTTTTTCGCTTACCTGCATTCACTACCTATATATCTATATCTATATTTTACTCGACTCGTCACGTGGTTAGGTCTACACCAATCAAATCACGAGTTAACTGGCTTCATTTTGACCTCCATCACTTTTTCATATAAAGAAACTATTCATCAAACCACATAACACGTAAAACTTGCAAATCAGACATCTTAACCTAACAGAGTTATCCTATCCGGCAACTGTTTAAAACTAAAAGGTAGCCTAAAATATCCACGTATCATCAATCAAATTCACATACCTACAATTATAGTTTTGAAAATAAATTTTCAAAACTTATGACAGCATCATCAACGAAACTGACTATCCTAACCTATAATATCATGTCATCGGCTACTCTCTATCTATATATACATCTCACTCTGTATCTATATACATCCCACTACAAATCACGTGGTAAGATCTACACCAATCAAATCACAAGTTAATGCCTTCACTCTAAAGGCCATCACTTTTTTATGTAAGGATATGTATAATAATATACTGAAATTTTATGAATATTTGATTGTACATTACCAAATTAATGTATTTTAATAAATTTTATAAACGAAAGAGAGTCATTGAGGAGGAGAAAGAATGTTTGGATGTTCTCCACTGGTAAAGGCGTTTGGATCTGGAGCCTTTACCACTCTCTCTATTTTTTGAAATTTTTCAATAATTTGGGTAGTATAGTGTTTGCATGAATCGAACAGAGTGAATTGGGTATTTAATTTAATGAGTCAATGATTGGGTACTTGTTTGAATATTTGTTAGTTGAATGTGTGAGAAGAAGAATATTCCATTGAATGAATATTCAAACGTTTAATGAATGAGAAAATATTTAATTTAATGAACGAATGAATGCCTAGTGAGAATGATTGGGTATTTGATTGAATAAATATTTGTTTGAATCATTGAGTATTGGAATGAACGTTTGATAAATGAATGTCCAGGAAGAATGAATGTCTAGTAAGAATGATAGAATATTTGATTGAATGATTGAAAGTTTGATCATGGATGTATGAGGGAATAAATATTTGCTTGTGAAATTGTATGATTGAATATTTTGATATTTGTTAACTGAATGCGCGAGAAAATGAACGTCTGACGAATGCATGGATATGATAATTAATAATTGAATGTATGATTGTCTGAGAAAGTATGAGTATTTGATAATAAATGTATTGAATGTTTGAAAATTACATATTAAATTCTATTTACTCCATAAATTTGAAAGTGCTAAACAAGAAGAGAAAGTTGAACAAGGATAAAGAGAGAAGGAGAGTGGAAGCTCCAACCACGCTTCCACCGGTGGAGTTCATCCATTTCATAACTTAGTCTCTCCCTTTATAAACTCTCTCTCTCTTTAACTATTTATCATCTTTATTAAGTATAATAGTTATCTCATATTCTTAGATATAGTTATATCAATTCAAATGATGTTAGATAAATTATTTCCAAAAGTTACAATATATAATATCAAAAGTCACAATCACATAATATCAAATTGGCTATAATATGTAATATCAAGATAAGATCAACTCATTAATGTTATAAATCATATCAAAATATTACTATTTTATATTATCCTCTTAAATCTGGTTGCTGCACGTTATTATCCTGTAATCAGAAATAATAATTAACATCAGTATTAGTGTTATTATTAGCTTTATCAATCGTATCTTATCTTATCTTACTATTATATAAAGAGGAAACGTTTGTTTGTATGTTCGCAAAAATCTCAAAAACTACTGAACCAATCGCCTCCAAATGTTGACATTAGCTTTCCTATGTGCCAGGAAGTGTCATAGGCTATTAAGATTAATCATTAATTAATTAGGAACGTTTCTATGCAAAATGTGGAAATAACATGCAAATCAGCTCCGCCTTCTCTCTTTGGCCACTAGGTGGCGAGACGCTGTTTTAGCCGTTCACGTGGCTGGAGTGGCGCGATCTGGCCTATAAGTATAAGGCAATCAGTGTTGGAGTCCTCGGTTTTGTCATGGTAGACTTTAAATTGGTCGTCCTGTTGTGACTCCCAATTTTATAACGGTGTAATCGATTGCCTAAATAATCGAACTCACATATATTTTGTCAAGGAATTATTTTTAACGGCAAAAATATGCCTTAATTAGAAGATTCGGCTTCTCTCTTTGGCCACTAGGTGCCGAACCGCTGTACGAGCCGTTCACACGATTTCTTTTGCTTTTACAATAAACAAGATCTAAGGTCAGATATTTAAATATGTCGGAATTGATTTACGCTCATATTGTTTTTTACAGGCAGTTGTATGTTGGACTTTCTAGAACGGGCAAATCGGAAAACCGATTTCGATTCTAAATGTTGTTTATTCTGAAATACTTTAGGGATTTGAAACTTTAAACACTTGAATGTTACGTTTTTATTCCTATGCACAGTTGATAATTATCATTCGAATTCTTAACTCAGAGAGTGGGCGAAGACGCGACGGGAGATGCTAGTATTAATATAATATCAACCCATTCTTTGTCCGGGATTTTATCGGTGGAAGTTTTGGCAATGCCAAAAATTCATCAAATTCTCGTTCAACTGCATAAGTGGATTCTCCAGGGTTTTTTTTTCGTAGATGAAAGCTCTTGTGCGGCTTGTCTAAGAGTATCAGAAGCAGCTTGCGAATTAATAAATTTACTCTCTCGTTGCTGATTATTCGGGGTGCGTTGTTAGCAGGTCCAAGAATTCTTCTTTTAGTCTCTTTATTTCCTCCCAAATTCAAATTTTCTCCATCATTATTGACTGATTTCTTTCTATTTTTAGGGTCAGAGTTCTCTTTTTTCCTTTTCAGTGTTCTTTCTTTCTTAGGTATTTTCTTTCTTTTTTTTAGTTTCTGTGGGTGCAGTAGGCAAATATTTTTCTGTCCCAGGGTTGAATGGTGCAGCAGTTAATCGTTTGTGCAATGTCACGCTCATTTCAGCCCATTCATAAAATTGATAATGTTGCCAATATACTCTCTAACAGAACTCTTCGAACAGATCGAACTTGATTCTCTCTCTGCTTTTGAATACTCTCAATATTCTTGACTAATTCTAAATTTAGATCCAAAGCTGCCGCAAACTTCTCCAGTTCACGAAAACATCTTCGGGCCAAATTCCCAGTATTTGTAGTTCCATGCCCTTGTACAATTTGATCAGGCCGGATTCCAAATATGTTAAAGACTGCGTCTTTCACACTTTGTTTCCTGATTTCAAAGCTTACTGCAAAAGTAAAGCATTATTCCGTTAGTTAGTGATCATACAATCTATTCTGAATAAAAGAGAATAAGTTTATAAATACCTCTCAAATCTTGTTTAATATTCCACGTCTTGAACGAAAGCTTGTACGAAAGATGGAGAAGATGTTCAAATGCTTTTATATCGGCGTGTATCAAACCGAGTCCAAGTTTCATTGCTTCTCGATCGGCTTCGAATTTCAAACTTGTGTCACTGAATTGACTTGTCGTCACCAAACATATTGGACATTTTTTCGTTGCCCTGTTCCCAATGACTTCATTTACAGCTTTGCCATCAAACTGACTCTTTTCAGTCGTATAAGAAACTCTCACTGGTTTCTTTCCCAACTTGAAAGAATGAAATTTGAGATTGGGTATTTCTTTGGTTAATCTATTATGCTCTTCTACGATCGAAATATCCGTTTCTTTCTCCAAAGCGATTCGCAGAGGTCGACAAAAGCGAATGCTGGCTGGAGTTGGATTGATCTATTTGCAATCCAGGCATTGTTGAGTGTTGCAGTACAGTTGTAATATGGACATACTCGTAACAAATAAAGTTTGGTGAGGTTGAGAGCACGCATTTGCTGAGTTGTCGTATTTTTGTCGCACATTTGAAAAGATACTGGATTTTGATGAAAATTGGTATGCATGGGTTTTCAAGGTCGCTGATCACGAATCCGTTCTCAAGTTTTTTTTATTCAAATTAGAGCCTCTAAGATCAGCTGACGAAAATTTGACCTTCGAAACCCATGTATAGCAATTTTTATCAAAATCCAGTATCTTTTCAAATTTTTGTCAGGTGATCTTAGAGGCTCTAATTTGATTTTTCTAAATTTGAGACCGGATTCGCGATCAGCGACCTCGAAAACCCATGTATACCAATTTTCGTATACCAATGTATACCGCTTTCCGTGCTGCGCTGTCATCGCTCAATTTAGATTCATTACAGTCCCTTCCCTTATGAGAAATGCATAGGCACTTTTTTTCTTATTCTATACATAATTGCACTTCACAAGGTAAGAGAAAATAATGCCCGCGCGCGTTCTTTAAAGCTCTCCAATACACCATAAAGTGATACCCGCGCGCGTTCTCCAAGATATGAAAAATAGTAACCGCGCGCGCTCTCCCAAGTAAGAGAAAATGCGTGCGCTCCTGCTTAGTTCGATCTAGTCTCGTTGATTGTGAGCCGAGCGACTTTTTGCCTCTCTGCCGCCTGTCCTTTTTTGCTGGCCTTTAGATTATTCCCGGATCTATACCTGCGTGCATGCGTGCGTGCATGCGTGCACGTACGCGGTCCCGTGCGCGCTCGTACGGCGCCAGACTGGCGCGTCCCCTTCCGTGCGGAGAAAAGTGTAGTGGGATGTGAGTACGTTGTCCGACCGCCAAGATGCCGGCTTATGCGCGCTTCCTGCATTAACGCGTTAGCCACCGGTTTGCTCAGAGCACGGATCATCCACTTCGATTGCTTTGTTCTTCTTGGCATCATTCGTAGTCCTCTCGCACCTGTGACCCGACCTTTGGTGTCGTGAGACGACTGACGACTGACTGATGACCTTCAAGTATCGCTGACGCCGCTCGTTCCGCCGGTGCGCTCGCCAGCTACCGCGCGTCCTCGGTCTCTCGCGCATCGAGCCGTTCCCGGTAAGCTACTTGGTGCGTCTGGCTGTCCCTCAACCGCAAAAGCGACCTTGTAAGCGATCTTTTCTCGAGGCGAAGTTATCGCCTGCCCGTGCAGCTATTAGCTCAACCGCGTCCAAGCGTCCCCGCGTCGTCCCGTCTTTCCCCACGACTTGCACGGCACAGGATTTGGGTACATCTCGAGGTCTCCGACGGATGCTATACCGCGGCGAGGTAGATGTCGTCCTACCCCGCCCCGGCCCCTCCGTGTTGTACTGCCCCTTCCGAGGGTACCAATTACGTCGCCGAATTTCCGCGTACCGGCCGCTCCTGTCCAACCCCTTGCCGCGCGGCCCTCAGCTTTCTCCGTCCCGGTATCACTTGCGTCTCCGTGCCCGTACTCGTCAGCTGCTTCAGTCCCGGTTCAGCCTCCCGGCCCCCCTGGTTCCCCGTGTTGTCCCCCGATGTCTTCCACGTGCTTGTGGGTTGCGCGCGTACCGACGACCCGAACGTCCTGGTGTGTTGTAACTGTTACCAGTTTGACCCCTTGTTCGCTCGTTGGTTGCCCTCTTTTTACCACGTGTTAGGCCGGACCGAACTCCATAACATTACCTGTTTGCGCTCGTTGCGACCCTCTCGTTTCGGGCGGCTTTGCTCTGTCCGCTCCTGCTGGCGCTGTGATATCCTAGGTACGCTATTCCAGAGCGATATTGCCCACGGCCGCATATACGATTGCGAAAATCGTACTCTGTATGAACATGCGTATGACTCTACCTACTCCGACGTTGTGTGGCACAATTTTTTTTAATTTAGCGTCTTTGTGATCCTAGTTTGTAAGTTACTTTGTAGGTTACTCGTAATTTTAGTCTATAAGATCAGTTTGTAATTAGTTATAAGGTTTGAATAAAACTTAAGAGTTTATTTCTTTTCAACCCGAATTCTATTTGTTTATTATTTCTTTCACCCACTCACATAGAAATTTTATCATACTCATTTTCTGTCCATCTTTTCAATCTGATAAAATTTCCTACGTCGAACAGAGTATACCATAAAAAAATAATAATAAAAAGAGTTGCATTTCATTATACTTTTTTTTTTATTAATTCGAAAAATTTTCTAACCTACATATATACGCACACACCTATACATACGTACGCGTACACTTACATGCGTGTAACCTCATTCATATACGCTTTTTAATTCCGTACGTGTATCCTTTTTTTCCTTCTAGTTCCCGTTTGGACCCGCATCTAGACGCTTTTCGCGCTCGCCGTTCGACCCAATCTGCATGCGAAGCAGAGCAAGCCCCATCCTCCGCTTGCTCCCATGGAATCCTTCCATTCGCTTTTCTTATTAGTTTGCGATTCCTCCGCCAACTTTGCATAAATTGTCGGCTCTCTTTATTTTTCAATTGTACATTATTGTCTTACATATGCTTAAATACAATTCCTCATGATTTCCATCCATGGATCAAGGAGGGCGCACTTTTTTCGCATTACATATCTGCTAGATGATATGCGTGTTTTAACTTATCGCGGTGAACAATCTTCATTTTTCCCCCTCCCAGGTCAATTTTTGCGTTTCTTTCTCTCACTAATTCTACTATTTGATATCGATTCGCGTAAGTGTCGTCGAATCTTGATAGTTTGGGCTCTTTCAGTAAAAATACCTCGTCGCCTACCTTGAAATCTCTCACGTTCAGCTCCGCGTCATAATACCTTTTCGAAATTTCTTTAGCGCGTATCAGTCGGTCTCTGGCTCGTGCCTGTGTGTCCGCGAGTTTACCAATTAGGTTATCCAAATATGAATGGTACGTTTGTTCGACTTTTTGTCTCGCGAATTCCGACGGTATATTGGCCTTACAACCGAATACTAAAGAGAAAAGTAGTCATGATAATAAGGATGAACGTCATTTTTGTTTTTATCATGAAAAATTTCGTACCAAGGCTTATAAATATGAGAAACCCTGCGATTGGGTTGTCAAGAAAGTAACTAATTCTAATGAAGTGAATAAAAAGTCACAAGTTCAGGCAAGTGTGGAATCCGAAAACCAATCAGCACAGAAAGTGGTCGCGGCGATTCATGGGCCAAACGGTACGTCTCTGCATTGGAATGGAACCGTAACATTCGAGTGTTTAAATTTTTAAATTCTTAAAGTACTTCAGAATAAACAACATTTTTGGTTTTGGAATTGGAATCGAAATTGATTTCCCAATTTGCCCGTCCTAGAAAGTCCAATATACAACTGCCCGTTTGAAAAACTATCTGAGCGACATGTCCTAAATATCTGACCTTGAACCTTGTTTATTGTTATAGCAAAAGAAACCGCGTAAACGGATCGTGCAGCGGTTCGGCACCTAGTGACCAAAGGGAAAAGCCGGAGTTTCAGATTGAGGCATATTTCAGCCGTTAGAAATGATTCCTTGAGAAAATATATGCGAGTTCGATTATTTAGGCAACCGATTATACCGCTATAATATCGGGCGTCAGAATAGGACGACCAATGTGAAGTTTTCCATGAGAAAGTCGAGGACTTCAACACTGAGTGCCTTATACTTATAGGCCAGACCGTTCCACTTCAGCCGCGTGATCGGCTAAAATAGCGTCTCGCCACCTAGTGGCCAAAGAGAGAAGCCGGAGCTGATTTGCATGTTATTTCCACATTTTGCATAGAAATGTTCCTAATTAATTAATGATTAATCTTAATAGCCTATGACACTTCCTGGCACATAGGAAAGCTAATGTCAACATTTGGAGGCGATTGGTTCAGTAGTTTTTGAGATTTTTGCGAACATACAAACAAACGTTTCCTCTATACAGGGTGTCCCAGTAAGTTCGCCGAGGGAGAAAATGAGTAAAAGAGACTGATGCAATGATTCGATTCATCCTAAAAACCATAGGTAAAATGTTGATAGTTTCTTTGCAATTGACAATCAAAGATTGACGAATGAGGTCTCAGCTTTACCAGAATTTTGACTCCAAGGCGGAGCCTGTGTCTTGTACAAAAGAAAGAGGAGAGACTGAACCAGTCCTCGGAAAATGACCTGGGTCCCTTTTTTGCGTGGGTTGACCTATATTTCTCTTCCGGCCGAAGGCAAGCTGTACTATTTGGAAATTCTCAGCTAAAGTTTTCATAATCACATGTTTCTCCCAGAACAAAATTTATCGTATCATAGATTCACTGTCAACAAGTATCTCATCTCATTAATTTTTTATTTTTAGTTGAATGAAATATAACGCACGAAAGTCGGTTCATATTAACAATTCAAATTCGTTTTATTTGATTAGTTCACTGACACTAATAATTAACTCGGATCCATTTTTTTGTATTGAAAAGTCACTCATCCATTTCTCTTGAGATCAGATATAAGTTCATACTTTTACATATAGAATGGTGTATTAAAAATATTAAGGACTAGTGGATTCAGCGTAAAGACTTTTATTAATTTAACAAAACGTAAAATTATTTGTATTTCCAAATAGCTTAATATTAATATGAATTTTCCATATATCTATAGACTTATAATACAAACATTTATAATAGGTGCTCAAAATGACGACCTTCGGCTTCAATACACCTCGCTGCTCACCTTGCTACACTTTGTGTGGCTCGGCGAATGATGATTGGATTGATGAAGCGAAAAGCATCAATCAGTTTCTCCATCAGCTCTCTTTCATTCCTAATTTTTTCTCGATATACTTTTTCTTTAATTGCCCCCCACAAGAAAAAATCGAGAGGCGTTAAATCCGGTGAGCGTGCAGGAACTGCAGGACTGAACAGTTTGCAACAGACGAGTTGTGAAAAACAGGAAGGGGTACGTGGTTTTGAAAATTGAGACGATCTGATTAGTTCTGGGAAACTCTCCAGCAAAAAATCGTCATTTTTGGGTACTCTAGTCTCACTTGAATCCTCAACATATGTATGGAATCATAAAAGATGCCTGTATAAGGACGGCAGCAACTATCCTGGGAAGTATATGACTCTGGGAAACGGTAAATTTTTATTGCGGTTCATCCCCGTAACCCTCTCAAGGCCAGAGAAAACCACAGATGACAGCTATTTTTCAAAAACATTATTTGAAAAAAACTGGATTGCACGGTAACCCATGCAAGGATTAAATAATATCTCATGCGCTATTCATCAATGACTACGGCATGGGTAAGAGGTTAAATTATAATCTCGTAGCTGGCACCGCGGCCAGATGCAGCCAGATGGGGCCGTTCGAGCACAAGCTGGACTGCCGTCGTCATACCACGGGCCAGTCCCGAGAGTCGAAGGAACTGCCCTCACTGCACTGAGCCCAAGACCCTTTTTTATTGCTCTTAGCACATCGAAATCGCAAAGCGCTAAAATACTGCGAACTTAATTTTTCAAATTGATTGATCAGTGATTGTTTTTCCTGATCAAAACGAACTTTGAACAAAAAAAAGCCGACAATATTTGCTCTTTTGACTGAATTGCGGGGATTAAGTAATAAACGACCTATATTTTCATAACTTATGGATACGACAATATTCGCATCGACTTCCAATATTTAATCGTAAATATCGTAGATTTTATGAAGAAAAATATGTACAAAACGGGTAATTTTCGAATCTCGATTTTTAGATTTTATCCTATCAAAGTTGATTAGCTTTAGTTTAGATTGATATGGAGACAAGATTCAAACATATTCTTATAACTTATGAATACAAAGATCTGTTCATCAATTTTCAATCTTTGATCGTGATTGTTGAAGAATTTATCAAGAAAAGACGCGTACTCTAGTGTGAGAAGTTGGCGGTTCAAAACATTCAAAAGAGCAAATATTGTCGGATTTTTACCGCTCAAAGTTGGTTTTAATCAGGAAAAAAAATCACTGATCAATAAATTTGGAAAATTAAGTTTGCAGTATTTTACTATTTTTCGATTGAGATGCGCTGAAAGCCATAAAAAAGGTTTTGGGCTTGGATCTGTGAGGGTCGTCACCTGGCTCTCGGGACTGGCGAGAGGTATAAGATCCCTCCCGAAGCCGCTCCATTCAAAATCTATGTGAAAGAAATTAACACGGCAGGGATATTTGCCCAGTTCTAAGTGACGCGCGTAATATACGGATTAACGAGTCCCACGGCCAGGTATACCTGGTATGTATACATACCATTCCACAATTGCTCATTTCATTTCTCAAACAGTTTACGTATTAGTAGTGATGCATGGTGCATTTATCGTCACTGATTTCTTACGAAAAGTCCTTCATTCGTTATTTATTCCATGTGAATATCTCAATTCATTACACAGCCACACAAAAAAAAAAATTTTCGACGCAGGGGGTTTGACTATGTGTACTATATGTTTTCGGGGTCGCTGAATCCGAATCCAAGGTCGGTTTGAACCCTGCAGGTCGAGGTTTGGCCATAACCTTGAAAAACCTAGTGAATTAGAATTTCCAGGACATTACAATTTCTATAACTGTATAACTTGTACAGTAAACGTCTAAAACCTCTAAACTTATAACCGAATAACACCATAAGCCCATAACACCATAAACTCTGGACGTTGTTTGGCCATAACCTCAAAAAACCTAGTAAATTAGAATTTCCAGGACATTTTAATTTTTATAACTGTATAACTTGTACAGTAAACGTCTAAAACCTCTTTTTGTGACTGCGTAGTTTGAGTTATATTGTTATAGGATAATACGGCTCGAAAATCTGGGGTTACAGGGTTATATGGGCATGTTGTAATTGGGTTATAAGGTAATATATTGATAAGTTTGAAGGTTAACTTTGTCGAACCCCATAAACCCAAACGATTTTATACAGTTTAAACTATTTGATTATAAGCCTAGGTGATTATATAATATAGTGTAACGGGATTGTGAGGTTATGCGGTTATGATGTTATGGGGTTAGAGTGTTATGGGGTTATGATGTTATGGGGTTGTGGAGTTATGTGCTTATAGAGTTAGAGGTTTTAGACGTTAACTGTTCAAGTTATATAGTTATATACAATGCATAGTTCTGAAAATCCAAATTTACTAGTTTTTTTGAGGTTATGGCTAAACAACGTCCAGAGTTTATGGTGTTATGGGCTTATGGTTTTATTCGGTTATGGGTTTAGAGGTTTTAGACGTTTACTGTACAAGTTATACAGTTATAAAAATTAAAATGTCCTGGAAATTCTAATTTACTAGGTTTTTCGAGGTTATGGCCAAACAACGTCCAGAGTTTATGGTGTTATGGGCTTCTGGTGTTATTCGGTTATAGGTTTAGAGGTTTAAGACGTTTACTATACAATTTATACAGTTATAGAAATTGTAATGTCCTGGAAATTCTAATTTACTAGGTTTTTTGAGGTTATGGCCAAACAATGTCCAGAGATTATGGTGTTATGGGCTTATGGTGTTATTCGGTTATGGGTTCAGAGGTTTTAGACGTTTACTGTACAAGTCATACAGTTATAGAAATTAAAATGTCCTGAAAATTCAAATTTACTAGGTTTTTTGAGGTTATGGCCAAACAACGTCCAGAGTTTATGGTGTTATGGGCTTATGGTGTTATTCGGTTATAAGTTTAGAGGTTTTAGACGTTTACTGTACAAGTTATACAGTTATAGAAATTGTAATGTCCTGGAAATTCTAATTCACTAGGTTTTTCAAGGTTATGGCCAAACCTCGACCTGCAGGGTTCAAACCGACCTTGGATTCGGATTCAGCGACCCCGAAAACATATAGTACACATAGTCAAACCCCCTGCGTCGAAATTTTTTTTTTGTGTGGCTGTGTTATTAACCCATTAGCGCCCAAACGGCCGCTCGACGGCCGTTTTTTTGAGCGATAGATTTCATATAGTTATAATGGTTCAAAAAATTTGGGAAGAACATTTTCTTGTGCAAAATTTTGTCAGCTTCCCGATTCCGTTACTTTTATCTCGATTAAATGAACGGCCTCATTGTTATAAACAATTGATTGCAAAAAAACACGAAATTTCGAGTCAAAATTTTGTTTTGTGTCAACCGTAAAACATAGAAACCGGTCGCAACGAACCCCGGAAGTAAATTTCGAGAGTCCATGCACCTTAAACTAAAAGTTGGCATAGTTGTAATTGTTCAAATTTATTTTTGGAAGACCCAAAATGGCGGCCGACCGAAAAAATTGTAGCTTTCAACTTGGAATTGTTTTTCTCGAAAACTATGGATCAAATCAAAAAATTCTTAAAAACAAAAAAGTCTTAGAATCACCTGAAAAACACTCTTGAATTTTTTCAGAATTTTTTGATGAAATTTTTCAAAATTTTGATTTTTCAAATTCTCAAAAAAACGCAAATTGCTTAAAAACTTCTGAAAAAATTTGAGAATGTTGTTTGAGTAATTTTAAGACTTTTTTGTTCTTATAATTTTTTTGATTTGATCTATGATTTTTGAGAAAAAAAATAATGAAATTATATTTTAGAAATTTTTCTATGCGTTTCTTAGCCGGCTAATCGAAAAATTTATAAGAACAAAAAAGTCTTAAAATTACTCAAAGGACATTCTCAAATTTTTTCAGAAGTTTTTAAGCAATTTGTGTTTTTTTGAGAATTTGAAGAATTGAAATTTTGAAAAATTTCATCAAAAAATTCTGAAAAAATTCAAGAGTGTTTTTCAGGTGATTTTAAGACTTCTTTGTTCTTAAGAATTCTTTGATTTGACCCATAGATTTCGAGAAAAACAATTCCAAGTTGAAAGCTACAATTTTTTCGGTCGGCCGCCGTTTTGGGTCTTCCAACAATAAATTTGAACAATTGCAACTATGCCAACTTCTAGTTTAAGGTCCATGGACACTTGAAATTCACTTCCCAGGGTTCGTTGCGACCGGTTCCCATGTTTTACGGTTGACACAAAAAAAATGTTGACTCGAAATTTTGTGTTTTTTTGCAATCAATTGTTTAAAAACAATGAGGGCGTTCATTCAATCGAGATAAAAGTAACGGAATCGGAAAGCTGACAAAATTTTGCAAAAGAAAATGTTCTTTACAAATTTTTTGAACCATTATAACTATATGAAATCTATCGCTCAAAAAAACGGCCGTCGAGCGGCCGTTTGGGCGCTAATGGGTTAATATGAACCGACTTTCGTGAGTTATATTTCATTCAACTAAAAATAAAAAATTAATGAGATGAGATACTTGTAGACAGTGAATCTATGATACGATAAATTTTGTTCTGGGAGAAACATGTGATTATGAAAACCTTGGCTGAGAATTTCCAAATAGTACAGCTTGCCTTCGGCCGGAAGAGAAATATAGGTCAACCCACGCAAAAAAGGGACCCAGGTCATTTTCCGAGGACTGGTTCAGTCTCTCCTCTTTCTTTTGTACAAGACACAGGCTCCGCCTTGGAGTCAAAATTCTGGTAAAGCTGAGACCTCATTCGTCAATCTTTGATTGTCAATTGCAAAGAAACTATCAACATTTTACCTATGGTTTTTAGGATGAATCGAATCATTGCATCAGTCTCTTTTACTCATTCTCTCCCTCGGCGAACTTTCTGGGACACCCTGTATAACTATAGGTATATAGTTCTATAGAAGCTGTTCAGCGCGCGTACCGCGCGCGCGAAGTTTTTCATAGGTGGATTTTTTCTGTTCTGAAAATTTAGTTTATAAGAATTTACTAAAAGAATAATGTAATGTAATGTAAATATTAGTTGTAACATGTTCAAAGTTTATCACACTGATGCAGTAAAATAGAAGCACTATATGATGAATACGAAATGCATGATCATATGACTTAGAAACTTTGGGATATGTAATAGAATAATTTCAAAACACGCCCACAGTGTGTATGTGTATGGAGGAAAATGGTTTCTTATTTTCTTTCTATTCTTCTAATATGTAAAAAGCTCTGCTTTATGAAAAGTGCGGAAAGTATATCTGGTAAATGATATATGGACTTCGTACAAATGATTTAAAATAATAAATTATTCAATAAATTTCATGAAAAATCATTAAATTTTTAAGTCTATCGTTCTGTAGAATATATAAGATATAACAATGTGCCTAAACATGTAACTCATTTTAAACATAATGTTACGTGGCTTATACTATTCTTATACTACTCTTATACTATTTCTTATACTATTTTTATCAGGACATACTCCATAAATTTTTATTGAATCCCAAGAACGTACTTTAGAGAGGGCCACATATAGTTGTCTATGGTTAAAAACATCTTTTCTTGAATCAATACCAATTAAATCAAATGTCTGTCCTTGTGCTTTATTTATACAGTCATGGCGAAAGTTAATTTGATAGGAAACTGTTTTCTTTTAAATGTAAATGGATTATATAGTCTCTATGAGTATAAGGTAATTCGATATAAAAATACTATTTCACCTTTTTTATTCTTAGTAAGTATTTCGAATTTCAATAAATTATTGCATAAATCCAAAATGAGATAATCTAGTTACGTTGAATACACCAACGTTAATGTTGAGATTTCGAATGAGCATAATAACGCAATTGATTCTCAACGAAAATCGTTAACCAATTGAAGTACCTGAAGTAGTTGTGTATATTCATCTAAATTTCAGCCTTCAATATTAAATAATGGATGAATATCATGTATAGCTTAAGCATAACTTTCATCCTTACTAAAGCGACATATAAAATCTTCAGACGTTGCATCTTTAAAATCTTCCCATAGTTTTTCTCGGTAAGTAGGGTTACAATGAATAATAAGTCTAACAAACAATTGTTGTAGTTGCTTTGGCATCATAAATAATGTAGCTTCTCTCATTTCATTTGTCCACTCTTCATCGCTTTCAATAACTAAATGTATGCATCTATATAGCTACATAGATAGAGCTGAATCTAGGCCTAAATAGTGATTTTAAGAAGGTTTGAGCACTCAGTTCAACCCAAAAGTATATACCTTCTGTATGAGTAGAATATTCAATACTGGAATAAATCATGAGTACTCGGTTCAACTCAGAACTACTTATGATTGATTTTAGTATGAAATATTAAACATTTAATTAATTATTACAAAAATTGCAAAAAAATGAGTCAGTGCCTATGTATAATTGCTGTTTTCTTATATATGTACCAAAGTATATGAAAAAAATAAAAAAAAAAGGTGATGAAAGTTCTCAATTCTCAGAACTGACTCATCTTTCTATAGTTTTCTTATTAATTGATTATAAGTAGAATATTGAATTCTAAAATCAATTCAATCATTTGGTAACAACTATCATCACGCGGTTCAACCTAGAATTACTCATGATTAAATTTGGTATTGAATATTTTCCATTTAATCAGTTAATCCAAAAAGTGTAGAAAAATGAGTCAGCGCTTGATGTAAAATTACGGTTTTCTCTCATAATACATACCCAAGTATATAAAAGTTGCCAATTCTCTCAGTGCTGACTTATTTTTCTATAATTTTCTTATTAATTGATTACAAATAGAATATTCAATTCGAAAATCAATAATGAGAACATTTGTGGAACATATCCATCTGTCGGTTTTTATTACTTATTCACTTCACACTTATTCATTGGTAAATTTGTCTTATTTATTTATAATTTCTTATCAACTTTCTTATTCAGAAATCATTTTATATGAGTCCTACATATTGAGGTGCAAAATATCTCTGAATTTAAATTACAAAAGCAGCAAATTCTGCTACTTTAGC
The DNA here is from genome assembly GCA_020882685.1 of Aphelinus atriplicis. Classification (NCBI taxonomy): domain Eukaryota; kingdom Metazoa; phylum Arthropoda; class Insecta; order Hymenoptera; family Aphelinidae; genus Aphelinus; species Aphelinus atriplicis. The sequence goes on along the minus strand of CM037076.1, from coordinate 46,219,529 downwards.
TTTTTATAAAGTATTAGGGTTAGAATGCTAAAAATATGAAAGAAAATCAGAAATAATATGATAGTCCAGAGTTTGACAAAGAAATCGACCCCGTAATTGTTTTTTGCCTAGGGAATTTTATAAAGAATCACCAATATACTGTGTGTAAATTGTCGATCTTTGAGGGTCAATCCAGAGTGAAGTGGAAAAAGGAAAATTCACAGAATCTACCACATATTTATTTTATGCGACGTTTCGCCAGTTAGGTTCACTGGCCTCATCAGGCTAAAATTTATTACATAAAAAAAAACACGTAATAAATAATACAATTTAAGTACAAAACAATCGACGAAGTAACAATAAAATATTCTTTCTCACCAGTTTTGAATGAAAATATAATATTACGTTCGGCAGTGGAAGCGGCTGCTTCCACTATACAGATCAAGGGAGGCAGTTTGAGTCTGCATTGTTTAACGAGCTTTGCAAATTTTTGAGAATAAAACGCATTCGTTGCATTCCGTACCATCCTGCGGCAAATGGGTTAGTTGAAAAGTGGCATCGTGCTCTTAAAGCTGCCATTATGTGCTGCTCAGAATCAGCAAATTCGCATAGCGTGTTACCATCAATTCTGTTAGGATTGAGATCTTGTTTGCGTATGGATACTGGAGCATCGCCAGCGGAGTTCGTTTTCGGTACGACATTGCGTGTCCCGGATATTAGATAATTTCTAAACCCTTTTTGTTCAAAGATTTGAAAGAGTGTTTACATGTATTAAAAAAAATTAAAGCAGTTAAACCACTATTAACGAGACCATATCGAGGTCCATATCGTGTGATTCAGAGATCAGATGATCTAAAAACTTTTGTGATTAACAAAGATGGTAAAGACGTTACAATCTCAGGGGAATTAGTCAAGCCAGCGTTTTTCTTGAGGAGAGAAGATAAGATCACAACAGATAAAGACAGAGTAGTGAATGATGATATATTGATTGGTAATGATGAGTCTGTTGCAATGGGAACAGTGACGGAGAATAACAGCAAACCTGTTGACACGAGCTCGGCTCAATCGTCTCAATTCGATCGATCCGGGGATTGCGGATCCGCGGCCCAAGATCCTTTGATCGAGGAGAATTGTGGCGATTCTGGCGGGGCGAATTTTGTGTCAGATCACTCATATTCGAAGCTTCCAAGTGCTGGTGTTAAAAAAAGTTTGATGGTAGAGAACAATGGTTCAAATTCCAACTAATGGGAAGGATGACCCGGCGTCTGTTGTAAAGAATCAACGGCCTAAAAAAGTGGAATTTATACCTAATATATTAAGAAAGAAAAAATGATTGACATTATTTCTCTGTTTGAAATAGTAAAGGATAAATTAAATGAAATCGGTGACGCATTTTACAAAGAGACTATGGCAAGGATCAGTGATTCATTATATTTTTATCCGTACGATAGTATGAGTGGGAACTATGAGACTGTAACTGATGAGCAGTAAAGCTCAATGTAGTTAACCCTTTTCCTCCTGAATAATCGTTTTTTATTTCAAATTTTCGACCTCATATCCTTTAAGGAAAAAAGCATGTAAAAGATTTATGAAACATCATTTCTCATAGATTTGGACCTCCTCTTTCAAATGGTGTTAAGGAAATTTTTGTAAATTGTAAGCCGGAAAAGTTATAGGCTGTTTTTCCGGAAAATTGACGAATTTTTCACGTTTTTTTTTAAAAAAAGTTTATTTTGGAATGGAAAAAAATTTCATACAACATTTCTACCACTGTAAAAGGAGTTATAGATATCCGACCTTCAAAATCCCGTTGGTATTATTTTGAAATTCAGGATAGCGGACACAAAATGGCGTCCAAATTGGGAAAATTTTTTTCCCAACTTGGACGCCGAATTTTTTTTTGCGAATTTTTCGCTCAAAAACTACACTTTACTACATAAAATCTGGTTAAAAATTTTCAAGAATAGAAATGTCTTGAAATTAGTTAAAGAAAACGTCAAAATTTTTTCAGAATAATTCAACAATATTTCAAAAATGTTTACTTTGTCCCCCTTCAGAACTAGATATTATCTCCAAGAGTTTTTTTTTAAATGTTGTAAAATCGCCCTAAAAAAATTTTCACGTATTTTTTGACCAATTATAAGACATTTTTATCCCAAAAAAATCCTTGCCAGACTTTATAGTTTTTAAGGAAAAAATTGGCTGAAAATTGAACTCGACCGAGATTTTGCGGCGACTAACCTGTGTGCAAAATTTCAGGACGATCGGACAATTCCTTCGAGAGTTACCGTACGACAAAAAAGTGCACTTACGTACGTACGTACGTACGTACATACATACAGACATTTTTGGATTTCCATGTTTTTCGACCCGTAGATTACGAAAATCGAGGTCCTGAAGTCCGATTCGGTGGGTCGATTTGTACCCCGTTACAAAGCTTTCTCTTTGAGAAAGCAAAATTCGCAAAGTTGGAAAAAAAATTTTCCCAGTTTGGACGCCATTTTGTGTCCGCTATTCTGAATTTCAAAATAATACTAACGGGATTTTGAAGGTCAGACATCTATAACCCCTTTTACAGTGGTAGAAATGTTGTATGAAATTTTTTTCCATTCCAAAATAAACTTTTTTTTAAAAAAAAAACGTGAAAAATTCGTAAATTTTCCGGAAAAACAGCCTATAACTTTTCCGGCTTAAAATTCACAAAAATTTCCTTAACACCATTCGAAAGAGGAGGTCCTAATCTATAAGAAATGATGTTTCATAAATCTTTTACATGCTTTTTTCCTTAAAGGATATGAGGTCGAAAATTATTTTTTTACATTTTGTTTGACAGGCTTGGTGCTGGGTGCTGGAAACTTTCTTTCTACGGCCTGGACATGCAAGCTATTGATAACGTAATCTCTAAAGCTCTTCAAGTCAACGCTGAACTGGAGAAGGAAATAAGAAAATTACATTATCATTTCAAATTTGAAGAAAAGCAAGCGAAAGAAAGAGTCTTATTACATTATAAGATTGCGTTGGAATTTGTTTTGGAATTTAAAGAAAAAGTTAACAGGCAAGCGAGCGCAAAACGCAAAGCGTTATCAGGTGTAAACGATAAGCCAACTGTCTCTGCTCCACCAACGAGTATAGACATTCCTCAACTGTTTGTCAATAAATTTCGAGTATTAAGATTGTTTGTGTATAATAATCCGTTTAAGTTAAAAAAGAATAAATTATGCCAATTCTTGACATCTTTTGGGGATGTCGACCTCGTGGTGTAATCAGTGTTTTTGCGAAAAGTGCTAGCGTGCGCTATTATTGTATGTAAGAATCTCTCTACATCAGCAAAATTACAGACTTGGGCTGCTTCAGGCGATTTGTGATTCATCACTGAAAAACAGACAGTCAATATTAGAGTCAAACCGGATAAGTCAATTTATTCCTTAACCGCCGAACCAGATTGGTTTTCTGAGTATAATGCTGGATTAATCGTTGAATTGGTAGCAAACTTGCCAGCATTTAACCGTGTTTTGGAGTATCTTGATCATGAGTCAAGAGTGAATTTTGAAAACCTATCTTGAGTTCAGTGATGTTTTCGGTAGAACTACTCTGGAATTCAGGTCTGATTTTGTTCGGTATGCAGGTGTTTCAGGGGAAGATGTGATGTGCCAAGATGCGGAGAGATTCAGCTTAAAAAGTATCACAATTGTTAAGAAAGATTTTCACTTACGTGCATCTGTTATAGTGAAGCGCTTTTTAGGTTGCTATTATCGGGCAAATGCCTCGTTGTTAAAAGAAAGTAAATTCAATATGCAGTTTATGGATTTGGGAGGAGTAAAACTTTCACTACCGATTTTTCAAGTTTTGAGTAATAGTTTTATTAAGGTAACTGTACCCAATTTGGCACTGTACCCAATTTGGCACAATCGTCAGATTTCGTATTTCCGGTGCTCTCTGAGCATCAGTCGCTCTTGGGTTATGCTGGGGGAATTAAAAGAAAATTTTCGGTATCTTCCCCGCCCATTTAGCCCTTAAAACCACTCTCCTACAACACTTTGAAGTTTCACTTACTGATTTTTTCACCATTTTCTTATTTCACTTTTCACACTCAACCTCAAAAATCAGGTGTCAATAATTTCTATCTCTCAAAGTGTCATTACTCTTTTTTGTGTAAAAACATCTCAGCTTTCGATTGGTCTCATCAGTTTTCCTAAAATTATTTTTTATCCTACTCAAATTGCTATTTTTCGCATCAGAAAAAAGTGAACCCAATGTGCCCCTCTACGCGTTTTTAAATGGGAAGACTGAGTGAAATCATTGAATATTTGTATAGACATATTACGATGATTTAGACGCGTATTTTTGAGTTGTATGTTAAAAATTTCGTATAAATATCACTGGGAACATAATTGAGAGTTTATTTCAATGCCAATTGGATCGTCCCTGTAGGCCTATATAGGCTGTAGCTAATGATTAAAAAATTGTGCCAAATTGAGTACACGTTTTGTGCATTTAGTCTTTTTGCGTTTTTTTTTTAAATTGCGATTTTCGATAGGTTAAAGTAGTCGAATGATGATTATGAAGATGGTTTCTAATAGGTATTGAGCTAAGCTTTGAGATGCCGTTCACAGAATTTTAAAATTCGAAGTTTATCATAGTCAAATTCGCAAAAAACCCTTAGGGGGGGGGCACATTGGGTACAGTTACCTTATATACAAAGTTATTTTAGGCCAAACGGCAGACTATTTTGATACAGTTTTTAGAATTGAAGGATTGTTGAAATTGGTAATGGAAAGAAACCCGTTTGCCCGTCTAAGATTTTTAGGCCATTTATACTTCCAAAACTCTGGTTTCACTGCAATTATACGAGTGCCAGAATCTTGTGATTAAAAGTTTGGCCAACTTTGTAGAATACAATAATACACTTTCCGGTATAAGATTGATTGATTGCTATAATATCGATTTTGATTGTACGTTGGGCCTGATCGTGAAAGCGATTTACTCCGGTTTCAATGTGATAGATACCGTTGTTTTTAAGTTTGAAAAGTTAAAGATTTTTGCTTCATCAAAAACACCTAAGTTATGTTCAAAGGTGTCAAAGACAGTTAAACATTTAGATCTTTCGAATAACAATTTAATTGTTGCAAGTTTAAGCGACATAATTAAACGTTCTCCATTTGTGGTTTACATCTCTATTGTAGGGATAATGTTGACCTCACCATTTTCTATTGAATGGCATGTCAAAAGTCTGATTTTTAATCATAGCGAGTTCACGATGAAAATAATGGAAACAATTGTCTCCTATGTGCTAGAGGAAATGGTAGTCATAAACGAAATGAGTGCAAAAAATAAGAAAAACAAGCCCATTGTGATTCAGCAACTTGAGGGATTGCTACTTTCTTCAGAAAGATTTGTATTACAATTAATTAAATGTAAATATGATTTTAATATTCATGTACAGCGAACATTGACAAACGCGTCAATAAGGTTTCACGAAAAACCAGATATGTTAACTATTACCGTTATATACATATGCACTTTTATAAAACTGTCTCGTCTCATCGTAAATGTCGAACATTATTTACCTGAAGTATAGGGTTCACCCTTTTCAGGTATTAAAGTAAAATTATCTCCTTCAATTTCAACTAAAATATCCTCCCCCTTGTGATTTATGTCAAGATAGAAGGAGCTCGTCAGCACCTCCCACGCCGACATTTCTTTCAAGGTAGCTGTGGATAGAAAATCAAGTTAATTTAAAATCAATTATATTAGACACAACTTCTCATCTCGTGCAATTGCTTAATTAATTACACGTATACATATGTATATATATTCGTGTATATATATATATGCACGCGCATATGTATATGTATAGTGTAAATCGGTCAACACTCGTAGCGCGCCTCTATTTGTTTTCGAGATCGAGCGGCGACAACGAAGCTTGGTTATGCGCGGAGAGTTAGGCGCGCCGACACCGTAAACCGTTTGTTTACGTTCGCTCCTACGCCCTGGCCAGTAGCGCGAGCGAGAGTCGAGCGCCCCCGTCCCCTCCGCGCGCGTGCAAGAGTGCCGGCCGGCAACACGTCGTCGCGCGCTTCCGAGTTCTCGGAAACTCAACGGTCGATCAACAGTGATTGACTGTCCCCGCGCGCCGCTTACCTCGTCGCACCGAGGACCTCGCCTTTCTCGCGCTCTCAGCAATCACGCCTCGAGCGATCTTGTCTTTCGCCCCGCGACGATTGAAAACGTCGCGCGGCAGAAAGCCTCGCGCTGCGCTAAACGATATCGTCGCACGCTCCCGAGCTCTCGCGCCGCGGCGAAACAGTCACCGCGCGCCTCCGAGCTCTCGCACCGCGGCGAAACAGTCGTCGCGCGCTTCCGAGCTCTCGCGCCGCGGCGAAACAGTCACCGCGCGCTTCCGAGCTCTCGCGCCGCGAGAAACAGTCGTCGCGCTCTTCCGAGTACTCGCGCCACGACAAAACACAATCGTCGCGCGCTTCCGAGTACTCGCGAATTCAACGGTCGAGCAATAACCGATCGCGTGTCCCCACGCGTTGCTCCCCTTACCGCACTGGGGACTTCGCCTTTCTCGAATTTTCCGATTCGCGCCTTTATTAAAATATTCGAGCATGCACCCCGACACCTCGATCCGCAACGTGCAACTAGGAGAACCCGAGCCTCGCGCTCCGACGGACGCAATCGTCGCGCGATGAACGGGCCGCGACTCGGCGCCGACCCCACGTCACCGATCGCGCACCGCTTCAAGCACTCCTACTTACTTGAGCTTTCCGGGGTCGGCATGCTCAACACTCCAGCGTCTCCGCCGTCCAACATCCTCTCGATCCTTGGTTGCACGGTGAAGGGGGGCCTGTTGGGAAACTCGCGTCTCTCCTCGTCTCGCCTTTCACACCTCACAATTTCACTCACCGCAATCACTCGGAAACACGTTTACGCGTAGTGGAAGCGGGCCTTTCCCATAACCTGATGGTTATTACGTGGGGCAGGTGAAATAAAATAATGCTCCAAGTAATGTCTAAAAAGGGTTTATTTGTGATACGCGCCGACTCTATACAAACACAACCGTGTGTGCGTCCGTACTCGACGGCAGTCGCGGGACTTGTGCCGACCGGCGCGATAGCGCCAGCTTTCGCCGTGGCCGGCGGAGAGGGGAGGAGGGCCGAATGATACATATATCCAACAGTTAATAATAGTTTGATACCTAGAAATATTAAATTTCAAGTTTTTTGGAAACATGATCCAGCCCAGTGGTTTGAATTGTTTGAATCTCAGTTTGTACGTCACAATGTAAGTGATGACAGTTCTAAATATTTTAATCTTGTTAATAATTTGGGAATGGATATGTTACATGAAATCTCAGATTTGTTGAAGACTTTTGGTCCTGTTAATAAGTATTTACAATTAAAGCAACTTCTTTTAAAAAAATTTGCTAGATCAGATGATCATAAACTCGAGGCCCTGTTTGCTTCATGTCACATGTATGACAAAAGTCCATCAGTATTTTTTAACGATATGTTGTACAAAGCTGGTGATTTTATACCCAGGCAAACTATTTTAAAGGCGTGGAAGGCTAGACTTCCCAAAGAGTATAAATTATATCTAGATGGAATTGATATGAATAATGAAGTATTGTTATTGGAAAAGGCAGACAGGTGCCATGAGTTATTGGATCATAGTCCAAAAATAGAAGTTATCGATAATAGCCAGAAGAAATTAATTGAGAAACTTGAGAATATTGTAGATTATTTAAGTAAACGATCGCGTTCTCGTTCTAGAGATAGAGACCATGAAAGAAAAAGATCTAAATCACGCGATCATAGCAATTCTAATGTAAAATCAAAAAATGGTCATGATAATAACGATCAACGTAAACTTTGTTTTTATCATGAGAAATATCGTACTAAAGCTTATAAATGTGAACAGCCTTGCGATTGGGTTGTAAAAGAAGTGTCACAAAGGCAAGCAGGTGTGGAGTCAGAACCCGGATCAACACAGAAAGTGCAAGGGCTATTCATGGGAAGAGCGATACGTCGATTCGCTTTCGAATACGTGATTGTCTTGGTAATCAATATTTTCGTAGAAAAACTTTACCCCGTGGTTAGTTCAATGAAACCTTGCTTTTCAAACTGCTCAACCAAAGTACCTCGAAGTAGAACTATGACGAGGATCAACAATATTGTATGATAATGTGTGATAAAAATGTGTGTGAATGAAAATTATAAGTTTGTAACGAATGGGCAAATAAGCCAAGCGTGAGTCAAAAGGAATGAAACCGAAACCAAAGAATTACGTAACTTTTACCAAAGATTTTGTTTACAATTTGTTTGACAGGCTTGTGGCTGGGTCCGTACTAAGGTCATACCTTTTTTTTTCTACGACCTGGTCTTGCAAGCAATTGACAATGTGATTTCCAGGGCTCAACGCTGAGCTGGAAAACAATATAAGAAAATTACACTATCAAAGTTCAAAGAATAGTAGAAGAAAGTAAAAAGAATAACGATTGTTGAAAAAGATAAGCACTTACGTGCATTAGTATTAGAACGTTCATTAAATTGTTATCATCGAGCAAATGCTTTAAAGCTAAAAGGTTTTGAACGACAATTTTATTGTATACAAAGTAATTTTATACCAGTCGGCAGACTAGTTTTGATACTGTTTTCAGAATCGAGAGTTTATTGTATTTATGATAATTGAATGAAATCCATTTGCTCGACTATGATTGTTAGATCATTTGTAATTCCAAACTCTGGTTTCAAGGCGATAGTTTAAATGTCAAGAACTTGTGATTAAAACTTTATTGAGTACAACAGTATATTTTCCAATATAAGACTGATAGTGATAATATCGACATTGACGGTACGTTGAACCAGATTTTGGAAATAGTTTACTCGGGAAACAATGTGATATTGTCGTTTTTAAGTTTATAAGGTTAAAAAAGTTTTTGATTGCTTCAGCAAAAACGCCAAGATTAAAGGAAATTAAACCTGTCGTGATTCAGCAGCTTATGGAGTTATTGCTTTCAGCAGAAAATGTTGTAATACAATTAGTTAAATGTGAATATGACTTTAATATTTGACGATCAATGAACATTGACTGATGTGTTAATTATTGCTAAGAACTAGATTAAGTAAGGAAATGTACAAAAAGCAAAAACCTGTGAGAAATATACGAGCGTCAAATTTAGTTTCTAAGAATTATAAAAATCAATAAATTGTTATTGAATTGTTAACGCGACTGCGGATTTAGCGACATATTGTAGTCGTTTTGGATTGGAAAGCGCATGCTTTTGTGTGGTAATAACCACGACGGAAAAATTCTCCGATTTTCCGACGTGGTTATTTAGTCCTGGAGCTAGCCCCCTTCCCGTTGGCCAGAGGAGGTCCCCGGTAGATAGATAGTGAATCTTATGTATTTTTTTCCGTAGAATCCGAATTTGTTGGTTTGAAGTCTGTAAAACTGGTACAATTTGTTTAAACCGCGATTGTTTAAACAAATAAGATAATAACACTTTTTTGGTTCGGAAAAATTTTTTTCTTAAAATTTAGCTCATTTTAAGAAGAAAAGTTCCTATGCACCATCCATGAATAATGCTTGTATCTAAAGTTATAAATTATCACAAGTTGAAAAATACCACTTTTCGGTGGTCTTTGTTGCTCTGCCATGGCAACAACAATAGAATATTTAAGAATCTGAAGGTGTTTTCTAATGCAGTTTTTAACGTAGAATCCGAATATAAACTTGGTTTTTCCAAAAAACAGCGAGAAGAACCGAATAATCAAATGATTCACCTTCCATGTTTTAGCTCATTATACGCTTGACTCCCGCTACTGGACTAGTGCACTGAATATCATACCCATGAGCTAGTTATGAATAAACGAATATTTTCTTATGTATTTTCTCCCGTAGAATCCGAATTTGTTACTTAGAAGTCTTTAAAAGTGGTACAATTGGTCTAGAATGCAATTGTTTAAACAAATAATAAACTAACTAGGTTTTGTTCAGAATTTTTTTTTTCAAAATTCAGCTCATAGAGAGAAGAAAGTACACATGCACTAGTGTTGGAGAATGCTTACATAAAAAGTTATAAATTAATTCAAATCGAAAAATACCACTTCTCTCGGCGTTTTTTATTGCTCTAGAGCTGGCATAGATAGAGAATACCAGTATATACAGGTTGAATGTTTTGTCTGAATCGTTTTGGACAATTCATGAACAGAAGTACTGTTAGTTTTAACTCCATTTATTTTAAACATTAAGAAAGAATATTCAAATCTGCGGTGCAAACTTATTTTTACACGAATTCTTTTTTTTACATGCACAAAATGAGCAGCATGATATTTGGGCACGTACACAACAGCATGTAGCTCGTACACATACGCGGCAAGTACATCCAGGGACAAATTCATCAGTCGATGGTATCAAAATCTTTGGCTTTTCGGGCAAAAGTAAATCATCCCGAATCTCATAGCCAAAATTTTCAGGATTCAAGACTTCAACATCTGTACTTTCGATTTGTAAGCAATGAAGCTGCAAATACGTGACGTAAAATGCACGACGTATATGCAGCCGAATGGATGTACTCGTCGGCGGTAAAGCTGTCAAATCGTGATTTTTTCCATGCCGGTACTGATAGATGCGGAATTCATTGAAATTTTTGAAGTCACTACCGTTGTGTAGTGCTTGGATTAAAAATATTTCCGCATCATCAATACTATTTTCAATGAACGCATCCGAGGACCCTGAAAATAAAGCATGTATAGAATTTACCCAATACTTTTGCATTGATAAAGATGGATACTTGAAAATATGACATTTATTTTACCTCGGCCAAAATTTCGGAGATACTTCTGTGGATCTGCACGAAGAGCAGCTTTTTTAGTACCAACTTTGCTCGTGTAATCCGACCCTGAAAGGTGGTGAGCAGCAACAAGACAACTACAAATATTTTGGCCTACACTGGGAAAAACGATTTGCATTGCCCCAAGAGGATCGTAGTTTTGGGTCAATTCTTTTGCGGCGAGAGTAATTCCTCTTGAGTCAAGAGGGAAATAATATTGCCTTAAACCCCGTGTTATTCGGTGTAAGAGGATTTTCCGTTCGAACAATCCTCGTGCTGCAAGAGGATTTCATTTCGAGGCAAAAGGATTTTTCACTTCCATGTACAACTTGTATCGACAAGTAAGTAGACCTGTGTAGAGTTAATGCCTGTGCATCTGTGACTCGTCTAACTGCATCGTATCCCTCTGAGGTTCATTGATAGCAGTCGATATGTGCTTATTTGAAGGGAAATGTTTAAATGAGAAATCAACGAAGCCTGCCGAGACAGGCGTCGCACGTCAGTTTACTGCCAGCGTCAGTAGCAGCGAGTTCGTGCTCCGTTACAATCCAAACAGTAGCTCAATTTAAAGACTTAACAGGTGAGTCGGTGTTCATTTTCGGTCTCTAGAAGGGCGTAGAGTCATAATTTATAATTATTTACAACCCAATTGTTACCAAAAGTAAGGATCGTGTGATGAAATCTCATGAATTGATATTATAGGTTATGTGTAGCTGCTGCATACATACAGTCACGTTAATTATCTAACTTCTAATGAATTCTATATTGCAAATGACGATCATGAAGCCCTTTTGGTAACATATAGCATATCGTGTAAACGTTTTTAAATCTGCAATAACTACATTTCACAATAATTATTCCTGCTCAGGGAGTTTCTCGTGATTCAAGAGGAAGTTCCTCTTGGGTCAAGAGGAATTTTTCTGTACAACTCTCAACAGTAATTTTTCATTGGGAGGAAATGATTGTTTGCCAATGACGTTTGTTTTGATGTGCTGCTTCTTTTATTACGGAAAAAAGGTTTAAGGGGTAAGATCCACCAAATGCTCAAAAAAACAAGGCTTTTTTCATGATTTTTTTTAAACGACATTTGAGATGTAAGGTATATAAATAATATATCATTGGATTGAGCAACTCTTGTAGAATAGTAAAAAAAAATTTATTGTTAGTTTTTTTACAAAATAGCGGCTGTGCAGCAATTTCCGTGAACCGCTTTTTAAAAAAGTTCTTCCGCGGCGTGCAGTAGAACTGAAAAAGTTTACATCCAATTGACTTGAAATTGTAACTGTAGCGTCTCCATTAGATTATCTAGTGAAGTACACATTATTATATTTTTAGAATTTTTTTCGGCAAAATGGCGATGGTTTGAATTTTTTTTGACAAAAAACGTCGACTTTAATTGTTTATAACTTTGTTTTTGTTAATCAATCGCTAAAATCGTGTGTACTTTACTAGATAATCTAATGTCTAATGAAGAAGCTACGGTTAACATTTTAAGTTAATCAGATGTAAACTTTTTCAGTTCTACTGCTCGCCGTGTTTGAAAACATGGTTTTGAGAAAAAACGCGTTTGAAGTTTCAAAATGCTATGTATCTTATATAAAAGCTGTTCGGTAAAAATTGATTTAAACAAATTTTGAGTTTAGATCAGTACTTGGCAGTTGTAGATTTCGATTCTAGGACAGTTTTCGCATGATTTAAGCCAATAAAAAAGAATGAAAAAAGAAAATTTGCCGGATATTGCCCCTTAAATTTAAAAATGTATCTTCGTAGATTCAGCTACTCATGTTCGTTAAGAGTAAAGAAGAATATGGACTTAAAATCACATTTATTGGCTAATGCGATTTTACATGCACATCAACGTAAACAAGGCTTTTGAAAATTTTTGAATTACTCAGAAGTAATTTCTTCTGAGTAATTAAGTAAAAAAGCACCAATCATCACTAAATGTTATTCACTCGTAAGTTTAATTAAATTAAAGGATACTCAAATATTTTTATATCAATCTATATTTTTTCTCTATTCTTAAATCAATCTCACTAGTATTCTCTAGAATAGGAATAGATACGCAGCTTCATCATGGACAGATGCTGAATTCACAATGTAATGAGGAGACAACCAATTTCAGATAAGTACTTTTCCAACCTATCTTTTTAAATATGTATATCCATCAAGAATTTGATTCTTTTTTGTTAATTTGTATTTCAGGTAAGCTGCACAGTAACAGAAATTTCATTGGAAATAGCGAATAACTGTAAGTAGACAATTTTATTATTATTCTTATATAGTCTGATTTTGGACAAACAAGTGTTCAAAATTAAAATTCTTATAGTTAAAATTTAATTCTGATACTCAATTATCATACAATTTTAGTGTATATTGTGTATCTCTTGTGCTTGGATACATGTTGTCATTGCTTCAGTATCTAAGCCCACAATGAAAAGTTACAAACGGTGCCTTATTTTCATTTTTTTCATGTTTTACTCTATGTGACTCAAGTAAATATTGACAATTACACATGTATTTACTCTACGTGCATTTGTTTCAGGATTAATTAAGCTGCTGTTTCCAGTGATTGAAATTTAAAGTGCAGTGTTGTGAGTGAAAATGCGTCTCAGATGACAACTGTCATATGGGACAAGACCAACGGCTCCATCCAGGATACATTAATTAATATTTTAGAAGTTTGGGAGCGCTGGACCCGGAAACTGGATACACTCTATTCTTGGTCAAGATAGGTGACCCGCATCCCAAGTAGTCTCACTGTAAGTTTTTTTTACTATGAGGATAGAATTATTATGAAAATTGTATTTTATAACGGAGATTAAAACTATTATTTTGTTTAATTTAGTATTTTATTTCTTGGAAGATCATGTATTGTTATGGAGCACCGTAGGTAGGGTCAAGCTGCATTCCGCTCACCGAAAAAAAAAATAAAAAATGAAAATCATCTCACAGCAAGAGGAATTCCTCTCACGGCAAGAGGAATTCCTTTTGTTGCTGTGAACGCGTGAATTTTCGTGCTCCCTTTCACTGAAAGGAAAATCCTCTCACGGCCAATGGATTCCTCTTGCAGCAATGCAATTTTGCGAGGAGGGGAATATCCTCTTGCCCCAAAAGGCAATCCTCTAAGTAGCAAAATTCAATGGAAAATCCTCTTGCGGCGAAAGGATTCCATTTGCGGCAAGAGGATTGTTTTCCCAGTGTAATTTCATTGCTAAACTTATGTATAGGAATTGTTCGTCTCTTCTCTTTTATCCCAGTATACATCCATAGTTCCTGATTGATAAATTTTCATTGAATTAATGATTGATTGGTTTGTATATTACACTATTATTCATAGTCAAATCATATCGCTGGCAATGACACGACAGTTGTAAAGCAACAAAAATTGCCGAGATGATTTTTTTAAAACATAAAATAATCAATAACTTTCGATATGAACATTATTCTTGGATAGTGCATAGGAACTTTTCTTCTTAAAATGAGTTGAATTTTAAGAAAAAAATTTTTCCCGAACCGAAAAAGTGTTATTTTGCTATTTGTTTAAACAATCGTATTTTAAACAAATTGTATGGCTTTTACAGACTTCAAACCGACAAATTCGGATTCTACGGGAAAAAATACATGAGAAAACATTCGGTTATTCATAATTAGCCCATGGGTATGATATTCAGTGCACTAGTCCAGTAGCGGGAGTCAAGCGATAATGAGCTAAAACATGGCAAGATGAATCATTGATTATTCGGCTTCCCTCGCTGTTTTTGGAAAAACCAAGTTTATATTCGGATTCTACATTAAAAACTGCATTAGAAAACACCTTCAGATTCATAAATATTGTATTGTTGTTGCCATGGCAGAGCAACAAAGACCACCGAAAAGTGGTATTTTTCAACTTGTGATAATTTATAACTTTAGATACAAGCATTATTCATGGATGGTGCATAGGAACTTTTCTTCTTAAAATGAGCTAAATTTTAAGAAAAAAATTTTTCCGAACCAAAAAAGTGTTATTATCTTATTTGTTTAAACAATCGCGGTTTAAACAAATTGTACCAGTTTTACAGACTTCAAACCAACAAATTCGGATTCTACGGAAAAAAATACATAAGATTCACTATCTATCTACCGGGGACCTCCTCTGGCCAACGGGAAGGGGGCTAGCTCCAGGACTAATTGGGAGGGAGCACTGTGGCGACCAGGCGGTGCTGTTCACCCCCCCTGCGGGTAAGCATGCGTAGAGGGTACACGGACTTAGTATATATATACTAAGTCCGTGAGAGGGTAGCGAGCGTGAAGGCGGGCAGTCGAGTTAGACTCAGCGGCCCAAGCTGAGCGGTCGGCTCTCCATAGAGAGCGAGAGAGATTGTACACCATCAACTAATAAATCATTTTGTTTATTAGATTTGCCGTATTCCTTCATCACCTTCCCCAGCAATCGTGGTCGGGCTGATAGGCAGCCGCCACAAATCAATTGATATTTTGAAAAAAAATATTTGAATAATTTTAATTCGCTGCATGAAGTAGATTTATTTGATCTTCAAACATGTCCAATAAGTTAAAATAATGATTTTATAACTCAGAGATGTGGTTCCGATGATTAATTGACACAAATATTTAAATAATCATTAATTGAAAGTAGTTATGCTTCCGCTTTTCCGCTCCATGTACGGCTTCTGCACATAGGTACTTTACGAAGGTTCCGAAAACATCCACCAGAGGGGGACTACTTTGCTCGGACACTCGAATTACATCTCTGATCTCTCCTATAGTGAGGATAAGACTCATGGACGAAAAAAAAAACAAACCTACTTGAGCAGTAGAAAAATGAACAATATTCATGACAAAGTTAATTAAATTGTTATACTCACTCTTTATATATTGATCTCAGGATTTATGATCATGACACCAAAGTGAAATATTTTACATTTATATCATGGTGAGGATAGGTAAGAATAGCTGTAGAACTGTTTACCTATGAACAGTAAGTGATTTGTTAAATATGATTAATTGATGACATTTTGTATTCTATAGTTAGATTATCTGATTTCTCCAAGTGCCATAAAAACTTTATTGTTTAATTTGTAGATGGTTCTGAAATGGTTATCAAGGATTCAAAAAAATGAAGCTCTTTAAATTAATTGTACATCAAAAAAACTTCAGTGGTGAAGACCTTATCATCAATCCCAAGGATTATCCTGGTATAAAAACAGGAGATGTTGTTGAAATATACCATCCAGATGATGAATTCAGTCGCCTCTTACTTCAAGTTACTTTATTCAAAGAGGACCTACAAGGCAGAGAAACAATTAGTGTTGAAAACAACATAGCATCTATGTTTCAATTGCGAACATTTTGTGATGTCTATATGAACGTTGTTAATCCTGACGATGTAGCTTTAGATTCTGTTGAATTGACTTTTAAAGATCAATACATGGGGCGTAGTGAAATGTGGAGATTGAAAAATAGTCTGGTAAGATACCAATAATGTGTCTTAGTTTAATGAATATGCATTTATTGAATGAATAAGCAAGTAATTGTTTTGTAGGTTAATACTTGTGTGTACATGAACAAAAAAATAGAATTTTGCGGGGGTAGTATAAGATGCCAGGTGTATGAAATGTGGTCACAGGGTGATCGAGTTGCTTGTGGAGTTATTACAGATGATACGAAGGTGGTTTTTCGTTCATCTACAAGTATGGTTTATTTATTCATTCAAATGAGTTCAGAAATGTGGGACTTTGATATTCATGGTGATCTCTACTTTGAAAAGGCTGTAAATGGTTTTTTAGCAGATTTGTTCCAAAAATGGAAGAGAAATGGTAGTAATCATGAAGTTACAATTGTTCTTTTTTCAAGGACATTTTACAATGCTACCAATTTAGAAGAATTTCCCAATTGTATGCGTGAGTGCTTACAACAAGATTATAGAGGGAGATTTTATGAAGATTTCTACAGGGTTGCAGTTCAGAATGAGCGTTATGAAGATTGGAGCAATGTACTTGTGCAGCTTAGGAAACTATTTACTGATTATCAGAAAATAGTTTTAGAATACCACCAGAAAGCTGAAATCACCATTCCTAAAGCAACTAATTCAACAGCTGCACAAGGAAATTTTTTAGAAGTCTTGAACATGTCGTTGAATGGTTTGTATAAAATTATCATAATTTGGACTTGATCTGTTCCACTTGACATTATATTTAGTAACTTGATAATCTTATCAACTTTTCAGTGTTTGAGAAACATTACTTAGATCGTAGTTTTGATAGAACTGGTCAACTCTCAGTGGTTATTACACCCGGAGTTGGTGTTTTTGAAGTAGACAGAGAGTTAACAAATGTTACAAAACAAAGGATTATTGACAACGGAGTTGGTAGTGATTTAGTTTGTGTTGGAGAGCAACCTCTTCATGCTGTTCCATTATTAAAGGTAGGAGTTTCAAAATAATAACGAGTGCCGAAAGTTGCCAATTGCACACGCAGGCGCGTTGGCGCACGAGCGTAACGAGTACGATATGTTGCTCAAGTATGCTATTGGCAACTGTACTGTGCGAGTAGCTCATACTATTTTTCATCAAGGGCATAAAAAATGATGTATCGGCGTCTTTTCTCTCGTGTCATTTCATGACGCTCTAGCGTTACGAAATGACACTATCGCAACGGAGTGTACAATCACCCATTTTGCATCCACGAAGCTGCTACGCAAGATGTCATATTTAGTGCACCCGTGATGGAAAAAGATTTTTCATCATAGCTTAATATGAACTTTTAATTTTACAGTTTCATAATAAAGATTCATCCCTGCACGTGCCAGATGATTATAGTATGCCTCACTGGATAAATCTAAGTTTTTATTCCAATAATAAAAAAGTGTCAAATTCAACATTTATTCCTCGTATTAAATTACCTCAAAGGGTATCCAAATATTCTAATGAAAATAGTAATGAAAAACTACTTAATAACAAAGCAAAACTCTTACAAGAGGATCCTCAAGAGTATCTGCATAATTCTTTTTTTGATTATGATGCCTATGATGCTCAGATTTTTCAACTGCCACCTATTCACACTTCAAGTCTGCAACGCGTTTCAATAAGAACTAAAAAAACAAGCGTTGTCTGTATGGAAACTCATAATAATGGGCAAGCACTAAAACTTCTGAAAAGAAAAATGTCAGACCCAGATATACACTATCCACCATCAGAATTTCGTCCCCCTTCTCTATCAGTGATAGCATCAAATGCAACTTCGCGCAGTGCCGCAATATCTATTCCTTCCCGAAATACAATCATAACAAGTAATGGATCTAATGGAGATGTCAATGGTATGAACATGAAAATAGTATTATTCTCTCTATAATGTTTTGTATTTTTATTCATTCATGCATCGTTTAAAATGTTTATCAAAATACTCACCCTGAATTATTTTAAAATTTAGAGGCAGCAAGAACGTCTGTGAAAAGCGATGCTACAGATAGTGAAATCTCGCCTCCATTCAGGCCAGTAGTGGGCAGTGCTGGGAGTCCTAACAATTCAATAGTTCATCATCAACCTCCCAATGGACCTCGACCCAGTCGAGCTTTGATCAATCCCTTTGACCCATCACATGTCACCATCAAGCTAACAAGTAACCGACGACGTTGGACCCACATCTTTCCGAAAGGCCCCACAGGAGTCCTTATACAACAACATCACTACCAAGCCGTTCCAGCACCTGCTCAGTCTCAACAACAACAGAAAGGTCCGGATGTGCCATATGATACTACGTCGGTACTTAGTAGCTCACCAGCTGAGCAGAGTATTGCTGGAGTGATCAGCCAAAGCTGTGCCATGACTCGTTCAGCATCTCAAATATGCTTTCATGAACGTGAGGATGAATTATTAATTTCTTTTAGATTATGTATGCCTAATGAGTATTACGCTCCATACTTTTGAGATTCAAGTCTATTAGTTGTAGTAAATTATACGCACCAATAATATCAGTCCAATATAGTAGTATCCTTACATCCTTACATCCTTACATAAAAAGTGATGGGGTCTTAAGTGAAGCCAGTTGACTTGAGATTTAACTGGTGTAGAACTAATCATGTGACGAGTCAAGTAAGATGTAGATATAGATAGTGAATGCAGACAAGCTCAATTTTTAGTTGATTATTAGTAATCAATGACATGATAAATTGATAATTATTCATGAATGTGTGTGTGTATGATGAATTATACATGGTGTTCTTATGAATGTATACATGATATAATAATTTATATTTAGTGACATTTTTCTAAATTAAGTCCTTGAATCCTTCAAGATTAGTCCACAATAGCCCTATTCCATCCTTGGATGGAGACAAAATGCAAGTTCAATATATCAATAAAATTTATATGATCAAATATACATAATGTAATTTTTTTCAGATACAAAAGGAAAGCCTCATCGGATGAATCTCCCACTGACAAATAACATTGATAAAAAGTACAGTGGCTCAAAAAGTTTAACTTTACTCTGGGGTGCAACAGGTGAACAAGAGTGGACTCCTGCTCTCACAACGGGTTAGTATCTACCATTCAATTAGTAAATACCTTATGATCATGGAACCAACATACAAAGACTTTTGATAGAGCAAGCGAAATATTTTCTTCCATCATTGCTATCATCTCAAAACTTTTATAGAGTTGATCATGATAATGGCATGCAATGGAAAAATTAAACCAAAGTGATGTTGCAAATTGAAAGGACTGATTTTTTTTATTATCATATGGAGTACCAAGTCGTTGAATGAACTGCTGAAACATCTTTTCCAAATCAGGTACATAACATTAAAGATTAGAAAGTTCCAAGAGTAACTTGAAGAATTATTATATGTAACATGTTGGCAATTCATTCTCTGAGCGACTTTTTTTCATATATATCATAACACTTGCTTCTTGTATGTCCTCATGCTAATACCATCATTAGCATCACCATTGCGGGTTTGAAATCAGTTATATTTTTTTGTTTTGAATTTTCATTCTGCAGTTCTAAACAAGTAATTTTTATAGAATTTTGGACTTACTCATTGATGGATGACTCTCAAAATAATTGATTATTTCAGCTCATACTTATCTTGGAATAAGAATTTTAGCTGAAAAAAATGTGAAATTCCACAGAAGTCTTAGATTTTGAAACATTGAAGCCAAATTAAAAAATAATTTGTTATTTAATTTGTATTTTCATGCTGTGGTTCATTGGGGATGCAACGTTGGATGAATCAATATGTTCGATGTACGATGATGTCACTTTGAACAGCAATCATAGGTTAGCGACACATACATTTCGGAAGGGTTTACTTGTTCGGTTATGGTATTTTTATGGTATATTTTGTTTACAAATCTTTTTCGGGCTTTAAGCTGTCTAGTTCACTTGATCTGTACTCTCGTGATATCTAACAATTTTCACCACATTCTTTATGCATGCTAAAGTATCACATCATTTCAAAGGAACGTGAAAATTGACTTATACATGATGAAACATTTGCATTAGAAATCTCCAAAATCATATATATTTAGTATAAATATGTTCATAAAATATTTTACTGTTTAATCTGTTACATTTTAATTCATATATTTTTGCTGTTTCAAGTTCTATGATATTGATTGTGGAAAAACCAAGGTTTTTCCTAGTACCATTTCTCATTCAATAAATACTTCAATTTGACATTAATAATGAAGTATAAATTAATACAATTTAATATGAAAGTTTTTCGTCTCATTGGTTAAGCAGTAGTTAAATGTATTTAGAACTGCTCTATTCTAGGATAGAAGAAAAGCACTTCACTGTACTCTTTCTCTGTCAGTAACGTTCTACATTAGCATCAATACGTACAGCACTTCCAAAATGATACGCACAATTTTGTACACAATAGTGCATGTAACATGTACTTTATTCTAGACAAAATCTACTTCCAGCTTCTACATTTATTTTATCATATTTATTTTTAACTCATGCACAAAAAAAACAGGCGTTGATTGGAAATCGCTGACAATCTCGGCCTGCCTGCCAATCACCACGGACTACTTTCCTGACAAGCGCAGTTTACAAAACGATTACGTTGTGTCAGACTACAACCTACTGCCAGACGATGTTAATGCTGATTTCGCCCAGCAACGTGCTATTTACAGAAAGCCACTCACTACTGCTGAAGTTTTCAAAGAACTCGTCTCTCAACGACTTGCTCAGGTGAATGTTACTCCGAAATAATATCAATAAACTTAGAAAATAAATCTCATTGACTAAATGACTTTGAATCTCAATTGCTATTCAATGTATTGATCTATTGAGAATAATGAGTTTGGATAATTTCGTTTATTACAGGGGTTTCAACTGATAATTTTGCTGAATAAAATTTCTACTCCTGGTTCAAATTCGACCACCATAAGTTCCGTAATGAGAGGCAGACAAACTGATTCAGAACATAAGGAAGAATATTTATTGAGCATAGGAAGAATATTTCATAAAATCTCTTTATGTGGAAATTCAATTAGTGTTACTAGATACAGACCAAGGTAAATGTCATTGACACTGAAGTAATAATTCTCGTCATCCATAATATTACTTTTGTTTCAACTACAGGCATCCTTATCCACCTTTCAATATTCATTACCGTTACCGATTTCACGCACCGCATCACGATACTTATGAAGTTTCGTGGGTTTCTTTCACAACTGAAAAAGTTGAAAACTACAATTGGAATTACTTGGATCACTACATATGTACTAGAGGAGACACGGATTTTGCTTTAGTTGAGGTGGGATACATTGTAAAAGAAATTGTAAATAATTTTAAATGTTCGAGAAAAATGTGAACAAATCCTTAATTTCGTAGGCTTTGAAATACTGGAGATTTAGGGTATTTTTACTACCGCTACAAAATCAAGCAACGCGAAAAATACTTGATGGCTCTCCTCATTGTGACATTTACACACAGCCAACGCCGGCCGAGCAAACAGCCCTAATGGATGGGTTTTTGCGTTTCATCGAAGGCTGGCTCAATAAGATTCGTCGGCCCAATCCCAACAAAAACTGGGTATAATTTTTATATTTTCAACTAGCCATAAGATAGATATTATAAATTTCATTTTCCCCAGGGTTGAAAATTTGTAGTACTGTTGTGTAATTGTTGTAAATTTCAGTTTCTAAGAGATTTGATCCGATTGTCAACGTTTGATACTTGCAGCACTGTCGTACTGATATGCATGACAAAGTTCGACAAAACACTAATTGGCAAAATTAACTCGTGCCGCTTCTCTAAAAATGACAATAACAGTTGCAGTAGCTATTTACATGCTTATCAATTTCATTTTATTTAAGCGAACGTAGAACCAGTTGAAGAACACGTACTTTATACTACCACTTATTATATCATTTTTTTTATTTATTGGTCATTTATCATTTCATTAATCATAGTCAAAAAACCAACTCCTGCCCAGTGTGACGTTTGTGATTAATTAATAATTCCTTGAAGAACATTATACTTTTAAGAATGCACTAAATGAGTTTATGCTTATGTAAAGATTGCATAGGTATCCTTTTTATCAGCATCCATGATTTTGTCTGCAAATTTATATTGCATTCCGTTGAAATTCGGTTCTATCCAAAATTTGAATCGATGATTTTTCAAATGAATTTTGCAAGAGTTGTTGATCTGGACAGGCATGGGTTAGCTATCAATAGTTTTGTAGCTGATAGAAAAAAGCGCCAACTCTTTCGGCTCAAATATTCAGAATAATTTCACTAACTAGGAGTGGGCACAGCCTTTGGCAAACCAATCACGATGAAACTTTGTGAGATGATTCTAGGGTATATTAATAGGTTATATTTCGATCCATAAAGTCTAACGTTTTGTTTTCCCGAAGCTATCCTGTCAAACATGTTTGATTTGAAGTATGAACAGTGTATCTATATATATATATATATATATATATATATATATATATATATATATACAAAAAGCCATAAATATAGATATAATGTAAATGTATAAAATCGAATGAATTGGCAGAATATCTCTTGCAAATCAAAACGTTAGACTTCATGGCTTGAGATATAAACTGTTAAGAGGACCCATGAACCATC
Organism: Aphelinus atriplicis; assembly: GCA_020882685.1. NCBI lineage: Eukaryota > Metazoa > Arthropoda > Insecta > Hymenoptera > Aphelinidae > Aphelinus > Aphelinus atriplicis. The sequence continues at coordinate 46,196,616 of CM037076.1, read as the reverse complement.
CCACAAAGTTTCATCGTGATCGATGACCCAAAGGGTGTGCCGACTCTCTTAGTAAGAGTTTTTGAAATTTCCGTAGCAGACAGAAGATTTATAGTTTCTGTTACATGTGTATAAACTGCACCAAATGAAAAACACTGTTTCACATTAGCTCGAGTGACTCGTAAAGTGATATAAAAACGCATTGAAAATTTCACATAAACTTTTTTATAGGAACAAATTTTAACTTTATAGAGGAATTTTGATCTAATTTACATTGTATAAAATTTGGGACCACCTGCTGAATTTTAGCGGGTTCTTGTAGCGAAAATCCATGAACTACTTCGAAACTTCATGAAAAATATTTAAATATTCTGAACCGATGAAATAAGACCGTAAATTGAAAAAATGGCCTTTAACGAAGAGTTGATGTTTATTTTTATTAACGAGAGGAAGGTTATAACATAACTTCCTCGAATAGATGGGTGGTTTTTGAGGGGAAAGGGGGCCAAGAGTGAGCATGATGTGTTTCAGAGCCCGACAGCTCTTGGCGGGGTACCCCCGAGAGATCCTGCCTCGCATCTGACCAGACGCAGGCACAGCACGAGCCTGGTATCCCTCACTAACCAGGTATTTTTCTTGCTGACACCACTCACCTCTTTGCTGGCTATAACCCTTTTTTGGCATTTTCTTTCAAACGCGTTCGAGACTTGAACTAATTCATTTTAATCTGGGTATAACAGGTATACTTCTATAATAGCTGAGTTGCGAGGCTGATCATTGAGTATTAATTCAGGAGGTTATTTTGAAAAGAAGGTAAATTTTTACAGCCGTTAACAGGTAATGGCAAGAAGTCTCGAATGTGTATTGCCATACAGTTTCGTTTTTAATGAATAAGTTTTTTTAAAAAATTTCACATTCAACACATATATTTAACTATTTTATTTTTGACTTTTCCGCTTGATTTTTTGCAGCTTTTTCTTCTTATATTACAAAGGTTAATCATTGGTAATAACTGAAAGAAGATCGCTCAAATACTATGATTCAATACTTTCACTCAGCTCAGCACTCGATAATTCTCACAAGGTTCGGTAATAAATTTGAAAAATTTGGACATCAAGATTGAATAATTAACAAATGAACACTGTACTGTACTTTGAAAAGTTGTCGAATAATAATCACGAAATTACTAACAATGATCAAACTTTGTAATAATCCACGGCAAAGCTTGCTATTAATCGTGGTATATCGTCGCCGAGCTATCGCTGTTCACGAATACAATAATAATATAAATAATCGTTATAAATTAAAGAATGAGATAAAATATGAAGTGCGACTATAGGCTTTGTGAAAGCTTTACGCGAGCACCAAGTCTTTGTAAGCCTCTGCCTCAAAGGTATGAAGTCCCACTTTATTCGCACAATCAAAATTCAACCGTCCCTTTACCCAGGAGAGTCAGCAAAAATGAACCAAGAATTCAATTCTCTTTCTGTTTCCTCAAACCTTTGCAGACCAGCCTCGTGGGAAGCTCTCCATTTCGCGAGCGTCTCGGAAGTAACCGCTTACCTGAAAAACCTAGACCAAGGTTTGATACTACACTCGCCAGATTGAATGTATACAAATTGTGTGTGCGTGTGTTCGTGCAAGATTTTTTTTGATTCTGCAGAAGTAGATGAGCACTGAAACTCGTTTATGCTTTTCCCTTCATATTGGCATAAATCAATCTGACAGATTGTCGTACAGCATTGACAGTACTCTAACTAGATCGAAATTCCAGAAGTATTTCAAGATTAGACGTTGAAATTCATCTTATTTATAATGATGTATAAACTGTTAATATGAGTAGAGAGTTATTTGGGTTATTTGGGTTCGAGTACTTTCAATTATTAATGGGTTGATATTCAATAGAAATTGATAGAAATTCATTTTAACCAAAGTATAATTGCAATAATTGCGCATTTTGCGTATCGGAGCGAGGTTAGGCGACTTTCAAATATCAACTTTTTCGGTACAAGTGATGAAATAGTATATCATGCAACAAGTGCGTGAAAGTTCCAAGACGCGTTAGTGTCCACGAGTGGCCGGCGAACTGCCGGCGACGAGTGTTACACGTTCACACGAGTGATTGAAAATGAACGCACCAGTTGGATACGATATTTTATATTAAGAGTGCTCGTTCAAAGAGCATTTGAAAAAAGCACTAGTGTATGAAATGCGATTTCACGCACTAATGTCATAATAGTATATTATGCAACTAGTGCGTGAAATGCGATTTCACGCACCAGTGTGACAAGCCTGCACGAGTCGCCGGCGAAGCCGGCGAAAAGCGGTCACACGAGTGCGTGGAATCGCATTTCACGAGTTGCATACGATATTTTATGTTATAAGTCATCAAACGCGAATTTCACGCATCGAGATTTGAGTGCGTGAAATATTTCACGCACGGAAACCGATGCTATTTCACGCACTAGTGTGTGAAATCGTATTTCACGCACGGGATTCGATGCGTGAAATGAGCGTTTATGACCACGTATAACATAAAATAACATACGCACTTGACTCATCTACGCTATTGCGGCACGAGCAAATTTCCAACCTTCTCTGCGCTCGGGTTGTAAACGTTCTTCGTGCCGAAATATCGCTTAAACTCGCTCAGGTGTACAACGTATACAATTAATAAAGTTATCAAATGTTTTCACAGCTTACAAACGATTCAGTACTTGGATTTTCAGTAGCCGTTGAAGTAATTGTCAGTTATTTATTGAACAAAATCATTGGTAGTAAATGAATTTCTATAAGACTACTTTAGATTGCTTGTTATTGACTGTTACTTTTACCATTCTCTTGATTCCAAGGTTTCTATGCCATAGCTTAGGTTGCTGGATGTTCTACCTAGCTTTATTCTAAGTGGCCTTCTTATCCAAAAAAAGGTTACCTATACTTCTCTTAGTTACCTGCAGCCAACAGCATGCACATCGAATGCTGTAAAATTTTTGTTATCAATGCACTTGGGTATTTGAATTGTGGGTAATTCCAAGGAAATTTTAATTTTCAAATAGTCCTGTAATATGTTTTCATATTAGTTATATGTACATCGTTAAAATGATTGTAAATTATCAATTTGAAGAGCTAACAATACTTTATATAGATTGTTAGTATATTTTTTCTTTGGGATTCCCAGCGCACTGCAGTGAGGTAGCTCTCCGGGTAGCTTGTGAAAATTCATCTTGAGAATTGGTTCACTAAGGAAACCAATTTTGGGTTCTCAATTTCGCTGAAACTTATGAGGATGGTTTATGGTTAATAGATAATATCTGCATTTATTCATCCTAACGTTTCGATTTCCCAGAGAGGTAGTCCCTATGAATATAAAGGATATATACATGTACATATGAAATTTCATATATACAGCAATGATCGGTTAATATCTTAGACAAATTAAAACGTTAGGACTAACTAACTGCAAATATCACCTATGTGGGTATCAGAAAACTACCTAACAAAGTTTCAGAAAAATTAGAGACTCAAATGTGAGGTGGTCTCCCAGTAAATGGAAGCAACATAATATTCCTACAAAACCAATGTGAGTCGAAAAAACTCTCTTACTATATATACAAACACACTGATTGCATCAAAGTATTATATAGAAATTGATTCGCTTGCCACGTAATGATTTCTGGCACATTGTTCATTGTTCACGCAAATACTTCTAAATACTTATTGTTTATGAATGGTCACATAGGGTGCAATAACTCAATATTCAGTATCAGTTGGAGGCACCTGCGGGTTATCAAAAAGTAGGGGATACTATCATCTACTTACTTGCATACAAAGTTTCAGATATTTTCTAATAAAACTAATTTCCCAGAAAACTACCTCAATGCTAATCTCATATATCTAGAAAATTTATGGATAGAATTATCTACGCCATCCATCTCAAAAATTTTTTCGGTTTGCTGTGTGCTACATTACTATTACTTTGTATCATTTTCCGTAAAGGTTGTGCGTGAGAGAGTGACGGGGACTGTTGTACAGGAAAAGCATGTAGTGAATGCATCTGCGGCTTCTCGCCCGTCCCTCGACACCTCTCGCCACATACCAATCAGGTTTGTTGTCTCATTCTTTTCTTTGACACATCTTTTAAAGAATTTTCAATCAGTTTCTAACAGTTCGTGTTTTTTAGAAAATATATTTAAATGCCACGAGGTGGAAATTATTTTTTTCATTCATACCAAAGACATTGAAATGCGCTTGCCGATTTTTTTTTCTCGATTTACAATTTACTCTTTCGTATTTTTTTTTTCTTCTAAATTTTATAATTTTGAGACATTTCTTATCTTGAATTAAACAATTGATTCAATAATTTTTCCAGTAAATATTTATTCAATCAATACATTTTTAAATTGTACAGGTGTAACGAATTAGCCTATGCATTTTTTCTCATGTATATTTGTCTATTCATGAATATCTACGAGCCACACTCAACAATTTCTAAACACTTTTGAAACGAATTGTCGGTCATGTTTACATTTTATCAGATTAAAATTACAGTCTTACGGAATCTTTCTATTTCTGACACTCATGCACACATATTGCTAACGCTTACTTATTAGACAAAATCACATAAGTTAGTATTGCACTTTAAAATAGTATGTGAAATCGTGTGGGTGTATGTGTGTTGATGAGTGTTGAATAACTGACGCTTACTTACCGCGAATCGATAAGCAAATATTTTCATTTGACATCAACGTTATTTTATAGGTCTGGTTCTAAAGTAATGGACCGAGGGAGAGTATCGCCAGCCAGTGAAGCCGTTTTGCCTTTGTCGATAGAACAACAGCAACAACAAGATCATTTAGAAATTAATGATGAAAAGTTAGTATTTTCCTTAATTTAATGTATAAAATAACCTTCAAATTTGAAGCTTCAATCTGTAGAGCAATACCTGTAACTTATTTTTGAATATTCAGGCAGTCAGTCAGATACAAGTTAATTTTATTCGTGATAACTTTCAGCATGAAATACATTAATATCTTATAACATTATTTTTGATACAGCATTGCAACGGAGGTGACTAAGTTAAAAAGCACTGCCCCTTACAATGAAATTCTCGAAGCTATGAGACACCCTCAAACAGGAGTCGGATTTTTAACGCAGCATCCATCGCTACCGAGTCAAACTTTCGTGAGCGCCGACGTTGTACAGTGGTTGAATAATCATATCGAGGGTGGCGTTACGGTTAATGGAGCGATTAGCATTATGAAGGTAAATCTTTGAAATGCGAGATTGAAAATTCATTGCATTTCAACAGAATGTACATATTTCTGAATCTTAAATTTATGATTCTTCTGCAGGGTATGATTCAAGAAAAATTGATTTGCCACGCATCCGGAGACTTTTCAAAACCCTTCATTCTCGGATTTTATTTGTATCACATCGTGCAAGACAAAGACAGTCAGAAAGGTGAATTTAATAAGAACTGAGATTCCATTGTAATATTTTGGTTATTTGATTCAACTTTGACTGTGCGATAGGTTCTGATTATTCTCCTCCTCTCGGTGACTTGCAAAGTTTCGAAAACGAATGGGTTGAAGTAGAAATGAAAGCGCCAAAGGGTTGGTGCGAGCCTCAATCAGGCTCTAACTCATTAAACCATTTATCAAACATATCGCATCCTATATCGATACCAAGTTGTGATACACACGACGAAATTGATGTTCCTGTTTTTCTAAGAAATGATCTAGATTTATTGGATAATACAGATGACGGTATAGTAAAAACGTTTAATTTTTTAATAATTTAGCAATCGGTTATTACTACAGATTTTAATTTTATACTTTTTTCAGTGCCAATGTATAAACATACGCATCTCGATATTGATATTAATAATAAGAGTGATAGGATAGAGTGGGGTCATTTGAGATATCAATCAATTTTCAAGCCCGATCATTCTTATGAATTAGTTGTACAGTGGGTTGCAGCATCGGGTAGCATAGTTGCTGATCTAGTGAGTATTCCAATATTACTCGCAAAATTAATCGTGATGACGTGCATGTTGCCTGTAATAATTAATTAATTCACGTAACTTCTTTTCTACAGATATTCATTTGGCAACGAAAAGCGCAGTCGTGTGGAATCCAAATGATACCTATTCCAAGTGATTTATTAGCTCTGCCATTCACTGCTAAAAGCGATCCATTACGTGGGCCAATTTTCATTCCTCTTGATACAGAGTGCTTACTAGCTGGCAGAAGATATATCTTCGAAGGTATGATAAATTTACACTTGATGTTTGTTCAATTTACAAAATTGGAAAACGTGTTCCATGAAAGCCATCCCAAGTTATTACTTTCAATAGATTCATTTCTGGTTTTTATCGAGTTAAATTATTGTTATCTATGATGGCTCAGACTGACAACTAATTAATTATGCATTTAAAACTTATAGAGTTTCGTGAAGACACATACGCGCAGCGTCTCTTTCTTTTACAAGAGACGATTTTGAAGCGCTTTGGCTTTGTACGCTGTTTAGTAGAAGGTAACGAGAACGCGCATCAGTATGTTCATGTAACGGGTAGCGCATTTATCTTAGTACCATCGACAATAAGTCCAAGACCTCGTCAACACAGTGGCACCAATATAACCAGGCGTAGCACTGGACAGAAGAGATACCCAGTACACGCAGAGCAACCAAGTCCTCATGAAGCATACATAACGCGACACGTTAGTGGCAAAAATAAAGATGATTGTAATATAGATCGCCGAGTAAGTGTAAACTTTTCTGGTGCAACAGACCTTTTTTCCTTGTAACACAATTAAAATTAGAATATACACTGTAATCAAATTTTTAGTCAGAAATTATCTTCGGTTTCTATTCTGATTATTGTAAATGTTTAACTTCACGTACTGAAGAACAAATCAATATTTCAATTTAAATTCATTCAAATTTCTGGGGAAAAAAAATATTTTTAGTTTCAAAATCTTTTTGTAAAATTACGGATCAACAAATATTTATAAGTTTTGATAACAGTGTAACCATGTTTTACTTTTAGATGGGTTTCCTTTGGTCATGGAATCATATGCTAAGTCGGAAATGGAAATATCCTATAACAAGTACTGGTGACGAGCTCTTCCAGAAGAAGATAATTCAAGACTTCCGGCATTTTTGCTCGAATGGTGATGATCGTCTAAAAAGATTCTGGGAGTCATGTTGGGAGCTCAAAGAGAAATTTTGCACAAGTGCAAAATGATTTTCAAATGAAATTCTTTTTTTTATTAAGGCGAAGAAATTTGTCTAGTCCTTTCATTAAACGTATAATTGCTGCATAGCGTACACTAGCACATGCAGTTGTATCATAATGTCTTTATTATTTTAATATTTTAGCAATAACTTGTTAAGCCAAAAGTACGTTCGCGCAAAGTAGGAATAGTTTAATCCGATATAATAAATGAGTCTGAAAGGCTTATATGTATATAATTTTCAGTCTATTTTTCAACAAATTGTAACATTAAACGTTGTTATATTTATTTTTTTAAAACATTGCTTTTTATGTTTAAACTGAGGCGAGGTTGTTTACATCATACCTCGATTAGTCAGAGAAATTTAAAGTTATCAAATAACAAATGTTTTGTACTGAAAATATACAATGTTATTAATTATATAAAAAGCTATCTTATGCATTTATTCAATTTTCTTTCCTCGAAAACCACAGTATAAATAATTATAAACAAGACGATAATATTTACTAGAACACGCTTAAATGCATTTTAGACAACTAGTGACTAAAGAAAACTAATTAAATTATAATTAATTCGAGTTTTTAATATTGCTTCGAAGGTGGAGTTGCAAAGTATTTTTTATTTTTCTTGAACATTTTCCTGTAAGAACAATATCAAATATATAAAATTAATATTAAAAAAAAAAATGATAAATCTATCTTAATAATGTAAATTCATCATGTTACTTACGAAGAACTAAGAGGCGTGTGGAAAAAATTTCTTGAATCGGAGCGCTTTACGGCCGTAAGCGAATCTGTAGAAGGTACATGTCTGAGGTCTGAAGTTTGAGGTGAGCCTGCGCCGTTGACGTGATCAGGATTGACGAAATTGGCCCAGTAATCTGAAGGTATTCTCAACATGCTTTCAACAATCTGTAACAAATGAGTGAAACCACATTGTATTTTAGCACTTGAACAATTAAAAGTATTTTTTCAGTTCAAAAATAATGTAAAGAGTGCTATTAGCTTTTTTACTTTGTAAAACAACTCCCCCTCCCCCCAATTTATTAGAAATATTATTAAAGATCAAACCTTGATTAGCCTTACTCCCGTAAGTTCTACTCTACTTATATTTCCTTTCGACTCTCCTATACCCATTCTTTGAATATCTTGAGTCCAATCCTATTGTCTAACCCCCATTATTGTCCAATTTATATTTTTGAACTTCCGATTATGATTTCTTGCCTCGCATTTTTATATTTCCATTATTTGACTTCGATTCTTTCTTTCTCATATTCTGGCTCCCAGTTTCCAACTCTTGTTATATGAATCCCATTCTTTCGAATTCACATTGTTTATTTCCATTCGGCCAGTACCATTTTTCAACTTCTGTTTTCCGAATTCAAGCCTTTACTTCAGTGTGCTATTTCACGGTTATTGACTTTTATTTTCCAATTTCAATACCACGATTCTCATTTTCCGACTTTTATTCCTTCACTTCCATACTTCAGCATTCTTCAACTTTCATTCACTAGCCCGCAGTTTGTTTCTCGACATCCACGATCGAATTCCCATTTTTGGACTTGCACTTTTTTCCGTTGAATCCGATTATACCATTTTTGCTTTTACTTTTTGAGTCTTTTCCCGATTTCTGCTTCATGATATCTATATCTTGACTTTTTTTTCGAATCTTCTCGCTTTTCAATATATATTTTTCGATTTTTTCAACTTTTATTCCCTAATTCCCATTTACGACTTCAATTTCTAGCTTACTTTTAACTATGATTATTGTGCTCTCAAAAAACTTCAGAGACTCAGGTTTTGGTCTACGGAGAATGTAGAAAGTTGAATTCAGAGATTCGAACATAGGGAGTCATATTGAAAAAGTTGGAGGAACAAAATGCAAGAAAGCAAATGCCTGGAAAACGTCGATAGAAGGAATTCTTTGATAGTATAGAGATGTACCTCACAGTCTCCCCATCGTTATATTCTGAATTAGTTATTTATATTCAATCTAAATAAATGAATAAATGAATTTCTCAACTCACAGCGACTTGATCCCTGGTCTCAGAAATCATTGACGTTCGTGAAGGATGTTGAGAGCTATATCCAACAAGAGTCGGGCCAAAAACTTTGGCAAGGTTACTAATCGGCATCTTACATTCGGGAGTACTCGAAACTCTCTGAAGATGAAGTATAAGGAAGGCCAAAGTATCGCGATTAGGCTGCGGCAATTCCGAAATAGCTTGATAAAGTGCTACTTCTGCGTCGAATTTGTCAGGCATCTGCGTGGCCCGGGCGAAATCATCCCATAAGCCGCAGGTGATAAGAGGTTCCTTCAGGGAGCGCAAGAAGTCCTTAAGAGTTGAGCATATAGTTGTTATATCGATATCCGAAAGATTTGGTGCACCACGACCTCTCAAGAATTTTTCTTTGAGATTTTTGACCTCAGACGCACCACCGTTCACTCGATACAGCCCTTGCTCGGCCATACCACGTAACTCTACCTCGTTAATACAGTGCACTACCAGTGATGGCACCATTGGAGGAATACGTGGCGTGTAATCAGCAATCGTTCCCTGCTCAGAAATCATATGGTATAGACTCATTAATTAAGTAATTGTTGAAAAAAGTTAATGTGCAATTTCTATGAATAGAAATTTTCTTAAGAAAGATATCTGAAATTCTTAATTTCAACCAGAATAGTTTAAACTAAAGAATTTCTAGATAAAGAAATGAAATCTCGGGCTAGAATGAAACGTACCGATGTGCCATTTCGAAGTGTGGGGGTATTTCCAGTCGGAACACATGGAAGAGGTATAAGATCTTTACATTTAAAATGGCTTACTGCTCTACAATCGACGCATTTAACAGCAGATTTACCGAATCGTATCCTAAAATTCCAGAAACAGTGAATTTTTGTTTATTCCAACAGAAAAGTATTTTTCAATTTTTCAAAATTATAAATACCTTTTACCACATGGAGTACATATAATATGGGGTATCATGACTGGTTTTTCTTTATAATTGTGAGCTCTTAGTGTTTTAGTATTTATCACATATCCACCTATGTTTGGACTTTGTTTGAAAACATTTTCTGAGTCTGAATTAGATGATACTGTATCAGGTTTTGGTGCAGTGGGCTGAATGACAAAGTTGAAATTATCTATTGTTTGTATCAAAATTAATAATATAATATTGAATGTTGGAAACTATGTTGGAAAAACTTACAGTAGGCGTAATATCTTGACTACTTTTGGTCTTACTATTGCGCTCGGCGCTCTTGCGCCTTTTGCGTGAATTATCATGGGATGCGTTCAGCTGTGGATCTCTATTTTCATCACCAGGGATCGCTTCAATAACTGACGATGCTGTAATGGCACCATCTTTGGGCATTATAAGAGTTGTTGTTGCCACAATCCTGTCCGAGCTGTTGAGATCAACCGATTTTTGCAGAGCACTTCGCCGTCGTTTGCCAATCACATATTCACCACTTGGCCTGTGCTCCTTCCACTCTCTTTTTTTGTGATTTTGCTTGAGAATAATACTAGTATCCAAGTCATCCTCAGATTTAGAGAAACAACTCAGGTCACTTAACAACGAGCCTGTTGAGTCTAGCTCTGTTATTGTGTTTAATCTGAAAAGATCCAAATCAAAATACATTCAAAGATCTGTTTGTAAATCACTGCTTTTATAGATTAGTTAAATTTCTAATCTAGATAATGATATAGCTATTCATTAAAACGCCATTTTCAATTTCAAAATTATTTTAATTTAAAATTTACACAATAATTAATGAATGAAGTCTAAGAAAAAACCAGAAAAAATATATTTCAAATAAAAGTAAACAAGAACTAAAAAAATATTGATGAATTCCTCACTTTTCCTGTAGATGGTCCCTCATAGATGTTGAATTATTTTGCCCATTGACAGATGTATTGTTCAAAAATTGAAGCTTCTCCCTTGTTTCATCATTCAAAGTCCTACCTCCATCATTTAGTAAAAGATCTTTGACTAATGACATTTGTCGCTCCTAAGAAGACAAATGTTTAGAATGAATGAAAAGAAATACCAATTGATGAGACATTGCATAAGATGATTTGAGAATTGAATCAAATAATAGTCTTAAGGAATACATAAAATGTTTTATGTAAAAATTGTAATTCATACACATGAATTTCGCTGCTCTTCCGCTGTTCTTCGTTTCCTTTTTTCTTCATCTAATAAACGTCTGGCATGACTCAACTTCCTATCTAGATTAGCAGCTTCATGATGTGCTTTCTCCAAAGCTGAATGTAACCGCTGACATTCTTGGACCGACGCTAACCATTTTTGTCGCATTTCTTCTTGATTGACAGCAAACTGAAGAAATTCTATAAAAAATGAAGACTGTATAATTAATTTATGAATAATAATAATTCACATTTTAATGGTAAAAAAAGAACCGAATAACTGTATATGACTATTTTATTTACATTCAATTCTCTGCACAAAAACCATATAATCACAGACATTAAAGTAACACTAAGAATATTATTTTATCTCCTGCATGTTCTCAAATTAACTTTTTATCAACTTCCAATAGCAATTGCACTGTTGTATTCACTTAGAAAAGTTAGGAAACTTATCACTGATTTTCCACTCTATGATGCCAACAAGTCAACATTAGGAAAAAAAAAGCAGCCAGTAAAGTACCAAGCTAGCACATGAACAGAATTAATTGCCAAATGTAAACTGCTCTCAGGTGGAAGCCACGCGTAAAAAGTCTGTGACTTACGATCTTGTTCAATTGCAGATAAGTAAACAGTAAGTCGATACGAAAGATAAGTGAGAGGGCGAGCTGGGAAAAAAAAACAATAAAATACTTAGACGCAGGACGCGAACGACTAACCTCCTTCGCAGGAGCCATTGACAAGGACGTTGGTGCATCTTACGAGCTCGTCGTAGCTCGCAAGCACCGACAGCGACGTAGACATGTTTTACAGAATCTTACAACTCAAAGTGGTCGCGAACACGCGCACTCGATTCACCGGCCAACAAAACATTCGTGGCTGCTGTGACAGCCGCTCACTCGGCGCAACGCAGCGCAACGGCTCTTTCAAAACTAACGAATGTCGCGGCCGTCATCCGGCCGTACCCAATAACCCAACCGCTTTTCAAATCCCGGCCATTCTGCAGCCAATCGCTGTTCTCAGATGCGGGCTGCCTGCTGCCAGGCGCTGCAGCCAAACTATATATACAGAGAGACGAGTTTTACATGATTATCCCGTAACTGTTGCCAATTAAATACAAATGAAATCAAAAGTCAAAATTTGTCGAAACGACAAATATAAAGTGCGATTGTATTCAATTTGGATACGTGGGTCATTCTCACGAAACCGGTATTTACCTATCTCTAGTACATACCTATATACGAGTGAGGATGAACACGTGGAATATATTATACATGGGTCATTCTCATGAAACCAGTATTGTTCTATCACAACATACTTTTTCTGCATTTTTAGTGCAAATCCGAGTCACTTTGTGGCCAGAGATTTTGCCTATTCTTACGATTTTCTTCAAAAGTACTACAAAAACAAGTTGAGATCTCGTTCGCCAATTAGTTCTCTATGTCCAATCGTGTCAAAAATCGAATGGTAACGATGAGTATGGCTTTTTTAGCCTTGGAATCGAAACAGCACAGCTCGTAAATTTCACTGAAGACTGAATAAACGCTTTGTATCAAGGACCACATGTGAAGTTGAGTAATTCGGCCAGTACATAGTTAAATAATATCTACTGCGTATTGTCGACTGGCAGGAGAAAGGTGGAATCTCAGAAGAGCGGAATAAAAAAGTGTCATTTCAGGTTGAATTTAATTTTCTGTTGATTTTTCGATTCTGTAGCCAATATGTCGCTTGCTTTTATTCGACGGTCTAATCCATTTTTCGATCAATTTTTAAAAATAACATTCTTGAAAATTACATTTTTATTCATTTTGTTAGAGGGTTATCATCTGTACATTTTCCAAATTGAGATATAATAAAGAATAATCTAAATCACAGATCCTAAGATCCGTTTTGAAATCCTATAATTAAATAAATACTACAATTTAGATAAAATGATGATAATATTCTGGTAAATGTATTTCAGATTTGAAAGTATTAAATCTTTCTAAAGAAAGGTGAACATTTCTGACGAGAAAGAATTAGATTAATGATTAATGAACCTCTCTGATGCAAGGTATACATTACTGACGAATAAAGATAGGTTCTATATACAAAGACATATATCTTATTATATACTAGATCCACCAGAATTTCAGCATATGGAAAAAAAGATCTATTTATATTTGTTATGGCAAGTTGTAACATCCATAAACCTTATTTGCTTTCTACAATAAAATTTCCTTCATAAGTTCCTACATTTTGAGAAGTGTTTTGAAATTATTTATTAAGGGGTAATATACCTTTGTGAACTACGATTTCGAGGTCATTTTCAAACACTTACCATAAGCGCAGGAAAAATCTTAAAAATATGGAGTTTGTTGTATATAAAACTACTACTCTCCAACTACAAAAAACACACTTTATTTATCACAAAAAATACAAAATAGTGGCGTACCAGCTCGTCAAAAGAAAAAAAATTGTTTTACTTTTTCTCCGCGGGCTTACTCCTACAGGTCACAATTTTGAACCTAAAACAAAAAAACCAACGGGGTTTTGAAGTAAAATAGAAAACTCAGAGAACATCGTAAGATATTTTTGAAATTCGAATTTGGGGCCATATGGCGTCATTTTGAATTTTTTTTCGCGAAAAAATCGATCGAAAATCGGCCATAAAATCGATAAAAATCAAAATATCAGAGAAATTGTACGATATTCACTGAAAAATCATGTTTCCAAGCTACAGTTGAAATTTGAAGTGAATCGGTTAAAAATTGACGGCGCCATGGGTACGCTCAGGTCAAAAAGACGGTTTCGAGATAAACGCGTTCAAAGTTTTGAGTACTATAAAATCGAGGAAATTTTTGCTTTGCCTTCAATTTACAATGCCTGCTCTATACAATTGGCCTTCCACTTCAAGATTCTCTTGCCCCTCATCTTTTCTTGATGAAATTGCGTCTTTGCGAGCAAGTTTAGCCTCTTCAGAGAGGGAGCGCTCGGAAAGTGCGATACGGGTCTCGTCGGCTTTGGTGCAGAAGTTGTAGCAATTTAACCCAATAGTGACACCCAATTGGTCCTATCTGAAATGTAGGTCAGCAAGAAAAACCACCACATCAAGTACAGTTTTGCCACTGGAAACGTGCTTAGGTGCCATTGACCACACAACTAAATTCAAACTTTCATTCGAGTTTTGTGCGAATCCACCTAAACATCGTATGAGAAGTTCGTCTCTGCTCAGCTCTTCGTATATTGGCTTGATAAGTTCGAACACTTCCTTCGACATAGGAGGATCATGCTGGAAGTTTGCCATATCTCCACCCTTCGCCTTTTCAACTTGCCAAGAGCACCATGATTTTGGACTTTCCATGCATAAATGATGTTGACGCTGCTCGTTAATCGGTGACAAGTGGTATAAAGTGGCCCAGAAATTGCTTTGTTCATATCTGCTGTTACAGATTACAGAATTTCAGTTCCTCCTTATTGCAAGGCCGTAATATATTGTTAACTTGTCGATCAATTTACCAGTTAACTTGCCTTTCTTGCTGAGACCTATAGTTTTTTCGAGGATTTTTTTTGAGGATTATTCTCTACAATTGCTGTGCTTTGGTCGGTGAAGGTCTAGACATTCCATAAAAGAAGAATCAAAACCCTAACTGGATAACTGTCCGCGCGCGCCAAATACCGCCTATTTCGCTCCGCGACTTTGTTCAGAGAATCGACTTTTTATATCATTCTCAGATAGTTTATAGAGTGTTAAAAAAAGCCAATAAAAAAAATTGGAAAACAAAGTCACAAAGGTATGTTGTCCTTTAAATCGAATACAACATTTAAAAAAACCATTATTCAAGTAAGATAAGTGTTTAATTTTCAAAAGTATCAAACCTTTATGAAGAAAGGTATAAATCACTGACGAATTACAATTGGTTCTATGTAGGCATACTTTCAAACTTCATTATCCTTATACCAGAATATATATTTAATTAATCTGCCAGATGGCTATCTGTTTCAAGCCAGAGAAATTTCATGTCAATGCTACAAGTACGCTCGAGATCTTCTCATAGATACTCTGGCTTTCCTTCATGGAACGCATAAATCTTTCGCCTTTTAAAGATTTCCATGGAACACTAGATGAGTCTGAAGACTAATTTTTCTGAGTGCCCGAGGAAAGTTGGGTCTACATTCTAATGTAAAAAAGAAAAAAAAGGAAAGAAGGTGCAGCTATATTACGAAGCGAACTACGAGTTATATATAGTCGACTCTTTCAAAATAGCTGTTTCTTTAATTCAACCTTTCTGCTCCAGGTAAGTTTTGAGAATTTCGTGACGTTACTCGTCAGCCTAGGCATGAGATTTTGAAAAGTCTCCTGGAGCAGGAAGGCTGAACAGGAGAAACTGTATAGACGAACAGTCAGTCCCCAACTAGCTGCCCTCAAAGCTAGACTTGTAAAAAGTGTATGAATCGATAGATACAATGATAACGATTAATAAATTCTAGTGGTAAACTTTTGAAAGCCGAGTCTCTCTAGGAGAAAAATGCGAAAAACTGAAAAACTATAGATTACAAGGGATCTCATACGTGCAGTAGTAAAATCGTAAATCGTAGTGTTTATGCCCCTGAAAACGATCCACCAAAAAAAAAAGAGTCACCCGTGGAGGAGAGGAGCGCTCTGCGCGGATCTCTCGTAGCCGGCCCAACATGTTGACAACCAGATTACTGCATCGGGCTCTCGCATCCCTTTTCCATGTACCTGTGAGACAAAATATTTCAATAATTCTACTTTGCAATCTATTTGCTCAATTATATGGTTCATAGTTTTGCGGTGACATTCATGGTCATATTTACGATCTGATGAAGCTTTCCGAGACCGGTGGACCGCCCGAGAGTGTAATGTAGTAAACGTACCTCTTTCATTCATTCAGATTTTATTCAGCATCTGGCAGAAAGGATTTTGTCGTTACCTCAATAGTTTCTTTTTTATTCTTATAACTATAATTCGTGCTTGAACCTCTAAAGTTATCGTTCTTATTTTTTTTTGCTTGCTTGCATTCACTATCTATATTTATTTCTTACTCGACTCGTCACGTGGTTAGGTCTACACCAATCAAATCACGAGTTAACTGGCTTCACTTTGACCCTCAACACTTTTCATATAAGGAATAACTGATTCCATCAGCCGTTCTAGAGTAATGTATTTCTAGTTTTCTTAAACAAACTATCTTGCACATGCACAAGTGTCTTCTCGTACACTTGTCAAGACTGAGACAAGATTTTTGATAGTATATTATGCAACTAGTGCGTGAAATTTTGAAGACGTGTGTGGACGGATCCACGAGTGGCCGGCGACGAGTGTTACGTTCACACAAGTGATTGAAAATGAACGCACCAGTTGGCTACGACATTTTATGTTACGAGTGCTCGTTCAAAGAGCATTTGAGAAAAGCACTAGTGCGTGAAATGTGATTTCACGCAATAGTAACATAAGATACATTGTGGCGACCAGGCGGTGCTGTTCACCCCCCCCCCCTGCGAGTGAGCATGCGTAGAGGGAAGACAAAGTAAAGTAAAGTGCGAAAACCGCCGATACGAGTACCGGCGGCGAACGTGAACGTGGTCAGTCAGACTCAGCGGCCCAAGCTGGCCCAAGCTGAGCGGTCGGCTCTCCAAAGAGAGCGAAAGACAGTTAATCAACACTAATAACTAACTTTGTTATTAGATTGTTGCTGTACTCTTTTTCATCACCTTTCGCAGCTAATCGTGGTCTGGCTGATGGGCAGCCGGCACAACATATTACACCTTCTTCGAGTATACATGTAATTGTGTAATGAATTTTTCGCGAGTTATGAGTTCTATAGGTATTTTTAACGATTTGTGAGAGGTACAATTATTAGTAATGAATAACCGCAGGAAAGGCTGATAGAATTAGTTACATGAATTACTTAAGGTAGTTCATGCCAAACTGCGTTTTCTTACAATTGTCTTGAAATTTTAGCCACTCATTCATAACAATATTTTAAACCAGCTCTCAAAATTTGAGCGAGCTCAGCCGTGCCAATCATGAAATATTGAATGTCAAATTTTCACTTTTTAACACGTGAAGTCCTATACCGAGCCTCTCAGGGGATGCTCAAAAAGACGTTTCCATCGATATCTCGAAAATGCTTCTTTAAATGTTGACAAAAAAACAGTATGTTATAGAGGACATAGTAACGAAAACTTCCCTCGCTTAGTGTAGCATGTTAAACCGTACCGTTTCTGAGTTATTTTAATGCAAAGTTGATGATTTCACGTCGCGAACGCGTGAGCACAGCGAGAGCAAGTGAGACAGAGCATGGGCGAGCTTGTGTTCGCCCGTGCGTGTGCCGTGTACATGTACCGTGCGTGTGTGCGTGAGCTTTATATGGCATAATTGTGTTTGAAATAGATTATAGGCCCAACTTTCGTCGGGCACTCAAAAAAATTAGTCTTTAGACTCATCAAGTGTTCCCCTCCACGGAAATCTTTAGTAAAAGGCGAAAGATTTATGCGTGTAATGAAGGGAAACCAGAGTACCGATGTGAAGATCTTGAGCATAGTTATAGCATTGACATGAAATTTCTCTTGCGGGAAACAGGTAGCCACCTGGTGGATAACTTTCACATTAAATTGCAGTGTCGGGTGGGATAGGCGGGAAGTTCAAAAACCTATTAACATGTTTATATTTTACTTATAACTGATTCTATTAACATTGCTAGAGTGATACATTTATAGTTGATTTCAACAAACAAATAAAAGCAATAGAAATAAGTAATGCTATCAAATTAGTTTTGTTCTTCAGAAACATGACATCAATATTATTAAAGAAATTACTTTTAAAGTACGACATACTTACCATATCCAAACCCACAAATAAATTAAATTCAAAAGTAATTGATTTTTTGATGTAGAATCACATAAAAAGAAGAAAGAAATATGTGAGATGTTTTTCATACTTTTCTAAATAAAAATAGCATTAATTTGAAACAAGACATCATTTTTCTCAAGAAAACACAAAAATTTTCTGCCTTCAATCAAAAACACTTATTATAAATAAAAACCAAACTTAAATGAATATAAAAATCAATACAGATATCTAAACTAATTACATAAAATATCAATTGCATATAGAATATTGCATTGAGCTTAACCGTGTAAATATGTAAATGTTAAAATGTTAATCATACCTCTTTGCCTTTTCTGACGATCATCCATCTCATTTATTTGCTGTTGTGCTGATCCTGGTTTCTGGCCTCCTGATCAACATGGTCAGGTGCATTCATGTGCTGATTGAGATTTGCGCCACCAACTCCATTTACATTATCAGCTTCATTCTAGTGCTGATCTTGGTTGCACTAGAATGAAGACACCTAGCACTTTCATTCTTTTCATTTTCAACATTATTTCCTTGCAAATCGTTTGCTCCAGCAGAATTGATGGGGTTCAGAGGGACTTCTCCATTATTATTAGCCATTTTTGAAAATTAATAAACTTTTTAGAAAAGTCATGCGAAGCCTAGCATTCCAGTCTAGAAATAAATAGATTAATTTTTTAAAAAAAATTAATTTTGCGCTCAGTACCCCCACAAATTCTCGCTTCCTTATGTGAAGAGCATTATTGTTCTCGAGAAGCAAGTCGCCAATCTCTGTCCTTGGTCAGTGTTAGCCCGCTGTCGACAATTTGACAGTGCACATGAATTGTCTGTGATACTAGTGCTGTAAAAATTTGGTTTTAGTGCAATCTTCCATCAATTCATCAGTCGACGACGCGCTAACTCTACCTCATCGTTTTCTACACATTAAGTCATTATAATTAAGTCCAATTATACTAACAAAACTTCTTTATCAATAACTATACATTATAATTAATAATTTTTTCCCTGATCTAATTCTAGTATACTAGTTTCTGTAATATTTTGCTTTCTCAAAGAGAAAGCTTTGTAACGGGGTAAAAATCGACCCACCGAATCGGACTTCGGGACCTCGATTTTCGTAATCTACGGGTCGAAAAACATGGAAATCCGAAAATGTCTGTATGTATGTACGTACGTGCACTTTTTTGTCCTACGATAACTCTCGAAGGAATTGTCCGATCGTCCTGAAATTTTGCAGCCAATTCCGTTGTTTATTTCTTTAGCAACCGTTGCTAACGTGTTTTTGATAAAAGCTTCAAAAATCATCATCAATGCACGATGGGTCTCCAATTTTTTCGACGATCGATGAGAATCGATAAGACATTCATTTTGGAACAACCATTGTTTATTCTCTTAGCAACCGTTGCTATGGAGATACAAAATTCAGCTTCAGACTGACTTTTTTTTTGTCGTACGATGTCTTTGGAAGGAATAGTCCGATCGTCCTGAAATTTTGCACTCAGGTCGGTCTCCGAAAGATGTAAACGTGTTTAGCAGCATCTGTTGTTTATTTCCATGGCAATTGTTGCTATCGTGTTTTTGATAAGTTCCCATATAATTCATGATAAATGATCATTTGGGTTCGTATATTTATGGGATTCTATAAGAATCAAAGAGAGATTTCCCGTAGAAACCATTGTTGATGTCTTTAGCAACCGTTGTTTATATCCCTTGCAACCGTAACTAGGGAATGGAAAAAAAGTCAGTTGGAGTTTCATTTTCGGAACTGTTGATGACTAAGAAGTAAGATCATCGAAGCTCAGACATTTACCATAGCAACCGTTGTTTACGTCCTTAGCAACCGTTACTATGGAGTGTGAAAAGTCAGTTGGAGTTTCATTTTCGGAACTGTTGATGACTAAGAAGTAAGAACATCGAAGCTCAGACATTTACCATAGCAACCGTTGTTTACGTCCTTTTTTAGATCATAATACTTATAACTATTTCATACGTATTACAGCTTAATCTCAGTACACGCTTTAAGCGTATAAGATTGTGGATCATACATACCGAACACAATTCATAACTCATAACAAATTCATTAGACGCGTACTCAAAGAAGGTAAAAATATATTTCGAAAATCGTGACTTGGTCTTGACAACAAGTGTACGAGAGACTTGTGCAAGCTAGTTTGATTAAGAAAATCAACTATAGAAATGTATTACTCTGGAAAGGCTGATAGAATCAGTTATATGAATGTTAATCATACCAGAGAATAGAATCAATTACTTTTGAATATTTTATTCATATACTAATTCTGGATGACATTATCGATTAAGTAGATTTTACTTGGATCAATTCTGTTTCTCCTAATAAATGTGGATGTTAATGTTCATTACTGACTGACACACATAGAATAGTAATATTTTTTTAAAAAATCGTGCGATCATAAACACTCATTCTACACATTCATTTTCGTGCCTAAAATGCGATTTCACGCACTAGTGCTTTAGCGCAATTATTATAGTACTATATAGTACGAAATTACGCGAAATTTACGCATCGATTTGAGTGCGTAAAATTCGCGTTTGATCACTATACCATAAAATACTGTATGCAACTCGTGATTTTTACGCACTAGTTGTTCAATAATATCTATACCATTATAGTATCATTCTCGAGTATAAAATTCATAAAATATGATTCATCATGTACATACTTTTTTGCACATCTTTGTGAAATGATCCGCGATGATCTTATAATATATATGCGTAAATAAACTTTTCAGCATTCGTCATACTAGTTGATCAATTTTTAAATGTTTTGTGATTCATTGTCTTTCGATTTGGGCATAGGAGTAGTGTAAAATTGATATAAGACCAATGTCATCGGTATTGAAACTACTATGTTGAATCATTAATCAATAAGTATTGAATCAAGTATTGTTACGTTCTTCGAGTGATTTTCAATCCATATTTATGTAGATCTAACTTGAATAGTACATCGAATCTATATTGACAATGTTAGATCCACACACATCTGGTGTTGATATTTGCTCCAGGACAGATACATAAAATTCAACAAATGTGAGCGAAAACGTTACTTTTGAATAGATGTATCTTGGAAAATGTTGAAGATAATATTATGTGTTATTAAATGGGCCGTGGTATGTACTCGAGCATAGTACGTTGAAGAGGCCAACCGACGAGCAGTGTCGAGTGTTGGACGCGGACACAGATGTTGGAGACACGCAGGGGGTTACCGCGGGCTCAGCCCCGTACCTGTGCGGGTGAGTCTCCCACTCCGCAGGCGCGCAGAGCAGCGCATGGAGTCGCGCAGCACACGTGTTCGCAGCGGCCGAACGGCGGCGGCGGCGGCGGCGGCGGCGCGGCGCCAACCGCCTGGGCCTCGAGCACTGGCTGCAGTGCGCGAGACGTATACAGCAGTCGACGCGCGCGAGCCACACGCAACGGACGTTTAGTTACCCGCTTACCTATACATACATATACTTGTGTATACACATACGCGCACACAAGCAGCCGCCGGGTCGCAGTTGTACAGGTCGAGCCACTCGAGCTGCAGCAGGGTGTGCAATCCGAGTGTCGAAGGGGCGCGAGCAGCTGGGGCAGCCGGCACAGCCCGCGGACGGTGCAGGACACAGTTTGACGCAGTCGCGCGGGTAGGAAGGAGGCAGATCGATAGGGGCGAAGGTCGCGCGGAAGGAGCGGGAGCATCTGGGCCGCCTTGACCTTGCATATCTGCAGAGATGCCCGCCGACGCGGAGCTCAGTTCGCTGCTGAGCAGGCGCCAGAAGATCAACGACGACCTCGAGGAGGGCCGCGAGGTGAAAAAGCAGTACAAGTTCGTCAACGTGTACACCGAGTTCCACGAGCTGAGCAGGCGCGAGATCAAGCAGTACGAGCAGACTTTCAACAGGTGAGACACGACCACCTCATCCCTTTCCCCCCCCCCTCCCTCTCGCTCTCGCTCTCGCTCTCTCTCGCTCTTTTTATTCTCCATCCGTTCGACTGCCGTTGCGCTGCTTTTCGAGGGGACCCGAGAGCCTTTGGAATGCCCCCGAACATCTTCCGACCAAGATCCCCGCGCGGTCCTTTTCTCAAAACGGTGATTTTGATATTTACGACGAATCGCCACTCGCTACTACTTTCTTCTCCTTTAAGTATGGGGGGCCTTCTTCTCCTTACGTATATGGGCCCGTTATTTATAGGGCTAGAATCCGCACATTTTTACTCGGTGTATAATTCGTTTGTGTATATCTTATGCGCAGGTATGTGTATACGCGCATACCAGACCCATGATGCTGTTTGGAGGGGAGCGATTCAAATTCTGAACGTTAAAACAGCTGACCGAAACGTTCACGTAAACAAATTTTCAGCTTAGAGTTATAGCCTTATACTGCCCCGCTACGTCCCATTCATATACAAACGTATCAACGAATGGTTCAAGTTACATACTATGTTACGACCTTACGATTTTCTAAATCTTCATCTAAAAATTAATGAATTCGAAATGCAAAAAACAAGAGTTCGAGGCTAATCGTCAGATCGGCCTGATTATGATTTTTTTTTTGACAAAATACCACATTAATATTATCTTCTGCTATAAGTATATAAATTGTTCATGCCTGCGAGGTATTTCAATTTGCGAAGGCTTCCTTCCTCAGCTCGAATTATATAAAAAATCATATGATAATGTTTCAACTTTTCGTGAAAGTGATATGTAAGTCTTCAATTATAAAGAAACCTGTGAACTACCTTACATATACAAATGTAATAACTCAAGGCGAAATGAAATGTTGATCATACGTGGACATTGGGAATACGATTTACCTGCAATTAACAGATAATTGAGAATTCAGTATCAAATTTTCCGAAGCCCTTACAATGTGCTATTTGATGCTGCTCGACTCTTTCATTTGCGAAATTGGTTTGCCCTAGCACATGAAAAACTTTCGTATGTACTATGTAAAAACTTCTGTTTTGACTTTTAACTGTGAGTCATTAATTTGAACATACAAAAATTCATATAGGATTTTAATATTTTACATTTTTTTCCAAAGTTTATAGCAATAACAGGAAATGTTGATAGCATCATTGTATGAAAACAGAAAAAAGTATAGACAACATTTAGAAGAGAGAAAAAACATTTCGAGATAAATTAAAGTATAACAATAAGTCATTCGAGCTACTCATACGGTGATTCCGCGCGCGTACCAACCTTATTAGTATTGAACGATACCCATCATAAAATTATCAGCATTTTCTAAAACAAAAATCAGCAAGATTCATCGATTTCATTGTGAATCATTAAATTGTAATGTTGATTCAGACCACTACTTATTTTATCAGATTATCAACACGCGTTCACTCTATTTACTCATAAGTATACGCACGTTTGTGTACTATTTAAGTGAATGAGCAATTTGTCAGAGAACACTTTCGAATATATGTCGATCAACGACGAGATTCAATCCGATTAAAATGAATTCTTTTTCACTCATAATTGAAGAAACTTATTTAGGAATTACCAAAACTTTCTCATCCTTATATCGTAAGATCCCTTTGAGAGATACGCGCCGGGCTGGATTCAAGATTCTTGAAGTACCATAACGAGACATGATGTACGAAAAGTCTTTTTTTTCAGATCAAAAATGATTTTTTTTATTCCAATTTCAAAAATGGTGTCTATTCCTATCCACCTCCGAATCCATGGAAAAAATGTATCATGGCATGAAATTAATTCGATA
This sequence comes from Aphelinus atriplicis, assembly GCA_020882685.1. Taxonomy (NCBI): domain Eukaryota; kingdom Metazoa; phylum Arthropoda; class Insecta; order Hymenoptera; family Aphelinidae; genus Aphelinus; species Aphelinus atriplicis. The sequence goes on along the minus strand of CM037076.1, from coordinate 46,172,643 downwards.
ATAGTTCGATGTACTCGCAAGAAGATCCCGGTTGAAATTTTGTCCCACCATCATGTTTTATACATTAATACTTGATTTAACATGTTTCTGTGGCTATGTGGTAAAACGGCCATACTTATATAACATATAACACGTCAAGTGGATCGTTTTACCATCATAATTCAGGCAAAATATTGCAGTAATTTTATCTAATAAAAAATCATTTTGGGATAAAAATTTCACCGGGATTTTATAATTTGTACTTGGATCACGTCGAACACTTTTACGTCTCGGCACATTCGCAACTCGTTTTGTCTCGTTATACTATTTCCGAAAGTCACCGTTTTACTTGCATAAACTAGGGAAAAAAACAACTATTTTCAAGTCATTTTTCCACTTACATAAAATAAGATAAAAACTTTAACTGGTCGCGAGAAAAAAATGTTAATTTAATCATTAATAGATGACTAAATGATTTCGATTGATTGTGATATATATCAGTTTTCCTTGCATTTGTCACCATGGTGACAGATTTAAGACGTTCACGATTTGTCTATCACTCGCCTATCAGAATATTTATCCGTATGTTATCCATATCACATTAGCTAATATATCGATGCTAGAGTGTATACCGAAAGAGCAATCATCAAAGGTGCCGTCGTTCAACGACGTTCAAACGAAAGTAGGTTATTAAATTGGGAGGGAAAACTGGCTGGACAAGCTTTCCGACATGAATTCGATGCACTCTAAGTATTCGCTTTAACTCGTAAAATGATTGATATTCCGGCAGATTATAGATCCCTTTGATTCATTTTGAATAACACGCAATGGAGAGTGAACATGAAAGTTAACGTTGAATTTCTATCATCTTTGATCATCCTTCTATTTTTCACTAGTTTTATTTGTGATTTTCCATCATTCGAGATTGATCTTTGGTTTGAGTTATGAATTTCGGATGGTCAACTGAAATTCATAATTGATTTTTCATATAACGAATGAAATCCAATTCAACTTGGGTGATTGAAATATTATAGATTCGTTTAAATATAAATGGACTTGAAATATTCCACAAAAATCTCTTCGACCTTACGGCATGTTATTTTTTCTCGGAAAAGATATTCCATATCGCCTAGCAAGAAACGTGAGAGAATCCCATTTTAGCATTGCATTGTGCCCTAATCTCTCTCTCTCTCTCTCTCTCTCTCTCTCTCTCTCTCTCTCTCTCTCTCTCTCTCTCACCCAATGACAGTTTTACGAGTAAACGTATAAGGTAAACCCCGCATTATTTATGAGTCAAACAAAGCGTTTAGGCCACATGCTAAAAGACAATGCGGAAACTACCAGACCAGCCAGTCTCCAAGCTGCAAACGAAACTAATTGAAAACTCAGTGACGCATCATCATCCCAAGTAAATGGCGTGTAGTATATACCTATTGGTGTACAAGTATATATATATATACTCACACGCATCAGCAACGATAAGGTGCTCCGAGACACTATATATTAGGCCTACTATATATTACAAGACTGCAGTGGAACAAAGCGCGTCACGTGCGGTGGCAGATCAAGTGTCCTTCCAGGAACGAGCATCAATCGGACAATTGCGGATCTCGACGGCTGAAATCGAGCGACGAGTTTCCGAATGCGAGCATATATCCGCTCGAGCTGGGCTTTAGCACGACTGTCCGTGTGGTAAAGCGCGCTACCGCCTTAATCCACTCGTCACGCGGCTGAGGGTGTATATTGAATTACGCGAAACGATACGAACGCCTCCGACATGTATATAAATGCTAAGCCGATCATCGCTCCCCCGAGGAGTTATGCTCAGCGGAAATTGGATCATTGGCTGCATTTGCGCGCGCACGCCGTTCGAAGAACTCTGTTTCTGGCTTGGAATTTCACATTGTTACACGCCGGACTGCCCAGTCTCCTCTGCATATTATATATATATATATATATATATATATATATACCTATATGCGCGCACTCTCCCATACAGAACTAGTTCACCTCAGCCGATTCTCATTCGACCAGGTGAAGTCTGTGCTAAGCGCACGTTTGCTCGCTCGAATTACTCACCAGAGAAACGGTACTCACTACTCCAAAATTTTAACACAGCTCTAACTAATGTGAAAGCCGACTCGTATATTATACTTATATTTATCATTTCAAATTTATTTCCTTGTCCGCGACCTTGTTCTTTTTTTCCAATTTCTATACACTCTTTTGCTCGCTACAGATATACTTCAATGTCCGTCCCGCTTGTTCTATTCTCTTTCGAAAAGAGAGTTGGACGACAAGAGATAAAAAGGTTTGAGCGTAACGTTCGTCTTACATGCCGGTCGATTTTTATCTCCTTGAAGTTTAATCCGTCAATTTTCTGGAAAATTATTTCTGCCACTTGTATAGTATAAAAAGCCAATCTAATCACCGATAACCAATTAGATTGTAGTTGAATGAAGGCGAGCGCACCCGCGAGTGGAGCTAATTCATTTTTCTCCATAAGAAATGTGCCAGTCTCGCACAAAAGCCTCTCGTATCTACGAAGCGACCTTCAATTCTCGCGGTCGCAGATAAAAAAACGTTCACACGCTGTAAATATAGCGCTGCACCCATTAGCGCTTGGCACAACTCGCATGACGGCTCGACTCGATCCGAGAGATGAAACAAACGTCCGAGCTAGCGGTCTAATGCGCGCACTGGGGCACGGTGATCAAACAGCGGATTTTTTTATGCGAGCACTTTTCGACGTATCCGGTCGGTCTTGTATGGGCTCCGAGCGTCAATTGCCACCTGATGCAGCGCGCTGCTGCGCACGTGCAGCGGCAAAAAGGGAAAGGAATTGTCGCGCGAGCACCGCTTATGGCGTATGTACCTAATGCGCGCGCCAATCCGCTGATGCATGTATTTGCAACGTGCCTTTACACTCGGTGGCTTTGTGTGTAGGACGTATATACACTGTTTACGTGTTACCTCTGTTTCGTCTGTGTTTCGTCAGCCGATCCGCGTGTTTTTGCCCCCCGTTACTATTTCGTGTGTATATATACGTAAGTGTATACGGCTCTCTCTAACAATTCGGAGCCTGCGCGGCGTGCGATGACAGCTTCGTGACGTCTTGCTTTCAATAATGCCGCCCCGCGATAATGCAATCGCCAAAGTGCAATGCACTTTACTTTACCGCAGCTTCACTGCTGTCCCAATAATTCCCTCGAGTTGGTAAGCCGATGAAATCGTTCATGGGCTTGTCACGCGGTGCTTGTGGAGCCTCGATTTGATTTTGAATCCGAATGATGAATACACGGAAGTTCCCCGAGCAGCAGAAATCGTATCATTTGTCTGCCTGCAGTCTATCTCGATTACCAAATATTCAAGTTTTTGAAAATGACGCGTCGTGTCGAATTTTCACAAACTCATATTCAGTATACTGTTGGGAAAATGTAAGGCTGAACGACAGCATTGGCAGTTGCGATACAAGATGTGGCGTGTCTTTTAGGCATTAGGCGGGGAACGCTTCGAGTGAAGTAAGAAGTGACTCGCAGGGGACAAAAGCTTTTTTTCAACATCCCTCTCGCGCTACATTTAGGTCAGTAGGGGAGAAGGAGGGTTGCCCGAGGGTAGACTGAGGCTACAGACGAGGCTGGGAAAATTTCTCTGCGGCGTAAAATTTCCGCGATGACAAATCCCGGAGAGCAATGTTTTTTCAATATTCAATTTGTATTATTCTGTCGGAGATTAACAATATTTATTGTCACCAATGGTCCTTCATAAAAATAAATACCAATGTGATCGTAGGATAACGTTTGAAGAGAGCTACATGTATAGTGACTAATGTGCGGGATAAATAGTGAAAAAAAAAACCGGGTACTACGACTGCCAAAAATAATGGTCTGAACGAGGGAACCGGCATATGTGCGTGGACCCTTTCCTCCCGCTGTCTCGAGAGCAGAGCCGGTATTTATATATAATTCTCGGCAAGCCGCGAGCGGACGGACGCCTCGTTATGATTATCCTATGCTGCGGGTGTTGGTCGTCGTATGGTCGTCGTCGCCGTCGTCGCAGTGGTATATGAGCCGGGCCTCTAAAAATGGCTTGTTTACGAGCGTGTTCCCCCCTGCGGCCAAATTTTAGGCCTCCGCGCTCGCTAGGTATCGCTTTCTCTATTTTAAAAGGTATGCCCTGTTGGTTGCCTCCCGCTCCGCTCGTATACGTGTATGGCATCGCATACTAAAATAAATGCGCCGGATTTACGCGCTATGGAGGCTCGCGTATGAGAGATATACTTAACTCGCGGCAGTTCGTGCGCCGCGGATTCTATATCTGCGTGTGCAATGGATCCTCCTTGTGCCGGCCCGCATTACTCAAAACTATGTTTAGTCCCGGCTGCGGATCGTAATGAGACACTAAGGGCCTCTTCACTGCAGTAAATCGGATAATCGGTTTGGACTCATGGGGAATCATAGTTGCCGGCACTTCGGCGTTCCAAATCCACAGCACGATTCTTTTATTACCGGGGAATCTTTCAATTCAACTACAATTTATTGTTACGTTCTAATTTTTGCAGAATGTGCAAAAAGTTCGACAAGAGACAAACACGCGCATAAAATATTATCTGGATAATAAATTATTTCATAGACGATTCGATCTCAGAATAAAGAATAAACTTTTATAATTTTTTAACTGACATTTTGACAATATTAACCGCGGGAAATCATGTCTTACATATGTCTCCGATTCCGCTGAAACATTATGAGAAAGTCTCAATGCTTTGATTTGTTCGAGATGTTAATCGAACACTGCTGATCGATATCTGCAATATATCTCTATAAAATCGAAACGTTAAAATAATTGACAACAGTTATCATCTACTTAGTGGGACGTGTTTTTCTGGCAAATTGATTCTCAGTTCAGAATAATATAAGCTGTGAAAGATCATTGGTAGCTCATAATTGATTTTTTCAAACATTATTTTTCCCGCGAGTTATATGTCTATCCTGAAGTAAAAACTGATCATCGGAATATAAATTGATATTCCGATAAATTGATATATACTTCGTGTAAGTGAGAGTGAACTTTATTAAACTGCAAGTGATTTTTCATCTAGCGAGAGAAACAGAGAGATGAGCAGAGACTGACTAGACAAACATTACGGCCATACGATAGAAACTTGGACATGCTTTTTCATTTCACATCACTCATATGTTTATGTGTATGCATTATTATATCTAAATATTTTCAATGCATACGTATTACAGAATTCGAAAGAAATTGTATCGTTAAACAGATTCTACATTGTGTACAATACTATGACAACCGTAAAGCGTTGTATACTTCTAGCAATCACTTTACATGTTTTGGTAAAATCATCTACGATACGGACAAAATACGTCTTAAAATCTGGTGAGCTAAAACCACAAATTTACAAACAGCGTTCAATTTGAGCATCGCGCGTGCTGTGTGTACTTTGGAGCAACGTCAGTTTGCAGCTCACAGCAGGCTTTTTCAGTTCGCCTAAGTGGACTCGAGAAACGTCGGAGCTGCGGGGCTGCACGGCGCGCACGCATAAATACTCCATTGCGCTGCACGGCTCACTCAACCCCCGGCGCGCAAAAGACGAGTCGCGCGGGGACGATGCACCCGCTGCAGTCAAGGCGAATCAATATATACTGCACTAACGCATATCCAATCCCCCCCGTACTCGCTTCGAATATAAAATTAGAGAAGACTCGGGGCCATCCTGCCCTCGTGCGCGCATGTGTGCATTCGCACTCCCGTAAACACCGCGCGACGTACACGGACGCTTTTGATTTTACGAGGGGGACGAGAAGCATCTGCGCGAAAACTATTACTCGCGTGCTTTACGGCCTCGACTCGAAAGCTACGTCTCCAAGAAACAGCTTAAGGATTTACGACCACGGGACTGGGCGAAAATTGGAAAAAGTCATCCTTTTTCCAGACCCCCTAATTACTCTCAATACAATTCACAATTCGTTGAATTTCGGGTTTTAAGGACGCTGTTCTCTGTGGTCGCTTGTAATTTCTCTTTGGCGGATTCTCTGAAAGATCGCGATCGTCTCTCTCTCTCTCTCTCTCTCTCTCTCTCTCTCTCTCTCTCTCTCTCTCTCTCTCTCTCTCTCTCTATACTTACAAATATATATTTTATCTAGAACATAAGATGAAATTGAGAAATTCGTTTGAAACCGAAAAATTTTATGAAGTTCTCCATAAATACGAAGTTGCGAACAACATTATTTTTTTTCATGCAGGAAGCTCAAAATATTTGGAATTTGTCTTTGCTTATATAGCATTCTCTTTGCTCTGCATATAAAATACATACAAAGCATCGGTCACAAAGAGATAATGAGAATAGAATGAGTCCGGACGAGATCTTTATTCAGAGAGACAATCTTATTGAAGAATAGGAACAATAAATTCGATTCAATCGTCGCTAATATAACTTATGAGACGAAATGAGTTTGATGCGATTGTGAATTTTATCATGAAATAGTTTAATGTCGTTAGTACATACAAATTAGTATTATATATATATATCTATGAGTACTTATGTCAGCGTAGGAAAGTGTTTGAAAACACAGTTGGAACCCGTGAGCGCTCGAATATCATGGAATATATAACTGTTTTGCTCTCAGTTTGCAGTGTTGGTGCCGCGTGAAAATGAGCTTGAAAGCTCGAGCGATTTCTCTCTTTCTGTCTCGCAGCTATGCAAACCAAGATTCGATCGATGGCTATATCGACTACAACGGCGACATTTGGAAAAGAAAAACGCGGCGCGGCGCGTGGGGTCTCGGGTTCCACCACCTGTCTCTCTCTTTCTCTCTCCCATGCGAAATTACATACAAGTCCGTCGATCCCGATCTTGTGCGCCAACGGCTACCACGCAGGCGAGGCATTCGGATCTTTGCGCTAATTAAAATCGTCGATCTGCTCGTCGACGTAAAAGACGACGCAGACGGCGCAGAGAGGGAGAGAGAGAGAGAGAGAGAGAGAGAAAGAGAGAGAGAGAGAGAGATGCGGAGAGGTGGATATCGCGCGCGGGGACTTTCACCTCTGGTATATGCACCAAGGACGAGAGAGGCCCGCTTTTCGATTTTCGCGCGCGCGCGCGCGCGATGTCAACAGACGCGCGCCGCGTGCTGCACCGAGAGCGCGCGGTCTACTTTCGGGCTGGAGCGCTGAAGCCTAAAATAAGCGCTGCCCGATTTCGCGCTGGCATGCGCGCCACAAAGGGCCGCTGCTCATATCCCTCTCGCATTTTTTGCCCGAGTTTGCGTCTTACACACACACACACACACACACACACGTGGTCGCGCCCACGCGGCTCCAGCGCGGGCGGGCCAAGCCGCAGCAGCTGTTCTCTCGCTCGTGCGTGTTCTCCTTCTTTTTTTCTACACTCACTTGCGCGCCCGCTCTTTTGTACGGTGCCTGATGCCGAGAAACTCTTTCCATTGCGCACGACATATTCCTTACACACCACGAGCCTGTTTCGTTTCGCGCGGCCCGCTGATGTACGACTTTTTGGGACACGTTACGCACCAACGGCTTCTTGGTAAATTCTTTCGTAATACCATACCAGCGTGTATACGAGAATGAGTTAATCATCAGAAGTATAACGCGATAAGTATTGTATCGACTTATATATCGCTCTGAAGAAGTTGAGATTCACAGTGATTAAAATGGTATTATACAACTTCTTCAATGCGTGCACTGACAAATCGAATGATTTATTACGGATCGTCTCGATAGAAGGTAAAATTATTGCCTTTCTTTTATTACATGTAATAAAAGAAAGGCATGTAATTACATGTAATGAAATGGTATAAAATGGTATTCTTTTATTACATGTAATGAAATGGTATAAACTATACCAATTGGTATAGTTTATACCATTTCATTCCCTTGTTTGCATATTTTTGTATCATGGTGTATGAAGGATCAATGGATGATATAATATTACAACTTGATCGCACAGTTACAAATTTCATCTATCGAGAGAAAAAGAAGTATATTTTCCAAGCTTTTTATCACTTTTGTAAACTGTAACACTATCATAGATATTATAACTCAGAGATGTACGATGATATATTAATAATTATTCAGATGCATAAACTGAAAACAAAATACTTTCATTAATTAGCTGTGATTGAAAAAAATCAATGTTCGTCCGACATGAATAATCCGAATGAAAGGGAAATTGCGTGCAAACTATCGGTTTTATTCTTGCCACATTGTATTAGCTTCAGGTATGGCTCGATTAACAGTTGACACAAAATTTATCGACCTTTGAAAAAGGAAAAGCGGTTCTGTCGTTTCGGACGTTATATGCATTCAGATTAGAGGGACTGCATTTAGAATAGGAGAGTCGCATCGAAGAAACGCTACTCCGCTCATGAATTAAGCCTGATGTTCGGATTTAATCGGCTATTGGCTCGTATTTATTCGATCGGAATTAATGTACCGTTTATCCGTAGCCAGCGTTCCAGGATAGAATCGTAGTCCACACTTTCAGACCTATAAGATTGAATGTTACTTGAATTCATAATCGTCCGATATATATTCACGAACAGAACAGTTTCTAACAGTCTCGACGCAGGAATGATCTATCTAAAAATTCGTTCAAATCAATAGAGCTGGAAAACCTGTAGATAGTATTATCTATAGGTTTGTTTGTTTATTTCTATCGGTTGACATCGACCGTAATTTTCCAAAGAGAACAATTAGTATTCAAGGTGAGGAATTGCACCACATTGCTCGACTTTATCACAACTACAGAGTTAGACCCATACACAATGACTAAGGTCTTATTTCTCAACCGCGCTCGAAGCCATTGCAGCGAGCGCGAAGCATAAAAACCAACTCGACTTTTGAAATATTACAGACTGTATAACGTTCCGGAGACTAATGAATGGTAGCATATTTCATTGAAATAAATAAAGAAAAAAACCGGGCAAAGACGTGTCGGCAGTAACTATATAAGGAAATGCAAGGTCTAACGTGCGTCAGCGAAAATTCATGTCGCGTAGGGCACGCGACAAAGCGAGTAACGAAATACCTGGAGATGTAACTAATCCGTTTTTGCTTACACGACGCAGAGAACTGGCGGGACGCATACGAGATCGCGGCTGCTTATACGTGAGTCGCACGAGAGTACGATCGAAAATTAAAAGTGCGTAAAATTGATCGGGTGCCCGCGGAGCATGTTGGCGCGCGAATATACCGCGGGCATGGTTGGCCCAGTTCCGGCTTAGACGCACGCCTCGAAGAGCTGCTCAGCTGTCGGCGCTGACGGGCATAGTTTTCGCGTCTCGCGCTCTATCAGGGGGGGGGGGTATATATTGACAAACGACGCAACCGCGCGCGACGTGCGGTGCCGTCGACCCCGCGAGCTATACAGCGCTGCACTTGGCGCGCGATTCGCAAGACAACGTGCGCGCACCGCACCGTATGCCTTTCTCCGCGCATGGCCACATTGGCCACCCGTGTCACGCGAAAATCCTATATGCCTGTCCGGCACTGAGCATGCGGGCCATCCATCGCTATACGCGTGCGGGCTCTTCCGTTACGCTATATAGATACAAACCGAATCAGCCCGACGTACGTTACGAAACGCACAGAGTAAATAATTTTCCTCTGCTCTCGTGGTACGTTTCGGCTGTGGCATCACGTGTTTTCAAAACTAGACATAGATCAAAATGAATTTGGCCCAAGATTGGAGAGAGAGAGAGAGAGAGAGAGAGAGAGAGAGAGAGAGAGAGAGAGAGAGAGAGAGAGAGAGAGAGAGAGAGAGAGAGAGAGAGAGAGAAGGGATGCTCAATTGAATCCAGCGAAAAATATAGATAATTAAACGTGATTTCACTTGGATTCTCTCCAATTTTCCACTGCGCGCTAAGCTTGGTGCGGAAGAACAAAAAGAACGGGGTGTGGGTTGTCTACTGCCGACAGGGAAATTATGTTAAATAGACGCGTCTTATCGTTTCTCATATCGCCGCATCGAAGACTTTCCGCCTCGTCGTCCCACGATTTTTTTTTACGTAATGGTAAACGGAGACGAATCGGAAAGAGCGCAGCTGCGCGTGTGCGTGTGTCGCCGTGTGAAGTTACGTAGCGGAAGCGCGGCGGAAACTGAATGCGAGTGAGAGTTGGTCGGTGCACAGCGACGAGAGATAATTGCGGGTATGTTCGCGCGCCCGCTCCTCTCGCTCCGTTGTTCTCGCCGCGCGCGCGCCGCTTAGATTACACGATTTTCAGATTTCCGAACGATTTATCGGCTGCCCCCTGACAGCCGGCCCCGGTTTCACTGCGTGCACTTACTTTCTTCGTTCCGCGCCGAACATGCCTTCAGCAGAAAGTGCAAATACACACGTGGATTCTCCCGGTCTAATCGGCGCACACAAATCGCTGAATTTCAATGTATGTACATCCTTCTCCGATGCGACTCTCCGCGCAATCGCGCATTCTTGTTTTCTACTTGTACGTATACGCTGCAGTCTTGCTTGATTGAGATGCGGCACTTTTTGCGTACGCACAGTCAAAATGAATGATTCATTTGCCCGAGATACAACTATTTTAATTCGTTAACGATAATAACACAAAGAAACTTATTTTATTTGAATTAATGGTGTCGATATAGAAAGTAACAAAAACTTGAATTCCGCGACAATATATAACATTCCTCTTCCAATTTAATCAATTTAATCAATTACACCTTTATTGTTGTGTATTCTTCACAAAACCAATTTCCTGCTACGTGCAAGAAGTATCTAATTGAGAGAAAGCGTATAAGAAAAAGCTGCTCTATCCTATCTGTCTAATTACACATTACGTCTTTTCCTTACGGATAATTGTTTTCATCAGACAATCAATTGAACAAAAAAATCAATTCTATAAGAATTCAATCAACAGAAGCTGTATTCGATATTAAAAGTAAATGTATTGAGTTTTTAACTAATCCTCGATATTTTGTTACTGTTTTTATTCCATGATGCCTTATCAAAAATATATGACTGCGAATATTCAGTAATGTTGATTTCACATTTGCGCAGATAAAGATTTGATGGAAAATTCATTTCTATTGTTATATGGTATCTCTAGGTCTCCCTCTATCCTGCGCTATGATCCGGAACATTGTCGTATTTTAGTTTTGAAGTCTTAATTTTCTCAATAGATATATAGCTTATTTCGGTGTATCCAAAGAAATGATTCTGCCAATAATGATTAGATAATGTATATTTAATTATGAATAAAGTAAAGTGGTTAGACGAGGTGTTCGATGAATATTTATGAAATTACAGGTTCGATGAAGGGAACGATGGCTTCTTGGACCTGGCCGAACTGAAGCGGATGATGGAGGTGCTTGGCGCGCCTCAGACCCATCTCGGCCTCAAGGCAATGATTCAGGAGGTAGACGAGGATCAGGACGGACGTATCTCTTTCCGCGAGGTCAGTAAACTCTATCGCGTTTCGTGTGCGCATTCACACCGTTTCGTGGCTATTATTAAATTATCAGCGAAGCGTAGTCAGACGAGTTGAATTACTCATGGAGCTTTTATCGATGCGCGTGTGACTTATTCTAGCGACACATCCTCGTCCCGAAATAACATTTCTCTTGTTCTCTCCGCATCGGAAAACGATATGTGCAGTGTTGACATATCCGAATCTGTGAGACCTACCAACCTATCCAAATGTCCAATTCAATCGAGTTTATATTCGTGTGTTTTCTTTCTTGTCATAAGCATCACAGTAATATATAAAAATGTATTTTCGGTTTTTTCGATAGGAAACACGCGAAGTATACAGGGTGTAAAGTCATGAATTGGAACGGTGAATGAATTAAAATGTACGTAGAATTTTACAGGCAAATTATTCGTAGCGATGTGATCCGATCAAAAACAAAGCCACAATCGATCGACAAAAGTAACCAATGAGAAATCAGGTCAGAAGATTTGGGCGGTCCTTTCAACCTGCAGCACCGTAGTCTTGTAATTGATATGGGTATGTTTATAGCATTTTTTATGCACGTAGCTCATTACAAGTATGCGCGGGTGCATCGGCCAGCCAGCCAGCTCTAACCGGCCTCCGTCCTATCCCCGACCCTTTTTTTCCACAGGCTTTCTCGAAGAGTTCTTCTCTCGTCCCACGACCAAAATCTTTATGACGGCAAACACATGTTGCCAGTAGCTAGAAGAAAATTCTTAAATTTTAACTGAATTGTATCAAAAATTAGTGTACCCGATTGCCTCTCAGTTACTGATTGAAATGTATTTCGAATCACGAAAATCGAACCATATTAACGAAATCTAAATGAAGGTAAATATTTTAATTTTGGGATTGTTGGTTTCCGAAAGTTGATATTAACTATGGTTAATATGGTTCGATTTTCATGATTCAAAATACATACTTATCAGTAATGAAACGCGAATCAAGTATGCTCATTTGCCTCACTTAAAGATGAAAAATTTTCCTTCCGACCACTGGCAGTGACAACATGTGTTTGTGACTATAAGGATATCCGCTGATGCCTCTCGGGCCTGGGGCTCGACGGAGCGTGCTGTACTATTGTCTCGAGGGACGAGAAATTTTACTACTCGGAAAAGCCTGTGGAAAAAAAGGGTCGGGGATAACGGAGGCCGGAGGCCGGTTAGAGCAGGCTGGCTGGCGGATGCACCCGCGCATACTTGCAATGAGCTACGTGCATAAAAAATGCCATAAACATACCCATATCAATTACAGGCCTTCGGTGCTGCAGGTTGAAAGGACCGCCCAAAACTTGTGACCTGATTTCTCATTGGTTACTTTCGTCGATCGATTGTGGCTTTGTTTTTGATCGGATCACATCGGTACGAAAAATGTGCACGTAAAATTCTATATACAGTTTAATTTATTCACCGTTCCAATTCATGACTTTACACCCTGTATAGGCATACGCTTTTATCTATGATGAAAACACTTCGCACTGTTGTTGTGAAAGCTACCCAATTATGAATCTTTCGCCCGGATGAATAACAATTTTTATGGTATACGTGATCATAAATGCTCTTTTTACGCATCGATTTTCGTGCCCAAAAAATTATTATAGCACGAGTGCGTAAAGTTTGATTTCACGCACTCAAATCGATCCGTGAAATTAGTGTTTGATCAGTGTGCGACAAAATATCGTGTGTAATTCATAAAATATCGATTACAGTGCCGGCTTCGCCGACCACTCGTGCGCGCTTGTGCATTCACACTGGTGCGTGAAATCGCATTTCACGCGCTAGTTGCATAATATACTATCTTATCACTAGTTTGAAAAAATTGACCATTAAATTTTATTTCTCAACACTCGTGTCATGAATCACGTTTTTCGCACTATTATCGAAAAGTACTAATATTTACTTCTTGGTGTCGAACGTGTATTTTCTTGCAAAAGTATTTTTTATCAATTTCGCTTCTGACTATGGGTTATTATATTTTTGTCCGACGTCTCGACAAACTAATCTTGAAAGCGATAAATCAAATAAACACATCTGGGCCGCGACACTCTCAATTTGTAAAGCGGTGACAAGCCAATGAATCGATGGTGATTGGCGCAAAGCGAACAAGACAGCTATATCTTTCGTAAATCCGCCGCGCCACACCTCATGCTCGCGCAAGTGATACCACCGCTTTCCCCCTGCTTTAATCTCGATCCCAATCTAATCCCAATCCCGCCTCGCGCGATATATATACGCTCGTGTAGGCTCAAAGCCGAGCCTCGGCGACAAAAGTGCCGTTCGCTAACTGTCACATGTGCCTGCGCGGAAAAAAAATGAGAATATGCTCGTGCGTATAGTAATTAATATGCGTTCGTAAAACACCCGCAAGCGGCAAACTTAGCGTTCAGAAAATTCTATGTCTAGACTTTCGCATTTGTTTTCAAATTACACCAAAGCACTACGGAAAGCGTCCGTGTGATTATATAGCTATTACACTTGGTACAACTAATGAGTCGATTAAGATAACGCGCACTCATCACTTAACAACTGAGCCAACATTATAGTCAAAGTTGAGTCGAAAAGAACTAGCCTATCACTTAGAAACGTGATGTAAACTTTTGTGTATATATCTTACTATTATATAATATATTATAAGCTTCTTTTTAATTTCAATATATGAAACCAGATAGTTTTTGGTTAATTAATTTTTTACTTTAGTTTCGTAGACATTTGTTCATGGACCGTGAATCAATGACAGACGAAACTCTTTCTATTGTGTTTCTGTTTTAATCTGCACTCCACCGTGGTTGTCTTCTATTCCCTTCATGGCACGCGTTCACCCTTGGCTGTTCACGTCATTTTTCCAAATTATTTTCAAGATTTTTTTTTTTTTAAATCATCTTTATACACTACATACTTTGTATGATAAAAAAACGTATGAAGAGCTTTGGTAACAACAAAAATTATTATAAATTCATGAGGATGGATGGCTGTGAAACTAAATTCCAATGAAATAATTTCTTAATTGAGACTAAATTCTTCAAACCCGAATGTACTTTCTATTCTTCATTATAATTATCGCAATGGATCCATGACAAGGCAGTGTTTAGTAAGAGGATCAAAAGAATAATGTCGAGTCAGTGTATAGTACTTGCTTCTCATGCATAAATTACCCTTCGTCATCCCCCAGCCAGATCACGAAGCTTGCAGTTTTCATTAACCATAAAAAAGCACACGAATTGCTCATCCGCTATGAATCATTCACGAATAGCACAGAAAGATGATAATCGCTGAAACCGTCCGCTGCTATTCTCTCCGCGTGTTTCTTATCCACACGTGTGTCACTTTGCCAATTTCGACAAAACTCTCAGAAGTATTATCTCCTGTCCGCAGTTTCATTCTTTCTCTTTCCGTACTCGCTTCTTTCGGACTTTGAATGAATGAGTCATGCTGTACAGTCGAGGCGAAATACGTGCATGTATGTATGTACGTACATACATACTTACAACATTAAATGCAGCCATATACATTCAAAAAAATTAATGATCCTGTCTGTGTATACCGGATGTTTCTCTTTTGTTGTTTTTTATCGTTCCCCAGTTTTGTCAAATGAAATGTTGACCGGCAAAACGCACGTCACACGAGTCAATGGAAGTGATTCACCCCTAGCATGCGATGCACCGAATTCATTGTAGATATTAAAGTCCCTTATTGAGTTCCAACCAGATTTAATCGGATCTAGTTTAGTTAGACGATATTCTACCGATTTGAGATCGTAATTTGTTTTTATAGCTGCTATTATACACAAATTCTGAATAAATTAATATTAGAACAATTATTTATTTCAATGGAATAGAGAAGAAATGAATTCTATTAAAAATAGATTCTCATCCACGTTTGTCAGTAGAAATTATTGGAAATAGAAGTAGCAAACATAATTTTAATTCAATATATGAAAATGACCATTTTAATGCAAAAAATATCGTGATATCCTTATCGAAATAAGCAATATTTGTGGAGCTCTATAAAACAACGAATTTGATTAAAAAATATCTTTAAAAAGAATATGGAATTTTTCATTTTCCCCAGTGAAAGTATGAAATTCAAAATTATATTTTGATTCTTGTTGTACTTTATGAGCACACAAATAAAACAAAAATTATTTTTTCTGATTTCAGTTCCTCTTGATTTATCGTAAAGCACGAGCAGGGGAGCTTGAATCAGACTCAGGTTTAGGACAACTTGCTAGACTAACAGAAGTTAACGTGGAAGAAGTTGGGGTCACTGGTGCTAAAAATTTTTTCGAAGCCAAGGTAAGATATTGAACTGATAAATTTGAAAAATAGTCAATCTAATTGTCGAAAAACTACACGGAAGTTGAGAATACACTCAATTATAATCTTTAAGTAATCAGCTTACTTCATGTGACTACAATGGAATCAAATTCTCAAAATATTATTATTTATTAGCTGTGTTTATTCATCTAATTTTCGAAAAAATTTATATTGCAATATGCAAAAGATATTCTTCGTAGAATGCTGATTGAAATTGTTTATTAAAAATGCATAACAACTCGAAGGAAAATATTAATTCTCATGTTATGATTCACAGATTGAACAATTGCGAAAATCAAGTAAATTTGAGGACGAGATCAGAATGGAGCAAGAGGAGAGAAAACGGGAAGAACAAGAACGTGCAGCTAGGCGAGAGCAATTTCGTCAGAGGGCTGCCATTTTCGGCAATAACTAAACAAGCCGCAACAGCGTCAATTCAACAAAAAGTTTCCCTCACGGTGAACTCAATAACGTCAAACAAAACTTACAGCCATAAAACGAATGCAAATGAATTCGAAATAATTCTTACATGCAAAAAACATTTATTTTATTGACGACCCCTACGAAGACTAGCACTGTACAGATTTAGACATTTTTCCATATTTTGATGCAAAAGTTGTTACGTTTTATATTGTTATTGGATGTCATCATCTTGTGAAATCTGCTTTCAAGAATCATTATTGATCTTTTCAAAAGGGAATTTCAAGTTTTGAAATCGTGTTAAAGTGGTGTTCTGAAGAATACCTATTGTTTTGAATAGCGTTAATCTTTGTAAGGGCCATCGTTTTTTACCATATATGGTGATGAAAATAAGAAAGTATATTTTCCAATCTATTTTTCTTGTAGTTATTTTTACAGGTGAAGAAAAATGTTATCAAGTCATTGAATATGGCGATTCGAATTTTGTTATTGCGGAATAGAAATTTGATCTGTATACATTTTTTGGAATGGCTTTTTCGTTTAATTGATATATTTTATTCGTCTTTACGAATTATTGTGCGTGATGGTTGAAATGGAGAAGATGGATGAAATTAGAACGATTTATGTATACACACGCGTTAATACGTTAGATTGCTCATGTTTTTTTTGTACAATAAATGAGTGATGATACGTTAGAAATAGAAAAGCCGAGAAATAATATTAATAATAGAATAATTTCACTTTTTATAAATTATTGTGCCCTAAGAGCATTTCCCAAAATGAATAGCACTCCGATGTTTTTGTTAAGCTTTCGATTCTGAACCTCAATGTTACTCAATATTCAATTAGGTCAGAAATTTTTGACAAGTCAATGTAAAATTCAAGTACAAAATGCTGATCATGTTAGAAAAAAAATGTTCATTGCACGGATTTAACTTATGTGTTGTGAAAAACGATATCAATATGTAGCGTATGCGTCGCAAAGAAATAGAATGTCTAGAAGTAGCTATTGTCATTGAGTTTTACCAATTGCATTGTTTGTGTAAATTTTTAAAAGCATATTAGAGTCGTTCAAGAAGGAGCAACGGACAAAACTTTCGCATTTTTTAAGACTTCGGTGAACATTTTTGAAAGTATATTTACAATTTATGCATTTCGAATTTTTAAACATAGATCAATCACGCAACGACTGACGCACATGGAGACTATACGTTTCTTTTCTCCGTCGCGTTCATGTATTTTTAGTCAATTTCTTTAGCTTACCTGTATTCAGAATTTTTTAAATGGAAGCAGTCACCATAGTTTTATGAGGTCTTACAAGAGAAAGTCATTGTAAATACGTCAATTGTGAGCGAAGATCACAGTTTAACTATGTAGATTTAAACGAGTTTTTCTTATTTAGCTCTGTTGTTATGCCAATATTATTGATAAGCCATAAGTTGTCTATACTACTTATTCGGGGAGTATATTATATGTATTGTGATAAATAAAAATTCATAAAATGAAGAATATGATTCTCAATTAATTATAAACCTTTGTACACAAAATTTTGATCCAATAGAACAATTCATTATCTTCCAATATTTCATGTTATTAAAAATATTCTATTTGTTATGACTGGATGCACGGATAATGCTTAAGATATGAATTATTTCAAACAATTCATGCTGTTACAAGATCTCCCGTTACTTGGCATTTGAAATCGACTCGCTTCTCTTGTTCTGCAATTAACAATGAGCAAAACGTCACCGCAGTCCGCAACAAAGGTGCGTTTCCCCTACCACAGTCTCGTGTTTCAAACGTGCCGCGTCATTGGCCATGCGTGCGATAAATCTCGAATGCGACTCACTGACGCGCAAAGTTCAAAATTAACCGATTCGTTTCCATTGACAAATTCTTGGTGTCAGCGCGTGGAAAATCATTGGTAAAACAAAGTGGCGAAGGCCGGATTTGATAGAGACTGAAATTGAACGGTGTACGGAGCGCGCAGAGGACACTTGTGGCGATCAGATGGATAAAGCGTCAGAGACGTGCGGGGGCGAGAGTGCAAACTTTACGTTGGCAAGCCTGATGCGAGTGAGCGTGAAAAGTGCCGCCGCCAGCACTGCAGCTGAGGAGTTGGCCAGTCTTCAGCACCATTCAGCACGGCGAACGTTCGAGTGACTCCGATAGACTCCAATCAGAAAGCGCTTTGAGGTTAGAAACGCCGAAAGATCTCTGAAAGCCCAGTAATAACTGTTCCATCTAACAGTATTATTCATCCACTCAGTGCGTGATTGATAAAGAATCGTTTAAAGATTTTAATTTGATAGCAGCGAAGCTACTGGGGGGTAAACAAAGCGTGAGAATAATATTTTGATTGCACTTTGTCGCAGAGTGACTGGGCGAAATTCGGGCTGGTGAAATGGCCGGCGCGATGTTGTTCGAGCGGGCGCAGGCAGTCTCAATGACCAACCGCAACGAGGGCATCAACCTGCTCAACGAAATCGTCTCCGATCCGAATATCGGCATCGGCGAGGACGATGAGGACAGCGTCAGGATCAAGGAGCAGGGCATCCTCCAGCTTGGGGAGCTCTACAAGAAGGAGGGCAAGGCCAAGGAACTTGCCGAGCTCATCAAGGCCACCAGGCCTTTCCTCAGCCTCATCAGTAAGGCTAAGGCAGCCAAGCTGGTCAGGTCCCTTGTTGACTTCTTCCTCGACCTCGAGGCTGGTATTGGCATTGAGGTGAGTCCTGCACTAATGACCTAATTTTAGATATTGTTTTGCTTCATTACTGCCTTGTTTTCTTATTTGTATTGTAACTATTTCTAGATCCATACAATCCTCTAGCTATTAGTTTTGCTATCAGTAAAGTACAAATTTCATAGTACTAGACAAGTAGGGATTGTAATTTAGTGCGATCAATCATACCAAGATTTTTCATTAATTTCAATCAGTTGTTAAATTCAATGTTTTACATTCGGATACTAATAGGTGAAGGTCATCCATACAAAATCTTAAACTCAGAAATCTATCAAATCGCAAAAAACTGAAAATTTTATTACCCAGAAAAAGAATTTAATATATTCTTTTGATTTAAATCTGAAACTTTTCTCTGTTTCTATAATTAATTAAATCTGGATTGTACCAGTTATTAGGATTGGTTCATATTGAATGCTCTGATAAACTGGTAAATTTTATTTTGGTAATCGTTCCAAGGATAATTTTCAAATCAACTACTCGCTATTTTTGGATTTCATGTTTTTGAGAATCATAAAATTCTCAACAGTTCATGCAGTCTTATATACTCGCGTATCTAAGATAAAAATGTTTACATTATATTTTACAGGTACAATTATGCAAGGAATGTATAGAATGGGCAAAAGAAGAACGCCGTACCTTCTTGCGACAGAGTCTGGAAGCAAGACTGATTGCCCTATACTTCGATACTGGGATGTTCGCAGAAGCACTTCAGCTAGGATCTGCTTTACTGAAAGAACTCAAAAAGTTAGATGATAAACAGTTACTGGTAGAGGTGCAATTACTTGAGAGTAAGACTTATCATGCTCTGAGTAACCTTGCTAAGGCAAGAGCTGCTTTAACAAGTGCAAGAACCACAGCAAATGCCATCTATTGTCCACCCAAAATGCAAGCTGCACTTGACTTGATGTCGGGTATTCTACATGCTGCTGATGAACGAGACTTCAAGACTGCTTACTCTTATTTTTATGAAGCTTTTGAAGGGTAAGGAGTTTCATAATGTTCCTCTCCAGTCTTGTATTTGGATGAATTAATTGATTGAATATTATTATTTTTATATTGTAGTTACGATAGTGTGGATAGTCCTAAAGCTCTTACAGCACTGAAATACATGTTGCTATCAAAGATTATGCTTCGTGCACCTGAAGATGTCTCGACGATTATGTCAGGAAAGCTTGCAGTGAAGTATGCTGGTCGTGATTTAGATGCGATGAAAGCTGTAGCAGAAGCAAGTCATCGTCGTTCTCTTGCCGATTTTGAAACTGCAGTCAAACAATACCGTCAAGAACTGAAAGAAGACGTTATTGTTCGTGCTCACCTCGATTCCTTATACGATACAATGCTTGAACAGAATTTATGCCGAATCGTTGAACCTTATTCTCGCGTACAGGTAGATAAAAATGTTCAATTCTCATCGTGACATTCTTCTCAAAAAATACTTGACATAATAATATCAACATTTTTCAGGTGAGTCACATAGCATCCTGCATATCACTGTCGATTTCGCAAGTTGAAAAGAAATTGTCACAGATGATCTTGGATAAAAAGTTACATGGTGTTCTTGATCAAGGTGAAGGCGTCTTGATAGTCTTCGAAGATACGCCGAGGGATAAGACATATGAAATAGCTCTTGACACTGTTCATAGTATGGGGAAGGTTGTAGACACGCTCTACCAGAAAGCCAAGAAGCTTACCTAGCCTTATTAAAATGAAATTTGTACAATTAACAAACTATTATAATTACTATTATTAATATTAACGATTAGCTCATTATTAAATACCGTCGATGAATTGCACTCTTTTCTTCTTCTGTATTAGCAAAGTTTGCAATTTACTTTTACCATTTTCAACGGTTTGCCAGTTGCTGTACTTAATCGTTGGAGAAACAGTCACACTCAAAATTCTCTAAAAGAAAATGCTCAAAGAAAAGTGTAGGAAAATCATTGTTTTTTAAAAATATTTTTCGCTTTTTGAGATTTGATAAATAATTTGAATAAATAATCGAGTAAATGAATCTGTTTATTATTCTCAATTTGCATCAATATTCAAAAATGAGCTTTTGCTACTCTAGAATTATTTCCAGTTTTACTGCATATATATTATCAAGTAATCTTTCTAATAAAATATTAATTGTTCAAATGACTTTTATTTTTTACGAAAACTTGAAAACAAAAAAAAAGGAGTAATTATTGTGACTCTTTATTTATAACTAGACTTTGTTCTATACTAACTTGTATCAGAATTTCTACAAATATTCTTTTATCTTTAATTTTTCCGTAAAAATTTTTCAAAGTAAAATAAAATATAACCTTTAAGTGATTTTAGAATTTATGATTTGAAAGAAAAAAATTGAGCCAAGAGTTTTATTTGAAAAAATGCACAACTCATTCTGATGACTTTTCACCATCTATTTTATTTGCTTTGTTTTGAAGATTGAGTAGAAGAGAAAAACCAAATACGTGACATCATTGTCAGAAAAGATCAACAGATAACAATGTTTCATGGATCAAACACGAACATAAAATATTTTGTGTTTGACGTCATTTTGTGCGCTTCGCGATGGTCCCTTTGATCGCACGAAAAATATCTGATCCCCCGGAGCCCGGACAAACTCAGAGGAGAACGCCGAGTTGGAAACAAAGTTACGGTCGCTTAAAAATAGAATCAACTTCAATGAACTGTACATATGTTACAGAAGTGAATAAATCTGCAATCCCTTGTTGGATTTTTATCTGATGCCATAGCCTCTGAGTAAAGATTTTGAATCAATAAAAAACGGAATATATTTTCTGAATTCCTTTCTGTGAGAATGACTTCAATATGGTTATTATGGCATACTAATGTTGCAGTGGGATACAATCATTTAATTGAATGATTTTTGAAGATATATAAATTTAACAACTAATAAGAAATCAAATATAGATCAAATTGATTCAGGGCTATTTTTGATTAACACTTGATGAGAATCATTTGAAATTGATGCAAATAGACGAAAGCCGCGAAGAGCAGTACGTAGTAATAAGCACATGTACACAATAAAAATTGACGTGAGCAGAGATGATGGGCTTTTTGGAAATCCTAGAAAAAAGCGAGACGAAAAAGTAGAGCAATCATGCGGCTGATGGTGAGGAGCGGGCTGCAGAGTTGTGCGGACTTGCGGTTGGAGCCAGTTGAAGCTTGGAGCGGAAAAGAGTGGGCTGGCGCGATAGTATACTGTATACTACACATATATATATATATATATATATATTGTAGTGTGGGAAACTGAGAGAGTACGTACATATACATATGTATATATAGGTATACTGAAGTACGTGGTTTAAGAGCGAGACGAAGCTAGAGTGGCGCTCGTGAAGTGGACGACTGCTGGACGTCTCTCGCGCAGAGCTCGTCAGTTATATAGGTATATATATATATATATATATATACATATACCTCTATTGGCTGCTGCAATTGCTCGCGGGCAGTTGTCGGCAGTGCGCTTGGATCGTGTCGGATCGGAGCATCGGTGTCGCGGGACTGCAGCTTTGGTTGGGTCGGGAGTCGGGACTCGGGACTCTGGGAGTCTGTGGAGAGTTGCAGGGGATCTCGCGCTGTGTGTCTCACTGCAGTGACAGTGCGCAGCTTGGCGAGAGTCCGCGCGTTGGTCCGCGTTGCAGCAGACCGCGCTACGTCCCGCGCGCTACGTCCCTTAGGTATATGAGACAGATTACAGCGCAGGTCCAGCCGTGGACATGTCGCCGCGATAGTCGTCAGCCCGCAGCGGGCAGTCGAGCGGCTCGTGAGCAGCAGCCCCGCGAGTCGCGCAACCACGCGCAACCTTCTGTGAACATGTGAGGCCCAGCTGTCCCCGAGGACTCTCGCGCGCCAGCCCCAGCAGCCTCAAGGTACGACCGCTAACCCACATCCTATATTTTCCGCCCGCACCTTAACCTAGTTCAGCTGGTGCAGAGGTGGGGACCTGTGAGGATAACCCCTGGAAGTAAAAAAAAAAAAAAGAGGTGGGGACCTGGGGGCCTCCGCCTCGTCTGCAATCTGCCTGCAGCCCGAGCGAGCCCGAGCCTCGAGCTGAGCTGCAACGAGAGAGCTCGTTATATCGACTCCGCAGAACGGAATAGCCGAGCAAAACACCAATAAACTCTTCTACCCGCTTCCGTTCGCGTTTCCCTCCCCGTCCCGCTCCCGTCCTACGACCTACAGTCATCTCTATGCCTATCCAGCCAGCCCGCACGCATGAATGTTTATGAGCCCGTGTGTGAGTCACTCGCAGCAGTGAGTTGTCTTCACTCGAGACACTCACCTCATTCACTCTCTCGCCGCTCGCCCGCCGCCTTTTTTCACCTTGAAAATTCAGCCGCGCGCACAAATAGCGATGTGCAATACTTACGCGCTCTCTTCTCGCTTTTCAAGTTCGGTAAGGAGCAGCCAAAATGCCCGCGCCGCCTCCGCCTCCACCCGCACCCACGTTCAACCTCGGTGCTGGCTCCCCGGACCAGGGCAGGGGTGCACTCCTGCAGTCCATAAGGGCTGGCAAACCCCTCAAGAAGACCGTCACCGTCGACAAGAGCGCGCCCATTCTGAGTGGTAACTCATCAACATCTATCCCCATCGCATACATTGTTTGTGCCACCCACGCTAACTGTTTCAATGCTTCTAGGAAAAGTGCAAGGTGAAGGCTCGAGTGCGCCCAATGTTAATGCCAAGGCTCCTGGCCCCAACACTAATGTAGGGAACAGTATTAATAATGGCAACCCCATCGGGGGTTTGGGTGGCCTGTTTGCTGGTGGAATGCCCAAGCTTAAGCCAACTGGTATGAGAAACAACCTCACCGAACGAGACAATGGCAATGTTTCTCCCAATATGGGCTCTGCCACTTTGCCAAGTGTCAAACGTGGCCCACCACCGGTCCCACCACCTGCCGCCCAGAAACCTCTCATATTTTCACCAGCTGCTGCTCAATCTGCAGATTCTGGCACAAATCATGCGGAAACACCTAGAAGCTCCTTTGGCAAGCCAACTTTGGCACCAAAGCCACCAAACATGTCCCCCAATGCATCCCAACAAAAACCCTCGCCGCCACCTAAGAAGCTCAGCCTTGCCACAGGCAATTCTGTGTCCAGGTTAGTTTTTGAGTCATACTAATTTAGTATTCATTTACTTTCCATAAATTATTTTAAATATACAACAGTTCTTTTTTTAAAATTCAAATCATTTTTTCTCTAAAATTTTGAAACCATTTTAATAATCCATGTTCATTTCAACCCATTGAACAACTCAAACACGACAAACGAATCTTTTTTCTTGATTCAAAGAATGTAAATAACATTGTTGATATCTACTGATCAACTTTCGAGATTAACTTTGAGAATGCTGCATCACAGACTATAAAAATCAATGAGAAACCTATAAGATAATTCAAGTTAACTCCCAAAGATAGAAACTGACTACACGCGTATTTCATCTAATAACAATGAATTGGAAAGCTGATGGTTTGTTTTATTTGTCAGGGCACAGAGTATGCGAGTTGCACGCTCGCCAGCAGTGTTAGCTCCGACGCCGCCATCACTGCATCAGTCGCAGGACTGCCTGAACGAGCCGATGCAAAGGCCAATGGTCAATCGAGTGCTGAGGCCACCAGCGGCGCGGCCTCCCTCGCCTCCGAGCACCCGGCCCGCGGCCAACGGGGGGCCACCGATAGCGAGGGTCGCGCCCCTGCCCCCATGTCGAGCCCCGTCGATACCACCGCCGCCGCCACCGCTGCCCCACCGCTCGATCTCGAACGCTGGGGTCCCCGGGAGTCAGGCAGCGGCCTCGCAACCGCAGCCGAGGCTCGCGCCACCGGTGCCACCGCCCCCGACACCCCCAACCCGAGGCCAGTCGCTCCAACAGCAGCAGCGCAATGGCCAGTCGATAGCCGAGTTTGAGTTGCGCTTCGCCGATATGTTCCACTCGATAGCCACCTTCCCGACGCCCGAGCCTTTTCGCAATCTCACCAAGATCTACAACAGCAAATCCGGTGAGCACCAGCAGACTTCTGGCAGGCTGTCAATGCTCCTCAGGAGACAGTCTTCCGACGCCTTTGATTTCTCACCGTGATCCAATCCGGTCCTTTTCTTCTCTATCATAATAATTAGCACTTTCTATATCTCTTCTCTTCTCTTCTCTCTCCCTCTGTGTGCTTTCTTTATTTACAAATTGAACAATTTGAAGTGAAATTCGCATCTATCATCAACTGTGTTTTTAATAAGCGCGTCTTGCAATATGTATTCAAGTTTTTGGAAAGAAGCTTTTATCAAGAACACTTGAAAATAATTTATGTATTCATTTTGATCAATAGAAGACGAGTGGGATTAGTTATTATATTTGAAAACCCTACAAAATACGTAAGAATAAATTGTCATCGTAAACTAACAATTTTACTAATTTCATATTTTAATGAATTTGAATAGACATTGCTCACACAGAAAAATTAATTTTGTGTGCATGAATGAATTTCACCTTAAATATTCAGTTATCTGTGTTTTTTTGAGCATAATGTTTTGCTTCTGAAAACTTTTTAGCAGTGGGTAATAATCTTTGGTTGCTTTAGGAATTGATGTAACATGGAGCATGGGGGAATTTTGAGTAGTAACGAAGCTTAATGTTGCATGTTCAAGAAGATACAAGCTGTGAATGAAGCTTTCAACTGAAAAGTTTGTTGAAATGTTTTTTCATATCAATAATAATAGAGTATTTTTGCCTTGATTATATTTTTTTCAAAGATGCAAGTTGCATTGTACGAAATTAATGTGCATATAATTTATGTGCATGAAATCTTATTTTCCTTTCATCAATTTTGTTATCCTTCCATAGCATCTGTATGAAATAATATTATGTGCAATCAATTTGACATTTGAATTTTGAAGAAAGCGGTTGCATTTGAAACGAAATCGGATCTGATGGGAACATACTAAGACATACTATTGTCTCTGGTTTTATAGAAAATGATTCATGAGTGTTTCTTTAGAAATTTTAACGTCGAATGACAAATTTGCTTCGAAAATGCAATACAAAGAAGACATAGGTTCTTAAAAGAATGCTTTTAATAGTATCAAAATTCACATAGTTTGTGCGTTGTAGATAGTAATATAACATTTTAGAAAAAGAATGAATCTTTGTTTCCATTCAGAAATTGAAAGCTTCAAAGTGTGCCTTCAAAAATTAAGTTCTTGAATGTGGCCTCCAAATGATTCACAAAAAGGTCTATTTGAGTAAACATACATTAAACTCAATCAACTAGTCGACTCGTTTTTCCTTACTGCTGATTCCAATTAGGAGTAAACTGAAAAATATTATATTAAACAAATTTGGATTAGAATCGAAATAGATAACTACATAAGTTAATGAAAAACGTATATAACATAGAATGAGAAAAATGTTCATTTCATTTGGGTTAATTTCAGTTCTTGTACTATGTGACACTAGGCAGTGTCAAAAACAACAGCAGTATTAGGACTTGATGTTGAAAAGTATTGAAATTTATCTGTTGTTAGTTCAATGTTACACAAATATGAAAATGTAAATATTAAAGAATATGCTATAAGTACTCTAGTTACTTTTTGCATGTAACCAAAGCCTTAGCATTTTTTTTCCCCTCTTTCTCTTCTCTCTTCTCTCAGCCCTCTTTTCCCTTTTATAATTCAGACAAACCATGTGGCCATTGGCTATAAGATAGAAAAATACAAAACAAATTGAATTTCACTGAACAATTTACTAACTCTGCCTCATTAACAAAACTGCTCAATGCTTTTTTTGTACTGCAGCTGTTCAGTGAAAATATATTACATGTACAAAAACCAAACAAAACTTTTCCAATATGTTTGTTACACGAGTGTTCTACGATATTTAGCATGCGTACCTGCACGATCTTAATTGTGTATAACTCTGTAATTTTTTCTCTATTCCAAGTCAATCGAGTTAATAAATATTGGGAAATTGTCTCTTAACAAGTTGCAGCAGCAAAGCAACAAGCTCCGCAACCACCCCAACGATCAGTCTCTAATGCTGGTAGCACCTTAGGAGTTAGGCAGCTTCCACAACAGCAACAACAGCAGCAGTGGCAGCAACAACAAAACGCCGCTTCTTCGGCGTGCTAAGAAAAACTGCACTCTTGTCTATGCTTTCTTCTTCATTGTTGGGGAAAACCGCGCCATCCGGATGATCTTCCC
Source organism: Aphelinus atriplicis (assembly GCA_020882685.1). Lineage (NCBI taxonomy): Eukaryota > Metazoa > Arthropoda > Insecta > Hymenoptera > Aphelinidae > Aphelinus > Aphelinus atriplicis. Next base: position 46,145,495 of record CM037076.1, on the reverse strand, counting down.
TCGCCTTATTTATGAAAAGAGTTTTTATTTGAATGAGGAAAAGTAACAGAACCATAAGAGATGAGAGTTGCACACCCACAAATAAATTATATATATACACATACATATATTATATAATTTGATGGCAATATATGTATACTTGGAGCAACCAACTCCAATGGACGTGAAAAAGCATGCAAGTGAAAAGTAAGACTACATATGGGTGTCTGTGGAAGTGTGTGTCTACAAACTCCAAAGTGCCCCTTCGCACAACCGTTGTTGAGATGTCATGGCAGTTCTTGGTATAAAGTGAGAAATGTTTTCCAATATTTTGAGACAAATATGTTTTAATTTTCATTTTTAGCTTGTTCAGAAAATTTCATAATTTGTGGAAGTAGAATTTGGGTATGGAAAATTCAGAATTGGTTGTTTTACAAGTATGACTGCAATATTGTATTTCATGAAAATTTCAACTTATACTCCTTTTCTTTTGTTTATGTGGCTATTCAAGTTATTGTCGAATAGTTTTCATAACATATGCGTTATTCATTTTGTTGAATATTATTAATTATTAATCAGTACAATGAATCAATTATGACTTAACATACTTGTACGTTCTTTGAAACATTCATTTGATATATAGCTATGTGAGAAGTTGACAGCTTACCAATTGAAACATTCTCCTGGAATGTGATTTTCTATATATATTTACATTTAGTTGTTTGTCTATAAAATATCTACTTCACAAATTTTTAAAAATTCTAAAGGAAGTACACCCAGTCTGATAAATATTTGAATTTAAATAATGTCCCAATTTGTAGACGAATTTGTTTATTAAGATTATTTTAATCTTTGTACATCATTTTCCATATTTTGCTAGTATATATTTGAATCTAAATACCCAATTATGCTTTATGAATAATTTCTGAGCTAGATTAACATGAAAATTATAGTTTCTCAATAATATTAACACAGATGAATGGCTATAACATTGAACATTTTGATGATAAATGGAATAAAACATGTATGCTATGATGACCTCATAGCAAGACCGATTGTACCTGGTTTACAATGCCCAGGAAAATTAGTCAAAATTTTTTAAAAAGTATAGACAATTCCGAAGTTACTAAATCAACAATATATATATAGAAATCCGAGTCACCTAATTTTTGAAAATTTGCTTCCTTATTTATGAAGATATATATTTATATGACTTAACCGCTTATTATAACCAATTTTATACTTTTTCTATATTAATATTAGTTTTTTGTACCTTCAAAAAATCTATCAACATGTAAAGATGGTGCATTGTTTTACTCCATTACTCCAGTATGTATCATCAATCTACATTTTTTATTTGTATAATTAAACTAATTTTGATGAGATTTAGAAGTAATGCACTGTTTCTATATTCCGGTAGATTCTTTGAAAGTATTTACATATAAATGATAGTCACTCATGGGTATCAATTTAACAACATTCAAAATCGATATCCATAAATACTTGTGTTACTTTAAAGAAAATTTATTGTGCATGTCAAACAAAATCGACAAACTTATTTTGTTCATATTTGAATATTTATTCCAAATAATGTTCCCCACTAATATTAGTAATGGATTAAATGAATGTGAAATTGCAGTGCAATCTCAAATTTTTTGAAAATAGGTGAACTCTGTAAAAATCAGATATCTAGAATATTTGCATCAAAATAATTTCTGAAAGCAATTCTAGTTGCCAAAATATTTTAGTTTGTAAAAAATGTAAGTAATGCGTTTTGAATAACGTTAGTTTGACGAAAATAATTTTAAAAATAACATAAAGTGTTTTGGTAGCTTGCTTTCAAATGTTTGTTAAAGTAGTAAGCTTGAATTGATAAAAAATGTTACTCTTTCAAAGAATTGAATTGTGATAATCTTTCTTTCGTTCATTAAAAAAATTTCATTCGCGTCATATATACATGTACTCAAATTCGTTCGAGAAACAAAAATTGTAAATATAACATATCATATGGGAAATATTTTGTCAATGATTATCAAGCGTGATGATCAATGTTTCGTTTCTCGTAAAAGTCGATAGAGAATTAGAATTAACTTATTCTCGTTCAGTATTTTCTAAGTAATAATCATCAGAGTTTGGAACTTATAAAAGATCATCACAATTTTATTTATATTTGGACGATTACGTAATTTGAAAATTTATCAGTAAGATAAATATATATATATATATATATATATATATACCTGTAAAAAGTAATTTTTCTGTTATCAGAACTGCCAGTGTCAGATAAATGATTTACCGCGCGTTTATTTATATAGAATGTCGTCGATAGCCGATGGTTTTATTTGTCAGACAGTTGCGATATCAGTCAATTGTGATAGAAGAGAGATTCGCAGTTTTTATTTTAGCGCCGTGAATGACTTAGTTTAGAAGTCTAACTTTGTTCTTCTCATTATTTATTTTAAAAATATGGCGCCGAGAAGAACGTTCTTTTAAAAAATACGTCGATTGAATTGTATATGAAAATTATACTGTAATATTTTTCTGGCCCTGCTGATAATACTCTCGCAAAAGAATATTAGCAGTGTTAGGGAAAACTTTTCCTATGGAAAGTTTAGCTCAAATTAGGCATGAAAATCTATTGTAATGAAAAATTACCCGAAATGTAATTATTGCTCACAAAAATTACACTTGTATATAAAGGTTTGGAAAAAATGAAATGGATGTGTCAATTTTTATGTGTAAAAATTTATTGAGCACTTGATACGAATCACTAACGAAGTTTCAGGAATCTCAAATATTTTGTCCATAAATTCAATTAATAGTTTCCCGAAAATTTAGTATTGAACCAAATCTTAAAACTGTAATCTCCTCTCAGTGCTACTAAACATTACTGGTATTATATTCTAAAGCACTGGTTTCTGTTATAAAAATAAGAAGAAAAGGCCAATAAAGCGTGCATAATTCGTATATGTACATAATTTTTTCATAATATTGAATAACAACAATAGACAATGAGCAATTCACGATTCTTATTAATAATCGATTTTTATTAAATTAAATGTACAGAAACGAATGTCTTGAAAAAGGAGCATGTAAAAAATTCACGCTTCAAGTTCCTTCTCAATGATTTGACGATATTCGTCAAAGCCTCCTTCCATACATCTTACAGAGCCTTCACCACACACCCACAGTTCTTGACAAACCATTCTAATTAGTCTTTCGTCGTGAGATACCAGTATCACACCAGCCTGTAACAATATTCAAAATGTTATTTTTTCCGATTCGCTGTTAATTTCTTATTTATTATAATTATGTAATAACTCTTCATTCAAGTTCATTCGAGAAGGATGAAAAGGATATAAATGACATTCTACTCAAGAACTGAATCAATTTGCCTTTTCTTAGAGGTGAACTAGATAATAAACAAAGTCAATTTGATGGGTTGAAACTCACTTGACAATTGTTGATAGCTTTGCCAAGAGCCTCGATTGATTCTATGTCAAGATGATTTGTAGGTTCATCCAACACTAGAAAATTAGGCATGGCAGCACACATAAGGGCAAAGGCAACTCTTGATTTTTGACCTCCTGATAATGAATGAATTGTTTGAAGCGCCAAGTCTCCGGTTATCCCAAAACTACCCAACATCCTTCGATATTCTTCAATAGGTTTACCTATATCCAAAAAATATCATGTAGTCATTAAAACGTATCCAAAATGTCCCTTACATTGATTACTAAATATAAATATTTAGATTGAACCTATTAGTCGACTTCGAATCGACTCTACGCACTATTAATAATTGGATGGGTGACCATCAGTATATATTTGACAGTGATTGCCGAGAAATGCTGATTAATTAAAATTGTAGAAAAATGATGTAAAAAAGGGTTCAAAAATATTTTTCTACAATGTAATTCAGTCATGACATACGCATGACTGAATTACATTACACTGTATCTCAGTATCAGAGTGAATGAAATGAAAAATGATCAATTTTTCATTTGAGAAAAAAGTAACAGTAGAAATAATGATGCAGCGTGATCTAAGACTTGTTGCAAGAAATAAGAATATATCATACATGAACTTGATGCATAATCCTTACAATTATTCTGAGTTTACTCTTGATATTATAATTGGTGCTGTAATAACTTTTGAAACAGCTTGTGGATCGTAATAGAATAACTTTAAACTGGTAAAAGTCAATGCTTTTTCATAAAAATAGATAGTGAGAAAAATTACGTATATTAGCAAGAGTACTTGATTATTATTTTCATTCGAGTGATATTAAAAAATTTACATGAAAAGAACAAACGAAATAAAATTTAAATTTAATTGTCCATCCCGTAACGAATAAAATGACCGAAAGTCTACATTACCTGGGAAATTATTCTGTAACAGCTCGACTGGACAAACCCTGAGGTCGAGCTGATCGACGTGATGCTGACTAAAATATCCAAATTTGAGGTTGCGATGAAGATGTACAGTACCCTGACTCGGATTGAGAGCACCAGTTATTATTTTTAAAAGAGTCGTTTTTCCAGCGCCATTCTCACCAACTATGCAGATTCGCGACTGCAAAGAGGCGCTTAGACAGACGTTAGTAAAAAGGTAATCGTTGGTGTTAGGATAGCGGAACGACACCTCATTTACTTGAAGAATCGGAGGATTTAACGGTTCAACATCCGGGAACCGTAACGTCACTTCACTTTCTTTCTCCATAGGTTTAAGCTCTGGCCTGTGAAGATATTAATTGTGTCAAGTTAATAATCCATGATCACAACGATGCATGATATTCAAATTCGTTATCTATGTTATCCAACTGTCTATTTATAACTTTCAAATAATGTACTTACAGTTTTTCAAGCATCTTAATCTTGCTTTGAACACTAGATGCCCTGTTAGCATTGTAGCGAAACCGATCGATAAATTCTTGAACGTGAGCTCGTTTGGCCTGTTGGGCCTCGTATTCTCGTTGTTGATTTCTCTCACGTTCACCTTTCGTTTTAGAAAATTGATCGTAATTACCATGGTAGGATTCGATTTTCTGTGATTTTAGATACAGAATATCAGTTGGAACCTGCAGAAACGAAAATCAGTAACAATACATCGATTCAAGTATGTTTTCACTTTTTAAATATTCATTGAAGAACTCACAGTATCGAGGAAATTACGGTCGTGCGAAACTACTAGAAGTGTCGTAGGCCAAGATTGTAGATACTTTTCGAGCCACATTATGGCTTTGATGTCAAGCATGTTAGTGGGCTCATCAAGTAGCAGCAAATCAGGTCTGGAAAAGAGTGCCCGAGCGAGGGCAAGTCTCATTCGCCAACCACCCGAGAACGATTTTGTCGGCCAGCTCTGACGCTCCGACGAGAAACCGAGACCTGACAGAATTGTGCTCGCTTTGGCCGGTGCTTTTTCGACCTCTGCCATCTGCATTGCTTCGAATACCTTCGCTAAGTATAACAAAAATCCGTTTCATAACATTTTATACAGCTATTAATTAAAAAAAATCATTTTAAAATGAATTTATTTGTAAAAATTTTACCTAAAAATATTCAACGTGATAATTTTAACCAAATTCAAGAATAATGAAGTCTGTAGCACTACAATTGAGTCAAATTCAGAAATTCATAGCGTTAATAAACGAGGTTTACATTGAAAAAGTATATGCAGTGGTTTAAAAAGTTATTTATGTAAACGATTCATGTCAAAACTTTAAAGTTCCAAAACGATAATTTTTATTCATTCCCCTGCGTTGTCCAATGCTCTTTTAATGAAAATCTAATCAATATACTCACGCACTAATTTTTTCTCCGTAATCGGCCTTAATATGTAAGAAGAAAAAATAATTTAAATTTAAATTCTTTACCAAGTTCTTCTCCAAGGGCATCATTGGCTTCACCACCTCCTTTTGCAATTGCTGCTTGCAACTCTGCTTCACGAGACAGCAACTCACAGCGTTCCCAATCACATTCCAAGACTGATTCTAGGGCAGATGTATCATCACCAGCCACTTCCTGTTCCACGTGCAATACCCGTATGTGTGAAGGTATTTGCAACTGTTTACTGCATCAGAATTAGAAGATTTTTCAAATGAATTCTTGCATTAAAAAAGATTTATTTTGATTATGAAAAATTACAAAATAATATTGGAATTAATCTGTAATGACAAATTCTCAAATCGCTGCTGATTTTTATTCCAAGAGAACATTAGTTTCAGAACTACCTGAATGATAAACTTGTATTTATATTCAAGGTTCAAAAGAAATATTTCAAGGAAGGTCACGCATAGCACCGTTTCTGTTGAGGTTTTAATTGCAAAGAACTCTATATCCTAATTATTATTGAAAATTACAACTAGTTTGTGAATTAACTTAGAAAGTACTTTGAATAGTTAATTGTGCAATTCAATAAAAACTTAATTGATAGAAATACAATACAGTAGTTTGAAAATTGTAGACTCACCAGGAAATCATCCTTAGTAAAGTAGTTTTACCAAGTCCATTCCTCCCTACTAATCCATATCTTCTGCCAAAGGCTAATGTTAAGTCAGCACCTTGTAAAAGAACTCTATCTCCATATGCTACATCGAAATTTTCTATCCTAATGTCATTTGTCCTATTTGTACCCCCCTTTGCTTCCATTTTATTGTCTTTTTTACTGATCACTTGACTAACTGTTGCTGTCTCCAAAACTGGCAAAGCACTGTTCTTTCCTGTACCTGGCTCATTACCTCGAATTTCTTGTTTTTGCTTCAGTTTAGCCTCTGCTTTTTCTAATTTCTTAGCATCAACTTTCTAAAAAATGAATAAATTCTTTTATCCACTTGCATAATGAACTTGTTTCAAAATGATGTTTTGAAAGAATTACCGTAACGTCATCTCTGGATGTGACCCATATACTTTTTATGTCTTCAGCCTGTGCCTCCAAATCCAAAGTCATTGACCCCATGTGAATGGGTGCGTTCAATACTTTGTTCACTCCATTCTTCCGCCTTTCCATGGCTCCATTCGTGCCACCTTTCAGCATTTCTAATAAATTTCTGCATATTTGTCTGCACAATAAAATCATATAATTTTACATGAAGATGTTTCAATAATTTCAATGAATTGACAATGCATAATTAGTGGAGGTGTAATGCAAATTTACTCACCGAACTTCGTTTTCTGACTTTGACTCTACTTCATGCAACACCTCGCCTATCGCTTCATAAACTTCGTCTGCGTCTTCAAAGTCATCCTTAGAACTGTCGAGAATACCTGCAGGAGAGATGAAGGAGAGAGAAATTGGATCAGGACTGTGCTTTGAAACATTTCAAGAATGAGCTTCTCATTCAAGTTGAACAATTTTTTAACATGTCCGTTCCTTACACAAACAATAATGGTTTGCAAATTCACAACAGCTACTGAAAAGACATCACTCAGCAAAAAGAACATATTAAGTACAGTTGAAATTCCAAGAAATGTGCCTCAAGTCCTCAACAGATTGAGCAAAAGTTTGGAGCACTAATGAAAAACAAAACAATAATTGACACTAGTCATGCCATACGTGTAGGTCTATACTATTTGAATGGAAACATTATATTATTCAGGGTTGAGTAATGGAAACTGAAAGTTGAACAGGGTAAAAGATAAATTTTCGTGGCAACGAAGAGAGCGCGGCTTTGAGGTTAAACGCACCTGCCACATAATGGTAGATATCGTCATCAATAGACGGATACAGACTTCGGATGTAACTACCGCACACTGCCATTAGACTGGGATAGTCCCTCGGTGAGGGATGTGAAGCGATCGTCAGCTCGTCAACGTCGTCGTGGTGGTGTGCAGCCTCCGCGTTGTCGGGGCGAGCAGAGCAAACGTCAAAAAACACTCGGTGAAACCTCTCGCCGCACGCCTTTCACGCGAGTTTCACGAGTCGCGAGTCTCTCGTTCTCCTTCTCCACGCTGCTGCTGCTGCCGCTGCTACTTACTCTGCTGCTGACTTTCTTGCAGCTCATATACGAGTAGGTATATAGAAAGACTCGCGCTTTTGATTATGCCGATTTTACGCATATATCGATTCTGTAACCTTCTGCGCGAGAAACCTTGTTTGGATCATTGCGCGTGGTGATTTGCATACGCGGCTCGATCGCGTTATTAGCATCTCTGCTATGGGGTTATTCAGTCTGCTTATATGCAGCATGTGCGCGTATGCATGTGCAAGCAGTCTCTCAATTTCACCTGTTGAAGAGAAGATCATTTTTAAAATCTCCAATCAACAAGCACAGGAAAAATTTGGGGATAAAATATCCGAAATATTTTTTATATAAATTTCAGATGAAAATCAACTATGATTAATACTTTTTTAAATTATATTCCTCATTGTAGATTATATCCTTTCGAATAAAGGCAGAGAATGTAATAATATTAAAAAAAAAGCATAAGGTCGAATGAATGAAGCGAACAAAATCTGAGAGCGTCGCGACCGTGATCAAGGCCAATCAGTGTATAGTAAACTCAATGAACAAGCATCGACGATTCGAAGGAATTTAAATGGACATTTGCCGCATGCATGGGAGCAACTTCGAACGACCAGGAAGCGCATGATATCATATCAGTATAAAATCAGCAGCGAGCAAGCTGCAGTGTATTGTATATATGTATAGATAGCAGCTGACGAGCATGCAGTCGCGTTACGGTGGCCCTTTGCATATTTTTTTTTTTTTTCTTCCTAGGCTATAACCGCCGGGGCATGTGCCTAGCCCTTTGCATATATAGGTGTATACAATATATACATCAGTAGGATATACATGCGTATATATATATAAATGTTATTCATCGCGCAGGATCGGAGCAAGCGCAATGGGAAACGCGCGCGCGGAGCAACTCATTCATCAGCTGCGGGGAGGGGGGGCGTTCGTCTATCCGTCCCGTTCCCGCACATCGCTGCGTTCGATACGAGCCGTCTCGCTCGCTCCCGCGCGCCTGAACACATGTTTGCCGCAGAGCCATTTTAAAATATTCCGCCCAAATGGAAAACAAGCCGAGGGCCACGCGGTGCGGCCCGCGGCGCGCTCTGCCCTCCTCACACCCTAAGGGCCACCCTGATTTTCCCAGCCTTTCCTGCGACAAAACGCACCGTATATAATCGCTCACTCGCCATCTTGGATGCCCGTCAAACGACTCGAGATGCCCCGGAAGCTGCTGCAGCCCCTGCAGCCGCTGCTCCGCCAGCTCTACAGCCCTTCTCAAGGCTGAAATACCGAGGGAAGCTCTTCCGCGAGTGTCAAGCCAAGTTTTACTCTTGCGTCGCGAGTATTGACGTTTTGTGTGGGCGCAGCTATGAGTCAGCTTTGAGAAGCGCGTGCCGAACGAGAGAGCTCGCGTGCTCGCCAACCTGGGCCTGGACAACGTCCTGCAGGATGGCTACCGACGAGCAGGATAAGCCCGGCCCAGCTAAGAGACAACGGGTTCTTTTACCTCAGTCTGTCGCAATCCCCGCGGACGACGCTCAAGTCCCTGTTGTAAGTCTCACCTATATAAGTATACATCTCGTACTCAACTTCTTTGTTTGCCTATTTCTTTACAACATTCTAACGAATAAATCGTCATTTCGCTAGTTTATCAACTGTTTTTGTCATCTTGGTTTTTTTTTCTATGATTCATACAGTTTATCTTGCTTCTGGAGCAGTCTATTATATGCTGATCAAGCTAACTAATTACAAACCCCAAGTCATTAGCAATATTTAACTGAGAAAACTTGAGCTTTCGTGAAGAACAAATTTATATATACTCTTTTCAATTTAGTAAACAAGATCAAGTAGTTTTGCAATTATTAGAGAAACAAAGTAGTAACAATTAGGTCATTGTTTTGATTGACAACTTAACCTAACTTGACATGAATTGATGTAAACAAACATAGAAATCTCATCTATTGCTATCACATAAAATCTCATATTATAACTATAAGCTGTTCTGTATTTCTTGTCATCTTGAATTTACTCAAATATGAATTATTGAATGTTCAATAGGAGTTGGAAAATCCAGTAGAAGAGATTGATGAAGTGGAGGACAGAAGGGCAAGAGAAAAATTACGGAGTTGGCAAGCTTGTCAAGTTGCTAAGGGCTTTGTTGACAATACAATAAATCGTGTCCTAGAAGACTACAGAATATCTCCACCTAACTCTTATCCATTTGAGGATCCTTGGTATCGCCTTTTCAGAGGCAACCAAATGGAGGACACTGCTGTAACAATGGCCATCCATAATCATGGGTTGTTTCGCACATTGGACTTCACACAATCATCTTCTCTCAGCAGTGAGGGAGTATCAAATGTTCCTTTTAGATCTGAAAGCGTACAAGCACCTGTATCAACTCCATCCACGGGAGCCTTGATGTTGACTAACTTAGAAGCAGCAAGCACTAGTGGAACAAGTAATACATCAATTGAAAATTTATTCCCAATTTCTCTCTCAATTCAAACATTTTTTAATGTACAAATTTCATATGTCTCAATGAAGGTGACTGGCTGAGTGACACATATGATAGTGACCATCAACAAGACTTCCTAGATAGAGCTGTTGCAGAAGCTATCAAGAAAAAAGGATTGAGCATGCTGAGTGTTGACTATGGTTGAAAAGAGTGATTCCATTGAATAGTTGACTTGTCGCTGAGCAATGGGAGAAGCCCACACATATATTTTTAATGAAACATTGAGAATGAATTTGAGCATTATGTACTGAATGTATTGAAATATTTTATTCATTGTAGTTGTAGTTAGTTAAAAGTCTAATCTCTTATCATTATCAGAGAAAACGCAATATCATCAAATGAGCATCAATGATATTTTTCACATAGTTTTTCAAACATATATTTTTACAATCAACTTGCAATGCTAAAGCTAATTCTATTTCTCTATGTTTCATGTAAACTTGAAAATGCTACATTTTCTGAATACCCATTTACTCTATGAATATATGTTTTTTTTTAACATTGTATTTCTAGATTTTTGAGTAGTTAGAAAGAATTATATTATTTTAATTTCAAAACTATCTGCAAAATCGTACTCATTTTGATTTTAAATTTGAAAAATTATCCGATATGAACTCCTTAATATTCATGTTATTAATTTGCATCAATACTTGAACATTAAGGGTAATTTGAGTACAATACTATACAGAAAGTTCTGAAATTAAATGTTACTTGCTTTATTTGATGACTACTTGCTTTAATTATATGATGTTTTTGTAGTTTTTATTCATTTGTTATTTCATTACGTGTAAATTCATAATCATGTCATTTTACATCATATTTTACAAATGTTATTACTTATTGAAATGTGTGTAAATTGTCGATCTTTGAGGGCCATTCCAGATGTTATTACTTATTGATATGATACATTAAATGGTAAATCAAAGTTCTTTCATTCCATGCAATTTTTATTTTTTAAAAATATCTTCAACGTATTATATTTATTCATAGAAGTTCAGAAGTGAGGGAATAACGAAGTATTATAATGGTATCCTTTTCAAAACAAAGTCACCTTGTTGTGTATAAGATATATTGCAAATTGTACACGCTTATTGTAAAATTTTGAAGCAGACAAGTGCATGCACTTGCACAGCCATTCATTTGTTAGTTGTATCTATTATCACGAAATAAGCATATGAGAATTGAATGATTTGCCTAAATTATGAATAATTAGACCTATTGAAGGCAAGCGCTTCCAAGAATTTCACCTAATAACAAAACTACTAATATCCTAATAGTAAATTATCTAGAGTCGTACATATATATATATCTTGGAAGTGCGATGTATAACGAACAACGTCAAGTTTTCTCCAGTGACTAAAGATTAATAGTCAAACTAAGAGTAATTCTACTTAACGTTGAAACAAAATATTGTATCAACGAAGTATATTATTATATGTAAACAAATAAGATTTCAAGTTGGTTCTAACAACTCGCTTTATGGTAAACTGTAGTTTACAAAAGTGAACATTCCTACTATATAGACATGATAGTCATAGACTGATTTATCTATAAATATATGCGTACATTATGAAATATTATTACTGGTTATTGTAAATTATTTTGGAATAGTCTCCGCCATATGTAAAAATAATATTCCAACAATAAATTTTTATTTTAATTTTCTAATTCAATTCATTTTAATCAAACCAATTTTTCCATTTGTGATAATATTGATTCTTATATATTTCATCCTTCAAGCAAGATAAGAATTACGTCAAGTGCTCATATTTGTGCAATGATAGAAGATGAGTTAAACAGCATAGGTACATTTTTGTAAGTCATGCTATGTTGTTAGTTTTATTTTCAATGCGTTGCTGCTAATGTGTGTGATACAGCAACTCATCAGCACTCATGAAGACATTTTTTATCAGTAATTGAAAAGATAAAAAATGTAAAAAAAAATTATAAGAGAACAAGGGTTGGACTCTATACATGTATTGCTCAATCTTTTATCTTGGATCTCCCAGTTGACTCGTCAATAGGGTACGGGAGACCTCGTCTTGGATATAGCAATACTAAATTATTCCGGTTTTTTAGTCAGTAACTATATACTGTAAACACATAGTTGGAAATCCACTATTGAGTTTATATCCCCAATATAAACCGATATTCCCAAAATATTCTCGTATTTTTATGCTAAACTATGTTGAAAGTATTAACATATTTAAATGTACATTTATAAAAGTTTAGAAAACCAATGTTTGGGAACGACGCGTCCATTATTCGCTCTATCTATTTTGTATCCCAATATTGCAATTTGATAAAGTATTTCACAATAAATAACGGAATAGTTCACAATTTATTCAGGTCTTTGACGTTGACTCGGCAGCCCGAGATCCAAAACTCTTCGTGCTTGTGTAAGAATAAACTGATTATATAGCTCAAAAGTATTTTAAAAAAAATCCTAATTTTCATTATATTTATCGAATTGTAAAATGTCATTTTGTGGGCTTGAACAATCGTGAACACAATACAGCGAGCAGCGGTGGACCACAAAATCCAAATGAGTTGTCCTTTCATTTTATAGCCATCAAAAAAGACGGATTATCGAGTCTATGATCTGTATAGAGACATTTTCCTCGGTCTCTGAATTATAGAAAATGACCATAAAAATGGTTAAGCCTGATATCGTGGTCCTACGCCAGCCTTCAATTCCACAAATTTATAATCGAGCACAAACTAATTTCCAGTCTGCTTGCTGTCTTTGAGTACATTACTAATCCAATTTTCCATTACCATCGGTAATTTATTTATATTTTACTCATGTTTTAAGCGATACGTTGTTTATTCAATATTTGCATTCTTATAAATTCATGATGAAAGTGTATACTTATCAATCGCAGTATCGAATGAAAAAAAAATAATCAAGTAATTGAAACTCAAAAAATCACATCAATTTTTATTGAAGCTGATTCTCATGTCTGTAAAGATCAAGAGAAGCTCGAGTTCGTATACACTCTTTATATTTTATTTTTCACCGACAAATAAAATAGTCCTTTTGTTGATGGACTTTCGATTATAAACAATTACCGACCAGCTATTGATATTTTTGCGAAAGTTATCAAGTGAGCTTAATGTGGTTATATGAAAAAAAAAAAAAAAAAAAAAAAAAAAAGATGCTCCATATTAAGTCGCCCTGACTCCGGGGTGAGTTTGGACCAACCTTGGGGCGAGTTCGTACGTGTATTTTAAATGGAGAATCGAACTGTATCACCATACACTACAACTATAACACAACGAGGTTACGCGATGGCTAACAAGTAGAGTATCAGGGTTGCATGCATACAGCCATTCAGTGTAATGTTTCGTTTTCCCGGGAATATTCGCATGCAATGTATATACGTATATCTATGATGGATTTTTGTATACGGAAAATGTACGAATTGATCGAATTCATGTATTATTACGTGTACGAATCCGTCCCGTGCAAAGCGTACAAAGTAAACCCTTAATTGAAAATATCTCATCATTGCTGCTACTTGAGCTGTACATATGCTAAGTCTTTTCAAACATTGTTTTCGTCAAAACACTCGTTACTACCTGGCATTTGGAGTCGACGTACACTCAGTCAAAGTCAGATCGTTCACTTTATGTCGTTGCAGTTTTTGCCCGAAACAAAAGTCAAAGAATACGCCTCTGTGTTTTTGGCACCCTGGCCGGATTCACTTTAGCAGTTTTCCCACAAATCAGGTAAAGGGTGCTTCTACTCATTATTTTCCTCATCGGTGGCGATCTATAATAGTTAAAATATTCGACGTGTACGAAGTTATCCGTATTTATAATACGAATTTCCCCCCTCTACCTCCTACTCTGTAAATTTAGTGCATTTATTCATTTATAACTCAAAGCTCAACTCTTTCACACAGGTGTTTGGGAGCCATTGATTATTTCTCTGAACTTTTAATTTATTTTAAAAAAAAGTCGAAGGATGAAATATAGATATTTTTATGAATAAACTATCATAAACGCTATCGTATCAGAGCTATATATTTTTTTTCGATCGATTCGTATAATTAAAAACTTATACTTCAGACTTGGTTTGCACTTTGTGCTGAACAACGGTACGTCTACTGTACATATGTCAATGTATAAGCAAAGTTATCGTCACGTGTCACGAAATTTATAATGTTTCATAAGTTATATTATTTCGGTTTACCTAGAGCTCACATTCGTTGATTTTGGACCGATCATGTGAAAATATAGAAATGCCTGTAAAAGTATTGTGGACGGTTATGTTCTGAACATTTTTAAGATAAAAGTTCACCCATATCCAATACCCGGCATGGATCGGTGGGGAATTAATTTATGGCATGTTCTTTAGCCGATGATATCGATCCGGTGTATTATTTAGGTATAGCTGCAGTGTTTGGCAAGGGACGTGGAGTTGGATTGAAAAATGTCGAGAGTCCGGATACAGTATACAGCTTAATTATACCAACGAGGATCGATTTTGTAAGTTGAATCGACTTAGAGTAAAAGTTGTATATATTCGCGGATGAATATTGATGTAAAATAGTGGGTATATGCAAGATGTATGCCCATATACATATGGCGTTGGCAGGGCGTATATGAGCGGTGTTCACCCTCGCGCTCGCGCAACTATTACTCTCCCGGATTTGCCGAGCCAATATATCATCCTCTGTTTTTCTCCGTCTCTATTGGGTTCGGATGCTTGTCTGTGTTGAAGGGGCGAATCTGCATATCTCTTTCGCACGCGTATGTGGCCCGGCAGAGCCGGGCGCGGGCGCGCGCGCGCGCGCTCTCGCGACCGACCCTCCCTCGTTTTCCCTCTCGTTTCCTCTGTGTCGAAGAGTCGAGGATATGTATTCAAGAGGTGGGAGAAGGGAGGAAAGGGAGTGACAGAGACGGGGAACAAATGAAAAGAGAGAGCGAGAGACGCGCCCAGGGCTCCGCAGGCGCAGCATTCATTCGAACGTGCGCTTTTTGTACATTAAAATTTTCCCTCTCCCTCTAGCCTCCCTACTCCCCCCCCCCGCCCCACTCTCGCTCTCTCCACCCCGCGCCGCGCGCCTCTCCTTGCGCGCTCTGCTCTCGTGGGCTCTTTCTCTCTCTCTCTCTCTCCTCTCTTCTCTCTTCTCCTCTCGCTCCAACGGCTCGCTGCCGAGTTTTACCTCGCAAATGAGACACCCTATTGATTTTCATTTTCGAGAAGCTTCGCGAATCTGTTCCGGGCGCCGCGATTCGACGTGCGCGCACCGATAAAAATGATAAAATATGTATCAGCTCGAAGCGCGTGTCTCTCGCGCGCGCGCGCGCGCGCGTCCATCCCGCCGCGTTCGTAATTTATAATTATTGCACACCCGGCAGTGTTGAGCAGCGGCGCGCGATCACTTTTCACTTGCGGATGCAAAAAATAATAACAAATCGAGTGTGTACACGCGGACATGTTTCACAAGCTGCGCAGTATTCTAACTCCGGTAACGAAGTTACATTGTTACGAAACATGCCACGGCCGTTTCGTCTTCGAGCCCTCTTATCTTGTATTCAATAGTACATTAACCCCTTATTGTGATGAAAATCGATAATATCAACAATGGTACTCGCGTGCTTCTTTAGATGTGACGCAAGCCCCAATTCACGACGTTCCTCACGATCAGAGTCAATAAACCCTTGATTAAAAAGTGATTAAAAAAGTCGGGTCAGCGTATTTGGTCCTCACATACAGTGTCCTCGGAGAAACGAATTTCTCGTATTCTGATTAAAGTTCGTTCGTGAAAATAAAGAATAAAGGACAGAGACGGCTCAGCGCATACAATAAATATGAGAAATACGCAAGGAATATATGAAATTGAAGATTCGTCCATTCAAATCATATTGATCCAACTGCACCGCGAGGCAAGCTGGCCGACTGGATCATAGTTATACGTTATGAGGCTGCTCGCGCGCGTTGGTGTATATGGTCAACCCGATCAAACCAATCTCTTAGAAGACGAAACTTTTTCGATTCTCCGCGACAGCGGCGTGCCGTAGGTTGGTTGTTTGAAGAAACGAGGAACGGCGAGACATACTTTGCAACGTGGTGCGGGTGTTTCGATGAATAATTGAATTGATATACCGGGTGCACAAGCGGGTAGAAAAGCAGCGGCCAGTGTATGTATAGGGAGCGCGAGTACGAAGTCGAGGAGCCAGAGGATCGGTGCGCGGCGGACACGAGGGTGCGGAGGGCAAATACTCAAAGTAGATTGGACACGAGTGCAGTGCGAGCGAGCGGACAAGCGGGTATATGCTGGGTTTTGGGTTTTGAGAGGAGCCGAGCGCACTAGTTGAGCGTGGCCGCGCGCGCACTGCGCCGCGGGTTGCAAAAAAGAAAAGCCTGTAATGAGCTGTGTGGGTTTCGCAAGCGAGTATCCTTCGCATTCCCCGCTCGCTCGCTCGCTCGCTCGCTCGGTTCAGCTCGTCGGTTCAGCGTGTAGCGCGCGCGCACTGCACGCTAGGCGAATAAATTTCGAAAGGATGCCGCGCGCGTGAAAGTGCATATGCACCGCTCGCTCCGTCGTCCATGTACCGGCGCATATTATATTTGGTTGCTGCTGCTGCTGCTACTGGTGCATGGGATGCGCGCGGGACCGGCACCACGATGCATGTACGTATCGGTACGGTACCCATGCGGACGCGCTAAAGGCCCGCCGCGCTACTTGTACATTTGAGAGCCCGACCCGCGGATGAGGGGCGGCCGAAGGGCGGAGGGGCGCCGGCCGCGAAGGGAGGAAAACTCGCGCAGCGAAGGATGGAGCTATGTAGATCGACACGTTGGAGTGTAATAAGGAAAAAGAGAAGAGTCGCGAGCGCGAGCGAGTAAGTGGTCTCGCCGGGCCGGCTGATGGTGGTGGGAGTCGGGCAGAGTCGGCCAGAGACAGAGACGGCGCTCTGCGAATCGGGCATTTCGAGCTGTTTGGAGCGCTCGGGCACAATAGAGACGGAGCGACCGAGCTGCAGCGGCAGGCGAGGGGTACGTCGCCACCACCGCCGTCGCACGCGCGCGCGCGCAAGCAAGCAAGCATACATATACTTACACGTATACGTGTAAGGTACCTATATAATACGTACGCGCCTGGACTGTGCCGGTCGCGCGCGGTGGGGGGAGAGCCGAGCGAGAGAGAGAGAGAGAGAGAGAGCGGCATGTTGCTCGCGTGCGTGTGGTTGCGGCGGAGCAAGAGAGAAAGAAGAAGCGAGAGAGAGAGAGAGAGAGAGAGAGAGAGACAGTCGGAACGCCACCGGATTGGAGAGAGCACGCGAGAGCGTCAGAGGAGCGGGCAGCGCGAGCGGCCCAACACACAAGGATTAGGAGCGTTGATGCCGCGGAGAGGATCGGCCCACGGCAGCAGCAGCTTCGTCGACGGCCTGTGCGCGCGCGGGCGCCGCACCTCCTGCTGACCGCCTCGCGCAGACAGCCCAGCTGGCCCCGGCCATGGCGTCCGACGACGAGGTCGACGGCAGTTTCGCGGGTAAGCGCAGCCACGCACCGTTAACGCTCCTTAACCTCCAATGCCGCCAACGCCGCGCGCACCTAACCTCAACCCCGCTCGCGTTGTGTCGGCCGTCGGGGGGACGCGTCGGTCCCCGGTCCCCCGGTCCCCGGTCCCCAGTCCCCGGTCGCCGATCGACCAAGCCCCTGCCTGCAGCTGCCTGCCTGTCACACCTCGCTCGCCACCTACCCATACCTGCGCCCGCCACTTTTTTTCTCTTTCTCTTTTTCGCTCTTTACCGCCTTACCTTGGCACTTGTTCCCTCTCTCTCTCTCTCTCTCTCTCTCTCGCTCGCCTGCAGCCCCGCGCGCTCTGCAGGCGCTTCTTTGTCTTTGCAACGCGGCTCTCGGCTCTCTTCACTGTTGTCGTTCGGCGCGTCCCTTCGACGCCGGCCGCCTCCAGGGCCCGAACGTGCCCGTTGCTCGAGATGTGTACGTCGAGCGCGTCACGCATAAACAGAGTAGCCGGCGGCAGCTGCCCCGCACCGGGACACGCGCTCGGCTGTCGTGTTCTCCAGCCTGCTCTAGCCCGGTCCCCCGGGTCCCCGGCCCCCATGCCCCCATGCCCCCATGTCACCGGCTGTCAGCGGCGACGCGTCCGCGCGCAACAGCCCGACGGGCCCCCGGCCTGCAATTTGCCATATCCACCGAGAGCGGCCCTTCCGAAGAAAATGGCTGCCGAGCGAGCGCGCGCCAGCCCAAACACACTGACGCGCGCGCGCGCTCACCCACACCGACGCGCCAGCTGCTCTCTCCGTCTCGCTCCCGCTCCAGCCAGCTCTCGTGCCGCACACAAACACATCCACGCCGCCGCGCGCGCGCGCGCTCACCTACACAGCCCCTTTAATTATGCATGTGCGGCCCGCCTGCCTCGATCCGAGCTTGTGCTCGTGCAGCCTGCTGCTGCTGCTGCTGCTGCTGCTGCCTCTTACACTTCTTACGTGTGTATTTTATTCGCCGGAGCCAACACACACGCACACGACTACATTTTATTTGCGCGCATTGCTACGTCTCTCCGTACCCCTCGATCGGTTGTTGCTCCTTTCTTTTTGCTTCATCTACGACTCTTCGCGTTGTGCACTACTTGCCATCTGCCGTCCCAAACTAACCATTCCCGCTACCATTTTTAACGCCCTTTCGTTTTTCACACCAGTTCTCTAACCAACATTGTCCTACGTATTATATTTATGTTCAAATCTCGACCTTCGCTTTCTGATTTTTTATCATAAACAAGATGGTGAACTATGTAAACACCCAACTCTCTTTTACTCCTTGACAGATTCTGTTCGTCTGCCAGACACACGCACGTTTTTCTCCAATTCATTTGTTATTATGGTGCATCTCGCAGATCGTTAGAAATTTCGAAACTCGAGTAGCTCGTGGAAATATCGAGTATATTCTTGTCTTGATACTTCGTGATGAAAATAATTGTAAAGATTGCTGAGACCATTACATTTTTTCGAATTCACTTTTGCTTTCAAAAATAGATTGTTTTTTTTTTTTCAATTAAAACGCTGTCTATGATCAAAAACGTTGAAATGTCCAAATTTCGCTAAACTGTGATATTGCCCGAGATAAAAAGATGCAAATATGTATTTCCAAGCATACAGTATTTTCCACGTGAATTGAAACACAAATCTTCAGCTCTAAATACATTTTTCTGTAATCCACAAATATACATTCACGGTTGGCTTCGAGAAAAAAATCTCAACGTAGAATAAACAGTCACTTATATATCAAAACTATCAAGATTCGAATTGTAATTAGTCAAAACGTACATAACTGAATTTGTCGATTTTCAAAACATTTCTCAAACAATCCACGTCAATATCCAATGATTCTATAATGTCGAAAAATATGCATAATCACGTGAAAGTTAATTTCTGTGAAAAATCAATAGTTGTTGATTCAAAATATAGAATTATAAATCCCCGTTACAATTAAAAGTTGATATTATATTGGCTGCTGACAAAGATTTATATAAGCAGGATCTATTCTGCTTCACACAACGACACAATTATTTCTCACACTTACGTAACAACTGAAGTCAATCAAAAACTTCGTTTGATATTATCGACTAAAAATTACTTTTGAAATCATTCAAGACGATTTTTCGATTCAGGCTTGCGAAGCATTGACTAACTTTGACCAGGTGTATGATCGAATTTTTAATTTTTATTTCAGTAAAAAAAGTAACATTACAATTCGTCAAAAGGCGCTTTCCTGATTCCGCTGCGTGCTTATCCATACAACATATTTTCAACGATCAAACATGGAATTCCACGCAGAATGAATAGTGATAAAACTGAATGAAACAAACTAAAAATATGCTTGAATTCTTACCGAACGCCCCAAGTTTGGTCTAGCATTGATTAATCTATGAATAGAATGCTAGTTTATTGATAATCCATTATTGAGCGCTACAATAACAAATTGCTCTTTTGCTATCGATTAGATTGGCGAATAAAACGAGATCAATAACAATTTGAAGAATGAATTGTTTCAGAAGCGAATGCAAAATGGTGATTTTTTTTGGCGACGCCTCATCTGATTGTACATTACGTTCAGTGTAGGTTCCCCACCACAAGCAACATGTCTGTCTCTCTCACTCTCTCTCTCGCTCGCTCGCTCGCTCTCTTTTTCCCACTGGCTCAGGGCGTCTCATTCTCTCTCTCGTTTCCCCGGGGAGAGAGACAGAGACGCCAAAAGCCAAAGCGCCTCGGCGCGGATGTACATTATAACGGTTTTCCCTTCTCTCCGTCCTTGTTCGTTTTTTTTTTTCAGCTCCCTACACTGTAGCAGCAAAAGCAAGCGAAGTATATAGAGAGTGCACGAGCTGCTGTGAAAATTCCGCACAACGTGCCATCGCGTCTCATGGGAGCTCCGATGACGTTATTTTTTTCCTCTCCCACTACTACTTGCTCGTTTTATCTAGTTACTTAGGGGAGAGTGAAAGAGAGAGGACGCGATCGCTAGGGCTGACACAGCTTCGTCGTGTCTTTAAAGCGGTCTGCGTCGCTGGAAGGGTTGAAATTCTTTTTCGCGCGATATGCCATGCCGTGCATCTCATCCTCTCCTCACCGCGCACACTTTCCCGTGGCTCCGTTACCCGAGATCGATATTCTCTCATTTGCTTAGCGCCCGAGCCACCCGCATTTCGCTCCCCCGACTTTTTCCCTGTATCTTTTAGAATTTTTACCCTTCCTCAGCCCACAGTAAATCGCTTTTTCTTTTCTTTCCCTAGCTATTTTCTCGATTCGAGATACTCTGACCTGTACTACCCTTACAACGCTCGCTTTATTTAGCCTAATGAAACTGATAACTCGGACAGATTAGACTTATGTATTATTCCTTCCTCGTATTCTTTCCTCCTTATCGATTAATAGCTCCATTTTTATCCGAAAAATTTCTTTCGTTTTTTCACGCATCGAACGAATGATTCAGATATATTTTTCAATACATGCAAACACTCGAGTACGGAGGTTCATTAAATTTTACTTTGAATATGTACGTAATACTTGCTGAATTTTCATTAAAGAAGCGAAAACACAATGTTCACTTAATAGTGCCGATTTCATAGTCTCATTACTAACTGAATTCAGAGAGAGCTTATCCCAGTTTCAATATTCTCAATTTTCTTTTATTTCTCTTTCTCGGTCCTTTGCTAAATTTTTCACATCATTGCTGTTCCCTAACAAACATCATCTTATGTGTTTCAGGAGAAGATGAAGTTGAAGAAACTGCGAATCAAGTGACCAGTGCAGGCCAACAAGTCGAAGGATCATCAGACGCTGACGAGAATCCAAAATTAGTACGTTATTTGTTTAGATTTCTGATGGTTTAATGTTATATAATCATGAGTGTATTTATATGTATTAACCTGTTGGATAATTAAAGGAGGAAGACGATGATTACGAGCCCGAGGAGCGTAAGAAAAAGAAGGGAAAGAAGAGAAAAGCACGAAGTGAAGACAAAAAAGGCAAAAAGAAAAAGAAAAAGAGAAAAACTGACTCGGGCGATGTGAGTATAAAAATCACTTGGTTAGATCCTTTATTATTTCAATTAAATACACTAGAATTAGTTGGAATTCTTGCGTGCGTCCCGGGTGGTGAATGACTGATGAATATTTCCAGGAGAGCGACTTTGGTGGCGGTGTTGTTGGCGAAAACGCTGACGTTGCCGGCGAGGACAGTGACTATGCGTCCAACCGCAAGAGTCGCAAGTCGTCGTCGAGAAAGTCGTCGAGCCATGTGGCAGCGCCTGCGCTGGCTCCTGCCCCCCAGGGTCAGCAAGAACCTGCGACGGGCATGCCCACGATAGAGGAAGTCTGCACCACTTTTGGTCTCTCTGACGTCGCCATTGAATATTCAGATGCTGACTTCCAAAACCTGACCACATACAAACTATTTCAACAGCATGTTAGGCCGTTGTTAGCCAAGGAAAACCCCAAGGTCAGTTCTCACTTCTCTTTGAAAAACGCTGTTAATATGAGCAGCATTGCCATAACTTCATCATACAGTGGTATGGGTCGATCATTAATTTTTTTCGATTCTGTCTAACAGGTACCTATGTCGAAGTTAATGATGTTAGTAGCAGCCAAGTGGAGAGATTTCTCTGAGGTAAATCCGCACACGCAACCAGAGATTGATATGTCCACTCAGTCTGTCGACGATGAGAATAGAAATTCCAGAGTAAATAGAAGCGCTGCAGCGCAAGATGATGATGAGGATGACGATGATGAAGATAGTGACCGTAAGAAAAAATCGCGAAGTTCGAGGGCTAAAAAAGGAAAGAAGGCATCCAAAGTACCAACGCTTAAAATTAAGTTAGGAAAGCGCAAGCGAGGCAGTTCGGTAAGTTCGATTATTTATTTATTTTCTTATTCTGTCAGTCTAAATATTTAAATATACATAATTATTGAATGAATGGAAGTAAATTTTGATATTTTGCCAATGAATGTGGTGTATTGTTAATTTTAGCCAAAGCGTAAAGATTATTGAATGATTTCAGAAACTCAATTTTACATTCATTCCGTGAAACTTAGTACACATTTTTCGTTGATTCAAAACACATATTTCTTTTCAGGATGAAGAAGCTGAAGGAAGTGGTCAAGGTTCAGACAGAGACTCTGATGTAGAATTTGAGCAAATGCTCGCTGATGCTGAAGATGTGCCACCTTCAGAAAATGACACAAAGCCTGAAGAAACAAATGCCGAGGCACCTGCTGATCCACCTGTACGTAGAAAGGCGAAAACTAAAATTGGAAACAAATCTAAAAAGAAAAAGAAGGCCAAGGCTACATCTAAGTTTCCAGATGGAGAGGTAAATACATATCTTTGAAATTAATTTTTTTTCGTCATCTCGACGTGAATCACAATACCGAAAAATGTATACAAAATAGTAAAAACAGTAGAGTAAAAACGATCCTAGGAACTCAAAGAATCATGTTTAAAAGCGATCGAGAAACATTAATAGATAACTGATGGTTGCTAATTCTTTGCTTTTTTATTTACTCAGACTGATCATCAAGATTATTGTGAAGTTTGTCAACAAGGTGGAGAGATTATTTTGTGCGATACCTGTCCTCGAGCTTATCATTTGGTTTGTTTGGAACCTGAATTAGAAGAAACACCAGAAGGAAAATGGAGCTGTCCACATTGTGAGAATGAAGGTAAACTGTCATAAGATATATCTATCTATATTTAAAATAATATGCAATGGTATGGGAATTTTAAATGAATTGATGTACTGAAAATTTAGGAGCAGTAGAGGATGATGATGAGCACATGGAATTCTGTAGGGTGTGCAAAGATGGTGGTGAACTGCTTTGCTGCGACAGCTGTACGAGCGCCTACCACACGCATTGTCTGAATCCACCACTTTCTGAGATCCCCGATGGTGACTGGAAGTGTCCACGTTGTTCGTGCCCAGCCATTATTGGAAAAGTTGCTAAAATTCTCACGTGGCGTTGGAAGATCGTTGAACCTTCTTCTGATGAACCCTCGACAAGTAAGAGTGCAGCTAAACCACGCAAGATTCGCCAGTTCTTTGTTAAGTGGGTTGACAGATCTTACTGGGAATGTGACTGGGTAACTGAGCTTCAGCTGGATGTGTTTCATCCTCTGATGTACAGAAACTATTCGCGTAAATATGACATGGATGAACCACCGAAGCTCGAGGAGCCGCTCGACGAGAGCGATACTCGTGTCAAACGATTAAAGGACCAAGACAGAGAAAATAACACACTTCGTGATGAAACAGTACTCGAAGAACGTTTTTATCGTTATGGTGTAAGGCCTGAATGGCTCGTGGTTCATCGAGTAATTAATCACCGTCTCCAGAGGGATGGGCGAGCACTTTATTTGGTCAAATGGCGAGATTTGGGTTACGATCAAGCAACCTGGGAAGATGAAAACGCTGACATTCCTGGTTTAAAATCTGCTATTGAGTACTATTTGGATTTGAGGGCCGCCAATAGTGTAGATGTGCCAACCAGAAAAGGCAAAAAGGGTAAGGGCAAAAAATCCAAGACAAAGGAGATAATAGATGACGAAGAACGAGCTCCTAGAAGATACACCCCGCCACCTGAAAAACCTACAACTGATCTCAAGAAAAAATTAGAAAGACAACCTGATTACCTTGATGTCACTGGAATGCAGCTACATCCTTATCAGTTAGAGGTAATATCTGAAAATTTCTGAAATTCTTTTTTATCATTATGCATATTCGTTATATCGTTAGATGTAATGAAAAAGTTTATTCAAGCCATTAACAAGGAATTTATTTCTCTTCAATAGGGTTTGAATTGGTTGCGTTATTCATGGGGTCAGGGAATTGATACGATTCTTGCCGATGAGATGGGTCTAGGAAAAACCATCCAGACTATAACATTTTTATATTCACTTTACAAAGAAGGCCATTGCAAAGGCCCATTCTTAGTATCTGTACCTCTTTCTACCATCATTAATTGGGAGAGAGAATTTGAAACGTGGGCTCCAGATTTCTATTGCGTCACTTATGTTGGTTAGTATTCACATTGCCTTTGTTAATTATGATTTTCATTTATTCATTCTTCAAATGATTCAAATTATCTTGGCTCGTCTACTAAAAACATTTTTCCTTTATTTGTTTACAGGTGATAAAGACAGCCGTATAGTGATACGAGAAAACGAGTTGTCATTCGAGGAAGGTGCAGTGCGAGGAGGTCGGGCTTCAAAAATTCGCTCTTCACAGATTAAATTTAACGTTTTGCTAACAAGTTACGAGTTAATATCAATCGATTCTGCTTGCCTTGGCTCAATTGACTGGGCTGTTCTTGTTGTTGATGAGGCTCATCGTCTCAAGTCCAATCAGTCCAAATTCTTTAGGTTACTTGCTTCTTACAACATTGCGTATAAGCTCCTTCTGACGGGTACGCCTCTCCAGAATAATCTTGAAGAACTTTTCCATCTCTTGAACTTCTTGTGCCGCGACAAATTCAACGATCTCTCAGCTTTCCAAAATGAATTTGCTGATATATCAAAAGAAGATCAGGTGAAGAAACTTCATGAGATGTTAGGACCTCATATGTTGCGTCGTTTGAAAGCTGATGTGTTGAAGGTTTGTTTATAATTTTAACATTAACTAAATTTTGATTATAAATATTGAAAACTTGCATTACTCGGATTTTTCAACCCAGGACCAACGCAATTGCACTTTTTCTCGCGAAAATGAATATGTTTTTACTAATTTTGTAATTAGATTTGATCACAACAGCTTATTGTGATTTGTTGAAGTTGCAAGCATAAAGATTAATATGATCGAAATAGTTTGTGTGTAAGCATTAGTCAAAAAATGCGCTACTTTCCGTTCGGAGGGTCAATATGTAACTATATTCATTCTGTCATCGAAAAAAATTGACAATGGAAAAAATTGAACTTTTCTAATAAAAGATGTTTTCATTTCCAGAACATGCCAAGTAAGTCCGAGTTCATCGTGCGGGTAGAATTGTCACCTATGCAGAAAAAGTACTACAAGTACATTTTGACGCGAAACTTCCAAGCTTTGAATCCGAAGGGTGGTGGTCAACAGGTCTCGCTGCTTAATATCATGATGGACTTGAAGAAATGCTGTAACCATCCGTACCTGTTTCCGGCGGCTTCGCAAGAGGCACCGACCGGTCCTAATGGCAATTACGAGGTCTCGGCTCTCATCAAAGCCGCAGGGAAACTACATCTTCTCAGTAGGATGTTGAAAAAATTGCGCGAGGATGGGCATAGAGTGTTAATTTTCTCGCAAATGACAAAAATGTTAGATTTATTAGAAGATTATTTGGAGGGAGAAGGTTACAAGTATGAGAGAATCGACGGTAACATTACAGGAACACAGAGGCAGGAGGCTATTGATAGATTTAATGCCCCCGGAGCTCAACAGTTTGTTTTCTTGCTCTCCACCAGAGCTGGTGGCTTAGGTATCAATCTGGCGACAGCCGACACTGTGATAATCTACGATTCGGACTGGAACCCGCACAATGACATACAAGCGTTCAGTCGAGCTCATCGTATTGGTCAGGCTAATAAGGTCATGATCTATCGTTTTGTAACCCGTAACTCAGTGGAAGAGCGAGTTACTCAAGTAGCCAAGAGAAAAATGATGCTCACTCACTTGGTCGTACGACCTGGCATGGGTGGCAAAGGTGCCAACTTCAGTAAACAAGAATTGGACGACATCCTTCGATTCGGTACCGAAGAGCTCTTCAAAGAGGAAGAAGGTAAAGAAGATGAAGCTATTCATTACGACGACAAGGCTGTTTTCGAACTTTTGGACAGAAGCAAGGAAGGTATCGAGCAAAAAGAGAACTGGGCCAATGAGTACCTGAGTTCGTTCAAGGTCGCATCGTACGTAACGAAGGAAGGCGAGGTTGAAGAGGAAGCTGATACCGAAATCATTAAACAAGAAGCTGAAAATACCGACCCAGCCTACTGGATCAAACTCCTCCGACATCACTACGAACAACAGCAAGAAGACATATTGCGGACGTTAGGCAAAGGCAAGCGCGTCAGGAAGCAGGTAAGCAGATATGTGCGTTTAACACAGATAATTGTTTATTTTATTATTTATAGTGTAGATTGCAAATTTTTTGCATGTTATACGCATCGAATTGGATAAGAAAATATTTCAGCAAGTACCATATGTAATTTTATCTTAAATCATTATAATTTACTGGAGACACTCGTAATAGTATATTATGCACGATTAGACAAGTTCGGCAGAAAAACATATTTTGTGCGTGATGTAAAAGCTTATAAGCGAGCGAGGTCTATGCACTAGTCTTCGTCACCAGTGAGAGAAAAGTGTCATTCTTTGCCAACCCCAAGGAATATAGTTGACATTTTGCTCCCTATGTAACAAAATAGTTTATTATGAACCTAAGAGAGTTGCATACACTACTGCTTTATTTCTAGGGAATAAAACACTTTGGACCCGAAAGAAAAAGCCCTTTTTTCTTCCTCGTAAAAGTTCTGTATGCACCTCACTTGCACAGATGATTTTTCCTCTCTTCGCTCGGATCATAACGCCTACACGCGCTTAGGTGCATAATGTACTTTTTGATGATAATTCTTTGATATATAAATCATTGATATCATTATACATGGTACTCTTAACTATACATTTATGTATTTTTAATTCATTCAAATGTTTTTATAGAAGTTTAGCCATCTTCTCTATTTATTTATTAAAAAAATTCAATTTATTCACTTCGAGTAACAGTGAATGCTAAATATTATACCCAGTACTTCTACTAAGAGTCCATTGGTTTAAAAGAATCAAACCTGAGGTAAAAATAATGTTGAAGGTAACGAAATCTGTTTACAATATTTAAAAAGCTATTGTAAAAGCGAAATATTCATTATAACTGAGAATTCAAGTTATTTGGGAGTGGAAAACGTGATTAATACATTTTTTAAATTGTCATTATTTCAAATTTGTATTCAATTATAATTGACCGTTCAGCTGTGAACTAAACGGTACATTAAAAATGTTTCAATTTGCTCTAATCATCCTGCATTCTGTAGATCTGAACCCATAATATTCGAAACAACGAAGAATTGGTGTGTTTTCTCATGCATAAGTATGGTCTACGATAAAAAGATCTTATTCATGATGATATTTTTACAATTTATAAAATCATAGAGATATCATTGTTCGTATTCCTCTTCCGAACGAGTTATTCTCAATCAATATGTTCAAGAAGATATGAAATGAATGAGAAAGTACAACGGCTTACGTTTAATTTTAATCGATTGTTTTAGGTGAACTATAATGATGGTGTTGTGACCGGAGACCAAAACACGCGTGACGATCAACCATGGCAAGATAACATGTCGGACTACAATAGCGACTTCAGTGCACCGAGCGACGACGACAAAGAGGATGACGACTTCGACGAGAAGGGCGATGGCGACCTGTTGTCGAGGCGCAGTAGGCGCAGACTGGAGCGCCGCGACGAAAAAGACCGTCCATTGCCACCCCTGCTTGCCAGGGTCAACGGCAACATCGAGGTGCTCGGCTTCAATGCTCGCCAGCGTAAGGCATTCCTTAACGCGATCATGCGCTATGGTATGCCACCCCAGGACGCCTTCAACTCGCAGTGGCTCGTGCGTGATTTACGAGGTATGTTCCTCACTGTTGCTTTCTATTGTGCTGTTTAGCCTGTCTTCCGATTCCACTGTCTCGCCTAGATGATACACGATTTTCATTAGTCGAGCTTTCATTGGCCTTGCCAATAGCGTGACTCCGCGTTTGAACAGTCCAGGCTCGTGGAATGTTTCCCGATAGTTATGACCTGATACTCAATCACACAATAGCATTTTCATCATTTTGTCTGTATTATCTTTTGAATATTAATATCGTATTTTACAATGCTTATCATTTGAACCATCCTTTGAATACATATTAGTTACTGGTCTGTCGAGTGTCGACAAAACTAATTTATCTTAATAAAACCACCACAAATTTGAGGTGTTTGAGAAATTTTTTGGGAATATTTTTTAACAAGAGCTTTGAAAATGTAATCAATGCCATTGCTCATGACTTGTAGTGCTTAAAATTACCATAGAATCGTCAAAATTGACAAAGCCGATATATAATAGGGAATTATTTTCAGGTAAATCGGAGAAGAACTTCAAGGCATACGTGTCGCTGTTCATGCGACATTTGTGTGAGCCTGGAGCGGACAATGCCGAAAGCTTTGCTGACGGCGTGCCTCGAGAGGGTCTGAGCCGGCAACATGTGCTAACACGTATCGGTGTCATGTCCCTGATCCGTAAGAAGGTCCAGGAGTTCGAGCACATCAACGGCTATTATTCCATGCCGGAGATGATCCGCAAACCCGTAGAGCCCGTGAAACCAGCCGACGGAACCGCCGTAAATGCAGCTGTGCCAGCGGGAGCGACGCCGGCTCCGACGGCCGCGGCCACGGCAACAAGCGACGGAGCCGCTACGGGTTCGGCCAGCAGCACTAGCGCCACGACTCCCGCGACCTCCAACGCACCCAGCCCCAGTCCAGCCGCGACGCCCACGCCTAACGCTACAGCTTCGAGCGAGTCGGCGGTGAAAGAAGACTCCAAAGACAAAGAAGTCGCTGCTGGAGAAACTAAGGACAAGGAAGTCGCTTCGGAGACAACTGTAGCTAAGGACGCTGTCAAAGAAGAGGAAAAATCTGAAGCTACTCCTGCCTCTGAAGATCAGACCAAGGAAGTAAAGGAAGAAATCAAGGAGGCAAAAGAAGAGCTTGCTGAGGCTGATAAGGCTGATAAGACGGAAACTAAAGAATCCGAAATTAAAGAAGTTGAGAAGGTCGAGAAGGTCGAACCTAAAGAAGAGAAGCCAATTAAGGACGAGGTATGTAAAGTTTTGGATTGGTTATTCCTACAAAATTGAAGAAAAGACTTGATATTTCACATGAAAATTATTTTTTTGTTCAGAAACCAAGTGAAAATTCGGAAACAAAGAAACCTGAAGGTGCAGCTGAAGAAGATATAGTGATCGTAAAAGATGATGACGAACAAAAGGGTGATAAGAAGGATGGAGAGAATAAAGACAAAGAAACTAAAGACTCTAAAGACAAAGAAAATGCAGAAGATGGTACAAAACCCAAGCGCAAGTTCATGTTCAACATCGCCGACGGTGGTTTCACAGAATTGCATACGCTTTGGTTAAACGAAGAGAAAGCAGCTGTGCCCGGTCGCGAATACGAGATTTGGCACAGGCGACACGATTATTGGCTGCTTGCAGGCATTGTTACTCATGGCTACGGACGTTGGCAAGATATACAGAATGATATAAGGTTTGCGATCATCAATGAGCCCTTCAAAATGGATGTAGGCAAAGGTAATTTCCTCGAAATTAAGAATAAATTCCTCGCGAGGCGATTCAAATTGCTCGAGCAAGCTCTGGTCATTGAAGAACAGCTGCGCCGAGCAGCTTATCTCAACCTTACCCAAGATCCCAACCATCCGGCCATGAGTCTGAATGCAAGGTTCGCCGAGGTCGAGTGCCTTGCTGAATCACATCAGCATCTTAGCAAGGAAAGCTTGGCTGGTAACAAGCCTGCCAATGCAGTGTTACATAAAGTAAGAACTTTTTTCAACTATCGTTCTAAAGTCATGTTCGTTCTTAGTGTATCACTACATAATTAGACTATTTTGGAAAATTGAATTTTTCTCATAAAATTGTCAGCAACGAATTCATAAAGTTGATTTGCGTTGATTCTATAGTGATTTTTCATTTACTATTCGTGAGAGAATTGTATGGATTCAGAAAAATATAATTTTATTTTCTCTTATAGGTGCTTAATCAATTAGAAGAACTCTTATCTGACATGAAGTCTGATGTAAGTCGATTACCGGCTACTTTGGCTCGCATTCCACCTGTAGCTCAAAGACTGCAAATGTCTGAGCGATCAATTCTCAGTCGATTAGCAGCTACTGCTCCTGGTGGCAATAGCGCACAGACTGGACAAGCTGCTTTATTGGCACAACAATTCCCACCTGGTTTCACTGGTGGTCAGATACCAGCTACATTCGCAGGTGCTGCAAACTTTGGTGACTTTAGGCCACAATTTTCAGTGCCCGGACAACCATCTCAAGGTTTTGCAGGTATATATAATATCAATATTGAAACTCACCTCTGAATTCAAATAGTGATACTTATGGAAAACTATTTAACTTTATTACTTTAATTTTTATAGCTTGAATGATTTGAGTGGCAAAATCTAGGACGGTACAATGACGCAAAAGGCACATAGCTTCCAAGGTAAATGACTTTGGACTGATGCTGAGAGAATGAATGGCTAGCGGCGCTGTGTAATCTTATTTTTCGTAAAACACACAATTTCTAGCTGAATTCTCACTAGATAAGAATCCTCTAAGGATATGCGATTAACGTAAATAAATAACACTATTATCCTAAACATTGAATTTGAAAAAAAATCACGTTTTTCCTGTATTTATTATGTGTATACAATCATCGAATCGAAGAAAAACTCTTTTGTATTGTGAAAATATGGATATGAATGTAAGCGATCGTCATCCCTCCGATCGTAATGAAACAGAAATTACGCCAGCGTCTCTCGTATGTAATAAGTACATTACTTAAATTTATTTAAGCAAAATCTGTATTTTTATTTGGAGACTAAGATAAACTTTGTTCGAGGAATTACTCAATCTTATTTATCAGCCTTTCTAGTTTATCCTTCGGTAAAATAAAACCCACAACATACAAATGAATTTTCTCATATTTTTTCAACAATTCACTAATATGTAATTGATATTCTTTTACATTTATATCAATTATTATATTTCCGAGTAAAAAATCTTAAATTCCTTGAAAACATGAAATTCAAGTATTATATATATATATATATATATACCAATACAGTATATATACCTATATCAAATAAATTCAGTATCATCCCGCGAGTCGCGAAGTTTTGATGTTTGAGGTTAGGTATGAGCTTCATCTTTGATCTTGTTAAAAATGTTTTTCTCAGAATGTTACAATTAATTTGGTTTGGCAAACGTAGAATTTCAAATTCACTGAGCATTTACGTGAAAACGAACACTGGAAATACGCTCGCTGTTGATCTAGACCCAAAATGGGACATACGAAACGTAAAAGAAATCGTTGCTCCGAAAATGGGCATCTCACCTGATGATATAAAAATTATTTTTGCTGGGAAGGAACTTCATAACTCTACTATTATCGAGGTTTTTAAAAGATCTTACTAATATACTTGATTTTTGGTTCAAGAACTCTTTTGTAACCAGCAAATAATTTCAGGAGTGCGATTTAGGGCAGCAAAGTATTTTGCATGCTGTTCGTACACCTCGAGGATTGAATAGAAACAATATTTCTAAGAGTCCAATTAAGGAATCTATTTCTGAATCTGATCTTGATGACAGTACAGGCAGCAAGCCTATGAATGAAACTCTTACAGATTTATCGCTCGATGAGTCAAATGAAGAAGAACATAAAATGGTGAATACAGTAAGCATGTTTTTTATAATATGATATGGGTATTTGAGCAAATGATCATTCTGAAATATGATAGAGCAGGAGGGACAGAGTAACAAAGCACATTTCTACGTTTACTGTTCACATCCTTGCAAAACAGTGGAGGCTGGTAAACTGAGAGTTCGTTGTGCTGATTGTGGAGGTGGAGCAGTCACTGTCGACAGAGATCCTCAGTCTTGGCCTGACGTTTTGTTACCAAAGAGAATCACAGTTCACTGTGAGAATCAGTTTTGTCCAACATTAGTTACTTCTGATGTGGAAACTGAATCTCAAATCCACTATGCTCAGTTCTTTTTTAAATGTGCCAACCATGCAAGCCTAGGAGAGAAGGATGAAGCTGTTCCGTTATATTTGATTAAACCTAATCTTGCTAAAGTTCCATGTTTAGCATGCACAGATATAAGGTACAAACACGTATTTTGATGAATATATTAAATATCCTCTAGCTCTACATAATACATATAACAATTGAAAAATTTGAAATTGAAAGATTATATTTACTCCGAATTAATAAATCATATTTTGAATAAGTTCAAAAGAATATTAGTTTTCTAGAACTTGTTCCTATGATATGGGAAGAATAATGAAAATAATTAACATCCAGACAGAAAAAATTTGAAAACTAATTTATTTTTTACACATTAATCAAGAAACTTAAATTGTGAAACAAATTTTTACAGGGATACTGTTTTAGTATTTCCATGTGAAGCAGGACATGTCGCCTGTTTAGACTGCTTCCGTGATTATTGTTCAGTACGATTGCAAGAACGTCAATTCGTTTTTGACGAGGAAACAGGGTATTACACTCTTCCATGTCCAGCAGGCTGTGCGAATTCTTGCATTCGTGAAATCCATCATTTTCGTCTATTAAATTCAACTCAGGTTGGAAATTTTCTTCAATTGCGTTTATAATCTAAATTTGCGAAGGATCGTGGAAGAATTTAATTCTGGAAATGATTATTCATAGTATGATCGTTATCAACACTTTGGGGCAGAGGAATATGTTATCAAGGCCGGTGGATTGTTATGTCCACAACCGGATTGTGGAATGGGAATTATACCTCCTACTGTACATGATGGAGTAAGCGAAGAAGATTGTCGGAAGATCCAATGCATTGGTGGTTGCGGTGTAAGTCTTGTGCAGTCAGTCATCATTGAAAAATATATGGACATCGTTTTAAAAGAATCACTAGTATAGGGTTCAATATTTTCAAGTTTGATTGAATATATTTACTGAATATCAAAAAAGAATTCATATGTAATTTTCGACTAATAATTTTTTTAATAATGAATATATAAATATCCATTTGTTCATTCTGGGAAATATTTTATACCCTGTTAAATAATACGAATCATGCATAAATAGCGACGCATCATTGATTACGGTCATGGTCTGATATTCGAATTCAAAAGCTAATAACGAACAATCAAATTTTTAGAAGTAATTTATAAAGAATGGTGCTAATGGATGTTGTTTTTAGTACGTATTTTGCAGAAAGTGTTTGCAAGGTTTTCACGTCGGCGATTGCGAAAATCAGCCGACAACTTCGAGCGGCAGTTCTAGTCAAGGAAGATATGTCGTGGATCCTCTCAAAGCAAACGACGTTAGTAGAGAAGTTTCCGGCATTTTCTGTGATACGCTATATTATGATAAGAATGTTAATATGTTTGAACGTGATTTAATAGGCTAAATGGGATGAGGCCAGCAATAAAACAATAAAAATCTCCACGAAGCCGTGCCCCAAGTGCCGCACTCCAACCGAGAGAGATGGTGAGTGCAGCAATTTGAATGCAATATTTTCCGTTCTCTTAAATCAATCCTTTTGAAAAGAATCAACGAGACGTACTTGTGCAGGTGGCTGCATGCATATGATTTGCACGAGAGCCGGCTGCGGCTTTCAGTGGTGTTGGGTTTGCCAAGCTCCTTGGACACGAGAATGCATGGGCAATCACTGGTTTGGATAATTCGCCTGTTTCACGCTGAATTGGCCCGTTCGTATTCTTTTTTTCTCTCCACGTCGACTTAGCGGGGGGTTTCTGTTGGCTTCGAGGGAGGTAACGTACGAGTAGAGAGAGAGAGAGAGAGAGAGAGAGAGAGAGAGAGAAAAAGTGAGCAGTTTTGTACATAAACGAATATTTTTCTAGATGAATATACACATTTTTACTAATGCGTAACTATGCGCTTGAAGAGTGAAAATATTTACAGATATATAAATATTTATGAGCAAATAAAATGCTGTACTAGCAAAAGTCATTTTTCGATTTAATTTTAAGAGTTAATACTATGAATCGAAGCTTAATTTTGCGTTCTGAAAACCCTGTGAAAATTTTTTTCTTGTAATATAACCAAACGTAAACTATATTTTCTAGGTAGAAATTTATTTCTTTTCATTTTGTTCCTTGTTATTTTAATATTATTCCATTGTTTTTCGCGGATTTTCTTATAAATCAGTTAGTACCGATATCCTGTAACTGTATCAGCATTGAAATAAAAAAAAGGAATCTACACTGACATGTTGATTATCTGCTTCCCCTAGCGACCTCTTTCAAATTTTTATTCCAATTTGATCCAAGTGATCAATACGATGCGACTAAGAAATATTATTTTCAGATATTTACAAGTCTCAAGTAGAAGAGGAAACTTTGATAAATATTGGACAGTGTATTCTTACAGATAGATTAATTATCCTGAACTCTTGCAAGTTTAAATGAATTTCGAATTTCAAAAAAAGTTGAGAGAAAGAAAAAAAAATCAATACTTCCCGGATGGGTTCAAATCATCATTTTCTGGAACGTAACGATCCATCGGCTTTCCTGTGGCTCACAATATATGATGGATCAACTCTGACCGGGGATCAGAAGTACGGTGGTTCGAACCCAGGCTGGGAGCGTTGAATTTTTCTCTAGACTTCTCGTAAAAATATCGTGGACTCGTTCGAACTATATAAAATCTGATAAGATAATATAGTTTTCAAAGCTATGTAAGCAGAATCATGGTTAGAATTAACAAGAAGAATACTAACCACTGATCTACTTCTTATCGTGAAGTTTCAATTGTTATGAAATTCTTCGAATCTAAAGTGTAGATGCATACCCTTATTTATAGGGGAGGGGAGGGGGGAAGGGTCAAAGCGCACGCACGTAATGTGTAATATATACGATTGCACAGAGGCATCGAGAAGCCAGCTTCGTTCCTTCTCATTTCAAGTCACGAGCGGAAAACTGAATGCATTTGCATCTGCTGGGTGGGTGGGAGGTAACTTTTCAATAAACGCCAATTCACAAGTAAAATCAATCCCCGTGCGGGGCTCGCTGCTCTCTTTCTCATCCGCGCGTCGCGTCACCCCGAAATGCATTACACTCTTTGGAGCAAAGTTTTTCTCATTATAAAATCCGTCGAGGGGGGTCAGGAAGGGGCGAAGACGCCAAAGGAGGCCAGGGTGGAAGAGAGAGACGGGGGGGGCTAGGCGGCCCTTTATCAGCGCATAACTCTGAGCCAATTTTCCTTGGACTGCCAATAAGCTGCAAAGTTGTGTAACAAGAAGGAGAAGAAAAAGAAACAAACGAAAAGAAGAGCTCAAAGGAGCTGGCGCAGTATGCGCGACGTCAGAAGGCGACGGAAAATTCATAAAACAAAAAATACACAGCGCCCTGACCAACACTGTTTTTACCAAATTAATGTGTCGATAACATTTTCCATGTACAACAACTTGAACATCGGGTCATTCGAACATCAGCCACCTTTTCTTTTTGTTGAAAATTTCCTACGCTTCGTAGCAGAATACTTTTTTAGACATAACTATTCGATTTCACAAGTGAACCTAGGAGATAAGGGTAAGGTTCTTTTCATGTTTTCATGTGTCAAAATGATTCAGCACATTCAATTAACTGGTTTGTATCTCCAAATTAGTCGGAGGAATGCGTTCTATCAACGAAGGAACGTACGCGAGAGAGGACGAATAATTGTGAATTTCCGGAGATTCGGAGACTGATTTGAGGGAAAATTGCCCAAAGCAGTCGTGTATTTTCCGGATCTAAATTCGTTTTTGGACGTACACTCTTCCATGCTCAATCGATCTCGCAAGCACTGCAATACTCCTTTTATAAATAATTGTATAAGGTAACTCCAGGCAATTTAACACTGCAGGCAATTTGGCACGTTTGTCAGATTTCGTATTTCCGGTGCTCACTGAGCATCAGTCGCCCTCGGGTCATGTTGGGGGTATTAAAAGGAAAATTTCGGTCTCTTTCCTATCCATTTAGCCCTTAAAACCACTCTCCTACAACACTTTGAACTTTCACTTACTGATTTTTTCACCATTTTCTTATTTCACTTTTCACACTCAACCTAAAAAATTAAGAGTAAATAATTTTTTATCCCACTCAAATTGCTCTTTTTCGCATCAAAAATAAGTGAAGCCAATGTGGCCCTTTATGCGATTATAAATGGAAAGACTGAGTGAAATCCTTGTTTAAAAGTTTTGTATGAATATCAAAGGGAACATGATTGAGAGTTTATTCCAATGCCAATTTCATCGTTCTGGTAGACGTATATAGGCTGTAACGAATGATTAAGAAATCGTACCAAATTGACTGCACGTGTAGTGCATTTGGTCCTTTTGTGTATTTTTTTTTTTAATTAAGATTTTTAATAGGTTTACGTGGTCGGATGCTAACTATTGAGATGGTTTCTGATATAGGTATTGAGCTAAGCTTTAAGATACTGTTTGGAGAATTTCAAAATTCTAAGTCTATCATAGTCAAATTCTCGAAAAACTCTTAGGGAAAGGCGTATTGGATGCAGTTACCTTATACTTACTGATGATAAAATATACTAAGTCAGCAATCAATAAGAGTTTCATTTATCACTTGTGTCACTATTCAATGTTACATCGTTTGAAAATTATTCGATCAGATTTTGTGTTATTAAATTTGATTATAGGGGAGAGAGGGGCAGATAGGCAGAGTTTTCACAAAATAATTTTTTTTTCACAAGAAAATCAAAATATAGCCAATATTGAAGTTTATTATATGAAAGTACTCGCTCTCACGAGTACACAACAATTTTTATTTCTTTAAAATATTAATTATTTTTTGCCAAATTAACGTTTATATTCGGCCGAAAAATTATCGACAATGTGCCCCCCAGCGGAGGTAAGTTGACAATCAGACGGGGCGAGTTGGTAGCAGGGAAATTTAACAATATTTATTATCTTTTCACATATCTTTCAATACATTTCAATCCATTAAACACAATATAAACGCTAGAACAAAAATAATCAAGTGCAACACAACAAAATTAGTGCATAAATACGGAATCATTGACAATTATGACATATCCAAAATACCGACATCCCTTCATATTTAACTTTTCTAATAGCAATTAGAATGACTTCTTTATGTGTAGTGGCTCGAGCCGTTGTTCTTTTGCGATTTCTGACCATTTCTGAAAAAAAGTATATGTTACACAGTATGCCAACATGCCCCCAGAAATCTCTGCCAACTTACCTCCCATTGAATAACATGACAACAAATAATATAAAACAAAAACTACTTGACTATTCAAAAAAATTTTTTTACAAAAATATAGAGGTGGTTAAACTCTATATGACACATTATTAAAAATTATTGTATACCAATATGGGTTTGAAGAAAAACGAAATTTTCTGAACAATCTTTTTTTTTCCGATCAGCTAAATATTTTAAACTCACCTCATTCCTCTGCAAACAGCGCTGGACATCCGGTACTCAGGACAAATATGTATCGTGGTAATGTACACAAATTGCCCTGAACGCCATCTCCGTACATCGCACGAATTAGGAGATATTTAGAGTTTGCCAACTTACCCACACTGACAACCTGCCCCTCTCTCCCCTATTTGGTCAGACCGTATACCAACAAAATTACTCACAAAAAGGATAAACATATAATGTTATCCGGCTGAGTGAATTTGTGAGAAAAAAAATCACGCCAATTTCGCTTTCAAACCATAAACTTGTATGACAATGTGATTTTGCACGAAGGGAATATGGATAATCGGTCAGTTTGTAAATACGAGCATGGAAGTACAGGAAAAAAACAGCTTAGACACTTGTATACGTGATGAGTATACCCTCATACTGTGAACGAGCACAATTGCATTAGCGCTTCGGCAAATTTGATCGTCCGATATTAATGGAGACATGGTAACGCGAAGCAAGAAATAGTGGAGAAGCAATGATATAGCGAGGAGAATGTGTGTATGTGCATACGGGGAAGAGTTATAGCGCAAGGGAGCATCGAACAGGACGCGCTAATTATTTGCTGCGAGTCTGCTAGTGCACAATCCATGCGCTTGTACACTATACATATAGCCGCATGGCAAAACCGAGCGACTTGGTACGAAATGCAGGAGTGGCGGGCGGAATGCATATGCACACATGTGCGCGCCTCTGCTCTCGAGGATGCAGTCGTGCTTTTTGCCCCAAGCCGCACGGGTCCTATGGGAAGAGACAGTCGCGGCTGGCAGCCAACTCAAAGACGACCCGCAAGCATTTCCGATACGAGAGCGAGCCGCGCCGCGCGTCAAGTGCCAAGATCGACAGATTGGCCTGCTCGAGCTGCTTCCTCCTGCACACACTTATTATATGTACTCGCAACTCGCTCTCGCTCGCTCACACTCAATCGGGACTTTGCACACAATTTACATTTCGATACATCCGACTGTCTTTGGGCTTTTTAAATACAGTCACGCCCGTGCGATCGGTCCGATTTTTACGAGCTCATACCGTTCATACCAAGTATTACCTCCCACTGTATATACGAGTTTGATTGTATATCCAACTTCGTTAGGCTAAACTTGAGTCCACTCTGGTGTTGACATTTTCAAACTAATCAAAGACAATTATATATGCTGTTTTCGGATATAAACGTTACCATCAAAGGTTTCTCGGGCACTATAATGTTCTTAGGAAATAAATTGACGATGTAACGTCAGAGACAGCTAAAGCTTCGTCTTCTTTCTGTTTTCTCTTCGTTATGAAAAAAAGTATCTTCTAACCAATTCATTAGAGTGGCATTTCACTTCCAGTCTCGGCAAAATACGGACGGGACAATTTGCTGTGAGCTTTTCATTTTGCGTCGTTCCAACCGTGGGTACATTTAATACATTTTAAAAACTTTCTCAAAACTGCGAGTATTTTTGTGCGCGCGCGCGCACGAGTTGATTTGGTAAACTATATACGTGCCGGTAGGTAATTTTCCGGATGTCGTTGTAGTACTAAAAAAAAAGAGCACGAGCTGCCACGTGAAGAGTATCTGCTGTGAGAAAGAGGAAGTGAGCGGAAGAGAGAAACGTTCCACATTGATCCGAGCTCGAGCAAGAGAGAGAGAGAGAGAGAGAGATAGAGAGAGAGAGAGAGAGATAGAGAGAGAGAGAGAGAGAGAGAGAGAGAGAGAGAGGAGGGAGGAGGAGAAAAAAAAATTAAGTACATAAGTAAGCAAAAGGGTGGCTTCTCGTCGAAGAGTCCGCTCGAGGCGGAGCAGCAGAAAAAATAAAGGAGCTGGACGGAAGAGAAAAAGAGAGGCAAGGATAGTTGCAACGGGCGTTTGCAGGTGTAGAACAGAGGTCGAGATATCGAGTGGGAGTATTAGAGCTTGCATGCGCGCCGAGCCAGGGGAGAAAGGGTTTTCGTAGTTCGCGATATTCCCTCTCTCTCTCTTCTGCTCTATGGCTGTATATGTACTGCTATATAACTATGCCCAGGCCCAGCCAGCAGACAAGGAGCGACTGCTCTGCGACTCACCTATATTTCAACGTGGATGGGCTCCCGAGCAAGAGAGACGGATTATAGTTCGGATTCAGCGTACGAACAGAAGGAGACGTACTAGTTGGATTTAGTTTCGAACTCGAGTGAATAGAAAAATTTAGATTAATGATTGGGAGGCCGCGCATAATGGAGAGCCCGCTGGGGCAGATTTCTACCTATACGTATACAGATTGCGCACACACTACTCATTCTACCGAACGTTTCTCATCAATTGCTCCTTGTTTATAGCATGTGTACTGATATCTGTTTGATTCTAATATTATTTTCATATAGTTTTTCATACGGGTAATATCGTTAGGTGGGTAAAATGGCCACCTAGTTTTTATTGGAGAATGAAATGTCCATAAGGAGGGATCAATTTGGCGTTGTTAATACATATTTCTTTTACCAAAAATTGAAAGTCTTTTACCTACTACTAAATAAATATAACAAAATGTGCCAGAGCATAAAATAAAAGTATTCGACGTGATGAACAAGATTCCGATGTAATTCTAGCCTCAACATAATTTCTTGTATGTTAAAATCACGTAAACATGTTTCTTGGACTATACGGGCGGTGAAACGGCCATTACCTATCTTACTCCATTTTCCTCTATTGGGTCGTTTTACCGGCATAATCCGGGAACCATGTCGACGTGATTTTAACGCACGAAGAATTATGTTGGCACAAAAATCCCACCGGGATCTTGGTGGAGCACGTCGAATACTCCAATTTTATGCCCTAGCACATTTTCAACCGTTGTATTGTTCCATGCTTATCGTACTTTCCCCCAACGTCGGCGCTTCACCTGAATAGGCTGGGAAAACGGCCACTGTTGGAGCATTTTTTACTTACACGAAGTAAAAGGGTTAAAACTGTAATGGGTCGGATGAAAAAGTTAAAAAGAGTATACCTTAAGAGAATTTGCAGTCAAAAAGCTTGGCAAGAAGTGTGAAACAATTGAAAGTTAATAATCCCTCAGGATGGCCATAATGTTCGCAGACAGGTCGATTCAACGTGCGCGCAACACTTGTACTGCATCTGATGAAGTTGAGGCGCGCGGCGGAAGAGTAAAGTAATTGCGCGCAATATTGATTGCAAGGATTCTCACCTACAGACACGGTGGGTGAGCTCGAAGAATGCCGCCCGGTGTTCTCCAATAAATAAGATGTCGATGGCAATGAAATTGGGCCGCGTAGTCGAATCACGGCAAATGCAGCGAGCCACGAATGTATATATATATATATAGACGGATACTCGCGCTACGATCCTTATTTCCTTATATAAAAAAGTGATGGCCTTTAGAGTGAAGGCATTAACTCGTGATTTGATTGGTGTAGATCTAACCACGTGATTTGTAGTGGGGTGTATATAGATGTAGAGTGATAGATGTATATATAGATAGAGAGTAGCCGATGACATGATATTATAGGTTAGCATAGTCAGTTTCTTTGATGATGCTGTCATAAGTATTGACAATTTATTTTCAAAACTATAATTGTAGGTATGTGAATTTGATTGATGGTACGTGGATATTTTAGGCTACCTTTTAGTTTTGAACAGTTGTCGGATTGGATAACTCTGTTAGGTTAAGATGCCTGATTTGCAAGTTTTATGTGTTATGTGGTTTGATGATTAGTTTAGTGTTAAAAATCTGAAATCGTCTTGCGAGCTCAAGTGTCGATAACTCAGGATTATTTAGATAAAAGGAGAAGTCAGTGCTCGATAGTTCTTTCTAATACTCTTATACAGTTTTTACATGGATCATAAGAATGTAGGGTTCGGTTATTCATTTAGCTTTTAGAAATTTGCATCATTTCAATGAATTGAGATGTATGTACGTCACAACGATTATGGTCATGAATCGTGGAAACAATAAATGAAATATGATTTTGAAACGCATACATGTAGATCGCGCGCAGCGCGTTTGATGTAGCTAGTTGTTGTATAATCCTCTTATAGTGCGCGCGACAATGCTGAGTGGGGAGATAAGCCTATTTGAAAGTGAATAAAAAAAACTCGCACGCGCTCAACGTATGATGAATCGTTAGAATCTTTTTGGCGAACGCATTTGAAAAGCTTTTCGCGCGCATTAGCCTCAAATCTCTGAGTGCGCTTTTGAAACCACGAAAAACACTCGTAATGCAAATCCGTACCCTCTGCAGCTTCGCAATTAATAGAGATACGATAACGTATGACACTCGTCTTTTGTCCAAGGTAAAATTCATCTCGGGGTTGATAATTGTGAATAGCTCGAGAACAGAATTATAATCTTTGTCCTACGTGGAGTTTTCGGAGGTGTTGATGATTTGAAAAAGAGAATGCCGGGTATTAGTGAGTGCATTTTTCAAACGTGTACGAAGCTTGACTTGTCGCGCATTGCCAAAAAAGTCAAAGGGGGATAAGCGCGCGAAAGGTGATTCACGTATATATATATATATATATATATATATATATATATATATATATATATATATATATATATATATATATATATATATATAGATATATATAGATCCTGTCGTAATGTACACACCATTATTTGGATCCAATCAATTTGACCAGATTCGCGGATTTTCGAGCGAAAAATTAGCCGTATCCTGTTGGTGGATGTATTACTAAGTTTATTTAATAATTCAGCTGTTAAGCAGCAGCTGATAATTGGATCATGAAATTGGAGTCGTGTTTTGTAACAGTGCGCGGTTGAAAAGCGGGGAAACAACGTCGCTGATGATCAAGCAGAGAGGGAGATAGAATGTGCGAATGTACGTGCTCGGAGGTATAGCAACTGGTACGTCGGTCGAGGCCGAGCGTACTTGCA
Source organism: Aphelinus atriplicis (assembly GCA_020882685.1). Taxonomy (NCBI): domain Eukaryota; kingdom Metazoa; phylum Arthropoda; class Insecta; order Hymenoptera; family Aphelinidae; genus Aphelinus; species Aphelinus atriplicis. The sequence continues at coordinate 46,102,347 of CM037076.1, read as the reverse complement.
AGTCTACAAGAGCCTCGAATCGAATACACGAGCAAGGGGACGAAGTGACATGCATGCGCCTGTACAGCAGAGCGCGCGCGCGAACCTAAACTCCCGCAGCAAGCTCAGTTTTGGCAACCACCAGCCCCTTTCTCTCGCTCGCTCGCTCCCTAGCTTACCTCTTCATTACAGCACCTCCTGCGCACCTACATGTACCCCCCGACATACGCATCATTTTCATGATTAACCTCTATTGCATTTTATCATTCATTATTATATGTGACATTTTCGTGTGTAATTCGAGTCATTCGAACCGCACGGGCATGTTGTGCGTGAATAATGCATGAAAAAAGCTCGACAAGTAAATGTTCATCCGTTCGATTGTTTTTCAGTCGAGCGAGCGCTGGATTCGAACGGTATTTCGCCGTTCGCGCCGGGCCTGCATTTATTCCTGTATTTATTCACGGGCAGTTGACTCTTCCGCGTGATTAGAGTATGGGGGCTGTGCTTATTATGCACATAGTATTGCCGGAATAGGCGACGGGGGTGAAATCGGCGGGTTGGAATTGTCAATAATCGTTCGCGGCTGCTGCGATGCCAATTGCATGGCAAGTGTCTCGGTGCGCAACCCAAGAGACGAAGGGTTTTTTTACCCCTTGGGATTCCAGGGTATGGTTATGTGAAAATGAAATGTTGGTCGCGCGCGTAGCTGGGAATGCGCGTAGCAGTGCATCGCAGCTGTGCGCAAGAATGCCGAGGGGATATGAATGTTAATGTTGTCGGAGGCGAAATCGGAGCGGAATGCAGCTGGAAGGGAGCTGGTGCGCGCGCGGGCGGCGGAGCTGGTGTCGCGGCGCTTGGGCCCAGCGGAGAGCGGCGCACCGACCGAGCTCTCGCCCGGAAAGCCGGCGCTGCGGAGCCCGCGCGAGAGAGCTCGAGAGCAGGCGTCGCGCGGCGGGAGGGGGGCACCAACACGGCCGGAGCAAGAGAGCGAGCAGCTCCGTCCGTGCGCGGCTCGCCGGTCAATACTGCAGGAAGGCGCGCGCAGGCATCGGCGGCGGCGCGCACTTTCCCCGCGGGTGGTGTGCCTGTGTGTGTGAGCAGCCAGCCAGCCAGCGGAGCACAGCGGAGCGCCGGAGAAAGAGCGAGACGGAGAATCGCTGCCGCCGCCGCCGCCGCCGCCGCCACCGCCGCCACCGCCGCGCGCGCGCGCGAGAGAGAGAGACTGCCAGCGGCGGAGCGGAGCACAGCGGAGCAGAGCCGAGCGGGCAGTGCGTGCGCGTCGCAGCGTGCGGGACGAGCGTCAGCCGTCATCTCGCGCGCCCGCAGCAATTCCCATATACTTACTTAGCTCCGTGCACGCATACGCGCGCGCGTCGTGTCGTATTAACCTGCTGCAGCTTGGTGCAGCTTGGTGCAGCCGAGAGCTATCGCGGTGCAGTGTACGTCGGGGTGAGAGAGCCGGGGCCCGCGAGTGGCAGTGCGAGTGAGTGCGGCGGCGGAGGCTGCACCGCGCGCGAGCATGTGATGCGCGGCCAGGGCTGAGCTGTTGGCCCGCGGAGAGCAGCCAGATGCAGCCGAGCCGGGATGCGGCCGCGCGCTGAAGCCCTCCCACACTAGCCCGCGCACCCACGCCTCGCAGCCCCATCACCGAAGCAGCATGGGCCCGAGCCTGCCAGCCGCCCTACTCGTCCTCGTCGTCGCCACCGGTTAGTGCACCAGCACCCACGCACAAACCCCTCCCCCCCCCCCCACACACACCTTACCCACCTTACCCACCTTACCCACCTTCTCCTCCCTCCACAACTACCCCGCAGCAGCAGCAGCTTCCTTCTTTTTCTTTATTTACGCCTTACCTCTTCCCGGGTCCCGACACTCCCGACACTCCCGCGCCCGACTCGACTAATTATGCGACAACGATGTTTTACACTCTGCCGCTCTTCTCTCTCTCTCTCTCTCTGCGCACTGCTCGTCCACCGATGTCCTTCCTGCTCGCGCCCCGTTACTGCGTTGCCTCTCCTCTCTCTCTCTCTCTCTCCCGCACACGGCCACTCTGTTTCCCTCATTCCGCTTCTTTATTTTCCTTTTTGAGCTGCCCACGAGCCACGACAAATTAGGACTTTACCCATTTCTACTCGCCCCTGTCCTTCATCCCGGCTCCACTAATTTACACAACTTGTTAGTTCGCCGCCCAGACCCGCCGCGCGTGCTCCTGCACTTGTATATACCAAGCTCCGACACACTCACTACCACACAATTTCATTCCGCATTTCGCTTATCCGAATCCTCCGCGTTTGCGTTTATCCGCCGCAGATTCATCCCTGATGCTCTCCTTTGATAATCCTATATCTGATTCAACTCGACGTGTACTCGCGTAATACATACGCTGCAATGTTTAAATCATCAGCGTATTGTGTAAATATACAAACGCACATTTCACGTTGCAATCTCACAACGAAAACTTTATCCTCGAACGTTTCGTATTGTAATCTTCACCCGACGATTTGCTCGTAATCCTCCTGAAATCCTCGTTCAACAGTTATCGAAATAATTGTATGAAATAGCCCAATCAAAGCCTCTTGAATTATTCACTGTATTATCGTAAATCTTACCAGGACGCAAGTGCCATCAAACTCGCTATGCGATTCCATTTTTGGAGCAGACATGAAGGATTTGGCTCGTAATATGACATTATGACACTCATTTTGTAGAGTTCGTCGTTGTTACACCTGTTTGCCGTCTCTCATCGTGATAAGCTGAAAATATTTCACGTTCCTGTGCGTATTCATGATGAAAAAATATCAAGATTAGTTGTTCCAGATGAAAATTAATAATTGCGTCTCGATTTATCGAATTTTTTACGAGTCATATATTTTATGATTACGCCTGTAAAAACGGGAAATCGGCTTTTTTATTTGTTTTATAGATAATTTTTACCCGAACTCTAAAAAAATCACACTCATATTTTGATGATGCAACTTTGTGAGATGGTTCAAGGGTACAATAGCTTCCAACTACAGCCATGAAGTCTAATGTTTTAATTTCCATGATATATTCTGTCAATTCATTCAATTTTATATACATTCACGGTATATCTATATTTATGGCTTTTTGTATATACAGATATATTGTTCATGCTTAAAGTACAACGTGTTTGTCAGGATATCTTCGGGAAAACATTAAGTTAGACTGTATGGCTCGATATATAAACTCCTAGGGTACCTGAGATTCACCTTACAAAGTTTCATTGTGATTAGTTTCCCAAAAGTTGTGCCCTCCTAGCCAGTATTATTTCATAATTTTATGATTGATATACTGCTAGTATTGATAACATGTTTTCAACATGGTATTCTATTATTCAGAGCTTCATATTTTTCGAGAGCCCTGGTTTCGAGTTTTTTAGAATCCATATACTTTTATTAGTAGAACTTATAAAACTATTCTTATTATAGAACTTCCTTTCAGAGTGGAAATGCATGATGAATAATAAATTTATCGAGATTATTCTTGCCTCTTGATAAATACTTTTGATTTACTACTGGATAAGAGTTTAAACAACGCTTTATGCCTTGCATTTCGCTGGAAAGTAACATTTCCGAACTCCCGACTATATTTAGCTGTAAAAACAAACTTGTACAATCCTTTCGAAGCGACCTTCTTATAAATACGTACGTTAGAGTGGATGAAAGGTTTTACGTATGACTACTACTCATATCACTATTTCTAAAAATTGGTCTACTTTGGTTCATGTTACTGTGATATCTAGTAAACTCGATTTTGAAGTTCCTGTATCATCGCTTGAAAACTATTCCAATGAACCTTTTGCACGAATCGTCCTTCTTTGCTGTTTCATAATTATAATTAGTTGTCAAATTTTCTCGTATTATCTATATCAAAACTGAAAATTTTGCTCTCGGCTTATTCTACTATATCATTTGATTGATTATCCTATTTCGTTTTAATCGAATATAAATTGTATAACATAATAAATGGTTAACCTTCAATATTCTATTACCATTGTATAAAAGACTTCATATCAGTTTATAAAATGAATGAATGTGCTAATAAATATCGAAAATCTATTATGAAAAACAAACATATTAGTCACTAAAATAAAATGTTTCTATAAAGGAGTACTTTTTTATCATCAAACTCCATTATAATACGATTTAGAAGAAGAGTGAGAAAATGCTGGGCCTGGGATTCATTTGTCAAAATTTGAACTGGGAAAACGTCACTGACGCGTTCGTATATTATAGGCTTTTTGCTCCACGGCGTCATTCAGGGGCGCGCTGGCCGAAACCTGAAATAAAAGTATAAATTACCATCGTAGAAGTTGTTCAGAAATTTTCAAATACTGAAATACGTGATCAATTAAATGATTATTCCATAACATGTGAATGTTTTGAAGAATGTGGAAGTGGAAGCATTTTTTCCGGATTTGTTAATATTAATTATCTGAAAAATTACGTGAAAAATATTTGAAAAATAATTCACATGGTTTTCTATAAAGAGGGAGAACATAGAGCTGAATTGTGATCCATCAGAGGTTAGTGAAATTTGTAAAAGAAAGTTGCTTTTTGATTTGTAATATCAAATCTAATTCAGCTTATTGAAGTAAAAACACTTACAAGCTTTACACTATGAAATAATCATCGAATATAATATCAAGTCGTTGAAAAATCAGAAATAAATTTCGGAGCACTTGTGACATACCTCTACTGCTCGAAAAATCCACACCTCTCGAAACATCTGGATTTTTATTACTAAAAAGTTTTCGATTTGCTCATGCATTCCTATGTCAAGTTGTGAGCCCAGAATTCGGCCATATTGGCTGTGACGTCAAAAATTGAAAAGCTTGATCCATGTGTATAGATTGAGAACAACGAGCGTAATATTAGTATAAGAAGACTAATGAAATTGAAGCAATTCAACTCAACTCCGATCAAATTAAAAAGCCATTGAAGGATATTTGAAATAAGCTATTGTTAACAAAAAATTAAGAAAATGATACACATATATCCATACATTATATGCGCTGCATCTATGTTGATAGATTTTTTCAGGGGATACACACATTTTTGTAAGTTGAAACAAAACATTGAAACAAAATAGCATAAAAATCGTTTTAACGATTTAAGACGTCTTAAACTATCAAAGAGAACGAAAAATCTCGGAAACGCAGATACAATTTTTGTGTTACAGGAATTTCTTGCTAAAAAAAGCTGAAGCATTTACCGCTTATCGTAAGCCTTCGTGTATAATTTTTTGTCACTCAGTTTATTTCTTCTTTTTGCACTTCCTTCCTAATTTTTTCTCCAACTCATTCAAGACCTTTCTTCTTCAAGCCGTTCTTTTTTGGCCAAGTCATTATTCAAATTACATTTCTAAAGATCCTCTTTGTAGCGAAAAAAACTAAAACTCTTACGTATAGAACATTATTATATTTTTCATCGTGTCATATTCTTCTCTTCAGGAAAGATTAACAGAAGCATAAGCCGTAAAATGTTTACCGCAATGTTAAGGGCAACATACTGTCAAGTCTTTGATAAAGTTCTCATCTGAAAATATATACATTATGTATCGTCAAGATTTCAAACAGCCCTAGAATTATCGCCCCATTCCTGTTTGCACTTTTCCCTCGACGACGCAAACCACACAGAATAGACGTTGCACCTATCTATTTTAGCAGAGTTCACGTCCTCATATCAAATTACTATCAACCTCTCTCTCTCTCTCTCTCTCTCTCTCTCTCTCTCTCTCTCTCTCTCTCTCTCTCTCTCCACATTTGCCTGTGTCTTCGGATGCAATAGAGAGCTGAGGTAATCTCACGAATAGAGAAAACAATGGTGCTCGCCGAATTGTAAAATTGCATCTCATTAGTGAAACACGTTAATCAAAATGAATCGTAAAGAGGAGGTGACTATCGCGTTAGTAATTGAAAATCATTCCCAATTTATATTTTAACGAGATCAAAGTGTAATAGTGACATCGCTTGTTGTCGCGAGGTCCTATCGCGTAATGAAAAATCGATCGACTCGAATTGATCAGTCCGAATAAGTTGATGAGCAACGACGCCAGAATGTATGTACACAGCATTTAAGGTTAGAAAGGCATTGGAGGTGGGTGCGCGCGGGGGCTGTGCCAGGCGAGGTCGCGTCGCACGCGCAGAGCGCGAGTTCGGTCAAGGAAGCAACGACGCGACGATCGGGGAAAAAAGAGTGCAGCAGCCGTGCGCCGCGGCGTGAAGTGCAGTGTTGCGCCCGGGACAATGATTCGGGGATGTCGCGGGTAAAATTCGAGGCGATTGCGGTCGCGATGCCAAGTTTTATATCGTGTACATAAGTAGCGGCTTTCGTCGTCGTCGTCGTCGTCGTCGTCGTCGTCGTCGTCGTCGTCGGTCGGTATAATTTTTTTGGGTGGCTCGGGCGCGCAGCTCCTCTTCGTACTCGGGCTTCTTTGGGAGCGCGCGTGCACGTAAACACGCCGCCGGCCCAGCAAGTAGCAGCGATATACCCATACCTCTGCGCAGCATCCTACACATACATACACACACACACACTGGCAACGCGTCGCGCGCACCCAACGCCTGCTCCTTTTTCACCCTCGATCATTCCTCTCTCTTTTAGCTCCTATACCCAATGCACACTTGTACATGGCCGTACTCCTTTTGGCGCCCAACTCCTCCGCGTCCTCCCGCAGCTCTCTCGCATACACACACACACACACACACACACACACACACACACCACACCACACCACACACACCACACCACACATATACATACACATACATCTATATATCGCGCGAGCTCGGCTTTGTGGTATCGGTCAGAGTCGGAGAGCTGCTGCGGCCCTTTTTTCCGATGGCTCGAGCGCCGCGCCTCTTATGGTCGGCGCTCTTTCTCTCTCTCTCTCTCTCTTCTTGCTCCTCTTCTTCTTCTTCTCCTCCTCCACCTCCTGCTCCTCCTCCGCTTCGTACTTGGGGACGGGGACGACGACGTCGTCCTGCAGCTTTTATGCTGTGGCTCCCAATCGCCTCCTCTTTATTTCTTCCTCTATCCTTAGCCCCTCTCCTCTCATCGGCTCTCCTACTCTTTTTCTCTTTCCGATCATCTCATTCTTTCTCTCTCTTTCTCTCTCTCTTTTTCTCGGACGTTCGACTGCTTTAGGGATAAGTGGAACGCGTGAAATTGATTGTTTTTTTTCCTTCGAGCTCGCTTCCTCCTGCCTTTCTCCGCCTTTTTCTTGTTTAGCTGGGCGTTGCTCTTACTCTTTCTCTCATTGCTGCGGTTATACACGAGGCCATATACTTTTGTTTTCCGTTCGGCGGAGGCGGTGGCGGCGGCTTTTTGCCATGTAATGCGCGCATTCGTGTTTGTGCTGGTGCAGCTGCCCACAGGGGCACTCGGCCGCGCGCGCGCGTGCGCCCGCTCGCGACCACGAGAATTTCTCTCTTTTCTTCCCGTTCCGCTTCTTTCTTCTCTCTGCGCGCGCGTGTTTGAGGGCTCGTTACGTGAAGCGCGCCGTTTAAATTACGCAGAAATTGAAATTTTTCATAACTCTATGACTCGTCGAGGGCCTTTGTCGCGCCTCCGTTATTACTTCACGTGACTTTGTTATATACGCATACCGTCGGCGCCCCGTTCACTTTTTTAAATTCGTAATTCTGATGAGTTTGCTTTTTGATTTACGTCCGAGACCCGATTGTGGCTTCCATTCCCTCTTTATCATTCATAAGTAAAACTTTTACTTCAAAATTATAGGGATATTCTTGAAGAATGAACAAGAATGTATATACTTGTGTGATTATTATGACGATTGACGTTTGCTTTCTCAAAGAAAAAGACTTTGACGTGGTAAAAATCGACCTCTAATTTAATCAGACCTCGGGACTCTCAGTTTTTTTATCTACGGATCTAAAAACATGGAAACCCAAAAATGTTTGTATGTACGTACGTACAAGTTCATTTCCAGTAAAGTACTTTTGACGACAAAGGACAGAGTATCTTTGTATTTTCTATAGTAGCAGTTGTTGATATGAACAAGTCTGTGTGGTATATGATCAAACTATAAGTAATAATTACGTCGAACTAAATAAAGAGTAGAATTCCGTAATGTTGGATGATTTACCTATACAAAATGATGGTAATTTTTTTAAGTTTGGCACTCAAATGTAGGACAATGGTGTGCTCAGTAGCTGATTAATCATTAAATGGAATTATTGATATATAATAGTGTATTATGATTACCTGAGCGAGATTAGGTGACTTCGGCACGAAAAACGTTTGCGACCCGAGTGCAGCTTGGGTTGCAAGTTTACACGTGCCGAAATAGTCTATATGAGACAGGTGCATATACTATTTATCGTACCCCGCGAGTGAAGAAATGCCATTCGTTATTAACGCCAGGACCCAAAGTTGACACCCTGGGACAAAAATATCATTCTGATCGAGCTTTAATGGAAAGGATGGATGAATCCTAGAAATATTCAGTAAAACATATGATTGGTAATCCGATTATTTTAGACATTCACGAATTAATTTTTTCGTATCGTTGAAAATAATTTTAAATAATATATAAACGAATCTAACTAGCTTTTCTGGGAACTAGTATTTGATGCATTTATTTATGCGAGGCAGGTGGGTTAGAGCCATTACATCAATTAAAATATTCACCTCTGCTATCTTTTTCATAGACTTTAGTTCTGAATATGCATACTCCAGAATACACAAAGTTCCTTATTTTGCGTGCTCGTATACCGCCAAGCAAAATTTAAAACATTAATTTGATGTTAATTGTCTTGAATTAAGCTTCTTCTTCTTTACTTATTAGAAAAAAATTACCATAATTTTCAAGTAAAATTTATTTCTTCGAAACATGTTACAAGTGTTACAGTTATTATCATATGATTCATTCTCACCGCTACTTAATGATTACAATATCATCCAAATGTCGGACATGATGTCGGAATTATAAATCTATTCTCGATTCAACTTCCGATTGGATAGAACGAAATACTCGATATTTTTCATAAATTCATAATAGGAAATCTACAAGACATAAACGAATTGTATTAATTTGCGATAATTCAATTAAGGAGGAATGCAAAAAATGTTAAAACATAGTTTTTTATTCTGCTGTTTCACGATAGTACCTGAATGATTTTCCGAATTATTGAGTTTTACGCCGCGCAGTCCAATATCCGAAAGCCATCAAGATTCAATATCGTTGTGGCTCTTCATCTATAATATAGCGTACAACAGCGGCGGCAGCAGCAGCAGCAGCAGCAGCAGCAGCAGCAGAAGTCTAATTTGATTGGTATGAAGTGGGCCGATATATATCAGTTGCCGTCCGTAAAAACCACGTCTCTCTCCCAAAACCTCGGTTTCCAATTAAAAAGACAGCATGTGAGGGGGCAACGACCGCGACGAGAGGAATGCAGAATCAATGGGAGGGAAGGAAAGATCTGTTGTGCATACACAGGCATATATGTGTGTGCGCGCGCGCGCGCGTGTGTGACATGGGCATGAAAATCGCCGGATCTGGCTGATGCATGCAGGTTCGCGTTGGCGGCCCCTTTTCTGCAGCTGCGCGCGTATTGTTTCCCGCTGGCTGCAGCAGCTCCTTTTGGTCGAGTGCGGGGCGCATCGTGTGTGTGCAGCCAAGCGCAGCCAGAGATTTCAATGGATTTGTGTACAACTCGAGCGAGTACGGCAATATTATCGCATGCTAAAGTGGCCTCCGCGAGCTTTTAAGTGCGGCTCTTGCGCAACTGTGTGCGTGAGAGCGTGCGTGCACGTGCGTACGCGCGTGGCTGCTCTCTCGGGCCATCTGCACTTTATTTACAAGCGCCATATCTAAAATCGGCGGGATTCCACTGCGTCGTCATCCTCGTCGACGTATGCGGCCAATTTTTGTTTACGACTTGCAGCTTTAAAAATGTGTCGTCATTTCCATGATGTGCTTCATTCAATAAGTATATATCCGCGCTGAGAACACCGAGTGCGGAAGTTGTCCAACAAAAGCTGTATGAACTCTAACGATTTCTGAACTTATTCCAAATCTTTTTTTCTTGTTTAGTAAATATCTTGATCGATTCCAAAAAATTAATCTCAATCATTTGAGATTATTTCGAATCTTGAATGTCTGGCTGATTTCTGAGTCTGGTGCATGATGAAAAAAATATATCAAGATTGCGGTATCTATGACTATTTCCAAATTATATTGCATACTTCAATCTGAATTGACAGCAATTCATGATAGTACTTTTCTTGAAGGAATCAACATAGAAATTCTGATCAAGTATTTTTTTAAATTATATTCAGAGCCCAATATGCTCTGGTTATCTGACTATCAGAAGCCTACCTGGGAGAGGTGATATTAGTTATTTTCAATATCGATCAGCCAACGATGAAATTTATTATGTAGGGAATTGATAGTAATTCATTTGTTAATAAATCTAAGTATAATAAACGTAACATTTGAGTATATACATTTGTCAGATTTTTCATTTCTAGTTCAAACAAGCTCTAATACATCGAGTTGGGTATAAATTTTCGAAAACATGTACAAAATATGTTTAAAAATAGATATTCCTTAGATCTGAATCTATTGTTGTGTAGCCTTCAAGTTTTCATGTAGAATCTCTAATTAATTAGTCCAACTATCAATAGTCGATATCAATAATTAAAATGCATTTTGAATTATGGCCTTCTTACATGAAGACACTAACGATTGTTTTTCATGAATTTCTTTACGTAAGTATGAGTTATTAAAAATTTATCCAGCTTAATATGTAGCAAGATTTTTTTTTTTAAGTCTGTGTACGCGTTCACGAATAAAGTATTTTCGGAAGTTTAAAGAGAAAATAGGAAAGGATCAGCCACGAAAACACTTGCACAACTTTTATCGAATTCCTTATCAGACTCTGGAAATTTAGTTGAAGAAACTTAGTTTTTTTCCGTAGGAGCACTTAACTTTAAAAATGTTTGATACAATGAATGAAGATCATTTCATTTGAAAATTTGAAGTGTGTTTGCCTATCATCAGTACCGTACCTAGATGCAGAATATGTGCGTTTTCAACAATTTCCTCATCAATTTTCGGAATTATTCACAGCTTGCTGGTAGTTATAAATAAAATGATAATATCTCAGTATAAAGTCGTAATTTTTTATCTGAAATTTCAGTCTTTGAGAACAAAATATACCATGATTAACGTTTTAGAAATCTCGAACAAAGTATCAACAACATCGATTAGCAAATTTGATTTTTTGGTTGTTTTTTTCTTAGAAGTAACCTTGCATGAATGATGTCTATGAATTCATCTACATGAGAATAATAAATCAAGAAAAAAATTTCATGACTGTCTTTGCGATATACCTATTTACGATTCAAATCGCATTTGAGTCCTTGAGTAAGTTGTCTATATACTGCAGAGCTGATCTGGAATGTAAATACAATTCTATTTCATTGTGTAACCATTTCTTACATTTATGAAATAGATTCCACTTCAATAATATTTTATTATTTTCGTTTTTAATGTTATTAGGATGAAAGTGAATTCAGCAATGTTATTCAACAATTGGCTTATAAAGAATGAGTTTTTCGATTAAAAAAATATAGGAAATTAAAAAAATGCAATTTGAAAACAGTTCTTTGAATAAAGTAATACGGCCTCTAAAAATATGTTCGTGCTTGAGACATTAAGCTTGATCCAGAAAATACATGGGTCAGAAGGACAAGTAGATATGTTCGAATTGTCGGTCGCGATCGTTTTCATAATTATGAATATGTATATCGAGATTTCACTTATTATAAATGCTATCGTAAACGTTTTCACCCACGTAGGATCTATTCATGCAGCTCAATAAATAATGAAAGCGCTTATATGATTAACAAGCCGAATTGGTTCTCTGTCGCGTATTCAACATATTATAATACATGAATTACGTACAAGAGCACCATATGCCGTATACATAATTCGAAATCGCTATTATATCGGGCAAAAGATTCAGTGGAGCGTACTGCATGACAATGAAATACACATAATACGTGCGCAGGTGTCGCCCTATCTCTTCAATGCGACTGCTTCATAACAGCGGCTTGACAATTTAAATTCGTCAACGTGGACGCACGGATTATTAAAAATTTGACAGCTCGCGTTAATCCTATCAGAGGGAATACGCAGCTTCATCTTCCTCTTCAACTCTCCCACCAATGCCCGCCTGTAAAGGTGAGCTCGATATGCTATTCGATGCAAATCGAAGAGCATATCGACGTGTCTTACGAAGAAAGACACATCTCAAACTGTCCGCGAAGAAAGACACATCTCAATTTGTCCGCGAAGAAAGACACAACTCGCAATCTAGCCGCGAAGAAAGACACAACTCGCAATCTAGCCACGAAGAAAGACACAACTCGCGTCTGTCTGCGGAAAAGACAGTTGGTGCACATCCCACAATTTTCCGAGGTAAAAAAATATATGGAATGAAAGCTTAGAATGAGTAGGTTATAATTGACAAAAAAAAACAAGTCTTTCCTACAGTTTAAACTCTTTTTTCGTTAATATTCGCGGGAGAATAATTCCGACATTTGTCTTTCTTCGCGGACAGATTGCGAGTTGTGTCTTTCTTCGTGGCTAGATTGCGAGTTGTGTCTTTCTTCGTGGCTAGATTGCGAGTTGTGTCTTTCTTCGCGGACAGATTCAGTTATGTGTCTTTCTTCGTAAGACACGTCGATATAATCTGCGCTGCTCTCCGAGAAACAAAGGGTTCCATTTATAATCGAGTTTCTGTTTGAATTCGAGAGGCAGTAGCATTGGCTCGGTCGACAGCCCCTGTGGATGATGACGCGACCCTGTGGAGGGTAAAAAATGAGAAACTGAAGCATCGAGAAGATCGGCTTTAGTATTGTATACATTCGTACCTTCTAATGGGTACATCGAAACGCTCCTCAGATTCCGGCCGCTGCTGCTGCTGCTGCTGCTGCTGTCGTCTCTGTTGTTCGCCCTTGTTTCCTTTTGCTTTTTCTTCGTTGGGTTTTACCTTGTCGGAGAGGCAGGAGAAGGAAGAAGATGGAAAAAATTAAGTTCCATGCGCTTATTTAGACCCTCCGTCGTCGATTTACCGGCTCCGGCGTTAGCTTTTTTTATTGTTGCTGGCTACACGAGTGCCAGCGCTGCTCAGTAAATGTGAATCGATGGAGAAACGAGAGAGGCTGGAGCTCGTTTTTTCTCGGTAGTATAGAATTTCTTTTGAATTGTTGAGACTTCTCTCGTTTTATTTCTTGCAGTCAATTACATAATGACGTACCGCCTCGTTAAACAGATTTGCATTGAATTAGTTTCACTTCCTTCACTTTTTATTCTCATCAATTCAAATAATAGTTTTCACATTCTATCATTGATAACATTTACATTTTCAAATATTTGATTTTGTAAATGAACAGAACAAATGACAATTGGTTATTACATTATTATTAACAATTAGCAATTTTGCAGGAAATTGTTGACTGTAAATAACAATGAAATAAGTTGTGATAAAAAATGTGTGCAATACCACACGTTGATCTACGTAATACTCATGTGTAAAAGTTTGTTTAGTCAGTCCTAGTAATCCTGAAACAATTATCTTCGCTGTAGTCGTGATAAGAAAAGGTTCAAATTATATGGCCCTAAAATCAACACAATTCTAATCTCAGAATGTATGAAATTCTGAGGATTTTTAATAAAATATAGATAAAAATTAGAGAGAAATATTTTTGCTTCTTGAAACCGCTAGGTTTTCAGAATATATCATTTTTTCTTGAGGAATGAAACGTATATGATACTATTATTATTACTATTTACGCCTTTTGGCCTTGAAGAACCTCGTTCTGGGCTTAAAGGTCTTGACGCACCAAGCTTGCTGAGTCAAAAAAGACTCGCTGCGACATATGTGCGTAACGTACTATAAAGTTTTAAGGCATATGAAGAGTGATTGAAATGTACGTATAAGAATTCACATTCACGAATTCTTTAGTTCAAGATATTCTCGAAAAAACTTTACCTAGTCTTCCCACGGGAATATTTTAAGAAAAAAACCAAAGCAACGCTTAGACCGCATTTGTAAAAATTTGCTCCAATAGAAACTAGCTTTACCTTTTGATGTACTCATTGACATCCTTGATGAAAAATCTCATTGGAACTAATAGGTTTTCATATTTCTTTCATTATTTATCTTCTAGAATTTTGATCATTCGTACGGTTATTAATATCGTACGTGCCATCACTTGCTGTACCGAAAATAATGGTTTTTTCAAGATTTTTGACGGCAGTTCTATATAGACTCACTCGAACAATGTGTAAAGTACTTTGCACGTGCATGAAACGAAATGTTGAGTTCGCTCAAGAGCACAAACGTATACTATGTCTTCTTGGACAATGTGTTCTACATTCTTACCCAAGCGACATCGGTTTTTTGACAGAATTTTCGAGTGAAATTGTATGTTTCTTCTGGACTTCTTGAATGTATTTTTTGCATGAAGCTAAAAAAATGTATGTACCCAACACTTGCTATTTAATTTTTTTATGAAAGCATTTCTATAAAAATTATTTTACTATAATCGATTTATTGAAAACAGTGATCTGTATGAATCCAGCGTTTAAATTTAGATCGAATTTTTCTCGATCTATTCTATTCTGATTTGATTAAGATTTTTATATTTCTATTTCTTACAAAATTATAAATATTTGGATATACTTACTTGTACTTAATAAGATAAGTGCAACCGTTGAACCCCAAAATTAGAATTTCTGCGCAACTGAATGTTAAAGGGCAGTTCAAGAGCTATCAGAAACCACCGCTATAACTATCATTTATCCATTTTCGTTCGTCACACGAATCGAAATTTGTGCTACTTATAACTCAACTCTATTAGTAACTACTACCTATATTTAGGTCTCCCAGCATAGGTCACTTACATCAATTCATATATTTCTACTATTTGACGTCTGCAAAACCAGCTTACATTAATATTTTTATCTATATCTAGTGATTAATCATGGATTGTGAATATTCAAAGTAAGGTACATGTACCCAATATGCGCCACCTAAGCGAGAAAGGTCACTACACAGCGTCAAATGAATATTTTCTAACATAATTGATGTCAAATGAAAGGTCTACTCAATACCTACAAAATGAGCCAAGTCTTTTTCAATTTGAACAGTTCTACGCTAAGATACCGTGGTTTAAAAAAAAAAAAATTTCGGGAAAAAATTTTTAGTGTACCCAATATGGCGCCACCCTGAAAATACTTCTTTTCATCAAATTTGAAGCATGAAGCATGTCTGAAATGAATAAAATACAAACAAAAAAGTATATTTCTGATATAATTTTATTGAAAGATACATTTTGTCTTTGATTAAACCATAGTACATAGATTATATGAACTTCTAACAATCTAAATCAAATCAAGTTTTTAGTTAAAATTCATGAAAAACCGTTGTTTTTGAATCAACAAAATTAACTTATGCAATATCTAATTCCAATATTAATCTCTCAAATTGATGAACACCCTTTTTAGTATAATTTTAAATATAATTGAGATGTTCTCATTGAAATAAAAGAGTTCAATTTTAAAAATGTCCGAGCCTATTCGAGACTAGCTATTGTCTTGATGGCAGAAAAATTCTGTCTGATGTTTTTTCCTAGACAGTACTTATAAACGCATAACCTCAAGATTTTTCTCGTTATAGGATAGCCAATATCTGCTAAGCGTTTAATTCGACTACATAATTCTTCATTCTGTACTGTCGTTAACGCATATGGTCGACTCATTTTCCTTTTTTCGGATATGTTTTGTTTGACATATCGTTGAAATGTTCGAAGTATATCGATACTATATCTTATATATAGTCGAAGCCATCCTCTGCGATATCTCACCAGTCTTGACCTGCTCCAGAGCTTGAACTAAATTTTCTTTCGACCCTGTTTGGCGGATATTTACCATGAATGGGTTGATTGTAGCAGCTGGAACAAGAAAATAGGGGTGGCGCATATTGGGTACATTTGATAAAAATAACGAAGAGCTATTGAAACGGTTGATAAAAAGAGCGTAAGATGAAAAAAAAAATTGGATGATGTAGATGGGATGTCAAGGAATCGAACGATATATCGCTCGATTTTTTTTGGCCCAGTTTAAGGGTATTAAAAACCGCTGCCAAGTGCCTTAGCAGTATGCTTTCTCAAAGAGGCTTCAACATCACCCACAAACGCGTCCCAAACCTGTATTTTCACCTTTCCACTAGCGTAGATACTATCATCTATTTTTCAAAAATTACAAAAAAATTATTTAATCAATTCAATTCGTATCTTTGTGACTGTGTAAAGTGTCGTTCTTTTTCAATTAACCAAACTATGTTGCGAGTGTTGATGTCTGACCGGCTCTCTTATTATTTGATCAAATGCAACAAAGCAAACTGTTCTAGGTTCTACACGATGCGAGACATTTGGACCTGCATAATTTTTCGATCAGTTCATCTTGTGACTGTCATACGGTTAAATGGCGGTCAAAATCGATCCGCACTGCCCTCAAGTCCGTATTTAGCACACTTGAAGACTCATTTTGATCATTTTCGACGGCAAAAGACACAAAATTTTCCCAACCTTCTCTATAGTACGTTGAAAATACTGGAAACGAAACTTACATCAATTTTTTTCCCCCTTAGCAACGGTTGCTAGGGCGGTGAACAACGGTTGCTAAGGAGCTAATTGGGAAGATTTTGTGTCCTTTGCCGTCGAAAATGATGGGAATGGGTCATAAATTAATGATTTCCAACCTTCGTAACTGTTGCTAGGGAGGTAAAACAACCGTTGCTATGGAGCAAGTACAACAATTCAGTGTCCTTGGCCATCGAGTGTGACTTAAAACTGATTTTCCGGCTTGCCCCAATGAGCACTCATAAGGATTTGTGAGAAAACACGTTAGGAACGGTTGCTAGGGAAATAACCAACGGATTTTGCTGAAAATTCAACTCGGACTAGAACTTGCCGCGATTAACCTGTGTGCAAAATTTCAAGACGATCGGACCATTCCTTCGAGAGTTATCGTGGACGAAAGAAACGAAAAAATAGACACCTTAACAACGGTTGCTAAGGAAATAAACAACGGATTTCGCTGAAAATTGAACTCGCCCGAGATTTTGCCGCGATTAACCTGTGTGCGAAATTTCAAGACGATCGGACCATTCCTTCGAGAGTTATCGTGGACGAAAAAAAAAACGGGACGCACACACACACACACACATACACACACACATACATACATACAGACACTTTTGAATTTCCATGTTTTTCGACCCGTAGATCACGAAAATCGAGGTCCCGAGGTCTGATTCGTTGGGTCGATTTTTGCCCCATTACAAAGCTTTCTCTTTGAGAAAGCAAAAAATTCGCACTTGCCTGAGCGAAATTAGATCGAGAATGAAAATTGGCGAAAAAAATGGATAAAACGAGCTGTAACAAGTTGGTATAAGGGTTCCCGATCGGTGAAAATGTTTTCTTTCCTCATTATTCAGCATTGCCGACAAGATCCTGTGCCGCGGCGATGCTCTAGACGCGCGTATATATGAAATACGAAAAGTGGCGCATATTGGGTCCTGGCGCATATTGGGTACACCTACCTTATTTCCATATGATTAGCTATGTGAGGTCCATACACTGGCAACTCCCTTGAGTTGCATCCACAAAACACAGCATTTTGAGTAGCGTTCCTGTTGCCAAAAAAGCATCCGAAATACGAAATATCGGAGAGGGGGGGGGGCACATTGGTTGCACTTGCATTGATAAAAGTGTTATCGAAGTATAGGTAAAAGAATATTAAAAACATTAGCTACGACAATAATTGAGCCATTGAATTAGTTGAATAAAGTCAATATGGCGAACTTTTATAAACATCCACTTTCATTCCTTTACAATTTTTTTGAAAATATTACAATTTATAACAAAATTTTAGTATTACCAACACAACATAATCGACACTCGTCCCAGAAAGCATCCGTGTGGATTAAACGATATTATTTTGTTGGCCATAATACATTTACTGATCGGAAATATTCCTGCATTTTTCTTTAATAATCATAACCATACCTGTATAGCTATTCAATTTGATTTATTAAAAACTGTTACTGTTCTGAAAAAATAGTCATGAATAAAATACAATGAAATAAAATTTAAAATCAATTCTTAACATATGATAAGAATAGATCATGTGTGCGCATGTGGGTAGTGGTTGATAATTTTAGATCATACGCATATCATGATTGAGTTTTTATATTATGCGATCTATCACTTGACTAACTGTAATTTTGTTCAGTTCTATAAGGTAAAGTTACCGTAAAACTCATAAACTGACTTAGCCATGCGTGAGTTATTGACGGTTATCGTAATATATCTGAAAATTTTCAATTTGAAAGAATTTTCATTGAAAATAGTATTACAAAGAGAACTAAAATATATAAGATTGATTTTATTCAATTCTGTTTGTTGAGTTTTAGCGAAAATTTACTGATAACCCAATTTTTTTCTTTAAGGAACGTGCTGAACTTACCGAGTGATTTATCGCGCTGTTAAAAATACGCGATTTATTCTGTAAATGGCTCCATCCTGTTTTGTCAAATAAAACTGAGCAATATAATATTCCTGCCCATACCTTGGCAATAATTCTTACCTGATTACTGAGCCGCACAATTCCTCGGCTCGTAGGGCCATCACGTATTTAATAAAGAGTGATTCTCATTCTTGGACCGGGCTCTGATCGTCGGCCAAGCCGTAAATTATGAATTAATAAGCTCGGACTGTTAATGGGCAGGGAACCGGCCAATAATTCTCAGCTGCAGCTGGCTTTCGCGCGCGAGAGCTTCCGCATGTTGAAATTACGTGGGATCGAGCCTGAGGCTTAGGAAACAAGCCGGCCGAGAGAAAAAAGAGTCAAGGGCAAAGATCATAGGACGCGGCGGGGAGAAAAAATAAATAAAGGAGCTGGTATAGAGATGTGTTCTGGGAAAACGTGTAGCAGATATAGCGGGGCGAGAGAGAGCGAGAGGGAAGCAATAAGCAGGCCAGCTCTGCCGTAATCGGCCGGGCAGGGGCCTCCTCCGCGCCGGGGGAGTGCTGGTATGGGCGCGCGCACATATACATGAGAGTATAGCAGACGTCGCGCGCGCCGGGGAGTGAGCGAGCTGGCAATTACGAGTCCTCTGGGAGATGGGGCAGCAGCAGCAGCACCAACACGACGACCACCACCACCACCACTACTATCACCACCACTACCAGCACCAGCGAAAAAGAGCCCGAGAAACACGAGGAGAAAAAAAGCGCAAGCGCGAAATGAGAAACGTGGCTGCCGATCTGCTCTCTTCCTCTTATACCCGTATATATGTGTGTGCGTGTGGGTATACGTGTATATTTGCGACGTCGACGCCGTCTCAGCTCACACCTTTGACAGCACGTGCGCTAAACTCGCATCGTGCCCGTCCAATTGCGCTCGTGCATATGCAAATCCCGAGCGCACAATCCCTGCTCTGGCCCATTTTCTTCTGGTTTTCCATTGAGATGTAATATCCAAACATGAGTTATACTCGAACAATTTATTTTACTTATGAAAATACCACCTATGCTGTTGCTCGATCAAACTTTATAAGGTACATGTACCCAATATGCGCCACCTAAGCGAGAAACATCACTACAGCGTGTCAAATTTGAGTTTTCTAATGTGGCTCGCGGCAAATTGGAGGTCTACTCAATACCTTCAAAATGCGCCAAGCCGTATTCATTTTAAACGACCTCTACGTTGAGATATAGAACTTTCAAAAAATTTTAGGGAAAAAAATCCGAGTGTACCTAATATGCGCCACCCACGGGATACTTTTTCTCATCCGGTCTCTTTATGTTGTGCACTGGTAGGAATCCTCGAAGATGATATATGAACTAAAAAGGTCTACCAAATCCCTTCAAAATGAGCCTGGCCGAATCTAGCTCTGACGTTTCTACGCTGAATAATAGCATTTTAAAAAGATGTTCTTTTTCGGTCATTAGACGCGTAAAATCGAGAGAAAAATCGATAATTCATGACTTGGGGAGGGGGGGGGTGGCGTATATTCGGTACTCTTGACAAAAATAACGAAAAGCTTTCGATACCGTTGATAAAAAGGACTTTCCTCATTACTTTGTATTTCCAACAAGATTATGTGCCGCGGCCGCGATACTGCTCTAGACATGCGTATATAAATGAAATACAGAAAGTGGTGCATATTGGGTATACCTGCCTTGATAAATTAATTAATCAGACATTTGCCGACCCTGTCAACATACTCTTGAACACATTGCATGCAAAGAAAAATTAGTATTGGTTTCTCATTATTTGGTTTCATTAAAAATATGAATAAATATAATCAAAGAATTTTCCATGAAACGTTCTATTACAGAAAGTATAACGTGTTAAGGGGGGATATACAGTTAGAACGAGAAAAAAAACTCATTTTTGAAAATCGTTTTTCAAGGGTAGTTTTTAATCAAATCAATCGAAACTTTTTTACAATTATAAGTGTATCTATGTAGTATACATAAATATATTTTTTCAATTTTTTTTAACAAAATGGCGGCCGTTAGATAGCGTTGAAAAAGTACTTCTATTTTGCTTGTGCCGGCTCTCCTAGTCGCAATTTTGATCGAAAATCAAAAAATCAAAAAAATTTACATTAATTACATTCACAGATAGTAGATGAATTACAAAAAAAAGTGAAAAAAATATTTGCACTTTTGGCGTAACTTTTCTGAAAAATTCACCGGCATAAACTCCGAAAATGCAGTTTCGAGAAAAACGCGTTGAAAGTTTTAAATTATCGTTAAATCATACTTACACTTCAATCAGCAATCCCTTGGAAAAACCGCTGCCAAGTGCCTCAGCAGTATGCTTTCTCAAAGTATTGCAATTGAACCTCAATTTGCATTAATCACCACTCTTTGAGAAAGCAAAATGAACCTTTAACTTATTTCCTCCACTCCATAGTAACGGTTGCTATGGTAAATATCCGAGCTTCGGTGTTCTTACTTCTTAGTCGTCAACAGTTCCGAAAATGGACCTCTAACTGACTTTTCCCACTCCATAGTAACGGTTGCTAAGGACGTAAACAACGGTTGCTATGGTAAATGTCGGAGCTTCGACGTTATTACTTCTTAGTCATCAACAGTTCCGAAAATGGACCTCCAACTGACTTTTCCCACTCCATAGTAACGGTTGCTAAGGACGTAAACAACGGTTGCTATGGTAAATGTCGGAGCTTCGATGTTCTTACTTCTTAGTCACCAACAGTTTCAAAAATGGACTTCAAACTGACTTTTCCCACTCCATAGTAACGGTTGCTAAGGAGACGTAAACAACGGTTGCTATGGTAAATGTCGGAGCTTCGACGTTATTACTTCTTAGTCATCAACAGTTCCGAAAATGGACCTCCAACTGATTTTTCACACTCCATAGTAACGGTTGCTAAGGACGTAAACAACGGTTGCTATGGTAAATGTCGGAGCTTCGATGTTCTTACTTCTTAGTCATCAACAGTTCCAAAAATGAACCTCCAACTGACTTTTCCCATTCCCTAGTTACGGTTGCAAGCGATATAAACACCGGTTGCTAGAGACATCAACAATGGTTTATACGGGAAAGGTCTCTTTGATTGTTATAGAATCCCATAAATATACAAACCCAAATGATCATTTATCATGAATTATATGGGAACTTATCGAAAACACGCTAGCAACGGTTGCCATGGAATCAAACAACGGATGTTGCTGAACACCGAACTCGGTTCACATCTGCCGGAGACCGACCTGTGTGCAAAATTTCAGGACGATCGGACAATTCCTTCGAGAGTTATCGTACGACAAAAAAAAGTGCACGTACGTACATACGTACGTACGTACGTACGTACGTACATACATACAGACATTTTCGGATTTCCATGTTTTTCGACCCGTAGATTACGAAAATCGAGGTCCCGAAGTCCGATTCGGTGGGTCGATTTTTACCCCGTTACAAAGCTTTCTCTTTGAGAAAGCAAAAACACTTGGAGTACAAATTTCGAAAAAAGGATTTCAGGAGCGTAGTCTACGAGAAATTTACTAACTTTTTATAAAAAAAAAATCGAATTTTTTTTGTCATTCTAACTGTATATCCCCCTTAAACTGTTCAATAACATTTTTTATCCTAATTAAGGTTATAAATTCAGTGACATGACACATAATCAATGCCTAAATGTTTGAGTATCAAATACTTGTGGTCGCGCATGGCGCAACTGTTTGACAAGCAGTGATCTGCTAGCGGTTTAGATTGAATTTCTTACCCCACCTTCGTTAGTGAGAACTAGTATGAAGATTGAGTGACAATCTCCATGTGTTCGCTTTCTGATATCAGATTTTGTAATTATTTTATTTCGATCCCCTTCTTATTCTTAGTGCTCTAAAAAATCATCACTTACCATTCTCTAAATATAAAAATTGTATACTAATATATAACATACCAAACGTAAACATTTTTTTGAATCAAATACCAAAATAATATTTCATACACTAATTACTCGAATGGCTTCCAGTTTTATTGAGGTTTGAATCAAAAGGATATACATTGAAAAAATTATTTCACGAATCTTGTAAGGTAACGAAGAATATTTTGTTGTAGACGTGATATCACCTTAAAATATATTCGATTTTTTTAATAAATGTGCGAAATAAAAGTCATTCTGAAGTTGAAAAATCATTGATGTCTGACTGAACTCTGCGGAAAACATAAACGATGAAGAGGATATGATAGAGTTGATATTAAAGCGTTGGGATACTTCTGAGAAGAGGTTGTGACATGTGTTCATGTACCGTACATGTATACCGTACATGTATAATGGCGTACTATTATAAAGGAATGGATACGATTGGCTCAACGAATGAGTACAGTTGAGTCAACATACTCGTGATCTTTTCATTGTGAAGTGGATGATTTTGGTTACAATGAAAAAGGTATTGTATCAACTACTTCATTTTAGAGGTATACGACAATGGACCATATGCTGTTGTTGTATACAATTTTCTCCTAGTTAATTAGCTTAAAGTTATCCGTTTATGCTTTTATAGTTTTATACTTCCACAATTATAGTACAGTTTTATGTTTCTTAATTTAAATTTAAATATAACTCATCGTGCTACAATCTAATTCTCATGTGTATAATTGAAGTAGAGCAGTTATTAGAAGTCGTGTTTGAATTTGTCCAATCCTAATTCATGTTTGACTCGTAAATTAATGAAACACTCGTTTCTTTCGCCAACCCTTGAATTGGCGTAAACTGATGGTTAGTTTATGGTAAAGACTGGGAAAAGATATATTCAAATTCAAAGAAAGAATATTTAGATATTGAAAGAAATTAATTTCATCCGGTTTTTTAATTTCTCCTCCAGCTTTTACTTGTATAAATGAAGTTTGAACGATTCCTCAGAAAATAAGCAAGTAAGGATACATTAATAACCATTATAAAGAGCTTGTAGGTATTGGATAAAATAAAAAAGATCACTTTAGATTGGAAAATCGCCTGGCCCTCGACTCAATTAAATTCCTTTTGGTTAGTGGTTGCGGCTGGAAAATTTAATTAAATCTGCACGGCGAATTATTTGAAATTCTCAAATTATTCTTTAGATCGGTTGACGTCTATTTGTCCCGTCCCTCGTTCCACGAGCTCACTGCACTCGTTCTTTGGGCTACGCGGAACGAGAGGCGGCGAAGCGCGAGAGAGTTTGAGAAGGAAAGAGAGAGAGAGAGAGAGAGAGAGAGAGAGAGAGAGAGAGAGAGAGAGAGAGAGAGAGAAGAGAGAGGCGAGACTGGCGCCTTCTGAAAATATAATCTAGAGGAGCGCCTAGAGAGGAAGAAGAGCTAAGCTATGCTATGAGCTAGCTATAGTTGCGGAGGAGTGCGAGAGAGCGAGTGCAGAAGCAGTGAGGTTTTCGACCCAAATTCCCCGAGTCTTGGCGCCTCATGCCGAAGCTTCTATATAAGCCCATGCGCGTCAAGCTGGCCCATGCGCTCGTGGCTCTCTCTCTCTCTCTCTCTCTCTCTCTCACGTGCATTTTCTCGCGATACTTCGTCACTCGCTGGCGCCACTCGATCTGCACGACTGAAAGAGAGAGAGAGAGAGAGAGAGAGAGAGAGAGAGAGAGAGAGAGAGAGAGAGAGAGAGAATCGGCCTCTATTACGCTCTTTCAGTTGGCTCAGGCTGGCCGCCGAGCTCTTTCGCGTGCACTCGTACTTCGCGCGATTCGGAGGCAACGCCAGCGAAATTAGTTCGAGTGCTACTGTATAGCCCGCTCTGGTCATTGATCGCCACGATGACTCGTGAGATTACCTCTTATGCTATTTTTCACTCCCTCAACCTCCCCCTCCAGCTTCGTTCACATGCTTATTTTAGCACGTCCACTAGATGGAGCTTTTATTAGCTCCTCGCATGTCTTCTCCTTTGCTCTCACGCTTCCTCTCCTCTTGTTATCATTTCGGACTGTTCAATACACTTTGTTCACACAGGAAGGGATTGAGTGAAATTTTCGTTTGGGATCGCAGTCTGTCTGACGAGTATCCTGTGAAAAATGTCCGTGAAAATCAATGTTCCAAGTATTGATCTATAGTTCTGTGAAAGTGAAAAAAAGCTTTTTATTCCGATATTCTTGTGATAAATTGAAATCCTACAACTGATAGGTTAGGTATACATATCAACTAGAAACATCATTCATACTCTTTTTAAGTGTTCAATCAGTATTTGAACACTTGAGAAGTACTGACCATTCCTCAATAAATATAGAAACACAAAATGATACTCGGCAGCGAAATTTTTCTGTAATAAGGTTGACTGCGATTCACTCTGATCGATAGCTTGTCATTTCCACTCTTGGAAGCATATAGCCATGCCATTACTTCTGAGGTAATAATTAATTTTCTCTTATTGAGAACTTCTGAGTTATATTTTGTAATGATTTTATTCAATACGATAACATGGCGGTGGCTGAATATATATAGATGGTAAAAACAACTTAGACGTACTTTGCAATATTGACATTAATAATTTTCAATTTTCCATTTGGTATAGTATGCAGGTGAAAATGTCGAGGGAGCAAAATTGTCCATGGAGCTTCCGTTAACGTATTATCGTATCAAATTGATATATTTTTTCAAACATCCGTATTCATTTACTTCATTCCAAGTTTCATTATGTGCCGACAGCTGAAATCGTTTCATTCCGTGCAAACGATTTTTATTATGTCTTAATCAGTTGAAGAATTCAGTCTCAATTCGAATGAGTTGTTTTGAAGAAAAATGATTCTGTACTGAAAAGCCGTCTAGAATTAAATCATTCTTGAAAATTCGCTCGAGACATCCGTACAATATGAGATACTTGAATTGGTACTGTTCGAAAAAAAATCATCCGTTACATTACCCATTGCAAATAAGATATTCTGAGAATGAGAATTCCAAGAATAGGTCATCGAAAAAAGATAACCATTTATTGTAATAATTGGTAGTTTTATCGTATTGACCTGGTTCTGAGATTAACCTGTCCTGTCCATGTAGGTGCAACATACATGCACTATCCAAATTGGAAATAATTCATCATAACCGTCTGCTCTATACTGACGGAATCAAGAATTGATTTGCAACCAATATTTTGTTAACATCAGTTATCTGCGCGATTCCCTTGCCTTGTACCCGAACTGGATATTGTCGACAAAAATATATACCATATGTAAAAATCATGGTGTCTAATATGACGAAAATACTCTGGGCCAAAGAGCTCGTGGGAACAAATCTGGTATTTTTCCCCTCTCTCGACTTATTCACACTACTCCGTCAGTAGTCGTTTCAGCTTTGTCTTTTTTAAGCCTCTTCATCACTGGCGAAGCAATTATACGCTGGAATTTCTATTTGGTTTACTACTCCAGTCACTTCTTCTTGCCTCGTCTATATCCTTCTTGTTTCTCTTTTTATTTTCCAAGCAGAGAGTGAAATGTAAATTTATTATTAAGTTATGCAAGCGAGTGAGAGAAGGGGCGGGGGTGGGTGGGGGAGACTGCATGCCTTCGTTAAAAGAGAAAATGCCATAATTCATCAGCTGTTGAAAATGCTATAGGAAATAAGATGTTTTCGACTCATTCTTCTTCCTCGTGTAATTGGCCAACCCGTTAAAATTTCTTTTGGGACTATATTTACTATGTTGATTGCTAGTTATACAAGTTATTGTTGACTTTTAGGAGTTGCACGATGAAAATAAGTATGCAGTAGAAAAAGCTCTCGTTTTACGACGTACAACCAAAATAGCCTGTCCTTAATTTCGTTTCTCTTTTCCGTCTAAATCAATAGAAGATGTTTCACTTCAAAGGAATATGCATATAGACGTATTTGCTTTTTAGAACTCTATTTTAATAAGGACTTTTCCATGTCTGTCTGCGAAAATTTAAGTTTAGTCATTTTTAGTAGCATTAATTGATGGAAATTGACTCCGCTTTGGAATGTCATTGGAGATGAATGTTTTCTCATGTTGATTCGTACTGCATTTGTTGTTATTATCAACTATTAATTGTTAGTTACTATAACTATCTAGTCAAAGTTTGTCGTTGAGAATTGTCTCTTCTTATTGATCATCCGGTAGTATTTTGGAAGGCACTATTTCCGAATTGACTTTGAGCAAGCGTGAGATTTACCAGATTCGGATGATGGAGGATCCCAGTGTACACGGTTTTACTATTAACACAACCACTTCAAATATACACTTTTCATTGTGGCGTATGCTTTGTTTTTTCCTCTCGTTATATACATGCCAAAGAGTTAACCTACTTACTTTTTAGGAGAAAACACGGGAAATACACTAGAGGTCAGATCGTTAAAATCTGTCCATCAACCGGATAGCTTTCACCATAACGAATGCACGAAAAATACTTTGCGCCCAGTCTTGATATACGAAATAAACGCAACACAGGTTATCGAAAGAAAATGTTTTCAATCGCGATTTCCGGGGGAAACGAAATGAGTTGCGCGCAATCCATTTAGCGCATTTGCGCAGTATCGTTCAGACTACAGCCCAGACTGTGTAATATATACAATGGGCTAAGAACGAAAGAGGAAGCAGCATATCGAGCGCATGAAGAGTCAACACACAGTCGAATGAATTTTGCATTATTTCGATAGGATACGTGAAGAGGCTGTGTGCATCGGCGAGTATAATAAGTGGGGGTGGGCTCTCGTAAGAAACAATCCGTATCCCGAGGAAGGGGGGAGGGATAAGGGCCCGCAGAGACGTAGCTATACATATGCCGCGCATACACTTTTATCATTCGCCAATAAGTCGGGACGCGCCTCCCCCTTATCGGTTCGGCTCGTTTCGCCCGGTGGCTGCTCTCGAATGCGCCGAGTGCCCATATATATATATATATGTATATATGTATACATAGGCGCAGCGACTCGCGACTCCCAGCCGAAGAAGCGCTCTCGGTCCGTGAAAGAGCCCCTGCGAAAATAGGGGTGAAAGCTTGCTCTGCGCGCAAACCTGCCGGGCTGGCTCTTCTTTCTCTTTCTTCCTCCTATTTCTCTCTCTCTCTCTCTCTCTCTCTCTCTCTCTCTCTCTCTCTCTCGCGCAGTATATCTCGGCTAGCGCAGTCGCGGCGAGATGAGAGACGCAGAAGAGCCGGCGGAATTCGGGCTCGCGCGCGCGCGCGTCACCCCGAAATAGCTTTCTCACTCGCGTTCTATCCGGCTCGGCTCGGCCGAGGCCGCTTCCTCTCTTTACTTCGCTTCCCCCGGACACCTAACAAACGGATAAGTGCACGCGCTGCACCCCACTGTAGCGAGGGACGACGGATAAAGCCAGTCGCCCAAGGAAATGCAAGGGAGAGACACGGATCAATGCCTCCGACACGACACACGTGTACTCGCCTGCACAAAGACTAGATAACGGCTCTCTCTCTCTCACACACACACACACACACATTTTTTTTCGTTATTTATTTTCACGGCACACTGCTCGCTTGCTTGGATGCGTTAAAACGCTGCTGCCTGCGTACTATAACTCGTGTATTGTCGTCTCGGGTTTCACGTGCACTCGTGCCGCGGCGTGCGTGCGAGCTCGCAACTAACGAGGGAACGACCCTCGCCACTCTAAAGATCAGCCCGCTAGATCAGTCACTCGCGCGAATGTTACACTCGCCCTTATTGACGAGCATCCGATGCTCCCGCCGGCCGAGCCTCGACATTTTCCTTATTCTTTTATCGTGCATTCCCGATCTCGCAATTCTCGGGTGGATACAATAAAGCCCGCTCTCGCTCTCTCGCTCGGTTATTGATTTTCGATTGGAAAGTTTACGAGCGCCCGACGCTCCGCGGCGAAATGGGGCTCGATTAGAATGTTGTTAGTTCATCCGGCAAGTAGTAACAGACGAGTAGTCGGCGCAGCAGCTGCAGCCGTATTCATATATATGTATAAACGTATGTATACGCGCGTCACTTGGACTTTCTCGGCCCGGGCAAGCCGCAACAAATTGTGCGCGCGGATATTGTGTATGTGCATGTGTAGGAGGGTGGAGTCGCTCGCCGACCAATGCCCGACCGGTCCAATCAATTTCTCCAGCGCACATTGGTTAGCTGCGCCGCGACCGTGCGGATGCTATGCGGCGGAATTCCGGCTTACGCGCAGCTCGAGCCGCGCTAAAAATCGAATTCTAATCGCGCCGCCCCTTGCCCGCCTCTCATCCGGGCCCAAGCCTTCGTTATCGCGGCATCATTTGCTCCCGGCCCGGGAGGCTCGCGCGCGATGGACAAGCCTCGAGTGGTCGCGGCCGCGATTCTGCGTTGATTTCCAGCCGCGCGAATTAGCGCGAGCCAGCGGCGGCCGGCCCCCCTGCAGTACGGCTGAGGTGCACGTGCGCGGCTCTCAGCTGCTGCTGCTGCTGCTGCTGCTGCAGACGTATACGAGCGCGACGGATCGTTGACACTGTCGGGTGCAGCGAGCAGCCCCACCGCCGCGCCGAGGTTTTATCTCGCGCTTTTGTGCGGACGCGACAACTCGCGCGCTGCAGCCGACGGAGATGTGTCTGCGCTCGCGCGCGCGCGCGCTATCTGTCGCGCCGCCAGCACCACTCGCCCACAGAGACAAGCTGAAACGTGAGAACAGCTCCTCCTTCATTTGCGCGCCGAGTTGGATTATTTTTCTTTCGCGCGCACTCGTATATTTATTCTTCCCAACGGCGTATCGCGCGCAGGATACATACTCGGTGTTCCCACGAGTACACACCCCAAGGTATTCCTCGCTGATTTTGAATCGTCTGTCTGGAAGGCTGCACGGTGTAAAAGCCGCAGCTACAGGCCGAGGGCTGAGCGAAAATGCGCTTGACGGCATGCACCGAAATACCGAACGTATACATACGGACAAAATACCGGGGGACTCAAAGTACGCGGCGAAAATGAAAATATTGCACGGTAAAATATAACGAGAGTACGTTATGGTATATAACGGGCTGGGTGCTACGGTATTTCGGTGTTGTTACCCTGTATCTCCAGCATAGCCCTATTCAAAAGCTGTCCCACATTCAACCATTCTCCTATTTTGCCGTGTGTATACAAATGAACAACCTGACCTGAATCAGGCCAAAAATTCGTTTCGTATGAAAAATATAAACGAAAAGAATAAACAAACACGCGCGGCAGCGGTGACGACGGCAATTGGGCATTCATACAGGTATTGAATATGGCAAGAGAGGGAGAGAGGGAGAGAAAAACGAATGGGGAATATTGGAAAGCAGCAACTATAAGTCAAATAAAAGCGCGAGCGGGCGCATATATAGAGTAAGTGCGCGTGAAACGATGGTATACACTGGTTGGCGGCGGATCAATGCCAGCCGACACTTTCATATCAGCGTTCAGCACGCGATACAATTCTGAATGAGCATTTTACGGGCGTCGAATGCGCGAGAGGCATCTACCGTTACCGCGCGCTCCTGCCCGTCTGCACGCACAGACACACGCGCACACACGCCTTATAATCCGGAGCCACTCCGAAAATTACAGATCTCGCGTCTATATATGCAAAGCACGGAAAACGCGCAGTAAAAGAGGAGCGCGAGCGACGACGCGATATGCATAGCTATATATACCCCCACACATTCACGTGTACGAGCCCGAGCGTAACGGCGCGCGGGCGCCTTCTTCCCGTGGGCGGTTTACGCGGCCATCACATATGTAGGTATATACACGCGCATATCCATAGAGGAGCGAGAGAGAGAAATGCTTTCTGGGGCGCTCTCGTCTACGCGTGTGTGCGCGCGCTCGCGTGCGTCGAGCTGGGAGTTAAGAGAAGCGTGTGGCCGCCTGCGGAGTAGTGCGCGCGAGCTGCGCATTGACAAAGTGAGCAAAGTCTCGCCACGCGCTCGGCAGTAATTGATGCTTGGGAAGATTTTGAGTTCGAGTCTTCCGGCGCGATGTGTCCAAGCGACGTTTCCTTCTCCTCGTACTCCGCGTGCTTTTCACCTAATTATACCTCCCACGCTGCTTTCATTCGCTTCGCTTAATTTCCTTTCAATAGCACTCGCGCGGCCGAGCCTTTCGAGTCGGGCTCCTGCGCATAGAGTAGTGTCGTTCTCGTTATAACTAATCAGAATTCGGCTCGGTACAAAGTTCCTTGCGTATATAGCTTTTTAATGAGTCAATCAACAGAGTTGATCATTAACTAGCTCATTTATTTATTAATGACTGGGTATTTTTACACGCAAATCGTCTGTCGCACTGGAATTCAATGTATCACGACAACAATTACCCAGATTGATTTTCTGATGACAGAACTCTGGTAAAATTATATACTAATTTGTTTGCATGTGTGTATTTGCATACTTTCAATGATGAATGATAGATATTTTGTTGCATTATTTATCATCGAATAAGCCAATTCGCATGTATTTCAGTCGACGTCGATGAACAAATTTGATGAACTTCAACTCTATTCATGATTGTTAATCATTTCGTTCCGATCGAACAGTTCCCGAAACTCAATAAAGTTGTGAATATCGGGTTTTTTCTTATTTCGAAAGAAGACTATTAAAATTAGCAATGCTGAATTGGCGCAGACGTAGAATCTGATTAACACATGCTAGGAATCCGGACAGGGCTCCAGAGAAACTTGCATGAATTTGCTGCAATTATATACGCTTGAAGTTTCTAACCTGAGATGCCCATCCTAATTGACCCAATACTCGTGGTTACTGCATCAAACTGTATACCATCCGCAGCATGTGGGTTAACACATTAGTGCCGGTATCCGACTCACTTTTTTCATTTACATTTTTCAGAGAATTTCGTGCAAATTCTATTTCTACGTGTGTTGAAAAATTATTGGCATCCATTCGTCCTTTTGCTATCAGGGCTCGGTGGTTGCAATTGAATTTCCTTACGTGCCATCTTATCGATTGACAGTATTTGTGACAAAACAATAAATATATAATGTCAGACGAGAGATAGAATGTATCATCGTTATTCATTTTCTCAGAGACTGAGATCACAATTTGATATATACGGGAGTTGGTCGAGGCAATGAATTTGTCCGCTCCTCACGTTACATTTGAATACTGCTCGTCGGATGATCTTTACGAGGAAGTACATACGCAAACTAATAACTTGCAATACGTGTCGGGTCCAGACGTTGTTTTATTTCGTCCGTAGTCGCGCGCGGCAGCCGAGAGGCTATGAATCGAGAAGCAGGCTATAAAGTAGAATAACATATCTCCGGCGGAGATTCGGCGCGTGAAATCCCCTTAAACGCGGTCGCACGCGCAGATTCGTCTTTGTCATCAATCAGGTCTCGGGCGGCCGTTTGCCGTCGCCGCGCGCGTTCGCCGCTGGATTTGAAGAGCACGCGGGATGAAGCCGGATTACGGGGCTGCAGCGCAAAAACGCACGGCGGCGCTCGCAAAAAGCGCAAGCACCAGAGCTGCAAAATAAAAGAATGAAGCGGTTGGGAGGGAGGGAGAGAGCAGGCGCGCACAGGTGTACGATTGGAAGCGCGCTCGCGCAAGCAACACGTACACGGAAGCCGCTGCGCAGATTGAGCGGATTAGCGAGCTGCTGCAGCAGCGGGGCTCGGCCGCGCGCGCGCGCGTGTGTGTGTGTGTGTGTGTCATGTGCAGTGTGCGGGCCGACACGTGCGCCCCGTGAGCGCACACATAGGTGGCCGCTCTCGGGGGGCGGCTGCTGCACTTTCCGGCCGTGTTGCAGGGCTCGCCCCCAGCGGTGCAGCAGCAGCAGCAGCAGCAGCACCGACTGACCGTGCGCGTATATTATACACGCGCGCGGCAAAGCTCTCGCGAGGCTCTTTGTGCGCGGAGCTATATAGCCGACCGCGGGCCAGCAACAAATGCAATTTCCGAGTCGCGCCGGCTCTCCTCTCTCCCTGCTTCTTTCAGCGCGCATCCAGCGTAAACAAACGTGTAACGAGCTTTTGTGCGTGCGCGCTGCGTCCCCGCGCCCACACTATACGTGTACGTGCGCGTGTGTGGTGCCCGCGTCGAATCGGCCGCGCGCTCGCCCCAAAGATCGCCGAGCTGCGCGAGAAGCATTGTCGGGCAGCAGCTCGGGGGCCCCGAGCGAATACGCGCGCATTCATCAAATTGCAGCTTAGCCCCCGTGACTTTTGTTCGAGCCGCGCACCCCACTGCAGACTGGCTCCTGTCTCGGTGCCCTTGGGCCAACGGCGCTTCGCCCAAAAATACAGCCCAGCTATTATTCATATGGGGCATTCGGATCGCCATGCC
Source organism: Aphelinus atriplicis (assembly GCA_020882685.1). Taxonomy (NCBI): domain Eukaryota; kingdom Metazoa; phylum Arthropoda; class Insecta; order Hymenoptera; family Aphelinidae; genus Aphelinus; species Aphelinus atriplicis. The sequence continues at coordinate 46,069,516 of CM037076.1, read as the reverse complement.
GCGTCGGCATGAATTCACTTGTGGATTGCGTTTCTATGATGTGCGCGCGCTGCATCACACTCGTGATTCGCCATATGGCCTTTTTCCCCTCGGCTCGACCGAACTAGCCTAATTCCGTTTGCCCAAAACTTGTGTAACTCACTACGACTTGACATTTTCTGTCGAGGGGTCGTTGTGCCGCGCGACGACCTACTGAATAGCACGAATTAACCTCTCAGACTGTGATTAATGATCTACTGGCTCTTCGGCTCGATGACCTCGTGGTACTCGAATATATTTCACCCATAGCATATTGATAAAATATTTCCCATTTAAAATTTAAAATAAAGTGAAAAAAAATTTGGTACGCATATACATATACCTCGGACCATAAGCCATATTTATTTGGATGTCACAAGACGAAATGTTATAACATCATTATGAAAGAGCTTGTAAATTGTTTGATATACTGGAGTACTTGAATTATTTAATACTCGTCGTAAACAATGATTAAATATGTATTAAATTTTCATGAACAACTTTGCTATTTCACTAGATATGGGCTTTCAAGTGTTGTGTGTGTGTGTGTGTGTGTGTGTGTGTGTGTGTGTGTGTGTGTGTGTGCGAGCAGTATCGTTTCGTTCTGACGAAATCAGGCTAAATTCATAAATTCATATTATTTCTGATTATCACTCATACTGAGCTCCAGAATCATAGTCAATTTTCATTAAAAATCCATACTCCTACAGATATATATGCAAAAAACTAATAATATTGTTTCTAGGTGAATCGTAGGGAACTTGCATGAAAAGTTCTATTTTGTTGTATTTTCTTTTTTTCTTTCTCGGTTTGACCGAAATCCCACGAGTTACAGGGACCCATGACGTCATAGTCCCCGTCTATATACTTCGAAATGTATACTCCAAGAGATTTGTTGGTCCAAAAAATAAACAATTTTTTTAAATAAAAACGATCGTTCCACTTCGTGTTTATACATAGATTTCTTATATACGTTGCATTCGATGAAAACGCCGTAGGCCGTGTTACATTGTGAGATAAATAGAGCAGTATGAGCCTGAGGTAACTATTGTCACGAGTCACTTCGTGCATATGACAAACGTGCTGATTAAGGGAGAAATTACCGATTTCCAATCAGTCAAAAATTATTGATGCTCCGGAAGTCGAACTAATTATCTTCTTCCCGCAGACGACGATATAGTGTCGGCTCGTCCTAAAATAGCATCACTGTTGCTTGGAGACTGAATAAAACTTGGTCCCGGCATAATTTACACAACCATACGTCGTGGGGGGAGAGGTGGCAGTCGCTGCTGTACGGCAGCTGTATATACGAGAGGGCTTATCGCACCTCAAGGATCTCTCCAGAGCGCATCCCAAATGATTTTCCTGCGCCCGAGCGTCTTAATAATCCATCGTGCTCTTCTTGCATGGCTTCTTTTTTCTCCTCACTTTTTTCCCGCCATCTCATTTCACTCTTTCTATTTTTCCATGGCTCGCGGATGGAATTCATTTCTTTTTTATTTTTAACTTTACACTCACTACACTGTGTTCATCTCCTTGACTTTTTTGTTATGGAAATTCATGACCGATGCGAAGATAGCCACGTGTCTCACAGAAATTTCGTCAGACGCTTCGCTCTAGCCGTCACGTTGAATACCTTTGTTGGGTTTATATTCTGTTTATATTTTTTCCCTTCACTATTCATTATTGAGAATGACATATTGATATTTATTTCACAATAGATTTTCGCGTCACTCGTTGATTGTGACGTTTTCCCTTTTTTTCCTACCTCGAAAGTTTGGAGTGGCACAAGCAACGAGTCTCCCTGCTAATTGTATAGATTTTTTGGTGATTGACACATGAAAAACTACCGCAAATGACTGATGAAAGTTTGATGTTGCTTGTCCGAAAGTTTATTCTGGTACCAATACGTGTGCTGTAACAAACTTTCGAATGAAACTCCGGATGGTGTTTGGGGACATTTTGTTGAACTCATCATCCTAAATTATAATAGTTGACAAGTATCATAAATTATAAAGGTTGGCATCCAGAATTTGTTGTTGATTATAGAATAGATATTTCTACAAGCAATGCTTATTATAGAGTAAATGAATTGTCGCGTATTAATAAACGTAATCTTTGGAGCTCCATGTAGATAAAGTTTTCATATTGATTTAGAATAGTTTTTTGAAGGAAAAACTATGTAAGGCTAATTGACAGCTATGCCTAATTACCACCGAATCTAATTAATGCCAATAGCTATTTCTGGGCATTTCAACCATTTTTGATTGACGTACGATGAAGCAATTGAAATACATGCTCTATTTACGTATAGGATCTGGATCAACGTATTTTGCCTCATATCTTTTCCGATGAATCCATCTGAGATAATTGCACGATTGAAGCTTTCATAAAATCACCATTGGACCATATCAAAAGTCGATTTCACTCTCTTCCGTTGAATATAGCTGTATATTCGAACTAGTCTTCTTCTTTCATGCAAATCATCGAAAAATTCATGCTTCAATTCATATGCCTCCCGCACATTGAGCATGTGACTCTACAAAATATGCAGAGGCAGGAACTGATGGATCTTTTCACGCATGATCAATCATTACGAAATAATTAGTGCACGACATCATTAACGCTTCGTTCATCTGATCGGAAAATTCAATAAAAGAACAGCATATTTGAGGATCTCCTATGGTAGTACTGTTTCAATTCCGAATCAACACATAAAATTAATTATTTTTGAACATTCAAATTAATTTATACACGAATAAATTTATTTAAAAAATGAAGTAATTTCATTCAACTATTGCCAAAATTCTATTTTAAATATGTATACGATTTCACCATGAATCGTGAATAATTATTCTTTGTAGTGCACTAAATACTATGTACAAAATATATATATTCAACCCTATGTATTTCAAATAGATTCCGCTGCTAATGAAGAATATTCATTAGTGCAATTATATATAAGGTGACTGGACCCAATGAGGCACTTTTCTCAAATTGTGTATTCCAGTTGTTCTTGAGTCATGTTATCAGTATTATAAAACAAAATTTTCGGTTGCTTCCTGGCTCATTTAGCTCTTAAAACTAGTCTTTTACAACAGTTTAAACTTTAACTATCTACTTATTCCGTTTTTTTTCTTATTTCACTATGTTAACTAATTTGCAATAAATAAGCGTGATGATTATCATTTCTTTACATGTGACTACTGTATCCCATGTAAAAACGTGTCATCTTTCGATTGGTCACTTCGACTCAAAATACTCTTTTTCGCATGAAATATAAGTGTACCCAGTGCAGCCCTTTACGTTACGATTTAGATGCGTATTTTTCGGTTAGATGTCAAAAGTTTTTAATAACTATGTATGAAAACATAATTTTGAGTTTATTTGAAGCCCAAATTGATCGCTTTGTAGGTGTATAGAGACAGTAAGAAGCGATTATGAAAAAGTGCCACTCTAGGTACACGGCACAGAATTTTGAAATTTCAATTTTTCATGGTTAAATTTGCGAAAAATCCTTAAGGGTGGCACATTGGGTACAGTTACCTTATATATACACTTGTCACCAATAGCTCCCTGTCCTTTTATATCAATTATAATCATCTACTATAACATTCTCGGGCAAAGGTACTTTTAGTTGAGTACTTTTAGTTGAGAGAGAAAGGGGAAAAAGAAGCGGACCCACCTAAACATGTACGAGCTGCATTATTAGTAAAAGATCGCACCCGGGGGAGCAAGAATCCATATCTGCGCGTCTGGGTGAGCGCCAGCAGTTCGGGAAAAGCGTACCACTCACTCCAGAGCTTTGAATTGAAACATTTTCCCGAATCCTCAGAGCTCCCTTACGTTTATTTTTGTTAATTGCCAACGAATGGATGAAACGTTGTGGTGGCTGGGGTCGCATTAGAAGCAATACTCGGGTAAAACTCAAACATTTTTCGATAAAAAAAAATTTGAGTTTCAACGTCGTCATGCTGATTTTTCACTTTTCTATCTCGAGTGCTGTTCCAAACCGTATCGCAATATTGGATTTACGTACCTATATACAGCTGGGAACATACCTCTTTAGATCCTCTTTAGATTGCTTTCAATTTCTTGTGAACGCGTGTGAGCTAACTATACAGACACTCTCTTGTGTGCGAGATCGCCAAAGTGGAATGATAAGCACGCTGTTTGATGTACCAAACTCAATATATTTTATCATCCAATAGTCAAGTTGTCAGATCATCATTTAGAGGCAAGACACGCCAATTTCCAAGCTGGACAACACTTTTTTTTCATCACATTTGCGTATGCCAAACCACATCAATTATTCATTTCATCATGTTTTTCGTCGGAGCGTGACGTTCAAGAAAAAGAAAAGCTGTTGCGTCATTTTGTAGAAAATAATGTCACTCGATTGCAGCAACCTCTCACCATTTGACAGTGGATGTTACAATGCGATCGCTTCTAATGCAAAAACGTGTGAACCTTCATTTCGAGATATTCACGAATGATGATATTTGTTTTAGGCATGTACAGCATCTATATATATGAATTCCTGTATATTAATATATACTGTATGCGCATAAAGTCAAGAATGATTCATGAATATTTTCAAGAAAACGAAACGTTGGGCCTCGTGGCTGTACACATCACATGTTTGGCTGCTCTAGACCCATCTCACAAAGATTCAGCAAGATCCAAGACCCAGAAGTCTAATACTCTCCTATTGAGAGAACTATGAAGTTATAATGATGAGGGTGACGTGTATTGCCTCGAAAATTAATGTTCTTCCGGTAAGCGACTTTTTACCGAACCTACTTCTTACTGGTGGCGCATCAAATTCAATCGGTAGCTCCTTAATACACATATAGATATACTGTTTTTGTATAAAAAGGTAATAATATCTCTGGGATATCAAACGTTAGAATGAATGACTACAAAAATTATCTATCTGGATAACTACAAATCGCCTCCAAAAGTTTCAGCATCAGGATTGGAGATCCAAATCCCAAGTGGTTTCCTGATAAGTCGAATCTAATTGACTTTAATCCGATCGTTCCATTGAACCGTAAAAATTGAGGAGCTAATGATGAATTCGATGTGCCACCTGCAAAAAGTCGCTCGGATGGACGTTTATCTACCGAGAAAACCTTATTTTTTTAGATGATGCACCCTAATCGTATTAACTCGAGTCCTCTCAGTGTACCTAAAAACCCGTCGAAAAAACGAATATACGGGAAGAATGAATTTTCCGGTATGTGTGCAGCGAGAAAATATGAAAATTCAAGTTGCTTGACGATAATTCGAGTGAGCAAGGGATGCACGTTTGAAATCCTACAGGCCTTATCAAGACGTCGCTCCCGTGCTCTATATAAGTAGCCTTGCAACTTTACGACGGCTACCCGTCCATCGTCGTTCTTATCGATTGGATTCTAAACTTTACCGGTCTATAAAGCAATATAAGCCCGTACTTTTTAAAGATTCTCTGAGCCGTGTCACGAGGCCACCGCTCAACGACGCTCGTCAAATTTTTACAACTTCCAGCGAACTGCGACCAATCGATCTGATTGATTTGATAAATCGTGGTCCTGCTTTTCCAACGTCGAGGCTTCTTTATTTTTTTTCATTACAAATACGGTTTTACGGTAGAACGATTTGTAATTGTCAGAATAGAGTCACGAATGCGAGTATCGTCAATTTATTGGCCCGTGAAGACTTGAACATCATTTCCGTATCATCCAATTCTAACAGTGTCAAAGGTTTTAGTTTGGAACATACCTTTTACATACTACGTAATCTATTTTATCTATTACGGGAAAATACTTTGAGGGATCAGGATTTTCCATCCACTTGCGTAATTTATACATTTCACATAAAGTACCAATGCTGTAGATGTTACAGAATAAATGTTCACTCTCCGTTCGTATAATGGAAAAAGAGACTCGTATTTTTGATAAAATATCCATTTATTATTCCAGCGTATTGTGAATCTAATTTTTCTCTGACAGAATATTCATGAATTGATTATTTCCAATTTTTTACTAATGTCTCATCTATTTTTTGTTACAGGTGAGTTTTGGAATAATAGACCTTTTCAAACTACTGAACGTAAGTTAAGAATGAAGTTCATTATTACTGTTAACAATCATTTGAGAAACTAATTAAAAAATAGAATAAATTCATGAACGATAGTCTTATTTTATGACCATCGTTACATGTATGGAAACTTCCAATATATTTTCAACAACGACTTAGTACATAACGATCCTCCCTATTCATAAGGACTATCTCGGGAGTCAGAATAATAAGGACGTATCTCGCGCGAGCGCAAAGTAAGGACGTGTCTAGGGCGAGCGCAAAGTAAGGACGTATCTCGGAGGGACGCGCAAAATAATATCGTAGCTCAGAGAATTGCGAAGTAAGAAAGTATCTCAGCGGTTTAAAATCAACTAATGCAGTTCACACATGAAGATAAATTCCTATTATCGATATAAACAAGCTATTCTAAGACCAAAGGTTAGCAGAAACATGAGCTTTCGGAGAATTTTTTCCGATTTACCCATTACGTCCAGGACGGACACATTTTTTGTGATTTTTTTCAGAGGATTTTCTTTCTATCAAACGATGACTGGAAAAATTTGGCAGTACACGTACCTTACATAAAAAAGTCTGAACTTTCAGAATCTGCCATGAGATTTTACAAAAAAATAAAATTTAGAAAAGTTATGATTGTTTAAATAACAAAAAACACGTTTTTTCGGATGACAAAAATTTTTCAAATGCAATGTTCGTATCGAACCCGCTTGTGGATTCAACTATTACTTTTTCTGAAATCAAGATGGCGGCTCCCAATATGGCGCCATAAAGATGAAAAAAAGGATACAATTCTTTTTTCTTCGTCAGAACGGGTTTCCAATTGTTGTTTCATTGTGGTATCTGGGTAATGACATTGTATGAGTCCCCAAATGATGAATTATGTCGATGAATTATGTCGGGCAACGGCAGAATATTCTGACGGCAGAGGAACGTAAAGAATATTCATTTGAATCGATTATCAAGGAACTATTTTACAGTCGTGCTGGTAATAATGGTTCCCAAGTAAAATAATTAATACTATTGCCTAATTGTATTCATTATCTACAGTACTGTTTTATTTCCAATCTATAGCCCGAATTTGTATTAACTTCAAATGTAGTCATCTCGTTGATTTGAGCTGTATGTAGATATTGAAAAACCTAATTCAACAAAATGGGAATTGAAACTCGAATATTTGATGAATATAATGAGAGTTCAACCACTCTTCCGTTTATTGGCGACTAATTGAATTGGGTCCCATAGGACATTCAATGCGAATCATTTTGTGAGAAAAACCTTTGGAAGTTTACTCGTGAGAAATCAATTACAAATACTGTAGAACATTTGATTAAAAGTCCTTCAGAGTTGGTAAATCAAATCAATTGATGATTAATCGATTTGGCGTATATCTGTGTATATATATATATATTCAGTCACTTCACGCAGCGATCAGCCTAGTCCCTCTGATTTGCTTCATCTGGGTCTAATATGAAGCATACATTTTTACGAATTTTTCGGCGCTTATTTGACCTATAAAATTGAGCTTCATTCAGCAAAAAAAAATTGACAGTTTTTTTTGTGGAATCAAGGATCTGAGAGAGTATACCAGCCAAAATTTCAAAGTGGGCCGAGCTCAACTTCTATTTCATTATTCAATTTAAAAATTACAAAAAATTGATGAAATCGAGAAAATTTCATTTAAATCATCATTTTATAGAGAAAGAAGTGCAACATGTCTTGGTAAACTTTCATTTACTCGCATAATTTGAGTGTAAAACGTGAAAAAAATGTCCACAATGTTCCTTTTCAATTGCCTGTTACAATATATTTTACTAACTGCCACTAATTTATTTTCAAAGACTCGTCAGTGGTATACATTGATTAAATACGGATGGTGAAATAATTTAATTTTCCATTACCACGTTAGGTTCAAACGAGAAATAGTTTGGAGTAACCATTATATCGGACAAGAGATGTGAATTTGGAGAGAATGAGTTATATTTTCTCGGTGAAAAAATACCCATAAAATACGTTGGAAGATATAAAAATGAAAATCTTCTAAAGTTAAGTATTCTTGTTTTAATTGTATTCAGTTGAATATTCAAAATACTCTGTCTGCGCATTAACTGCAGACTTATTCAAAACTTTGCGCGAAGAGTTGATATCCTCATCAAATTGCAGAATTAGTTTGAATTTGCTGTGAGAAAAATGCAATGCAAGTCAAGCTGGGTAGTAATGCATAGTGAGAGGTATGGTTTATTACGAAAGAAAAGTGCATAAATCTGCAGAGTGCGATCCTTTTTCATCCTCGTTGCGATTCATTTAGCGGGCACGTGTTTCACGATTATTCACGTGCGGGGGACGGGAGAAACGTCACGCGCGCGCTAAAGAGAAAAAACTCGAAGATCACAAATCTCCCTGGCGAAATTATCGTAGGTGCGGGAATAAAACACCTGGGGCTGCGCATCCAAGCGCGCACGTTCGTCGATCACCGCCGAAAAAAGGGAGGAAGGAAGTGGGCCAGTGCGTACGCACCGAACGCGCGCCCAGCCCATAAATCCGCGGGAGAGTTATTACGTGCGCGGCGGGCATATCGCGGAAAAGTGCGCGTGTCCGATCGAGGCCATTCATAATTTGATCACCGGCCATTCAGCCGCGCGCGCGCGGCCCGTCGCGTCCGATCCCCTTATCCTTGCCGGTGGGCGGGCTGGTTTTGAGGGTCTCGGGCCGCGCGATAACCCGCTCGGGATTTTCGCCAGAGGTGCAGACAGCGCCGCCAGCCGGTGCGCAGATGGATAGAAGAGCGGAATCCGGGTCAATGCTGAAAGATTAAATTCCCGAGCGCGATGTTTTCCCGGGCTGTTTCGAACCAGCAAAATCACGGAAAAGTCATTTTCGCGCGCCACCCGCACAGCTCCATATGCTTTTTGTAAATCCCGTCGCGTTTCGAGGCATGTATACATATATACCTGAAGGTGCGTACGTGTGTGGGTGTGTGTGTGTACAAGCGATCGCGATGTAGCTTTCCAGGCACGACGGCTCTTCGGCTCGGGTCTCTCTCGCGCTGTTTTCTTTCTTTCGGTTGTCTCTGATTTGTTTCCTGCAGCCGCGGATTGCATTTTCGCGTGTGCTTTAAATTTTTCAGCAAACACGAACGTCTGCACGTGCTTGCGCACCCGCGCGCATACCAATCCCACCACATTATACAATACGGAAGAGAGTACGCAAATTTTTTTTACATATCACAAATCAATAGGCCATGCGAAAATGATTGGGACGGAATTTTTTATTTTTCTTAGTGACTCAAAAATCAAGGAGATAGTTCTATGGCTCGATCAAGTCCATCTCATTGGTATAACGAAGGTGTCATATTCATTATTTTAGATTTATTTCAGAATTATGAAAACTTTCAACGTTCATATTTCACTTTGAGTCAGGTACAAAATGCAACTTGATTTTTCTATGTTCCGTTGGAGGCACACGGAGAAACTATGGGTGTACAGAATGTTTCTTCTCTATTCAGTTACGAATTGTATATGAACGGATTTTATCATTTGCAAAACGTCAACGTTAGTATGAGTATTATCAGACACTCGTCGTAAATCAAATTGAAGTAATATCTTCTATCCGAAATTTATCCTTGATTTTCGTTCATTTTTCCGTACTAGTAGAGCAAACATCATATTAAAGTAACATTTTTGCTGCGGGTATCATTCTACATTCTAGATTCTCGTGCAAAATTAAATAATGTCGTCGTACATTAACTTTTCCGGGTTTTTGACCGAGTTTTGCGCGTAGCACGTAGGGCACGTCTAAAACTTCATATGGCGTACCAGTTTTGTAGGACTTAGGATTGGGCAAACAGTTTTCCCTTGCTCGACGCGAGTCCAAATGAGCTTTTTTGTTAGAGCTTGCTGTTTACGAGCTCGGAATGTTTTTACATACACAAGTATCATTCGCTTTTTGCTTGGTGAGTTAAGAGACCTTCAAACCTTGCTAACGCTGGTGTTGATTTAATAAGTTTCGTGGAAAAAACATATATGAAAAGGAGTCGGTTGTGTAAATTCAATTTTTCGTGAAGGTGTGTACTCTTTTTAACCACCAAATTTCGAGTTGAAATTTTTTTAGCGTACCTTTTTATTCTTCTCCGTATAATATAATAGAAGAATAGTAGCTTTGTTCATATTTTCACCTGCATCAACTTTGTTCTATAACGAAGAGTTTTAATTTAGCTTGTACAATGAAGCAAGTCTTAGTTAATTATGCCTTTGATAAGGCGACTACACAAACTAATACCTTTACTATAGCTACTGCAGCTGTTTTTCTTTCGTCGCGTCAAAACTATACAAAGCAATTTGCAATCAATTTATTCTAGTAAATTTAACCGTTGCCGCGTAATAATGAATAAATAGAAAATGTTAGTGATATTTTAACTTTTTCTATTTTTTAAACTGCTGTACTTGTTTAGTATTTGTATAACTACTGTACATTAGTAATTGTGATATACAATCCATATACATATCTGGATCGTTAAGAGAAAATGCCGTGCGTCTAAATTTATTCAGAAATTTTCAAAATTCAAGTTCCATAATTAAGTTTCAAAACCAAAAAATTGGGGAAAAAACAATTTATAGTTGAAGTTGGGAATAAGCATTTACAATTTCAATGAATCCTCATCAATATTGATTGCACCAGAAATTCTAAACCTGATCGAGACGATTTTTCTCCATCAGATATACGTAAATTGATTCATGTTTGTTATCACACTCTCCATTGTTCGAAATTCTTATTTGTTATGATCTTTGAGGGCCCATCCGTGATATGGAGTTGAATAAATGAAAAATTCCATATGAATTTGTAATTTGCGACGTAGATACAAATTTGACGGTGGCAGTGGAAGTCAGTTTCTTCCACTCCCTAATTTTAATAATGTAGCAATTCCTGTTTTTTACTGCCTGATGAGGCCAGCGAACCATACTGACGATTTCAAATTTATATGGAGTTTTTCATTTATTGAACTCCATATCACAGATTGGTCCTCAAAGATCATAAAAATTAAGAATCGTAAATTGATTTAGTAAAAGCAGCTATCGGTATCACATTTAATTTCAAATTTCTACATTTTTCGTACTTTTTCGTACTCTTTCGTACTTTTCCAACTATATTGCTCTTCTCCCGTATGTGTATAGTAATTAAGTTGAGTCAGTACACGCTGTTCACTTCGAGGGTCCCTTCTCTGTGGAGTGATAGTATCGATCACTATCATTTTTATGTCATCCTCGCTCTACCACATTCGTTATCCTCCCTGAATACAAGGAAACCTCAACATTTCACATGATGTGGTATTCGTGCAGAATAAAGCTTTTCAAGACTAATTACCGATGAAAGGATTCCACCATCGACTCCAGTGAAGTTACATAGCTTCATTTTACAGCGAATATCAGTATATTTTACAGTATTTTACTTTGAGAATGAAACTTGTACTCTACTGTGGCTATGGGTAACGCGAAGAAAGAACAATAAATTACACTTTCCAAATGAATGATCTGTGCATAAAAATGTACATGTCACAAAGTTAATGATAAAAATAACGATGAACGGGTTTATAGTCAATGAGTGAACAATAATTGTTTGCGAGTGCACACGTCCGTCGGAAGTTGAAGATTTGAAACGTGGCTTCGGAGAAGATGATGGTGTTATGATGAATCTCCGAAGCAAATCCAATCGAATCGGAATATTCCGTTTGCCATCACTCGTTGGGAAAACCTGAGACGGACTGGATGTAGTGAGATAGGACGCTGAATCTCAAAGCAATCTTGTGATGGAATCGAAGCAGAGCCCCGGCAGAATCGAATAACTTAAAATGTTCAAATGTAGCCGTGGATCTGAAATGTTGGGAAAGGTATGGCTTTGAGCAGGCATAATTTTGCGTATACGTATATCTACGCGCACGTGTGCAAATTTGCAGGCATGAGGAGGTCGATAAAGATTTGAGGCTGTTACCCATCACAGCAAGGGCCAGCAAGAAAAGCCAAAGCGAAGGGAACCCGAGAAGCGGCCTAGCCAGCAGAGGGTGGCCGGAAAAATCAGCTGCTCGCCGGGAAATTGCTGGGCCGCCCACGTATAACGAAGTTGGAGCTGCTCGGCGGCTACGGGGCGTTTAGCTCAGCTCGAGAGACCGTGAGATCGCGCCCACGCGCACACGAATACATGCGCATGTGTACGTGCACGCCCGCGTGCGCAACGCCGCCGACCGGAACAGAGCTACGGCCGTAGTAGTATCCACGTTTTTGCTCGTCGACACAACAAAAGCCCCGGACAAAGAGCAGCGAAATCGCGAGAGAGCTGCGCCGGATACGGGTGGGTGGCAATACCCATACGGGGTGGCATCCGATGCGCGCCCGCCCGGCCGCGCTCGGCCTCTCGGGCCGACACCCATGCACCGATATCGTATCGGCCGCGGCCAACCGGACTTTTTATCCTCGATCGATCCCGAGATTGGCCGCGATTCCGCCTCGATAATTTTCACTTTCGCCCGAGAGGAGCCGGCGCGCGCACCGACATTATGTTCCAGCTGCTGCACGTGCAGTCTCCGCGGTAATCTGCGGCTCGTGTTGGTTTTCTCAAAATTCATTTCGTCCTCATTATTGCTGGATGTTTTTCGTACGCGCAAAGACAATTAATTCGTGGCGTGAACAACATTTTCCCCGCACGACAGCTCCAATCCGAGCCGAGCGTACTGTGTGAAATAAAGTTTGATTATTATCATTCGAGCTGCTTGGTATCGCGAGCCAAGTGGCTTAATTTAAATGTGAATTTTTAAAATGTTATTGCGGGATCCGCGGGGCACGCGACTTTCTTTCGCAATTTATTATTTAGCATAGAGTCGATGTGAAATGCACGTGAATGCGCGCCCTCTCATACAAACGCACACTCCAAGCCGTGCTCACACTCCCGCACGCGCTCGCGTTCATTCACAAATGCAAATGGAATACGCGATGTAAATTTGTGCCAAGGCAAGATTGGCTCGGCTATCGATTAACGAGCTAGAAAGAAAGCCACAACGCGCGGAGGATCGCGGAAGGAAGCGAGAGGGAAGTAGCGCGAGCGGGCGCGCGAGAGAGAGAGAGAGAGAGAGAGAGAGAGACTTGCCGAAGCGGAGACAGACAAAGCGAGATAGCTGCAACGATATAGGACGTGGCGGCAGCCGGAGTGGGAGCTGCTAGCCGGGTAATCGATCCTGCTACCCCGAAAGGAGTACACCCGTGTGTTTCCCCCTCCCGCTTGCCACTACCGCCGCCGCCGCCACCCCCGACCACCCTCCGCTCGCCCCTCGATTCCCCCCTCGTCGTCTCTCTCTCTCTCTCTCTCTCTCTTTCTCTACTCTTTCTCTGCCCGAATCCTCCCTCCGTTTGCGCGCGCGTTTTTGCCTTTTCATTCTCCCTATCCTTCCGCTTCCATTTTTCTTCTCTAAACGTTTTCATGCCTAAAATTTTTACCCTGCCTATTTTGCGGCCGAGATTCTAGTTGGCCCGGCTCGGATAAAGTTACGCCGAGAAATTTAGTTGGCGCGGTGTAAGACGAGACTTTGGTTTCGGCAAAGTTAAATTAACAGCGCGAACCGCACTCGCTTCGAGGGTCATTTAGATCTCTTTCCGATTTTAACAACTCCACTTCCCTGTACACCATATATGCACTGGCTGCGCGCACATTTTATACTCTTGTAATACCATCATTTTCAATTAATTCCCAATTGCAATGCACCTCTAAGTTTTTTTGTGAAAATACAAAGTGCAATGAAGGGTATAAAAGAAGATATGTACAAAACGAAAATATGTACAGGAAATGTCAGATTATCCGAGGGGAAACAAGGAGATGTTCCAACTATAGCAAACTACATTTAATCAACTCTATTATGAACTCTAACCAAATTCCCAACAGCTTAATGAAAATAGAAGCGTCACGCAGATTCTGTGATTATAGTCACTTCATCATGAACTTTTAGTCATATTAACCATATGAATAACCACTCGAAAAGTTGCACGTGTTAATTAATTTTTGGCTCAATGTACGATTACATCATGAGACGTATAATGGTAGAATAGATTTTTACTTACTTTTTAACCCTTTAATTGCCAATAGAAAAAAGACGTGCGCGTGTTACTAATAATTTGCTTTGTGAAATATATTCAAAATATATTCAATGTTCCTTTTTGTCCTCGCGTCTTTGTTGCGAAAAACTTTTTCGTGTATCCGTTCAGTTGAAGGTAGTATTTAGGATCTGATTCGCGAAATGGTTGGGGGAGTACCTACCCACACGCGTGTATGTATCCCGCGCGTAATAGCCCATGTGCATGCGTGAAATTCGAGGTGTATTCAAGCGAAAATCGATACGGCACGTGCACGGCAATCAATTCGGATATCGTCGACCTCAAATTCAAAACCACAGACCAGAAAAAGGATATGAATGGAGCGGAGTATGATTCTCGATTGAAATCCCGAAACTACATTAACGTTTCTATCGGCCCAAAGCCATCCTCCCGCGTACTCGATATACGTCTAATAACTCTGCTCGGAAATAATGATTTTGTAAAAAACGAATTACAACTCATATTTCTTATGATAAAAGTCGTACGTTACGTACGCGCGTTGAGAAATAGAGGAGGGCGCTCAGCTCTTGGCGCACCACTAGAATTTCCTGCCCTCGAATAAAATATTGTCATTGCCTGACGAAAGCAATGGTCGTTTTATTCTACTTTACAACAAAGGCTCCAGTAAATTTTCCCGATAACTGACCTGGGTACACGTATATAACATCTCTTCTCTCTGCCTCTCAGCCCTGGCGGAGCGGGCGCGCTGTACCCGCAGCGCGAAAATTTTATCACACTCAATCTCCAACACACCTCCGCTCCAGGCTAAAAATTACAGTTCTAGGCTAAAATACCTCAGCTCGAAAAATGCGCTTTAGTGCTTTGAGACAAGCTGCAAATCGCCGAGCGAGTACGACGAAAATCCTCGCCAGCAATATATGACAATTCCAAAATGTGCTCAAGGTGTATTATACATATATATGTATTCTTTGGTAATCAAACTTTGGTTAAAAACGAAAAAGGATTTGGAAGTATCAAACTCTACTTGGAAATATATCTGGGGTAAAAACTTTCAGGGACAATCTTCAGAGATGGAACAACGATTCACAATGTGTAGTTGCGGTTAGAAACTCATTCAAGTTTTTCGCCAGCGCGCAACGAGCTGAGAAAATCTTAAAGTCTGCGGTGTAAAACGAAAAACTGCCGCGGCCGCCGCGCCGGTGCGACGCGAACGCAGTATGGACTAATCGTTACATACCACCTACTCGAAAGCGCTGTTTTGTAATACGGCATATTATTCAACGAAAATAACGACGACAATTGTGGTGTATTGTGCGCGCTCGCGGCGAGAAGGAAATCGTTCGTTGAATGGGAGCATTGGCGGTCGTAAACGAAGTGAGCCATCCTCGTGCTTCCGAATTTATCCGATACAAAAGGTATGTGCACTGTCGGGTTCGGAAGGGGGGGGGGGAGAAATTTTCGCTGCAGTCAATTAGGAGCGACGCAGCAGATTCGAGGTCGGATGTAACGATATAATCGATATAACGAAGGCCCTACCGAGAGCTGAGTGGAAATGCGCGCGCAACGCGTGTGCGCGGGATCTGCAGCCGAGCTCGAGCTGGCGGCTGCTGACCTATACCGCACCGCGGATTAGTTAATGTGATGAAACATAATTGTATATGCGCAGCCATTTGATGAAATAGTAGGGGGTTGGCAATATCGAAACTAGTTCGGAGCGCGCGCGTTCAACAAAATATACGAAGAGCGTTCTCTGATTACGGGATTGCTCGTTCGTATTACCATGCGTCCAATATCGAGGTTGCAGTCGTTATGCCCTGCTGGAATGGTTTATAAACCGACTAATGTCCCTTTGGGGCTGTTCTATTTTGATACAACTGTTGAGAATACACGTAATTTGCAATGTTATATCCGCATATTGACGATTATTAATGTAGCGGATTAATCAAAGGGACGGGACATATGCAGGCTTTCGCTCGCGTCGCGTTTACATTTTTTTCCGTAGATCAACTTGATTTTCAAATTATATTTTATACGTTCATGATAGTTCTTTCACTCAAATTTCGTCTTGTTCAATGTATTACTGAGATTCGGAAATTTATAGGCTTCACATTACATCGTATTCTTTGAGATGATTATACTAATTATTCTAACGGGGTCAGGCGACTGGTCATGGTAAGATGAAGAGTGAAACGATACTAAAACAAGTGAGATTGAGCGAATGCATTCTTCGAAGCGACTATAACGTTTTACCGCACGACAATCTTATATGATTCAGACGTTTGATAGAGCTGCATTTGATCGAAACGAGAAAGCTTTGGGCCATATATCATACGAATATACGCTCGTGTGTGTGTGTGTGTGTGTGTGTGTGTGTGTGTGTGTGTGTGTGTGTGTGTGTGTGTGTGTGTGTGCGTGTGCGTGTGTGTGCGTTGAACTGTAGTGTAACCGACTCGAGGCCGATGAGTTCGAGCTGAAAGCGTGGGGAAAGCAGCGAGGCTCGCGGGGCGACGCGTCTCGCTGTTGATTGTCCGAGATTAACGTAACTCGTACTTGAATTTGAGGAGAAAAGGAGAGGGAGCAAGTGGGCGTTTATCTGTCGTTGACAATGGAAGCGGCTGTTGGGCCGCGACGTGGTCCGTGGAGCGTGGCCGCGCGGCCGCGGCGGTGGAGCGCGGAGGGGCACTTGAAAGCATCCTAAATTGAGCCGGCTCGACTGGGCACGCATGCATAATACATGGGCGCGCAGGCGCGCATATGCGGGCGCGGCTAATTATGCTTGAAAAACAACGTTTTGCCGGCCGCGCGCGACAGACAATGCCCGCCGCTTTTGTCATGCTATGCTGAGTAAGCGCGTCCTGCATATACATATATACATATATATATATATATATATATATATATGTGTGTGTGTATATACATATATATATCTCCACAGACGCGCGCGTCTATACCTATACATACCCATGCTTTATGCACAGTCCGCGCGCGTGCAGCGGAACCAGTCCAGATTCACTCGCGAGTCCCGACGCCGCGAGAGAGCCAGCTTTTACAGGGCGATTATTGCGTGCGCGTGCGATATGCGTACGTTGTATATGCACACACTCACACGGACACGGGTGCGTTAGCCAACTCGGACCGATGTTTGACTGTGCAGCCCTCTCCGCCAGTGTTGTTGCGCACGAGGGTCCTCGTGTGGTTTATCCGAGCACACCTCTCGTCCCCATCCCTCTGGCGCTCGCCTACCACTTGGCTGGCCCACGCTCCGCGTTTATTTACACCCTACCCACGCTAATTAACTGCTTGATGAGTTTTCGCGCCGACGTTATTACTTTGCCCTCGCGCACCGGGGATATTTTAGTTTGGTTAAACTAAGACGGATATGATAATTTGCAAACTCTACCAAGGCGTATCATACGCGGACGTTAACTCGACCAGTCAGTCGTACGTCAAAAGCCCAAGTTGTATTTTTAATCGCATATTTATATTTAACTTCGACGTGATCCGACACTGCGCGCGCCCTGACAACTTTCCGTTATCCGAATATTATTGGTGCAACGAACGGAAATTTCGCGCGCCACAAGTTTTAATGCATACGAATAGGAATTTTACGATTACATTGTTTTGTCATATTTATATTTGGTTCTCTTGGCAAAAATACATACCCTACCCGACCATGTGTTGATGAGCATACCTACTGCTCGACGTGGAAAATCATTATTAACGTTGTACGGAATATCGGAGAAACATCAAAAACATAATCCAATTTAAAAAGTTTGAATAGAGTTGACCTCAAGCTGTTTGAGCGTACTTGATTTTAATGCGGATCGAGCAAAGGCAGAAGTTCTTTGTTTGGAATTTCACGAAAGGGAATTTATCCAGGTTCTTGGCGAAGCTCAATGGAAAGTTTTCCGCCCCAGAGTTCAAAATAAATATAAATAGAAAATCAGAATTCGGTCGATTTTCGACAATTCATCGGAAAACCCATGAATCTTGGGCCAGTAGGTCTTTCCCCTGATGCGCCCATCGAGTTTTCCTCTCACCCTCCCGACGATCCACCTGAACCCAATTACTCGCGTCGCTCTCTACAGTTGCATACGTGTGTGTGTGTGTGTGTGTGTGTGTGAAAAAGTGGGCGCGTGTCTCGGGGAAAGCGCAACATCGTAGGAGCGTTGATGACACACACGTGGAGCATAAACTTCACCGGTGACGCAAGCTCGAGCGTTTCGTCGAGTTGGTAAAGTGACTAGCGGAAAGACGTGCGAGTGAGGTACAGGAGGGGGAGGGGGGAGGGGCGCGGGTTGATGGTGCGCGGCGCTGGCACGTCCCGGCTGCAGGACGAGGTGAGCTTGCGGCTGACTATATGCGCGCGCGCGCGGGGCCCTGGCGAAAGCCGATGGATCGAGGAGCGCGCACGAGCTCTCGCCAGCAGGCGGCACGCGGTGATGGCGGCGGCGGTGGCGGCGGCGGCGGCGTTCCTTCGATCGCCTAATGACATAGCCGCGGGTACGCAGGCCTCGCCCAACTCTCTCTCCCTCCCTCCCTTCCTCTCTCACTCTCTTTCCGGGCGCCCGAGCTTTTTCCCACCTTGCGCAATCGACGCTCCGACTTGGTGGGTGTATATATATACAGTGAGAACTTTTCGGTTAGAGCCGTCTCGTTAGAACTTGCATTTTGCCGAGCTATCATTCATCGTCTCGTCAACCAATTAAATTCATTAGCGCTGCCTCCCAGCCGTTACAATTTCACAAGATTCTATACTCCTCCCCCTGCGCTCGTTCGAGTTGTTCAACTTTGACAAACTGACACAGCTTCCCAAATTTATCACGATCAAATTCAAAACGCTCGCTCTAAACACTCTCAATCACTGCCCTCCCTTCAAATGGCTGCTCTATGATTTGGTATACAGATTGAACCTCCATTTTTCGTTCAAATTCAAGAATTAAAATATTCAAATGCATACGTTTCATAAAAATTAAAATTTCCGATCGACAACATTTTTCGAGCTACTGATTTCGTAATAACATTTTTTGTTCAAATTTATTCAAGTAACAAACTCAATATTGGCTTCAGCAGTTTTATTCATGTAATGTATACCGTAGAAAAAGTGATTACATTTACAAGTGCGAACCACAAAAGTCAACGCAGTTGCTCTTGCAGGGAGACTTTTTGATCTAACCGATACTATACAGCTACAATTAACTATAACCATTATAACCGAAATCATATTGAAGCAGGAAATTATACCTGAGGCCCGCGCATCCCTCGGATAATACGTATACTCAAACGAAAGTATTATTCTCGTAGTCTTTTAATATTTGCGTCCAGTCAATTTTTTATGAAATCCCCTCGATTAATCCGGAAATTTTAAAATAATTATAGTCATTTTCTGCAATAGATGTACGATTATAGATGTGTGTTAACTCATCCAATATCATCTCTTTTGGGCTGATTCAAACGGAGAAAATAGATCAGTTTCAGTTCGACATTCCGCATGTAAAATCGAAGTAGAGAGTCGCTCATTCAGGACTGCCTTGATGAAGGAATGAAAAATCACAAGAGGAAAAGAATGGTAGTTTTCTGTACAAAAGTATTTTCGTAAATGATCTTGAAATTTTTCAAATGTATTGAGAAATAGATTTACAAAAACTAATTGTACATTTCTCTGGAATCTTCCAATCCTCCCGGGTCGTGTTAAAATCTAACTGGGCTGCATAACAATTTTGAAACAGAAGCAATAAAGCTATATATGGCCGTATATCCTCGTTTGTATTCTGTATGTGCACGCAATTAAAACTCGACCCCATTCTGCATCTGAAACAAGGGGTGAGTTGACTTTGGAATGCCTGCGCAGCTAGGCGAGAATAGAACGCGCGATGAAAGCAGCGAGGATCGTCGATGGGGCTTTGACACTGACATGCGCCACAGATATGCCGCGAGAGTCCAGCTAGTGCCCGGCGCGGCGCGTGCATGTGGTCTGGATTTTTCCATCGGCAAGAATTTTTTCACTCTCGTGCCACTTGAGATTGCCCGGAGAGCATCTTGACGCTCCTTGCCAAGAGCGAGTAACACGTTTTAGATTTTTCAAGAGCTGCGTTTCGTCATCTTTTCGAGTCTGCTTCGGAAGACCGCTGAATCACTTTTTCCCAGGGGAAATTCAAGTGCCAAATCATCGCGTGGAAGCTTTGGAGATTGGCTAATTCTCGAAACTCACTAGTCTCCTCGAGGAGCGTCGATAAAGCGATATTGAGCGATCGCTCGCAGCGCGTTTTACGAATTATGTTCGATTCCTGACTACGGGCGCGCTGCTGCACCTCAAATAGCCTGGTAAATTGATCTTCTGTGTCACTCCCTAAATGTTCGCAGATTACGTGATTTCAATTGTAAATCGGTGGATTTGCATCGATTTGCAATTTTGAGTACACTACTGGCCTGAATTAGTGCCATTAGTGGTATACTTATGAGATCTGCAGGCCGGCTTATGCTGATTCAAATTGAAGTAGGTCTATACCGATAATAGCTGGGCGCACGTACGCGCAAGATATTGGTACGATCGACGGAATATCCATCGGACGAAGTGGTTGCACCGACGAGCGCATAATATACAAAGCTAACTCAATCGGGCTACAATTGATTGGCCGAAGATAATGACGAATCAAATCTCGCGGGACCGCAGCGTAATATTTAGAAACCAGATCGAATATATGCGGTCTGAAAGCAAACGCCGCGGCCAGCGCGCGGTCGACTCTCTGCGCGCGCGGAGCGAGCTGCGAACAATCGATCTACTCAGGTGGAATAGTAATGAGGACGAAAACGCCCGTTGACCCGTCGTGTCGTGTGTGTGTGTGTGTGTGTGTGTGTGTGTGTGTATGTATACATGGGCGGAGGAAAAGAAAGCGGGAAGGAAAACGAAAAGTCGGTACGTGCCAAGGTCTCGCAATTCGTTTCACTCCTCGAGCTCAGCGCGAGATCCCTTATCGCTCGGTCGTCGTGAGAATCGTGAGTCGCGATGATTTTTCACGATAATCCGCCCCGCCTCACACACACACACACACACACACACACACACACACACACACACACACACACACACACACACACACCCGTATATATTCTGTGCATCTTATGCATTGGCGCCTGCCAGCGGCCCGAGCAATAGGACATCAGGAGAGGCAAGCCGACTGATGAGGGTTATTTTTATTGCTGAAATATCTCCAGCTCACTGATGCGCGAGTTATTACTCCTTCGGGCGCGCGCGCATATACCTTATCAGAGAAGAGAGTTGGTGATCAAGAGACTCCGATCGAGTGGCGTGAGCTCCATTTCAAACGCACTTTTTCCCTGTATATATACTCTCCTGCAACTTCTCGATCGCGTGCGCGCGAAAAAAAAACTCAATACTTGTAACTCGATCGTGACCGAGCAGCGCTTTTTCACCTTTCCCCATTCAGTTTTATACCCAATGTGCCCAATGTGCCCCCCCCTAAGGGTTTTTCGCGAATTTGACTATGATAGACTTCGAATTTTAAAATTCCGTGAACTGCATCTCAAAGCTTAGCTCAATACCTATTAGAAACCATCTTCATAATCATCATTCGACTACTTTAACCTATCGAAAATCGCAATTTAAAAAAAAACGCAAAAAGGCTAAATGCACAAAACGTGTACCCAATTTGGCACAATTTTTTAATCATTAGCTACAGCCTATATAGGCCTACAGGGACGATCCAATTGGCATTGAAATAAACTCTCAATCATGTTCCCAGTGATATTTATACAAAATTTTTAACATACAACTCAAAAATACGCGTCTAAATCGTCGTAATATGTCTATACAAATATTCAATGATTTCACTCAGTCTTCCCATTTAAAAACGCGTAGAGGGGCACATTGGGTTCACTTTTTTTTGATGCGAAAAACAGCAATTTGAGTAGGATAAAAAATAATTTTAGGAAAACTGATGAGACCAATCGAAAGCTGAGATGTTTTTACACAAAAAAGAGTAATGACACTTTGAGAGATAAAAATTATTGACACCTGATTTTTGAGGTTGAGTGTGAAAAGTGAAATAAGAAAATGGTGAAAAAATGAGTAAGTGAAAGTTCAAAGTGTTGTAGGAGAGTGGTTTTAAGGGCTAAATGGGCGGGGAAGATACCGAAAATTTTCTTTTAATTCCCCCAACATAACCCAAGAGCGACTGATGCTCAGAGAGCACCGGAAATACGAAATCTGACGATTGTGCCAAATTGGGTACAGTGCCAAATTGGGTACAGTTACCTTACACTGCTTATTTCTCAAACGACGTACTCCATTCAAGAGTTTCATTCATCAAACAAAGCCTTTAATGCGTCTAGCTTTGCACCGACCTCGTGATTCTTGAAAAATGCTTGGCTAGGCGAGCGTTACCGGAGCACTATTGTATACGTATTTATTTTTTTTGCTTAGACTCGATGTGATTTTTGTCAGTCACAAATATATATCACGCTCGGGTTGAGTGCAGAAGAGAATGAAAACAAATTTACCATGCTTCCAAGTTGAGGGAGTATATCGAGCATGAGATTGCATCATGAATGGCGGCACCTCAAAGGCACCGATGAGAATTTTGATTACTTAGCTGAACTTTAAGCTCTCTGAAGAATAATAGAGGAAATTCACCGACACGTTCTCTCATCGAGGGACTTGAGAGATTTTCAATGAGCGCCGATATTAGCTCGCTGATGGAGGGCGCACTCGTTGTGTGGAATATTTTAATTTCCCGTCGTAGCACCCCGACAAAATTCAGTGGTTTTTCCGGGAAAAATAATATCGCCAACTGGTGTTCGTGAAAATCCCCTGCCAATCAATATTATTCGCCGTACGGCGAATCTCTTATTCCGACTAAATGAGCAAGTGCGTCCCCGGGTACATTTGCTCGTATTAATTCCGCAGACGCGAATCGTAGCTCGCAAAGTGAATTGCAGCCGGTAGTGAATATGCATGCTATTTATATTAATGTAAAACTGGGAGAGCTTTTGCGCGCACCCATCCCCTGTGGCATGCCCTTCAAGACTTGGCAATTCAGTGTTCCATTTGCACATTTTTATCCGACTGTTGGCGAGAGCAAAGCCAACTCGAGGCCGCAGCCCGGCCGAGCCCGGGGACGCTCTGCGTTTCCGCTTATATCTCGATTCCCGCGGATAATTGGCTGGAATCAAAGCAGTACACGCATCTGTACTCGGGCGTACGCCCCCCCCCCCCCAAATTGGCATTATATCAATAAGCCAGCTGGGGAACTCATGCGAATTCCCGCGTGAGATGCCTCCCCGAGTCGCGCGAGTCGCTCGAGCCAGAAAAACAATGCTCGCAATCAACCGAGGATGAGAGAGCCGAGGCGGCAGTAACGAATCCTCGCGGCGCGTATTGTATATACGTACATAGATATACACACGTGTTTACTCGCGCGCGCGCGCGTGCGCGGAAAGGGAGGATTGTGAAGACGCTCGGGCAAAAGGCAAGGCCGAGGCAATCGTGCAGGTGGCTGCAATCAGTATGTGATATGGGCAAAAGAGCTGCGAGAAAATGCGGGAGGAAGCGAGCCGGGTCGGAGCGGCGATCGAGCCATTGTCAGAGCGCGCGGTAGAGTCAATAGAGCCTTGAGCAGCCGGGAGCTCGAGCGGCCGGGTCAAGATCAGCTGATCCCGACGATGGGGATTGGTCGCACGTCTGATCGCGGCTTTGAGGGCCTCGCCGCCTCCGGAGTGCAGCGCGTTAATTCCGCGGCGCGGCTGCTCGACCGAGAGAGACGGAGCAGCTTGACTCTTGAGGGTCTCTCGGGCTGCGGCAGCTTCGCGCCTCCGTCACACACCCACACACACACCTATACCTATACCTATATATAAATAGAGGTATATACCGCACCTGTGCAGTGCACACTCCATCTCCGCGGTTTTCTATTCCCCAGCTTTTCCATCTTTTCTCGCTCGTTCTCGCTTTATATGCACGTCTCGGTGGCGGCGCCACCGAGTAATTGTCGCGTGATGCGAAACCGAGTGCAGTGAGCGGACGATGGGCTTTGTGGTACAATATCGCGCGCCATGTCATTCTGACTTTGCCGATGTTTAACTGTTCGCAGAACGGCTCTTGTCGCTCTCTTTTCTCCTTTCATCCCAACTGTGGTTTTTTCTCCCCGACCGAATCAGCTTTTCACATGAATCCGACATTGCCAGCGACCCAACTCGTCTTCTTTATGCGACCGCGTAGTTTTCGCGCGAAACAACCCAGACGCTCGCTAATTTAATCACACTTTTTTCAATTTTATTATAGTCGAATGCTTTAACGAATAACTCACGGTTCATGTCGATAATCATCAAGTGGAATGTACTCTCATATACTTGATTACATTTTTGATTTTGAATAAATTTGCGCGAACTCAATGGAAGATCATTTACAAATTACAATTTTACCATAGCAGACCTTCATTCAGTTATCGACATGTATCAGAATATTGTTGAAATACTAAATACGATGTGGTCCCAGCAATTCGGTTGAAAATCAGAAAAAAATTAATTATTTCAGAGAATATGCAATCTTGAAAGAGCTTAAGAAGATTACAAAATAAAACATACAGAATAAGGCCATGAAGTTATAAATAAGAGAATCACGAGAAACAAATTTTGCGTATCACCTTTTGAAGGAAAACGAAAAAAACGAGCCAAGTTGAATCAAATTTCAGTGAACAGAGAGCAAATCGCATAGACAAACACACACACTTTTCCTGGGATTTTTGTCATTCTAACATGTCATATTTATAATTGACCATTTTCTGCATCATCAAAAAGCGCACGATACGAGGAAGAGCTATGATGAATGTCTACTTCCATCGCATTTTATGACTTTCTCATAGAAAATATTATATTATATTGCGAGTCTAGCATATTGCAGGCGGATATTCCTCGAGTCCACTCTTGTACATCTTCAAAGCTTTCAGTGGTTCATAGTGGTATCATTGTAAAATCTCCGTATTCAATAAGGCTTATACAGCGATGAAATGAAACGTCGTTCGCATTGAAAAGTGCATAGTTACGAGGAAGCGAAGCAATGAAAAGTAAAAGAGTAAGACAATTGAAGAGGCCATACGCGTGGAGGATGTGCTCGTGAAATTAACCGAAATCAGCTCGTGAGCCTATCTGGCGCGTAACACTTTCCATGGAAATGTAAGACAGTAATGGAAGCCAAGCAATCTGTACTCCGAGTTTACTTTGACAAGTTTGCATATGGATTTACGGAACTAATTGGTTTACTCCGGGGAGTCATTTACCCCAGGGACTGATGAAATTTCTCAATGAACTTGGGGAAACAATTTATTCATCGAAATAACTTGAGATCGGATCGTTGAGGAGGATCATACCCGGCGAGTTTTGCCTCTCGCGGCTCATAGCTGCGTGGAATACATACACGCGGCTGTGGAGGGGGGGGGGGCGAGAGGCGCAAACAGAGCTGCAGCGGACGGAGTTGAAGACAAGCACGGAGGAAAAAGGATCGACAAGAGCATCAGTGCAGCCCCTCGTTGTCGTTGGCTCTTCACTTGGCAATTGTCATCGGGCCGCGCACTTGGGTAATTGTCGGTGAGAATTTGATGGGGCGAGCCAGCCGCGAGTTGGGCAGCGATCCAAAGCATCCGACGTGGGAGGCTCACCTTGGGACGCGCGCTCGCGCGGACGTTGTATACATGCATAGTGCATCAGCGAGGACAGCGAGGCTCGAGCCGGCAGCTCGTATCTTGTCCCGCTCGATGAGAGGCAGCTCGAACTCGAAGGGATGAAGTGCAGCTGAAGTGGCCCCGCTGGCGTGCAACGCGCAGGACCGAGCTCGAGCTCGAGCTCGAGCGCGGCTCGGCGCAATTCCGCGTGTAGTCCTGGGGGCCCTTTCACTGCCCCTCGCCCCGCTCGCGCGCGCGCGCGCACGTGCATCCAGCTCCAACTCCCCTGTCTGCAACTTTCCCCGACTCTCTATCCAAGTCCCTCGATTCTTCTCTCTCCCCCTTTCTCGCGACAGCCGCACGAGGCATCGACTCGAAATATGAACACTCGCGGCTTTCGTACTCGGCCCGTGTCGAGCTATACGTTAACAACGATTACACTCGAATGTACCAATGCGACACGTGCGGCGATTCTGATCGAATAGTTTTGCGCGACCCTCTCGAGAAAGCTTTGCGATCGTGCCCACTCAGTTTCCTCGTGATTTTTCTCTAATGCGCGTCCTCGCACTGCAACGCGACACGATCAATATCAATAAACTTTGATTGCTACTGGAGGCTAGCTCTCTCCCTCTTGTGATATCACGACAAGCCTTCAGTGATGAGTCACTTCTCGTTTTTGCCCACGCACTGAAATGGAAAAAAATATCTCGCTAGCCTTTTGGATTTTTGTTTGCTCTGTCATTAGCTACAAGAGGTGCACAAGCTGCGCTCACTGGAGCGAATTGCGCATCAGCCGCTGCTGACAATAATTACGCGATGGATTACGCGTATACGTATATACATTCCGAATGCGGTTAAAATGTCACTGTAACTCGTATATTTAACGAATTTTTCATCTCTGCTATTTCAACGGGACTGCAGTGTTTAACTGATTCGCGAGATGATTAAAGCGTCTCGAAAAATGACAATGTTTTCGCCAGTGCAGCTCGGTATAAAGAACGAGGTAAAGAACGTTCTCGTTACTCTAGTCACTCAGATGCAGTTCCCGTGTAACGAGCCACTCCACATACTTGTGGCCTTTATACAGTGCATTTCTCAACCTTATTTTTAAAACCTCAAAAGTTCTACCATTCGCCACGAAATGCTACCTTAACAGTTGCGGGCAAAAAAAAACTTTAAAAATTCATCCCGAAAATAGCCAGTAAAACTCTACTACTCGAGCGAGTTTTGCCTGTTACAATAATATAGTTATCCTTGTTCGTTCGTTGCGATTCGCGGGAGGAAAATTTGAGAGAAAAAGTTGCAAGCACAGCGTTGATGAACGTGTATTACAAATGACGGATATAACGCACGTGCCAGAACTGCTGCTTGCACCTCTTCACGTGCGAAGCTCACTACTATGTATATACGCCGTAATTCTCACGTTGAAACTTGATGGCTAAAGTTCTGTCATTATAATTTCAAGTGAAACATGACTTACACCCAAAACTTTCAGATCTCTTGATAAATATCTAGTATAGAGATTCGATTATCCCTCCCCAATCTCGGCTTCGTTTAATTTCACATTTATTGATCATCCCGCGCGATCGTCGGGGAAATTTAGGGCAAGCATAAAATTTAGACCACTTGAGCGTGATCACTTAGTAGCCTCGTGTACGTGTATATATATCCCACTAAGTGAAGAGGCATCAGCGTATATACCGTATCTGCGTATATGTACGCCTGTAGGTAAGCTATAGCAGAGTCGTGTCCCGCCTTTCAGACAATATTTACAATAGCGATGTCACGTAGTTCCAACTTTTGATACGCAGGATTATAAGATTTCACGTGTATACGGCTTGTACGAATTTTCGTAGCACTCGACTGCACCAAGTGCGAGTCCGTAGTACACACTCATGCCCAGGGATTTTCGCTCTCTTCTAATTTGCGGCCGGAACCAAGTCGTTCTTGTCCAAAGGGTGAGCTCGGGCTCCTCTCTCCCGGCAATAAAGATCGTCGGGGGTAAATATTTCCTTTTCTTCCGCTGTTTAGGGAGAAGGGGGAGGGGAGGGGAGGGGAGGGACGGTATTATTAAAGTCCCGGGCGTATTCGCTCGGCCTTTTGATCTTTATTGCCGAAACCGGAGGAACGTTTAGACGCAGCCCGAATCGCTTGTGTATTTACATCATGCATATAGTTTCGAAAAGAACATTCGTCCGTACAAGTTTCCTCGAGGCGCGAGTTTTTTCGCGGGGATCACGGAGGTTTTCGCTATTGTTGGAAATTCCAGCTTTACCATTGTACGACGCTCTGGCTCATCTCTACTTTATACACTTGTAAAATTCAGATACTATACATAACTCATTCCGATGATTCCATTATGGGTGTGGTATTATTTGATAAAGTGCGCACGACGAGTTAAATCAAAATAGCCCAGTGACGAGTAATGAAACCGATCTTGAATATTAAAACTTTTCGGATCAATCGAGGGAGCGATATCAAGTTGCGAGCGTGCTTACTGCGAAGCAGTACATTAAGTTGTTCAGAAGTATTTCGAGCATTCGAAACTTGAGAATTGAACTTGAGATTCACTTTTGAATAAAACTGATATTGAAAAAGGTGTTGAGAGTTTCCTGGATTCTCTCCAATTCCTCGTACTACGTGAGATTTCCCCTTTTGAAAATGTATGGTTTCAAGAGTAATGCTTCCGAAGTAACACTTTAGTGCTGAATTCCGAACGGAATTTCGTATAAGCTATAAATTCAGCCTTTTGTCGAAGTCGAATGTTATCGGGATTACGTTCCCGACGTATATACAGCTACCTTATTATACATATTCGTTCCAAGAAACACAATCGTATCCGCGCGATCTGTCTCAATCTGCACTTTTGAGATCGAATATCAGTTTGATGCATACATTTGCTTACGGGGCAAATGTAATATACTCAAATTGTCGATCGGGATGTGCAGGCATTCTCGGATGTTTGCGTCGATAAACGACTTGTTGTCGATGGGCAGGATATATAGTGGGGAATTCGCGCAGGAGATACACGTATGTCCGACTTGGATTGAGTTGTTTCGATTTTATTACTTTGGCAATGTGTCGAGGAAGAAAGATGCATGGATCGAGAATTGAGAATTGGGTGTGGTTGTGTTGCAGATGTGGTGGCGTCGGTGGAGGTGCACTTCGAGAGCAAGGACGGGGGCTTCTTCCTGAAGCACAGCCCGCGCCAGTTCTACCCGTCGAACCTGCGGCCGGAGCTGAGCCTGAGCCCGGGCGGGCCGGCGACGCCGAGCGGCGCGTCCACCACCAGCTCCTCGACCTCGGCCTCGTCCTCGTCGTCGGCGGGCTCGGCCTCGTCGGTCCTCTCCGTCGACAAGTTCACCGTGTTCCAGACGAGCGAGCCCGTCTCCGTGCGCGCGACCTACGGCCCGTTCAGCACCAAGCAGACCGTGCCCGCGAGGTACATCGTGCCCGACCCCCTCGACGTGCTGCCCCTGCCCAACCTCGACCCCAGGAAGACCAACGCCACCCAGCTCGGCATGCTCGACGTGCAGGAAATCGGTGCCAGGCACCTCGACATGTCTGCCCACGTGGTGAGTCCACACCTCCCAGCTCGCTCGCCCTCGTTACGCGACGAGCATCCGACACCAAGCTTTTTCCCTTCCGCTCCTCGACCAACGCGCACCTTCCTTCTCGTTCGACGCTACAAAACCAGTTCCCTCAGCTAAATTTGCTGCTCTACGTTTTCAGCTCAAGTCACTTAATTTCAACTGCGGCCTTTATTTGTAGCGGCCAATTTTTACTTCTTCTTCAGAGATAAAAAGTCAAACCATCCGCTTCAATTTCCGTTTCTTCGATCAATTTCAGCTCTTATTCATTTTAATTCAATCTTCGATGATTCAGTTTCGATTGTATATTATCTCGATGCTCATTTAAAATGGCCCTTAGAGTTGAACAAAAAAAATTAATGAGAATAATTTGATTATTTATTCATCCGGCTCGTATACTTCGCAGACTGCCTCATTAGTTGATTAATTTAAAATGACCTCGAAATGAATCGTCAATATAAATACTGAGAAATCGAATTTTATCGAGCCGACGTGATCCTACGAGCGTCTGATACAAGAGTGTATTCTAAAGGGAGTAAAACTCTTGCCCAAATATTTCAACAGAGCGTGCTGTTTTCTTAGTGTACACTGCGGGGATTTATTCAAGCAGCGGAATTCCTTTGTCAAAAAGCTCTGCACCGTTTCCATTTCAAGTAACTAAATTCAATTCACCTATTCAAAAGGTTCGGTTCACTTTAAGTTCTGAAGTGATTCGTATGAGTTGGAATTATTCAATCTTTCACTCTCAAGCAGGGAACTTGTTTTCATTGATTCAATATTAAAACTCTACTCGAAAAACTAATTGAAAATCGACTCGATATAATTTATAGATACAATTCGGTTGATATCGATTGAGAAAAGATGGCTGTTTCCTATTACAAAATTGATTGTAGATGCAATTTTGCGATAAGCTTCGTGAGCAAAATCATTATGCGTCTCAGTTTGAACTTGTTTTCAGTATTGCATAAAGTCTGACATGAAACAAATCTTTCTACTAACAGTACGAGCCATATTTCCATGCTCATTGGAGAAGTTATGTAAAGAAGGCTTGAATTATGTCAACTTTCCTTTACCTTTTACTGCTCCACAGTTTTTATGTCCTTTGACATAATTGGATAACATATATATATATATATATATATATATATATATATATATATATATATAATATATATAAATATATATATATATAGTTGATGAAATAAATTCTATTGTCAGCATCATGTCGGAATCAGCACAAAGTCAATTCAAATTTCTAATTTATTTCAAAGGTTTTATGTAATAAAGTCATTACACTGCAAAATGCTCTATTCAGAAATCGAGACTCTGTTTGTTTCTTAATGATATTCTTGATGATATATAATGATATTCTTAATGATAGGTACCGGTACCCAATATGTGCCACCTAAGCGAGAAAGGTCACTACACCGCGTCAAATGAAAATTTTCTAACGCGATTGGTGTCAAATGAAAGGTTTACTGAATACCTTCAAAATGAGCTAAGCCTCATTTAATTTTAACAGTTTTACGCTGAGATACAGCGTTTTGAAAAAAAAAAATTTTCGGGAAAAAATTGTTAGTGTACCCATTATGGCGCCACCCTGAAAATACTTCTTTTCATCCAGCTTGTCACATGTAGTATGTCTGAAATGAATGAAATACAAATAAAAGAGTATATTTCTGATATCATCCTTCCTTAAAAAAGTGATGTGAAGCCTCGCTTCCGATGATTTGATTGGCTAAGACCAAACCATGAGACATAGTAGTGTATAGAGTCAATATAGAGACTATAGGTAGAGTACAGACTACAGAGATGTCTCTATGGTATGGTTAGGTTAAGGTATTGGGAAGTCAAGTCGCCATCCCCTCTCCGCTACTCAAGCCAATATGGCCGATGAGTTGGTGGATGATGCATTGGAGTAGATGAGAGCTGCTCAATAATCGTTAATTATATTGAACTAATGAGTTTGCTGAGTTTTTCACGAGGTCAGTATAATAATACATCATGTAAGAATACTGTGCAGTGGATGATTGTGGCAGAGAAGTCAGTGGACACGTCAATATTCCTTCGAGATGTGTTCTGTTCTGTGCGTCCACTTTGTTTACGTGTGTGATTACACGAATTTTGACGTGTTCGAAGCTTGGGAGAGAGCACCAGAGGTAAAAAAATAATAATACTGGATGAAAATATGCTATTGAAGTTGGAGAAAAGAGGATATACTCCCAGGTGCAAGTGTGAATTGGGTCGTTGGTTTGGATAACCTAAAAAATCTTTCAAACACGTATTTGTAAGCATGTGTTACTCTTTTCTCCAACTTTAAGAGCATATCTTTATTCAGTATTATTATTTTTACCTCTGGTGCTCTCTCCCAAGCTTCGAACACGTCAAAATTCGTGTAATCACACACGTAAACAAAGCGGACGCACAGAACAGAACACATCTCGAAGGAATATTGACGTGTCCACTGACTGCTCTGCCACAATCATTCACTGCTCAGTGATCTTACATGATGTATTTTCATACTAACCTCGGGAAAAACTCAGCAGACTCGTTAGTCTCAATACAATTAATGATTATTGAGCAGCTCCCATCCACTTCAATGTATCATCCACCAACTCATCGGCCATATTGGCTTGAGTAGCGGAGAGGGGATGGCGACTTGACTTCCCAATAGGAGATATTGGAGAAGGATCAAGTGCATCGTGAAATACAAATAAAAGAGTATATTTCTGATATCATCCTTCCTTAAAAAAGTGATGTGAAGCCTCGCTTCCGATGATTTGATTGGCTAAGACCAAACCATGAGACATAGTAGTGTATAGAGTCAATATAGAGACTGTTGTTAATCAATCGATAAATATACATATTCATATATAACACCCTAACCCATGCCGTATGTTATATAAACGGGTAGTACGTAAGTGAGCAAGCCGATGTTTCGTATATATAAGTATACTGGTGGCCATCCAGTCTAGAGTAATCCCGGCCTCGTGCAAATAAAGTTTAAGTCATATCGTATCTGAGTTTTTCCTTTGCATCCCTTGTCGCACACCGATATGATTAATTGCATTCCGAATTGTTTAAACATCAGGTTATGGGCCCAGTTCACGTTATAGAAGGAATGCACCGTGTGGATAGAAATAAACAAAATTTTGTGGACAAGTGGAATTGAGGTTAAGGTTGCAAAGGACCGTTAGCACGAGGTATTACGCAACACAGAAAATGAATTCTGTGAACTTGGGTCAGAATGTATCAATGGACAAGTTAACGGGATCCGAAAATTACAGTAATTGGGCCATCCAAATGGAGACATACTTAAAAGGTGAAAGTTTATGGAATACAATTGAGCCACGCGCAAGTGAAGCGTTGGATACCGATGAGCAGCGAATGGACAAAGCGCGCAGCAGAATTGTTATGTCGATTCACACACGTGTGTACTCGCACATATCCGATATCCGTGGATCACCGAAAGACATTTGGATGGACTTAAAAAAAACCTTTGACAAAACGGGATTCAACAGAAGTTTAATTATGTTGAGAGATCTAGTAAGAGTCAAGTTGGATAATCATAACACAGTAGAAGAATACATTGATCATGTGTTGACATTGGCAAATAAGCTCAAAGCAATCAAGTTCGATTTGCCAGATCACGCAATAGGTGGCCTACTGCTCATAGGTTTAACTCAAGAATACCAGCCCATGATTATGGGATTGGCTGCAGCCCATCAAGAGATATCAGTAGAACTAGCAAAAACTACGATACTGCAACTCGTCAAGAAAGACGATATCTCACAGTGCAACGAAGATACAACAGGTTTCTTGACGTATCAACATAGACCTCAGAGAGGCCGCGGCGGTGTAACAAAAGGCTTCTACTCGAATAATCAAAGGCAACGAGACAAATCTACGATACGATGTTATGGATGTAATAAATATGGTCATTACAAGAGTGAGTGTCCTAGCAATACGGCAGAAAGCCAGAACGCTGTAAACATGGTCCGAGAAGGAGATGATGTTTATGATCAGTGTGGATCGAGAGAGTGTGCGTATTTATGTAGTGTTGACAACGATACAGAGACAGTAAACTCAAGCATAACACCAAATTATGCAAAAAGCGATTGTTGGATCATAGACTCTGGTGCTTCTAGGCACATGTGTAATAATAAATTGTTATTTAGTTCCTTAAGAAGTTCAAACACACAGTATGTGAATGTTGCTAATAAAAGCTCAGTTGATGTGTTAGGTGAAGGGAGTGTGAACCTGAACATTGAAGGAAGAAACACATATATGAGTTTAGAAAATGTATTATTTGCTCCAGCCTTATCAACAAACCTCATATCAGTGAGTATGGTAATTAAAAAGGGAGGTACAGTAACATTCGACTCAAGAGGATGCAGAATTATTGACCAGTACAAGAAGTCAATAATCTTTGGGACGATGATAAGTAACGGTATTTACAGGCTAAATGTACAAGCCAACAGGAACTGCGTAAATATGATTACAACCGATACAGAGCAAGCACATGCTCTCACAGCTACTGAAACTGTTGAAACTTGGCATCGTCGACTCGCTCACCTCAACCCAGTGTATATAAAGCAGTTAAGAGATAAAGCCGCATCTGGAATAAATTTTTCTTCATCAAGTGAATTGGATAAGTGCAAGATTTGTGTGTTTGGTAAGCTAAGTAAAAAACCGTTCAGCTTAAGCCAGAGTAGAGCTTCTGAAAAACTAGGCTTAGTGCACAGTGATGTTTGCTATGCGGAAAATTTATCGGTCGGTGGTGCACGATACATATTGACATTTGTTGACGATTATTCGCGCTATGTGTTTGTAAGTTTTTTGAAAAGTAAGGATCAAGTAGCACAGCATTTCATATATTTTAAAAATAAAGTTGAAAAGGAAACAGGAAAAAGGATCAAGATACTTAGAACAGATAACGGCAAGGAATATGTGAATGCAGTGCTAACAAAAATCCTTAACGAAGAAGGAATAACACATCAAACGACAGTTCCTTACAATCCCCAACAGAACGGTAGAGCCGAAAGGGTGAATAGAACACTGTGGGATAAGGCACGCTGCATGATGTTGGAATCTAAGTTGCCTAAAGAACTATGGGCAGAAGCGATAGCGACGGCAGCATATATCTCGAATCGTTCGCCAAAAGAAAGTTTGCATGGGAAGACTCCACACGAATTATGGACTGGTGAAAAACCCAATTTGTCAAATCTCAAGATTTTTGGGTCAAAGGCATTAATATATGTTCCTCAGCAGCTACGCAAGAAAATGGATCCACGAGCAAAAGAATGTATTTTTGTCGGATATAGCACTACGACAAAAGGCTACAGAATATGGGATAGTCAACAGAGACGTATCATAGTATCTCGAGATGTTGTCTTCTTTGAGAACGAGCCGGTAAGCAAATCAGTAAACGAATTTGCAAATGAAAAAGTATTCCTGCCTGTAGAAGAG
Source organism: Aphelinus atriplicis (assembly GCA_020882685.1). Taxonomy (NCBI): domain Eukaryota; kingdom Metazoa; phylum Arthropoda; class Insecta; order Hymenoptera; family Aphelinidae; genus Aphelinus; species Aphelinus atriplicis. The sequence continues at coordinate 46,034,593 of CM037076.1, read as the reverse complement.
AAAATTGAGATTGAGCCGGAAAATGATCAGTCCGACAGATCTGCAGATTCTTCAAATAATACTAATGAGACAACTACATCCTTCAGAGACATAGAAACACAGGGAAGTTATGAAAGCCCAAATGATGAAAATGGCCAGGAAAGAAGAAAATCTACACGTGTTAGAAATAGGCCTTCACACCTTGATAATTACGTCACATATATTGCAATGACAAACGCACAGGAGCCACAGACATACCAAGATGCAGTGGCGAGTCCAGAATCAGCCCAATGGAGAGAGGCCATGCAGAAAGAATACGACTCACTAATGAAAAACAAGGTATGGGAACTAACACATCCTCAAACGGGCATAAATATAGTTGGATGTAAATGGGTCTTCAAGAAAAAACAGGAGGCTGATGGGTCTACAAAATATAAGGCTAGACTAGTAGCAAAGGGCTACACCCAGCAGCAAGGCGTGGATTTTTTCGAAACATTTGCCCCGGTTGTCCGATTCTCAACCCTGAGATTATGTTTTGCATTGGCCGTCAGATTTGGTTTGGAAGTTTATCATTTCGACATCAATACGGCATTCTTATATGGAAAATTGAAGGAAACAGTTTATATGCAGCAGCCAGAAGGTTACGTAAGGCAAGGAAACGAAAACCAAGTTTGTTTACTTCTGAGAGCCATTTATGGACTGCGTCAGGGAGCAAATGTGTGGAATGAGGAAATTCATAATCTGTTTATTACATTGAATCTGAGCCAGTCAAAACACGATAGGTGTATATATTACTATATAAGTAAAGGTGAAATGATAATAGTTGCATTGTATGTTGATGACATTTATGTGTTCACAAACAGTTATGAATTCCTAGATATATTTAAAAGTGCATTATCATCGAAATTTGAGTTCAAGGACCTGGGACCAGTAAAAAAGACTCTAGGAATAAACGTGCACGTAGATCTTCAAAATGGCATAATAGAGTTGGACCAAACTGAATACATAAATCAGATTTTAGATCACTTTGGGATGTCCGATTGCAAAGGCACATCGACGCCAATGGAAGTTGGAGCATTTCTTGATTCAAGCACGTCGTCAGAAAGTTCGGAACGCCAAGGAAAGCTGAATCCAATCCCATACCAGAACGCTATTGGTGCGCTTATGTACCTGCTACAATGCACACGGCCGGATCTGGCTTATGCGGTAGGATACTTGAGCAAATTTAACAACAGCTATGACACCAACCATTATAATGCAGTCAAAAGAGTATTCAGGTACTTGCAGACTACAAAGGCCCACAAGCTCGTGTATTCGAAAACTGCGAGCACAGGGCTGGTCGGGTACAGCGATGCAAGCTGGGCAGCAGACTCATCGGACCCTCGCTCGGTCACAGGATATATGTTCAAGCTAAGCGGAGGCGCTATTAGTTGGAGCTCGAAGAGACAGCCAACTACCGCTCTTTCTAGCACCGAAGCTGAGTACTATGCAATATCCATAGCTACACAAGAAGCAGTATTTTTGAGGGGTTTACTGTCCGAGTTGGATAGTGCCGAGACCAAGCCGACTGTAATTTTATCCGACAGTAAGGGGGCCATAGATTTTAGCAAGAACCAGAAATTTAGTCCTCGAACCAAACACATTCACACTCGTCACAGCTTCATCAAGGAGATGATTGATGCGAGAGAAATCGATCTACACTTCGTACCTTCGCAGCACATGGTCGCTGACAGCCTGACCAAGGCAGTGAATGGTGAAAAACTGAAATACTTTGTGAACAGTGTCGGGTTGAAACCAAAATGATCAACAATGATTATGTTTATGTTTTTTTTTGTTGTTTTATTGTTTTTGTTGTTAGCTGTAATAATATTGTTATAGCGGTGTATAATTATCAATTGTGGGAGGGTGTTGTTAATCAATCGATAAATATACATATTCATATATAACACCCTAACCCATGCCGTATGTTATATAAACGGGTAGTACGTAAGTGAGCAAGCCGATGTTTCGTATATATAAGTATACTGGTGGCCATCCAGTCTAGAGTAATCCCGGCCTCGTGCAAATAAAGTTTAAGTCATATCGTATCTGAGTTTTTCCTTTGCATCCCTTGTCGCACACCGATATGATTAATTGCATTCCGAATTGTTTAAACATCAGAGACTATAGGTAGAGTACAGACTACAGAGATGTCTCTATGGTATGGTTAGGTTAAGGTATTGGGAAGTCAAGTCGCCATCCCCTCTCCGCTACTCAAGCCAATATGGCCGATGAGTTGGTGGATGATGCATTGGAGTAGATGAGAGCTGCTCAATAATCGTTAATTATATTGAACTAATGAGTTTGCTGAGTTTTTCACGAGGTCAGTATAATAATACATCATGTAAGAATACTGTGCAGTGGATGATTGTGGCAGAGAAGTCAGTGGACACGTCAATATTCCTTCGAGATGTGTTCTGTTCTGTGCGTCCACTTTGTTTACGTGTGTGATTACACGAATTTTGACGTGTTCGAAGCTTGGGAGAGAGCACCAGAGGTAAAAAAATAATAATACTGGATGAAAATATGCTATTGAAGTTGGAGAAAAGAGGATATACTCCCAGGTGCAAGTGTGAATTGGGTCGTTGGTTTGGATAACCTAAAAAATCTTTCAAACACGTATTTGTAAGCATGTGTTACTCTTTTCTCCAACTTTAAGAGCATATCTTTATTCAGTATTATTATTTTTACCTCTGGTGCTCTCTCCCAAGCTTCGAACACGTCAAAATTCGTGTAATCACACACGTAAACAAAGCGGACGCACAGAACAGAACACATCTCGAAGGAATATTGACGTGTCCACTGACTGCTCTGCCACAATCATTCACTGCTCAGTATTCTTACATGATGTATTTTCATACTAACCTCGGGAAAAACTCAGCAGACTCGTTAGTCTCAATACAATTAATGATTATTGAGCAGCTCCCATCCACTTCAATGTATCATCCACCAACTCATCGGCCATATTGGCTTGAGTAGCGGAGAGGGGATGGCGACTTGACTTCCCAATAGGAGATATTGGAGAAGGATCAAGTGCATCGTGCAGGCTCCCAAATTCTTTCTAAATGTATATATATATATATATATATACATTTCGAATTTCATGAAGCATATGATTTCATGCGTTAAAAATGCACTAGTTTTATTAAAAAAAACCGCTGCCAAGTGCCTCAGCAGTATGCTTTCTCAAAGTATTGCAATTGAACCTCAATTTGCATTAATCACCACTCTTTGAGAAAGCAAAATGAACCTCTAACTTATTTCCTCCACTCCATAGTAACGGTTGCTATGGTAAATATCCGAGCTTCGGTGTTCTTACTTCTTAGTCGTCAACAGTTCCGAAAATGGACCTCCAACTGACTTTTCCCACTCCATAGTAACGGTTGCTAAGGACGTAAACAACGGTTGCTATGGTAAATATCGGAGCTTCGACGTTATTACTTCTTAGTCATCAACAGTTTCCGAAAATGGACCTCCAACTGACTTTTCCCACTCCATAGTAACGGTTGCTAAGGACGTAAACAATGGTTGCTATGGTAAATGTCGGAGCTTCGATGTTCTTACTTCTTAGTCATCAACAGTTCCGAAAATGGACCTCCAACAGACTTTTCCCACTCCATAGTAACGGTTGCTAAGGACGTAAACAATGGTTGCTATGGTAAATGTCGGAGCTTCGACGTTATTACTTCTTAGTCATCAACAGTTCCGAAAATGGACCTCCAACTGACTTTTCCCACTCCATAGTAACGGTTGCTAAGGACGTAAACAATGGTTGCTATGGTAAATGTCGGAGCTTCGATGTTCTTACTTCTTAGTCATCAACAGTTCCAAAAATGAACCTCCAACTGACTTTTCCCATTCCCTAGTTACGGTTGCAAGGGATATAAACAACGGTTGCTAAAGACATCAACAATGGTTTCTACGGGAAATCTCTCTTTGATTCTTATAGAATCCCATAAATATACGAACCCAAATGATCATTTATCATGAATTATATGGGAACTTATCAAAAACACGATAGCAACGGTTGCCATGGAAATAAACAACGGATGCTGCTAAACACGTTTACATCTTTCGGAGACCGACCTGTGTGCAAAATTTCAGGACGATCGGACTATTCCTTCCAAAGTCATCGTACGACAAAAAAAAAGTCAGTCTGAAGCTGAATTTTGTATCTCCATAGCAACGGTTGCTAAGAGAATAAACAATGGTTGTTCCAAAATGAATGTCTTATCGATTCTCATCGATCGTCGAAAAAATTGGAGACCCATCGTGCATTGATGATGATTTTTGAAGCTTTTATCAAAAACACGTTAGCAACGGTTGCTAAAGAAATAAACAACGGAATTGGCTGAAAATTGAACTCGACCGAGATTTTGCGGCGACTAACCTGTGTGCAAAATTTCAGGACGATCGGACAATTCCTTCGAGAGTTATCGTACGACAAAAAAAAGTGCACGTACGTACGTACGTACATACAGACATTTTCGGATTTCCATGTTTTTCGACCCGTAGATTACGAAAATCGAGGTCCCGAAGTCCGATTCGGTGGGTCGATTTTTACCCCGTTACAAAGCTTTCTCTTTGAGAAAGCAATACATTTTGTCTTTGATTAATCCATATTACATAGACTATATGAACTTCTAACAACCTAAATCAAATCAAGTTTTCAGTTAAAATTCATGAAAAAACGTTGTTTTTGAATCAACAAAATTAACTCATGCAACATTCAATTCCAATATGAACCTCTCAAATTAATGAACATTTTTTTTAGTATAATTTTAAATATAACTGAGATGTTCCCACTGAAATAGAAAAGTTCAATTTTAAAAATGTCCGAGCCTATTTGGGACTAGCTATTGTCTTGATGACAGAAAAATTCTGTCTGATGTTTTGCTTTCTCAAAGAGAAAGCTTTGTAACGGGGTAAAAATCGACCCACCGAATCGGACTTCGGGACCTCGATTTTCGTAATCTACGGGTCGAAAAACATGGAAATCCGAAAATGTCTGTATGTATGTACGTACGTACGTACGTACGTACGTACGTACGTACGTACGTACGTACGTATGTACGTACGTGCACTTTTTTTTGTCGTACGATAACTCTCGAAGGAATTGTCCGATCGTCCTGAAATTTTGCACACAGGTTAGTCGCCGCAAAATCTCGGTCGAGTTCAATTTTCAGCCAATTCCGTTGTTTATTTCTCTAGCAACCGTTGCTAACGTGTTTTTGATAAAAGCTCCGAAAATCATCATCAATGCACGATGGGTCTCCAATTCTTTCGACGACGATCGATGAGAATCGATAAGACATTCATTTCGGAACAACCATTGTTTATTCTCCTAGCAACCGTTGCTATGGAGATACAAAATTCAGCTTCAGACTGACTTTTTTTTGTCGTACGTTAATTTTCGAAGGAATGGTCCGATCGTCCTGAAATTTTGCACACAGGTCGGTCTCCGGCAGATGTGAACCGAGTTCGGTGTTCAGCAACATCCGTTGTTTGATTCCATGGCAACCGTTGCTAGCGTGTTTTCGATAAGTTCCCATATAATTCATGATAAATGATCATTTGGGCTTGTATATTTATGGGATTCTATAACAATCAAAGAGACCTTTCCCGTATAAACCATTGTTGATGTCTCTAGCAACCGGTGTTTATATCGCTTGCAACCGTAACTAGGGAATGGGAAAAGTCAGTTGGAGGTTCATTTTTGGAACTGTTGATGACTAAGAAGTAAGAACATCGAAGCTCCGACATTTACCATAGCAACCGTTGTTTACGTCCTTAGCAACCGTTACTATGGAGTGGGAAAAGTCAGTTTGAAGTCCATTTTTTGAAACTGTTGGTGACTAAGAAGTAAGAACATCGAAGCTCCGACATTTACCATAGCAACCGTTGTTTACGTCCTTAGCAACCGTTACTATGGAGTGGGAAAAGTCAGTTGGAGGTCCATTTTCGGAACTGTTGATGACTAAGAAGTAATAACGTCGAAGCTCCGACATTTACCATAGCAACCGTTGTTTACGTCCTTAGCAACCGTTACTATGGAGTGGGAAAAGTCAGTTAGAGGTCCATTTTCGGAACTGTTGACGACTAAGAAGTAAGAACACCGAAGCTCGGATATTTACCATAGCAACCGTTACTATGGAGTGGAGGAAATAAGTTAAAGGTTCATTTTGCTTTCTCAAAGAGTGGTGATTAATGCAAATTGAGGTTCAATTGCAATACTTTGAGAAAGCATACTGCTGAGGCACTTGGCAGCGGTTTTTTCCTAGACAGTACTTATAAACGCATAACCTCGAAATTTTTCTCGTTATAGGATAGCCAATATTTGCTAAGCGTTTAATTCGACTACACAATTCTTCTGTACTGTCGTTAACGCATATGGTCGACTCATTTTCCTTTTTGCTTTCTCAAAGAGAAAGCTTTGTAACGGGGTAAAAATCGACCCACCGAATCGGACTTCGGGACCTCGATTTTCGTAATCTACGGGTCGAAAAACATGGAAATCCGAAAATGTCTGTATGTATGTACGTACGTACGTACGTACGTACGTACGTACGTACGTACGTACGTACGTATGTACGTACGTGCACTTTTTTTTGTCGTACGATAACTCTCGAAGGAATTGTCCGATCGTCCTGAAATTTTGCACACAGGTTAGTCGCCGCAAAATCTCGGTCGAGTTCAATTTTCAGCCAATTCCGTTGTTTATTTCTCTAGCAACCGTTGCTAACGTGTTTTTTGATAAAAGCTCCGAAAATCATCATCAATGCACGATGGGTCTCCAATTCTTTCGACGACAATCGATGAGAATCGATAAGACATTCATTTTGGAACAACCATTGTTTATTCTCCTAGCAACCGTTGCTATGGAGATACAAAATTCAGCTTCAGACTGACTTTTTTTGTCGTACGTTAATTTTCGAAGGAATGGTCCGATCGTCCTGAAATTTTGCACACAGGTCGGTCTCCGGCAGATGTGAACCGAGTTCGGTTGTTCAGCAACATCCGTTGTTTGATTCCATGGCAACCGTTGCTAGCGTGTTTTCGATAAGTTCCCATATAATTCATGATAAATGATCATTTGGGTTTGTATATTTATGGGATTCTATAACAATCAAAGAGACCTTTCCCGTATAAACCATTGTTGATGTCTCTAGCAACCGGTGTTTATATCGCTTGCAACCGTAACTAGGGAATGGGAAAAGTCAGTTGGAGGTTCATTTTTGGAACTGTTGATGACTAAGAAGTAAGAACATCGAAGCTCCGACATTTACCATTGCAACCGTTGTTTACGTCCTTAGCAACCGTTACTATGGAGTGTGAAAAATCAGTTGGAGGTCCATTTTCGGAACTGTTGATGACTAAGAAGTAATAACGTCGAAGCTCCGACATTTACCATAGCAACCGTTGTTTACGTCCTTAGCAACCGTTACTATGGAGTGGGAAAAGTCAGTTTGAAGTCCATTTTTGAAACTGTTGGTGACTAAGAAGTAAGAACATCGAAGCTCCGACATTTACCATTGCAACCGTTGTTTACGTCCTTAGCAACCGTTATTATGGAGTGGGAAAAGTCAGTTGGAGGTCCATTTTCGGAACTGTTGATGACTAAGAAGTAATAACGTCGAAGCTCCGACATTTACCATAGCAACCGTTGTTTACGTCCTTAGCAACCGTTACTATGGAGTGGGAAAAGTCAGTTAGAGGTCCATTTTCGGAACTGTTGACGACTAAGAAGTAAGAACACCGAAGCTCGGATATTTACCATAGCAACCGTTACTATGGAGTGGAGGAAATAAGTTAAAGGTTCATTTTGCTTTCTCAAAGAGTGGTGATTAATGCAAATTGAGGTTCAATTGCAATACTTTGAGAAAGCATACTGCTGAGGCACTTGGCAGCGGTTTTTTCGAATATGTTTTGTTTGACATATCGTTGAAATGTTCGACGAAGTATCTATGTATAGTCGAAGCCATCGTCTGCGATATCTCATCTTTCTTGATCTGCTCCAGAGCTTGAACTAAATTTCCTCTCGACCATGTTTGACGGATATTTACCATCAATGGGTTGATTGTAGCAGCTAGAACAAAAAATAGGGGTGGCGCATATTAGGTACATTTGATAAATATAACGAAGAGCTATTGAAACGGTTGATAAAAAGGGCGTAAGATGAAAAGAAAAATTGGATGACGTAGATGGGATGTCAAGGAATCGAATGATATGTCGCTCGATTTTTTTGGCCCAGTTTAAGGGTATTAAAAAAAATTCGCACTTACCTGAGCAAAATTAGATCGAGAATCAAAATTGGTGAAAAAATGGATAAAACGAGCTGTAACAAGTTGGTGTAAGGGTTCTCGATCGGTGAAAATGTTTTCTTTCTTCATTATTCAGTATTGCCGACAAGATCCTGAGCCGCGGCGATGCTCTAGATGCGCGTATACATGAAATACGAAGGGTGGCGCATATTGGGTACACTTACCTTATTATTGAAAGTACTATCATGAATTAGGCAGAGAAAAGGGTGAACTCATTAAAAATGCTCGACCAATATTCATAAACTCTCATAAATGAAGATCTCGCCGATGAAGTAAGACGCATTGATTACAAAATATGTTCCATCATGGCTATTGAGATGTTTCACAATTATGATTCTCGTAATGTGCAAACGTGATTTATTATAAACATTATCTAATCTTGAATGACCTCTTATACTTGACACTATATTCTAGATCTAATTTTCATTTGATAATCGCATAGACGCGATAAATAATGTTCGATTGTGCTGTATGTGTTATCGGTCAAATTTAGATATGTAGAGTTTCGTGTATCTTAAAGTATCATAGCTTGAAAACACACTCGAAAATATGTTCTTGTCACAGTAGGCGCGAAGTATCCGTTTTGGGTCATGTTTTATGTGCGTAAAGTTTATTTTTACGCCGCAGGCCGTTACTATGTAACAAAGCAGCCGTACAAAATTCAGTCTAGATTTTTAGCGATGTGGCCTTGTTTTGTTAGTATATAGCAACTGCCCTTGGGCGTAAAATTCTTTACACGTAAAAATAAGACCAAAAGCACACTCTACGCTTAGTATGACGAGAAACTATGTTAGCTCGAGGGGCGTAGGGCGCAACGTACGTACGCTGCACTTCACGCCCTCGATACAAAAATAACAATATTTGCTATTTAATTTGCCATTGGAGCTCGTCACGTTCGTGGGGAGAAGCGTAGGGTGACAAATACAATCGCGCAGGTGCCGAAATGCTCTAACATAATATTGACATACCTAAATAAGCTGCGATCGTTCGAGTTGTGTTTTGTCGAATTCCCCAAGGCACGTGGGTCTTGCGTGGAGTGAGTAATTCCGAGTGGAAAACGTGAGAGGGACATTCGATAGGGTGAAAAGGCAGAGCGAGCGTGAGTTAGTAACGTGGGTGGATGTGTGCGTGTGTGTTTGCAGGTGAGCACGAGCATCCCACGGGACTCGCCGGTGCTGCGGGTGCTGTTCCACGCGGGCAGCGAGGCGACGGGCCGGCGGCAGCTTCTGCTGGGCCGACAGCAGCGGGTGTGCGTGCTGCTGCACGCGAGCCAGCCCAGCCTGCCGAGCCGGGGCTCCGAGGCCGGCGAGGGCCTGACCAGCTCGCCCCTCACCGCCGCCTGCAGCCCCGACGGCCAGGACGGCGTCTGCCTCGCCCAGATCACCATCCCCGCCAGCTGGTGGCCGCCCCTGCCCCCGCCCGACTCCGCCGGACGCGTCAAGCTCGTCAAGGTATTATCCCCACCACCACCAGCACTTTCCATACGCCTTCCTCCGTATTCATTTACATATATGTATATACCTTAATCTTGCCAGACGATATTCGGGTTTTTGCCCGACCAACGCTTACGTAACTGATTAATAATTGGGTAGATTATTTTTTTATTTTCTCACACCGATCCGATTCTCACGCTCATCCTGGCTCGAATTCCGATTAAATCGAAAAATAAAAAATACGGATTCGCTGGTTAACACGGATTTTCGCTGACCCTCGCGATTTTAAAATCAATGTAATCAAGACTTTTCCTCGGCGGTGAGAAAAATTATCGGAGCGCGGCGTATTGACCAGTCGGTGCAGTTCAGTCTTTTAGAGGCTCGAGTGCATATTTTATTTCACATTTCATTAGACTGATTAAGAGATTTCTCTCGACTTAAATTCGGCTGGAATCAAGAGATAAAAACACTTGTAGCATTCGAAAGTAGTGAGTAAATTCGTCGAATTAACTTCTGTACAGTATAAATGATTGGGTTTGGCGAATATCACTAAACTGTCCAATGCGAATTCGCCCGAGCGCAATTGATAAAATCAATATTTTTATGGAAATTCAGGGACAATAAGCGGCGTGGCGAAGCGGACACGGCACGCGAATATACACCGAGGATCGATACTGTCATAAAATATTCGCGGCGCGAAGCGTACGCGCCGCGCTAGCCATGTGAAGTGTCCCCTGGGAGCACTTGTCTTGAAAAATTAACCGATGCCAACAGCACGCCCAAAAACCATGACGTTTTTGAAAAATTCCCCATCCTGCCCCATGGGAAGTCTCGAAATAAATGTATTCCACGGACAGTCACAACCAGCATGTTTAAGCTAGCGTTCAGTCCCTATCTCGAGCGTTCATGCATCCAGTGATAAATCTCGCAATAAATAGTGGCTACGTCTACCTCAAAAGAAAAATATACTGCAATTTCGTTGGAATTTTTTTGCCCCGTCGCTCTTGCGACTTTCTATCGCTACGTTCAAACGGTCGAATTATCAATTTATACACAGCCACTTTACGATGGCCGATCCGTCCGTTGCTTATATACGATTGTATCGCTCGACGTACGTGGGTCGACGGTGTCACGCACTCGAATCTAAGAATGATGAGCATCGTTAAAAGTCGATGAAGGCGTGCGCGCGTGGTGTGAGTACGGGGCAAAGGCGCTCGAGAGCTCTGATCCGCGAACGGCGCATTGGTGTGAAAGCGAACGTATTGGTTTGGCAGACGCTGCCGCGGATAGTGCAGCTAGCTTACTCGGTGCTGGAGCCACGCATGACGGACGACGCGGGCCACGGACTCGATTCGAGCTCGGCCTCGTTCTGCCAGCCAAAGGTCCAGATCCAGCCGCTGACGCCGCTGGGCCAGGTGACCCTCGCGCCCAACCGGGCCACCTACAAGGAGCTCAAGAGCGACGAGCACCTCACCCTGCTCGTGCCCCACGGGCCGCTCTACCCCCGCTCCAGGCTGCACATACCCGTCTTCCTCCAGTCTCACTCGTCCAAGCAGTCCGGCCAGGCGAGACCACCTATCGCCGCAGTCGTGCTGAGGTAAGTTTGCCACCGTCGCGCTCGCCTATACCTGTCGCACGTCCTACCTGCGAAACAATCGACATTATCGACTTTTTCTGCCACTCAACTCACGCTTTTATAAAGTCATTGGCTTGGTCATTCTTTAATACCTATACATCTACGCAAAAATCTCTATTGTGCATAATATTATTTGCATTGAATTTGACTCTCTCATCGAGTTGAAAAGCACACTCGCGATGAATTTCCGTTTGACAAAGACTACGATAAGGAATGGTAAGTGTATCGTGGGTCGTCCCCTCACAGAGTGCCAGAAAGGGAGAGAAAAAGAGATAAGATAAGAAAAAGACGTACTTTGAAACTCCCAGGAGATTAAGGATAATTTAGCACACGCGTGTCAAAAAAACTTTGCTGCATTAAACGTATACCTTCATAAGGGATTAACCCATGCTCAGGAAAGTTTGTCCATTAAATTGGCAAGGTAAATAATTTACAGAGCTCAAAGTTCTTTCATGCTTCCTATATGTATATGTCCGTTGCGCAGGGGAAAAATATTTAATCGCGTGAAAAGTGTGTTATCGGGGACAGAAAGCTTATACCTCTTCCATGCAGAATTGCAAATGGAAATAAACTGAGCGGAAATTTCAGCGAGAGCTGTACTGTGTTGATTCAGTAATAGTCATTACAGTCGTAAGTAAACATACCGGTAAAGTGAGTCGCTTCATTATAAAGCGAGCAATTGAGATGGCTGTGAAAAATGAGGCTGACAGTCATGGCAGCTCGTACACGTGGAGTGTTCAAAGTCTCCGCTCAATTACACCGCGCGTGAAAATTTGACTCGCAGATTTTTCCGACCATGCACGCCGCGCGCTTCCGAGCCCAGAATTTCTGCGTGGATGGAATCAATTTTCGCTCCAAATTTTTCGACGCTCCACAATTTGCTCGCATAATTGAATCTCCATAATTACACGTCAATTTCAACATTACCGCGCGCGCGTGCTTTCGACTCGAGTTCGACTTTTCGCGAATCAATTAGTTCGTATTGCAAAATACTTGGTGGAAATCAAATTGAAACTTGCATTCTCAAATAGACAATTACGGTACTTTTCAACTTATTTTTTTTAAATTCATTGGTCCAAGCGGAATTGGATTCCGTCGGGTGACTATTAATCCCCTAAAAAACTCTCGGTGCAATTTGCATTTTCGTGTATGAAAATTTCAAATTAACATACTTGATTCGATCGTTAGTTAACACGAGCAATGGAAAACGATTCCGAGTCGAGTTATACAATTTTACCGAGAGTTTGACTAGAGAGTGAACATTATATGTTTCTTCTCGGAACTTTCGCAAAAGTACACTTGAATGATTTACTGAATATCAAATTTGGACTGCAGTTAGAATCGTTTTATCTTGTGCATTTAAACTGCGCATTTCACGCATTAGTGAAGGTATCATCAATCTCGATTTGCCGATAATTGGGAAAAACGAATTTACGACTGGAAACTAATTGCAGGGCACGAGTGAGAGCGGGAGTGAAAATTTTGGACGCTTCCTCGAGCAGCCCGGATTGGACCGTTGAGTCCGACATAAACACGAAAAACACCGCTGCGACTTTTACGGCGAGGCGAAAGGAGAACGTTTCTCGGTTACCTAATGCGTAAGTACAATACACACGCCTCGGATACTTTGGTTGGATCTCGCAATTATGCGTCTGGTTGTTTGGCTCCAATTGAGTCGTTGTCGCGAGAAATGAGTGAATCGGTTTAGAGATCGGGTGGGGGGCGAGAGGCATATGAATGTGTGAACAGAAGAAGGAAAATGAAACGGCGCGTTGAAACGTCGTTTGCAGATCGGCGGAGGAGATAATGACGATGCTGCTGGAGGCGAGCGAGGAGAGCACCGAGAGCAAGGAGCACGGGGGCGGCCGGATCGTGTGGAGCGTGCGCTACGCCCTCGAGGGCGAGGAGGACAACGTGTCGCTCGCCGCACCCTTCATGTCCACCCAGCAGCACTACCATCACCATAACAGCCCCGGCGAGCGCAGGAAGCTACAGGCTCACCTCGAGATACAGAAGGACGACATACAGGCCGTCCTTCCCATTTCGAAGGTAACCACCTACCCCACTACTCCCGCTCGCGCCATTTAAAACTCTCTCGCTTGTGCTGTGCTCTTTTGCTTTTTATTATTAAAATCACCTCGCCCCGACGACACACCCGCAGATTCGCCTCGCGAATCAGTTTACTCGCGCCCCATATCTAATCCCGTAAATTTGCACCCCTATAACGCTCCAAGCCTTCGTTTTCTCGCCTCTTCCGCTTAATTTATTGATCCACAGAATGAACAATCGACTCGCATAGAATATTCATAGTGCTGCGTCAGCTGGACGTGTGGTGTCTTATACGTATATAGATATAAATGGGTCGTTAATGTCTGCCCGTCGACCCGATTATGCGGATCGATTCTTCTTGAATACGAACCCTCATCGAGTTCATCCTCCATTTTGCACATTTCGAAAATAGCACATCTGCTCTGAAACTAATGAGTCATTTATGTAATTTCCAGAACTGGGAAGTAATGAATACTGCTGTACTCACGGGCAGACAAATTTCTCAGGCAATGAAAGTATTTATTGTGAGCCAAGCTGGAACCGTAGCTGATGTCACTCTCCAATCTTCTTGTCATTCCGAGGACGAAAGTGTACTTAAGGTAATAATAGTAATTAACTCGACTCGTGATATAATCCGCAACATTTGTACGAGTTTGCAATTTCAAGAACTCATTATTCATTATATGTACATTAATTGGTCTTATTCGTGGAACAATGCTGTCTCATTCGCACTGTTTGTTTCCAGTATATCAACTCATCGGCTATTCTCGATCTTCCCAATGAAATCACATCTTATATTCTCACTCATTTTGGATTAATAATGATAAGAATCAATAATTCAATAATTAAATATTAGTAGTTCGGGAGTAATGAAATCGAATTTTCGACGGGTAGCTGAACACGTATCAGTCAATGACAGTGTATGCATATGAATAATGCATAAACGAAAAATTTGTAGCAATATAACGTGAGCGTAAACTTGCATGAGCATCAATATTCGAAATAAACATCTGATTAACTCATGCTATTAAGCGTTTAGTCAAACTTCATTCTGAATATAATTAGAGTGAAATTGAACGAAATATCGCGATACAATAATATTTGCTGGAATTAATCGAAGGGAAAACGAATGAAAAGATTAACTTTGCGTTCAGGTTTCGTCATCGTGCAGCAGTGTATACGTGGACGGCTCGGAGATCCGTGGCTCGAGCAACGCATCGGTACTAGTGAAGTATGGTACGTACACTGGTTTGGCGCGGTTCACCGTCTGGATGCCGGAGTTCCCGCTGGAGGTGTCCGTCACCGACACCCGGCTCAACCAGATCAAGGCGTGGAAGGTGCCGGAGGAGCACGTGCTCTCCAAGAACAAGCGCAGCCTCAACGCGAGCGAGGCCGCCGAGAAGCAGAAGAAGAGGAGCTCCGAGGACACGACTGACCAGAAAGAGGAGGGCATCGAATACGAGGAGGAGGACGAGGAGGAGGAGGTCGTCGACGGGGAGGAAGAGGAGGACGTTGGGGAGGACATCGACGAGGGCAAAATGAGGTTCCGCAGCGGCGACAAGTGGGATGAGATCAACGCGATCGACCGCTCCGCAACTTCTACCAACTGCCGCTTGAGGTTCCAGCAGAGTCCCGTCGAGGTGAGTTTCCAGTTGCCCTCCTAGTCACAACTAACTCCATCGGCCCACGAACAAATCGTTTCTTGCCCAAGTACAAATGGCAAAGTGCTGAAATGCCGGGAATTTTAAAAACAACAGGTGCACGCGCGCTTCCTCGCCGTGGACCACGACTCCGGGAGAGTGTCGTACTTCGTGAATCGTCG
The DNA here is from genome assembly GCA_020882685.1 of Aphelinus atriplicis. Classification (NCBI taxonomy): domain Eukaryota; kingdom Metazoa; phylum Arthropoda; class Insecta; order Hymenoptera; family Aphelinidae; genus Aphelinus; species Aphelinus atriplicis. The sequence goes on along the minus strand of CM037076.1, from coordinate 46,019,314 downwards.
CACGTGGCTGAGGGTAACGGACCTCGTGGCAGGCTTGCTGCGCGTCTCCGACCCTCGCATAGCCACCCTATTCCAGGGCCGGATAGTCCAGGGCCGCGGCATCGGCAGGACTGAGGTGCAGGTGCTCTCGCCCATCACCGGCCGGGTCATCGGTGCCAAGGAGGTCCGAGTCGGCAACGACCGCGTTTTCGTCTCTCAGCTGTCCGTCAAAGTTGTTTCGGGCCTGCAACTCACCATCAGCCCCGACAGCGCCATCGAGAACGGCTACGTCGCCGAGACTTCGGTTACGAGGAAGCTGACCGCGCAGTATCAGGAAGGTCTGCTCGACATCGACATAGAGTTCTCCGACGGATCCAGGACGCCTCTCAGGGAAATCGCGGTAAGACATCGTCTTCGTATATTGGATGATTATAATCGTTATATTCAAGGTTCACACGAAAATAATTCCATTGATGTCCGATTTTTTATTTACGGCATACCATTTTCATAACAACGAACCTTCGCGTTTTCCCAAAATTTATTCATACTCATTGGATCTGAAAGCTATATTTTCAAATTTAATATTGGGATATTGATCGCGCTATATTTGTGATATTATTCAAACGAAAACTCGGACTGTGCGAAAATTCGATGAAACGATTTATTTTAACGTAGTCGAAACTGTCCGGGGTGACAATATTTACACTGACTTTCAAAATCACGACCCGACGTCCAGTATTGTTCGCTTATATTTTGAAAAACATTCGTTCATCGGATTGATGTTGATCGATACAAGCGTGGAATTACACGAATTCGTTAGATTCGATATCGGTCCCGCGCGATTAAAATCAAACAAGCTGCGTACGAGCGACCGAACGGAAGGATTTAAAAACAATCAGAGCTTGTTGACTCTGGCTGTTTATTCGGTATAAATTGATGTGTGCGCACACGCCGAGCCAGGCGATCGGCTGGAAATAGGCTGTGCAAATGAATCGGGACTGTCTGTTTATGGGGCAGGTGAGCGACTACCACCTGGTGGTGGAGAGCCTGGACTCGGAGGTGGTGGCGTTCGCGCCGATGGTCGCGTCGCACCACCCGCGCGTCATAGCCGTGGGCGAGGGCCGGGGCGAGCTGCTGCGCGTCAGCCTCCAGCTGGCGGACGCGTGCAGGCACCAGCCGGGCAAGCGGCCGAAGGCGTCGGCGACGAGGTCGGCCGGCTCGCCGGTGGCCGCCGCGGCGCTGCCCCTCGCCACCGCCACCGCCAGCGTCGAGGTCGACTTCGCCTCGAGCGAGCTGCCCAGCAGGCCCGAGTTCGTGCAGAACGACGGCGGTGGCGGCAACCTCGGCCTCGGCGCCCACCACCGCGACCGCAAGAACGGCAGGGACGTCGCCCCGGATCTCCACGACATTCTCATCGGTAATACTCTCAATAATACTCTAGCTCTGCTGCTCTGCTGCTCTCTCGAGACAATCCCAACTTGCTAATGCTGTTGTCGTACCGTTTCAAGCTTTATTTATTCATTTCGCATGTTCGAGGAGAACCAGCGCTGCGAGATTTGCTCATCGTATATCTAATTCGTTTCATGAGCTGCGCTTCATAAAAAATCTTGCCGCATTCATTCATTTTTAAAGTAAAACATGCTTTTCTGATCGATGCCTGACCACCGCATTACTTATTCTACTGGAAACGGCACTTTGCCGTTATTATTTACCTTCTATCGATTTCTAAACTACTTTGGGGGTCTTTTGTTTACACATTCTATGCATCAATGAATCCGTCAAATCGTCATAACGAAGAGTAGCACGTTTTAAGGCTGGCCGCGAGAACTAGCGCTTTTCGACTTTTCAGCTACTTTTTCTTGTAACAACTCGCAACCAATGCAAAGGCTATTTCGATTCCACTCCCATTCAAATTCATCGAGTTAAAAGAAACTCATGCGATTCACCGCAGAAAATGGTTAAAACATATTTATATTCATGTGTAAAAGTAAACGTAGCAAAATTAAAAACGTGCTGGTCTTCGTAGGAACAATATAAAATGAATGTATATCATATCTCATCTCGTATCTCATTTAACTGATGGAATGACTAACAAGTTGATTTTTTCAATAATGAATATCTCATTATCATTAGAATAATTCATACTAAATATAAAATGTGTTCGAAGACCGTAATCAATATAAAATGGACGAAGGCAAGCTGAGAATAGGAATTTAGTTATATCTTCTTTGTTCATAATAATACCGAAGAATTCAATCTTTTGTTCAGGATCTGAAATTAGCGGTACGAGATTAACATCATTCCAAATAAAGTTGAATTCCTCTGCTCTTTGTCTGAACTCTCCCCGAATTCTGCTCGTTTGAAATTTTTAACTTCGTTAATCAAAGCCCTTTTACATTCCAACAAGTACAATCGTACGGGAATTCACTTTTAAAATTAAGATTGTTTTTCAAACATTCACTAGTCGACTCGCGTGCGAGATTTTTATAATGACAATAATTTCACACGAGCGTGACCCTGCAAGTGAACTGCATCCAAAATATTTTCACTCATTCAATGGTATTTGTGGTAATCATTTGCCGAATAGTACATGATTCATAGAATAATGTTAAAATCAATCTCGCCGTGAGGTGCGTTGACCTCAGCACGGAACTGTTTGTCATTTTTAATATTGATCGTACGTGCCAAGCCATGGCGAGCCGAGATCACCTTAATATGCTTTAGACCCGAAGAAATCGAAAGTTTGAGCGACGATCTGAGAAAATAAAACGCCAAGTCACGTTAGAACGTAATTCAACGAGTGCGTCAGCTGAATAGCGTGCGAAGCTTGTTTCGACCAACAAACATTTCAACGGAACTCCCAACTTCCTTTCCATACCGCACGACAAAGTTTTAGTGAGCAGAGCAAGAATAGACCGGAGTTTGAGTCGGGAAGCCTGTGAAAGCGAAGCAAACCAAAGCATGCCACGCATGCGGCTGAATATGCAAGCTCGCGCGTGCGCGCGCGCGCACGTGTGTGTACGTGTAAAAGCGTAAATCGATGTAAAAATGATGTGTGTGGGTGTTGAAAAAAAACGAAAGACATTGTCTCTGGTGCTAATGGGCTGGAACGGGTTGAAAGCTGGGAAACTTTCAGGAGGCATGGGAGGCGTAGGGGCGAGGCACAACGGAGCCACGGCGAGGATGACGCCCCTGGAGATGGGCATGTACGTGCTGCTGGTGGCGTTCTGCTTCGCGATCGTCGTGTTCGTCGTGTCGTGCGTCGTGTTCGCCTCCAAGTTCAAGCCGGCCCAGGTGGAGTCGGGCGGCCTGGGAGCCGCGGCGCCGAGCGTCCTCGGAGCGGCCAGGGCCGCCGCCAGCCAGTTTGCCGACCGGCAGAACCGCAGGCCGCGCGAGTCGACCACCAACGCCCACGACTGGGTCTGGCTCGGCAGGGCCACCCTCGAGAGGGCCGCCTGCGCACCTCAGCAGGTATCTCACCTCGCTCATCACCTATTATTCTATCATCTATTATATCAATCGATCTAATTTCTTCGCCGCAAACGAGCTTGATTCGACGCTCCGCGCTCTCACAGTACTCGAATTATCTGATTCAAACGGTGCAAATTACTCAGCCAGTACACTGCGTTATTCCCATACAGATGAATTCATTTTGCGTGTAATTTTCAACTTCAAAATATCCTGCTTGAACATTCATGCCCGCGGTCATTAATTCATATGCTAAATTGCCGAGAGTAATAACACATTTGTATTTTAGATACTTTTCGTTCACCGTTCGGGCTATGTACGTACATATATATGTGCGCGTTCAATAATTACAGCACCAAGAATTACCGGCTTATTTGTTCGAAACTGCGCCCATTGTTTGACTAAGTAGACGCATTAAGCAGAAGCTGCATTGTACGATAACTAGATGTTATTCAGGGCTTCAAACAGCAAAACTAAAGTCACTCATTTCAAACTTTGGATATTCACGTTGTAGTTACGCGATCCTCAAACTTTCTGCTAAGAAAGAGTTATCGCGCAATCAAATGTACTTTCGGGGAATGCGCAAAATCCATATAGCACCTACTACGTAGAACCGAAGAAAGCATTTTTACTTGTAATTTTAAAGCAACTCTTTCCCTTTGATTTTTTTAGTGTACTTACACGGGATTATTTGTGAATATATAGTCATGGGAGTATACTTTTATATACGTTTCTATTGATTACATTACAGTATTAAGATCTGTATAGTTATACATTTCAATACAAATTTTGATTCTTCAGTGTCCTAATTTTTTTTGATGAATTTATGAATGCAGTTCTCAATTGTCTTTTTCTTCAGTAATAAAGCGACTCCATGGAGAGTATAATACAATGAAAATTAATTTGAATAATTAGACTCGAAATAAAAAGTTCCTGTTATACTTGGTAAATATGCGTTAGCATAATTGTTGTTCGATGGATGTTTTCGTTCTGGAACTTCTCATAATGATTTCAGAATATAATTATGGGATAATTGACCAATTTGTTTCATCGTCATAGTTCTGGGCATGAATATCCCGAAGCATGCGTAAAATTTATCAAGTACCTATAAATTCGAAACTGACCTGGGAATCTATTTGTAATTATTATCGATATCGGAGCCGAGTTATGGCGTACGGCGCACTAGATATCAACTGAGATTGAATGACTTGGGGTTTCTAAATAATTATCAATGAGTAAAGCGTGTTACAACAGCTGAGCGTTCGATTTGTGTGAAAGGTGCGAGTAACAAGCAATCCTTTGGCAAACGAGCCCGAGGACGAGACGATGGATCTAGGCACGAGCTTCGACAATCCCAACCACGTGGAGCTACCGTGTTCGGGTGGAGGGGTGCGTTCGAGTACCGCCTCGTCGACGGCCGGCCCTATCGACACAACCACCTACTGCAAGCGGGACAAGACTCCGCGCAGCTCTGCTAACAAGCCCTTCACACAACGCAACGAGTCAGTATAACAATTTTCCTTCGTGTTATTCTTTATACGCTTGTGCAGTAACAATATTGTCACTACGGCTGGCATGGAGTGTCAAAAGAGTGGACTTTTAATTAAAGTTTTATCTTCAAAATCAGTTACGTGGAATAATGAGTTTTTAACCGCTAATAATTCTCGCTCTATCAATCACCGTCAAGATTGCGATCTTGCAGCTAAAGTAATTAAATTGTAAGAATTTATCGACTCTAATTTGGAAACTGAAAAAAGTTACTTATAAGTTGGATAATACATAAACATTTTTTTTATCGTTCGGAATTAGTAAATTGTGTAACGAGCGCGGAAAGTTGCCAATTGCATACGCGGGTGCACCCAAGTATGCTATTGGCGACTGTATACGTGCGAGTTGCTCGTACTGTTTTTCATTGCACCAATAACTGTGAATCTTAAAAATTCGAATACGATAATGTGAAATGATTGAAACAATATGAATGGTTGACGGTGAAATAGCAACGAGAACCCACCGCCCCTGCCGCCGCACAAAATGCCGGTGGCGAGCAGCAACAACGCAAGCTCGAACGACAACGGGAACGAAGAGTACAAGCCGCCGGTGCCGCCGCACCGCAACACGGGCGCGATGTCGCGGATGCCCGAGACGCCCAAGCGGCGACACCACCACCAGAGAGCCAACAGCAGCGGTGACAAGCGACACGCCGACCGGGACGCGAACGGCACCCCCACCAAGCACCACCACCACCACAGGCCATCCAAGTCCGGCCGCTCCAAGAATTCGGCCGGCTCATCCTCCAAGTCGCACGCCGATGTTGCCAACGAGAGCAACAGCAACGCCGATATGGCCTTCGTCGAGGTACGGTACATTCCCTTTTCGCCGCAGTCGGAGACGAAGAATCGTATGTTTCCCGGGGCCAGATAGATCAATGTACTCTGACCCAACCGCGTCCAATATTCTCCTCGATCGCAACCCTCTGTCACGATCGAGTTGCATTCTAATTCTTTTTTGTGTCAGCCTCCATGCTCAGTGTTGGAGAGAGACAGATTTTTATTGCGACTGAATGTTTGATTGTTTGAACCCAACAGGTCCGTAGCAGAGACGCAGAGTCACGAGGTAAGAGGGCGCGGTCGCGCGAGATAAAGCGTGCCACGGTAGTCGGCAACCCCATGTTCTCCTCGTCTTCGTCCAACTCGTCCGGCTCGCCAACGCACGCTGCCGACGATCAGCAGCAGCAGCAGCAGCAGCAGCAGCAGCAGCAGCAGCAGCAGCCGCAGCAGAACAACTCGATGGTAGCAACGTCGGGCTCGGGTTTAGACGATCTGAATCTCGGCATGGACTACAACCAGATCATGCAGTATTTTGACAACCTCAAGGAGTCGAATGCCTAGGGCAGGGCTGACGGCAGCCTTGAGAGCAGCCGTCCACAGAGACGCAGCAGTCCTCGCTTCTTGAACGGCAGCTCACAACCGCAATAGACTCGTTGGTCTCGCTCTGCTTACCGAACACCGCCGTACATTATAACTCGACACGCATGACGCCACCACTTCTATACAAATTTTCACTGCAAATTCCTCGCATCTGCGAATCGGCTATTGATTATCTCATAGCATTTTGACAATTGCTGCGACTTGAATCGAGATTCTTCCGAATAGTCGTAGTGCATCTAAACCAGAGCTCGTGGAGAAAAAGCCGAAATTCTCCAAGGGGCACTGCAAATGTTTGCGTTACTTTCCCAAATTGAAGTTTTCATTAAAATGACAGATTTGCCATTGTTAAAACACAAGAGTGATACGTGCACGTGTGTTCGAGATTTAGTGTGATGGGAATTATGCAGGAAATGTAAGATATCTATTTCCGTTGCATAAATTCAACGCAATACGATATTATGTACTGATATCTTTACCAATCCTCGAAATTATCTATTACATGTAAACGTATGACTAACATTTCGGAGCTCATACACACAGGGATACTGCTTTAATGCGAGGATTGTTAAAAGTGTCTGTGTACTGCCGTGCGTTTCTTAACGTCTTCAAACAAAAGTAACAAATTTTAACATGTTACGCTGAATTCATCGAGAGAATGACGACGAAAAAGAGAGCAATAAGTATGAGGAGAGACCCAACGAGTCTAGAAGTGAAGCAACCCGGCGGCAGTCGAATAATGTGACTGTCGCGTGTTATTATTATTCTAGTCAGCTTCGATAGCGCATGGATTTTAACGGTAAAAGAAATTAACAAATAAAAATCGTAGTGTTTGCATCGACAAAGAATATACAAGTACAGACGCGCGCATTTAATTACACGCTCACGCTCTCTCACACAAGTACGTATATATATAAATAAATATATTACAAAAATTTCAGTGGAGACTGAGTAAATATTGATTTTTTAGATCATGAAAAGTATATTTCTTTCGTAGGTGCTGTAAAGCTATGTATACTAAATTAATTTGAGTTTTTTTCACAAAGCAAACATGTTCGAATCGATCTGTGCTAGCACAAATATCGTAAACATACATTTTTTATAATCGTGTTTTTTGTTGTATAATGTTGTCAAGGGACAATTCTAAAAATGGTATCAGGAGTACCAACGATTACGTAAGACTTGCGGTATTATTCGCAAGGCCATAAGTCTAATTTTTTCTTATTATATATATTATTTATTTATTTTTCCCGTATATTTTATGTATCGTGCGATATCAATTTCGCAATCTACTACTACTTTTACTATTTCTGGAAGGTTAATGGAAGGTTTTGTAATGAAATGATGATGTAAATATAGCTTTAATTTTAACGTGCATAAAATGATTTATAGTTCAGGCGTAGAACGAGAAACCGCAACATGCTGGTTTTGAAAGAACGATTCAGTAAGCGAACTCAGTCTCGATGTTTAATGAATGAAGAACGCGCGAACATCGTATTAAAGGCTATCACAATATATTTAAGATTCATATCGACAAGAAACGAGTGATATTGATTACCCTCGTACCAAGTACGCTGATAATATTTGTCATAAGGTATAAGTTTGGACACGAATATTCACTGTAACGTAGTTAATATTCAATTGACATGATAATATTCACTTGACCAATAGGCAAAATGTTCTATTTTAGTGGCTACAGTATTCAAGGCAACACCCACTGGTAATTTTTTTTCTTCCAAGGATTATTTCCACAAGGATATGGAAATAATCCAAAATCCACTTATACTTGATGAACTCATATTTGAACGCGTATAATTCGAATCATTATTTTATATATAAGCAGTCATCTTTCCTCTGCGTATAATTCTGATAGTCTCGTTTTGATGTTGATTCAAAAACTCCTAAGTTCGTAACTCTACGCGCTACTATAAAATAATAAAAGAACATCGCAGTATTAAGACATTAACCAAGCGTGAATATTTTTGTTTTGATTTTAATAATTTTCATTGTTTCTTTATTGAATTCGTTAATCAAGTCAATCAAATCCAGAGACATGAAATCAACCACAAACGATATTATAAATATAGAATTTCCCGTTTTTTCACTGAGATAGATTCTCTTGAAGCCTGGATAAAAAAGGCAGTATTTAATGGTAAAAATACGATACACAGGCAGACACTTCGCTCTAGCTCCCTCGAGTATGTATACAAACAACGATAATATGTAATCGTCGCTTCTCAAACTGCTAAGATTCTAGAAATCTACATGTTGGCTTGATACTATATATTTGAAGAAATATACTTTGCGGAAAGTTTCTTTTTCACAGATATAATATATACCTTTTATTTCTCATGAGTGCCATAATAAATTTCTTTGTTCTACATCAATTATAAAAAAGAAACAACATTATATTATTGATTAAAAGTATACTTTGAACTGTTGAGCAGTGATAACACCAAATTAAATCATTCAATATATTTATAATTTTGAGATTTTGGTTTGAAATTTCCACAAGTCTGTGTAGTAATTATTATTGATTCATCAGAATTACTAGTATTCAACGAGTAATTAATGTTTTAAAAGTACGAAACATAAATAGCAATGAAGGTATGTTTTGCGAAATATTCTATGAGCTCGTGCCATTATACTTTTCATTAATACAAATTTTGACTAATTTGATAAGTTGAAAAGATAACGATTTATAATAGAATATTGAATTATTTATTCAGACCATACTTACATTTCTAAATAGCATGACTGAACTCTGCACTGCCTTTCGTTTGCTCTCTATTGATGTAACATCACTGATCATTGAAAAAGTACAACTCTGTTAATATTAACAAGATTAAAATTATTAACGCACATGAAACGAGTGATCACTACAAAAATATGAACTGGATTGTCATATTGAACTTACACATTGTATTCACAATTGTTTTTCAATGACTTCGAATGAAGATTTTATGTAAAGTTCATTAATGAGTATCTGATAAAAATATATTCTCAATTCGGAATGAATTCGACATAGACCTTTCTTTATTATTTTATTATGAATTATGATACGCACTCTTGTTCGATGATATTACACAGTATAATCTGCCGTGCGTTGTGATGTTGTATATTTTTGCTTTATAAGACTGTATATACATATACATAAATAATATAAAAATATAAAATATATATATATGAAGTATCCTCCATAGCTTGAGATTGTGTCTGAATCGCGTACACGTATGAAAATGTATATGCATCTTAAAAAAACCTCGCGTGAGATTTTTTCTTTCGACAAGATGAAAAATTATAAAAAGTCACATTTCGGCCCCGTGAAAGATTTCTAACACACTGCAAATAACTTGAGAATCTTTCTCACGTTTTGAAGGTTTATTTCGAGATGTAGCAAGCGTTGGCAACTTGATAAATGTGTATTGTAGTCATGGAAATTCCTACCGTTGTTGAGTAGACAACCGCAATAATACTGCGTAATAAAATGTTATATATCTTTCAAAACTGAAAAGCATGTCTTCCGCACCGTTGACAAATTGAATTCTCCAATAAGAGTGGAATAGTTACTGGAGTAATTTTGATCTAACTCCTACCGTAAATCGTTAATTATCAGTGTGCGTAAGTACACTTTTTTGCTTGCGCACCAAAACTTTTGCTAATTGTTGATTCAATGGGAGGTAGATTCTTTTGAGAAGAATTTGGACATTACTTCTTTTCGCGTTTTCATTGTAAATCACGAATTGTAAAGTACAATGTTTTCATGCATGGGGATATTATATTCCGAACGTGCAAAAGAATTCCATTCATGAAGTTCTTTGAAAACTTGAAGCGAATTTATCTCAAAAGATGCAATACCATAAGCAATTCAGTATTCAAGTGTTAAAAAGAATAACACCGTACTAAGCATGAATAACCGATACAATAAATATTGAAAGATTGTTAACATGGTACTTTTATAAAATTCATATCGGCTCGGAAAAGCAGTCCGCTTAATAAGATGACGCAGAGTAATTAAATAGCGCAAAGTATATATTTGTCCGCCATCCCGCCTCAGAGTCGATTATTTTTACGCAGCATGTGGTAGGGGAGAGAAAGTGAGAGAAAGAGCGCGTGCGAAAGAGAGAGAGAGAGAGAGAGATAGAGAGAGAAAATCGAGCGAACGTATAAACTTGACAGGGAATTTTCAATGATGTGTGAGCGTATGGCGGTAAGAATTTTCATGTCTGTTACGAATTGGAATTTCCGGGCTTTATGCATCTGCCCGTTTAGGGCCCATTTGTACAAATCAAACATCTCGTGAGTATTTAATTTGAATGTAGACCCAATTTTTTGTAAATGTTGAGAGCTGATTTTGACGATATTTTGCTACCGAAAAAAAGCGACAGTTCATAGGTTTTAACTATATTATTTATTACTCTAGACAAGAAATGATAGGCTTTATAATATTTTTTTCTAAAACGATTGATAAATTCAAGCCATCACGAATTTTTTTATTCCCTACCTACTTGTATATTTTTACAAAGGATAGAATTATTATTAAATGATTTCCGTTTGAAAAAAATTACCCACGAAATCATTTTCAAAATATATTAATACGTCTTGAATCATTTAATGTATCCCAATTTATATGTAAACATAGTAAACATATTTTCAAAAGTTCGTTGAACAGTTTTAAACAATGTTTTTATTTTGTATATTTTTGATTGTATATATATATAAATTTGTAATGCTTCGTTTTCATCGGGGTTGATAATTTCTCCAAATGCCTGCCCATTCTTAAGTATATTCTTGAAAAAAAATTAGTCTGCACAGAATTGATTTTTTCAATTATTACCCATTTCGGTTTTTGTGGTAAAAAATGCACCCTACTCCACTATATTTTATCAATTTAGGCATATCTTTAATAAAAAAAAGTTGGAGAAGTTACCAAAGTCGCTTGAATATTAAGTATGATATTATAATGCGAAAAAATAAATTGTGAGAGAATTTTTATTGTTAAGAATATTTTATTCGCAAAATGCGTGAAAGCATACTTATCTTAATTTTCATTTGTACAAACGACCAACTATATCGAGAAACTAGCTTATTTATATGTATGTTAGATTTTATCAAGAGAATCAGGTACAAAGAAAGATTTTATGTATGAATAATTGACGAGTGCCATCATTCTAAATAAATTATGAAGAAACTTCTTATGTTTTTCTGTGAAGTTTCAAGTCTTAGATTAACGAGAATAAGTTGATTTTTTGTTTCAATTTCTATCACAACAGAATAAATCCCAAATTATTCCACATGAGCTTTCATAAGAGTTACATTGGGTCACTAATGTTTATTATTCATGTATGTTGATTATGTCATAAATATTTATTAATTCTTCAACTCTAATCTTAAATTTTTTAAAAGAAAACAAAAATATAATACATCGTATACAATATTGAAAAGTTCTTGCCATTGTACCTAAAAGTATCCTTACATGTAATTACAAATTGATCATCTATCTAAATTGTGCTTATGAGAAGATCTCACGTTGGACAAAGGCCTATAACTTACATAACGATTTTATATGATTATGTATGATTCACGAGCAAAACAAATTTCTCCATGATGTATATAAATAATTTATCTTGTATAATTCAAAAGGTAATTCATGTTTTCTTTTTAATTTGGACTAAAGAGTCGAACTGCTGATCAATGAAAAGTATGGGTACTTTGAATATCACTAAAATGAAACGAATTGAACTAGAATCGATTGAGATGCGAATCTATATCTAAGATACGTCGCTCTTCAATTTTTCACAAATAGATCCGTGTCTATAGTTGGCAAGACAAAAATAAATATTATTCATGAGAATCTAGTCCCGCAAAAGCAGCATCTGCAGCAAGTATCATGTGCAGCGTGACAAGTTGCCGTCCGCTATCGCGCGATTTCATATACATGCATAATATTAATGATATGAAATTCGAAAGGTAAAAGAAGAAAGTGTATAAGACGCAGGCGTAATTAAACGATTGAATGGTAGATCGCAGTGTCATTGTAGAACGCAAATTTTAGTTTTCGCCAATCGTAGAATCGTACGGATACTCATATTATGAATATACTTATATTTATGGAAAAACAAGAGAAATCTGTCTCTTTTTACCTACTCGTACGTATCGCGACCTTTTGTAATTAATTTGTGACGTTAGCACGTTGATTACAATGACCCTGTACATTTTTGAGAATTTAAATTTTTGTTTGTGATGTTAAACATACCAACTGCACAATATTATCGATACTCATTCCTATTCAAATAATTTTAGGACTTACCGTATAGTGAAATAGAAAAAAAAAACGATGAAACAATTTTTATCTGTTTATACTTGATATTTGTGTCATTAATATAATGATTACGAAAAATAGACTATATCAGTTTTTAGTAAAAATTACGTTTGGTATAATGTATTTTTGTAAAAAATTAGGAAAAAACTATATGGATTGTAAATATATTTTGTTCCTTAACATTTAATTAACTAACTGGTCGCCTGAAATACAATGGAGAACAAATTCAATTTCATTTTACGGTATGATCCTTGTATAAAAACTGTATTTTTGCGCTTATGTGGAGAGGACATATTTTCCACAGAGAATTAGATAAAAAAAACAGCGAATAATGAGTCTGTGTAGTAGCAGTGTGCGATAAAAGCCTTCTATTATATCCTGACAAAATAAAAAGACATATCGTTACATGAATTTACGTAGCGAGGGCGTATAATTCGTTTAACCAGGGATAAGTCCGCTCGCATAATCACCTTTGTTCATAAATTCCCTCTTTTGAGCTTTCTCTGTGGATTCGAAGTCAATAAAATAATTGTTTCCTTTCTAAGAGAATTTTTAGAGCTGAAAAAATGTTCAAGATTAATGATGCTATGTCATTTGCGTGCATACATTAAATCCGCAAGCTTCAGATTGCCGACTAGAAAGGTAAACAAAGATTTCATTGATTCAAGTCGCTTATTAAAGGAAGAAAAGTTGCAAGGTCGCGTACGAATTCCCACATTCTTATATCGACGCTCGATTCTTCATCAAATAACGATGAAAGTAACATTCAAAAGTGACGACGAGCGAATCGATAGTGAAAAGACTAATTTAATCATTCCTTCGACGCGACCAGTCGCGCACTACACCTAATACTAATAAGCGGAAAGATGATTTCGAATACGAATCCAAAAAGCAGCAATTATTGATATTCTATATTACAATGCGCCGGAAATATACAAATGCCGAAGTCAGCGACGACGACTACTTTCATCTACTTCTCTGATTGTTTGAGAAATCTCTGTTATCATTGAATAGCAAAACTACTGATCATCTATGAACTATCACTGCGCCAATTGTTAGATCATGTAACATGTAATCAGATTCATATCACCGTACTCCATCTGTCGACTTTGTCGTCGTCGTTGTATTTGTCGCTGAAATCATCATTAATTATTAAGATACGACTATTGCCTACTCAATGTACAATATGTAGTATTTACCTGTTGTTACCACCGAACCGTCGTCAAAGATATATAAAATATTGTCATTGTACCATACAGACAGTCTTGTTTCTCTCCTTCAACCTCTTTACTTTTTCTATCAGATCGTGACATAAAGTTATTTTATTACGAAATAGAATATTTCGCAGATAAAATTAATCTTCTGTCTGTTTGATGTTTAGTAGATTTTAATTCATAAAATTCTAGATATTATAATAGTAATTATTAGACTGGAAATCGTATTTTGATAAAAAAAAATAAGCAATTGCTTGATTGCGTGAATCATTTTGTTATTGAACTGACTAACTGTGTCAATTGATTTTTGTTTACATATCAAATATCTATCTAGTCAAGTTGATGAATATTCAGTTTATCATAATCATAACCAAATTAAATCTTTGGAAAGAATAATTAGTCCATCGATTGATTTAGTGAATATTCCATACAAATTTTATTACTTTCATTTTCAATGTCAATGAAAATTTTACAATTGTGTAACATCTCTATATATTTACAAAAAGAAATCCAACTATCTATTTTTCCCAAACCAAAATTTGTCCACAGGTGATATCCAATTATGACATCCTCCAAGATTATTTTGAATGATATATTTCATGGTCCATGGATTTTCATTATTCTCTTCTATATATTTTTCATCTTCTTGCATTCGATCCAATATTTCTTGATTAACAGCCATAGCTTTGAAAGGTAATTTATGTGCTATTTCTTCCAATGTTTTTCTCACCTTCAAAATTACAGAGAACAGTATTAAATATTGAAGAATTTAATTAATAGATAATCACATTGTTTTCTATCGTACCTCTTCATATTCTATAGGTCCTCCTACTTCAACAATTACTCTTCCAGCTTTAACAGGTGTAACATAATGGTCAATCGCACCTTTTCCTCCACCCATTCGCTGGCCTGCACCCTGTAGAGATGAATTTAGAATTAGGAGTGGATCAAGATTTGTTATCATAAGCTTCATCTTAGGGAATGGGTTATAGAGTTAAATTCTATAGATTTATAAAAAAGTTTGTTTTATATCTACTACACTTTCTATTAAATTAAACATATGATTGATTTAGTCACCTTTTTGGTAACAGGTTGCCAGGGTGCATCAATTCGCCACAATGAAAATGCTTTTTCTGGTAATTTTTTACCACATGTCCATCGTATCATCTCAGTATGTCCATACTTCAACCTTCCTCCGATGAGAGCCTAATTTTATTATTATAATTGTATTTGTAATTTTGTATAGAATTGTTTTTATATAAAAAAAACACATGTCCCTTACTATCACTCCATATTGTTTATGCAAAAGTTTATTCAACACCAATTCAGGTCCTCTCATGTATCTGAGTCTCTTTTGCATTTTGAAAGGTCTCATCGTAGCAGGATATTGAGGTACTTTTGGAAGTATAGAAAGCTTTTTACCTCTTGTATCAGGAGGACGTTCAAACTCTGTAAGATATTTCAAATAATAACTTGTACAATTTTGTTTTTTCATTTGTCCATCAGATCATCTTTTATTGAATGAAATATGTTGATTATTATGGTATAAATTTTATCAATAAATATGAATGACATTATCAACTCACCATATTTGACAGGAGGAGGAAAATATTTCAATCCAGCTACTTGCATTGTGACACCAATCATATTGTTGTAAATTTGGAAACCTTGAAAAATTGAACAGAGTAATTGATAAAGGTTGCTTTTTAAAAAAATGTGTAAGAGTAGAAGACATACTACTAGAGATAGATAAAGATCATACTAACCCGGAAGACGGCAGTTATTCAAAAGCGATCGGGAAAACATTTTTTCAATTTAACTTTCCCTAAAATATTTTATTGACAATTATGAAATGAATCAATGAATACTCATAAGTCATAAATCATAGCATAAACAGTATCATCTGGTATCATCCAAAGTTGCGTGAAACTTTGGATATAGTATTAGGTTATGTGTCAACAAGAAAACTCAGAAATAGCGCACATGCGCATTAAGTAAGTCTGTCGCAGACAGCTGCATGATCAGGCCTGTGCTGTGTGCATGATAACTCCGGGATAACTCGCGCAAACTCGCGCGAGCGGCAGAGAAGGTTCATGAAAATATTTTTTAGTTTTAAATATTAAATGATTTATTATAAAATCACATGTTGAATAAACAATTCATAAGAGAGAATTCCGTAATTACTAATCGATGCAGTCTCTGGTATAGGATATAGGTATGTACATATACATACGTACTTATATATATATACGTTATGTCATGAACAACTCAAACGCATGTGTTTCCGGCTTGGTCAGTCGGCAAACTCTCGAAAAACTCATGTGTACTTTCTAATTGAGATATTAAAGTTCACGATTCTCTACAATTTTCAAATCTGGTTTTCTGTTTGCATTATAATATTGTAATGGATTAATATTAAAGGTACACATGCTATTTAAAATAACTTGTCGTAGAATCATAACCTATAACAATAATATTTTCAATAGCATTTTCCAATTGTTGTTTTAGAGTAGGTATTCGCATACTTGTCGTCCAAAATGTTATTGAGAACGCTGCGATTAACAGCAAAAAGCTATCAAAGTATTGTTCGAGTAGTAAACACTGAATCATGTATACACATTCAGTCCAAAAATTATGGAAGATGGGCTCCTCGACAACCTGTAGCAATTGTGAATGAAGATGAACTTTTTGATGTTGAAGTTAATAATGCAACTGCGGAAAAGAAAACTAGAACTCGATCTAAAAAGGTCAAAGCTAAGCCAAAGACAATAGAATCTGCTACAGCAATTGAGAGTGACGATAATGATGATGACAATAAACGAAAATTGCCCAGCTACAAAAAGATACATGAAAATGAAAAAATATTTTCGTAAGTCTTCACTGACATTTTGTTCTATTCAAATTAAGAGATATTATGTGATATGAACTATGATAATTTTGCAGATCATTAATGTTGGATGTAAAAACGAAACAAAAACGAAAAAAGAACAACCAAATTCTGATAGAAGGAACTCGTCTTATTCAAGATGCAATTGCAGCAGGAGTAAAGCCAGAAACCATTATTTTTAGCCAAGATGCCAGTATAAGAAATTTACCTGATCTAGGAAACGATGTCCAGTTCCTGAAAATACCGTATAGATCCATCCAGTTATGGTCAACCTTAACAACATCTCCAGGTTTAATGGGTAGGTTGCTGCTTTTTACTTATCCTTATACTTTTTCCAATAGTGTTGATTTATTATTTCAAGACAAAAATGTTACTTCATATTTATTTCAGCACTCTTTCAGAAACCAGATCCATTGAAAGAATCAGATAACTCCCTTCCAATCACAATCATCTGCGATAATATCAGAGATCCAGGAAACATGGGTTCAATATTAAGAGCAGCAGCTGGAGTAGGTTGTGAAAAAGTAATCTTAACAAAAGGTCTGTCTCAACAGTTTTTGTATCAAAAGACTAAAAAAAGTCGATTTTAGAATCGAAGAGCAATACTCTTGAAACATAATTATCAAAATATATACTATATTTTTGTTACAATTTTGCAAGTACAATATCAATACAAAGAAGTAAAAGTTTTTCCAATTGTAAACTACTCAGAAATGTAATGACTTGAAAATAGTGAAGTCAACTTTTAATTTGTAAGTTAATAACTCATGAAATTTTTTTAGGCTGTGTTGACTTTTGGGATCCCAAAGTACTCCGAAGTGGATCAGGAGCTCATTTTCGAATACCAGTCTATAGTTCATTAGATTGGGCTGACATTAAATTACTGATCAATAGTGATGCTCATGTATATGTGGCAGATAACAATACTTTAAGTGAAGAACATGAGCTAGATGACATTAATGGAGAAGAGCCAATAGATCAAGAAAATAACTCTATCAGTTCTTTGGATCATGAGAAAAAACAGAAAAGTAATTTAGTGAAACACACATATGATTTCCCCATAATACCTTATTATGCTGTAGACTATACAAAAAATCAAGTGATTTTGATTGTCGGTGGTGAAACGCATGGTTTGAGTAACGAGTCTTTTAAATTAGTACAGAGTAGACAAGGTGTACGAGTCAATATTCCTCTTGATAATGGTATAGATAGTTTGAATGCAAGTATGGCTTTAGGTATTATAGTGTTTGAGGTGAAAAGACAATTCTTACTAGCTCAAAGTAAATTGAATCAATTAATGCAGTAATCTCTAAGTATTCATTGTAAGTCACATCAGATCAAATTAAAAAGCAACATTTGAAAATGATATCATTGAATTTCGTATATTAATTCATAAATTTAATCATATTGTTATCATAAATCCGCTATGGAGACATTGAATACTTCTTATTGTTAAACAACAAAAATGTTCGTCTCTTCAGTGAGAAATCTTTTCAGTAAATACTGAAATATCATTGAATATTATTTGAATATTGTTATTATTATTTGATGATTAGCGTAAAAGTGTTTTTTTTTTACTCGTGTATTATTTAAAATCAAACTCTGCATTTCTAGAGATATTTTTCGATGAAAGTATGTACCTACATCGAAAACTAACTTATAAAATGTAATACATTTACGGATAAGTAATTATTCATAAATTTTGAAAATGTATTCAATGTATTATACTTGTAGTTAGCACCAAAAACGACGAAGGTGAATTTGTATATTGAATAATACAGACTCTGTTTTATAAAACATAACATACAAATTGAAACTATTGAATTCTTTAATCCTGTGTAAATGCTTTAAAGAAAGATACTTTTGTTTTTAATTTAGTTTTTGAAAAAAAATAAATACATCGGTTGGAGTATTTGTAATCAGGATTAGAATACTGCCAACCCAGTATTGAGAGCTGGAAAAATTAAATTTGTAAAATTTGTTTGGATATGATTGGAAATATTCTTTCAACCTCACGTAACCTTTACTTGTTAATTTGTTGTGACCAACGAGCAAGAGAGGGTCGGAGGCGTGGATTCGACGGAGTTGAGGAGAGTAAAAAACAGCAAAGAAAGTCAAGAGGGAAGAAAATAAAAAGAGGCAAACTGAGGGTCGAAGAGAGAGAGAGAGAGAGAGAGAGAGAGAGAGAGAGAGAGACAGAGAGAGAGAGAGAGAGAGAGAGAGAGAGAGAGCTAGTGTATAGGCGGGGCGAAGCGGGTGAGCGAAAGCAACATCGTCATTGCTCGGTGGCTGGGCTTGGCCATGCTATCGATTCCAAGGGAAGACCGCACCCTGCCTGCCTGCCCACCTTTCTTTCTTTCTTTCTTTCTCTCTCTTTCTCTCTCTCGCCTCCTCTTTCTGTCGCAAAGCTCGCGCGCAGCGCTCTTTCCTCCCTCGCACTCGCTCGTCTATATGTTGGGTACATTATTGAATTTCACCTGCTGTTTGCCAACTGTCATTTCTAAATGGATTTTCGGTTGGGAAATTGGATTCCAACTCCGACCAGCGACGCGAGTTCATCGACTCAGTTCAACGCTTCGGTCTTACACTTTTTATAAGCTCCTTCTGCCCCCGGCCCTGCACGACAACTTTTATATTTCCTCGCGACTCCAATCTCTTTTGATGTTCGGGCTCGAAAATTATGCAGCATATTTTCTAAATGTATTATAACAACCGTAGAAAAGCGCATCTCGGCGTTAAATCCGCCGCCCCTCTACATTTCAAACGTAATTCATTGAACAAGAATTTTCACGGCTATTATTCGAACAGTCAGGAGAGAAAGTACATTCTTGTGATTAAGAACTTTAGTGCCTCGGCTACTATTCCTACGTTTCCACACTGAAGTAAGAACAATATGGTGAATTGTACACGTTCGACGAGCTAACATCGGGATATTCACCGAAATAAGTCGATGTAAAAACGCGATGCAGCGAATCGGATTTTGAGTGCGCGATACACTGGGCGCGCGCGCGCGCGCTATCTTTCAAATCGTCACCCGCATGCATTGTGCGCTTTGGGATATAAGGCGGCGGCGCGGCAATAAATCTAGATAGCGCGCTGCATCAATAATGGCGCGCGGGCGCGCGGGTGCGATGAAAAAAGAGCAGTGACAAGCGAGTTGATGGAGAACATATAATGTATAATCGATGAGGGGGCCGTGCGCGGGGTTCATTGAATCGCATGCCTCGCCAGGATAAAGTTAATTAATGAACCCCTCGGCTGTAAATTTGCCCTTGTCGGGGCGCGACGTTTGCAAGCTGCACGCGATTGAGCTTCGCCGCCGGGTTTTCTGCACCGCCGCTCGAGCTTGTGCGCCGCGATTAAAAATTCAAATTCACCGCCCGCGCGCCACGTCTTTCGTACTGCTCTTTCGCTGCGCCGGCCGCGCAGGTGTGCTGCCCCGCTGCAGCTCGATGCGCGACACAAGGTGAAAAGCTCGAGTCTATACTTGCAGTACCGCGGCTCGCTGCAAGAGCGTGTCGATGCAAATTACTCGCCCTTCGCCAGTCGCGCGCTTGTCACACTGATTGCGCCCGCCCAACGCTTTCCGTTCCGTTCGACAGGCTGCAGATGTATTATGCTCGAAACAACAATCCAATTTCCAATAATTTTAAAAATCACATTGGGCAGTGTAGAGCTTCAAGCTTTGAATTTGTGTGTTTAAAGTTCGTATATCGTTGAACAGTACATTCGCGTAACGAGGTACGGCCGATTACTACTGTTATAGCTAAAACTTATCACGAAATGAGCTCTGTTTCCGCAATTTATGACATAGCATGATCCACTAACTAGGAGACATTGTTAAATTCGAGTGATTAATCACGACGAACCTTGACGAAATGATTTTCGGATAACTCAACAAGCCACATACAGCCATAATAATGTTTCACTTCCCCGGAGATATTCGATCAATAACATCCAACTACTTTCAAGTGCAGTATATCTATATGTATAATTTTTTGAGATATACTGGAAATGCAGAAAATTAAAACTAATTGGCTGGATATCTCTGGGAAATCGAGACGTTACAATGAATAGCCCAATATAGGAATAATTGAGGTGCCCAAAAAGCATTTCGGTAAGTTTCTTCATGATTGCTCAGCCGTATAGTTGACAACGTCTCCTAGTGAGATTAATCGTAAATCGATAATCATAAGTCTACATCGTATGTCCTATTGTCGGACAATTAAGAATATAATCAAATATTCAAAAGATGAAATACAATGGAAACATAAAGTTTGATTAACGGAGTGAAAGAAATAAAAATCCGGAGTGGCCATGGCGATTTGTCGAAACGATTATTGTGACACGAAAGGCAGATTAGACGGGGCGCAGCAAGTAGCTTGCGGAAAGCTCCGAGACGAGTGGGTGTGACGCGAGCGGGAGCCGCGATCGCGTGGGATTGGCATGGCGCCGCCCCACCAACCCCCAGCATCCTTTCCACCCCTCGCTGGACCGACATCGCAGCTTCAGACAAAATGGCGAAATACTAACTTCCTGCCCCGCATCGGCTTCTTCTCGGAACACCGCTTTCTTACGCGTCGCAAAGTCGTTCGTGTTAATTTAATCATTATTCCCTCTCCTGAGTCGAGTTAATTCGCTGTACATTATTAAACTACCCGCGTTCCCAAATGATTTTCAATCTTGTAGAAGATTTTCGCTTGGTGTCGATCAAGGCCAGAATTTTTATCATAAAATGATTTTATATCTTGGACTTGTACTTAACGTAATCACAGTGAGTTATAGCTTTTACGCCGGCTCAATTTTGAATGGGAAATCACTATGGTATGAGCGATAAAAAACTTATCTACATCTAATCTCAGAATTCCAGCTTTTTCGAATAATTTTTCGAAGATTACTGGAACAAAAATATGATTCTATAAGGATGTCCATGCGCGTATCGCTCCTTCCCACGAGGCATGCGGCTATCGTTATGGAAACAGTCGATATCCGTTCAACATTTTTTCCATCTGATAAAGCGTCCCTTTTCACTATCGGCTTGAGAATACTAAGTCTTGAGAAATATTCAACGATTTATCGGTTCAAAAATAGCCGTCTATCTTCTTAATGTCTTCGTTTTCACAGAATATACTAACGACCCCTAAAACGGTTGACAATCATTTCTATGCATGTACTTTTTTGACACGAACTAATCGATTACTTGCGCACGATAGAAGAGAAAAACCGCTGCCAAGTGCCTTAGCAGTATGCTTTCTCAAAGAGGCTTCAACATCACCCACAAACGCGTCCCAAACCTGTATTTTCACCATTCCACTAGCGTAGATAGTATCATCTATTTTTCAAAAATTACAAAAAAATTATTTAATCAATTCAATTTGTATCTTTGTGACTATGTAAAGTGTCGTTCTTTTTCAATTGACCAAACTATGTTGCGAGTGTTGATGTCTGCCCGGGCTCTCTTATTATTTGATCAAATGCAACAAAGCAAACGGTTCTAGGTTCTACACGATGCGAGACATTTGGACCTGCATAATTTTTCGATCAATTCATCTTGTAACTGTCATACGGTTTAATGGTGGTTAAAATCGATCCGTCCTGCCCTTAAGTCCGTATTTAGCAAATTCGAAGACTCATTTTGATCATTTTCGACGGCTGAGGTTGGAAATGATCAATTCAAAATCTATTTTGATCATTTTCGACGGCAAAAGACACCAAATTTTCCCAATTTTCTCTATAGCACGTTGAAAATACTGGAAACGAAACTTACATGAATTTTTCTTTCCCTTAGCAACGGTTGCTAGGGCGGTAAACAACGGTTACTGAAAAGCTAATTGGGAAGATTTTGTGTCCTTTGCCGTAGAGAATGATGGAAATAGGTCTTAAATTATTAATTTCCAACCTTCATAACGGTTGCTAGGGAAGTAAACAACGGTCGCTATGGAGAAAATAGAACAATTCAGTGCCCTTGGCCATCGAGTGTGACTTAAAACTGATTTTCCGGCTTGCTCCAATGAGCACTCATAAGGATTTGTGAGAAAACACTTTAGCAACGGTTGCTAGAGAAATAAACAACGGATTTTGCTGAAAATTACACTAACCTGTGTGCAAAATTTCAAGAAGATCGGACCATTTCTTCGAGAGTTATCGTGGACGAAAAAAAACGTTACACACATACATATATACATACATACATACATACCCCGGTGGTGATAGCCTTTGGAAGAGAAAAAAAAAAACATACATACATACATACACACACACATACATACATACAGACACTTTTGGATTTTCATGTTTTTCGACCCGTAGATTACGAAAATCGAGGTCCCGAGGTCCGATTCGGTGGGTCGATTTTTGCCCCATTACAAAGCTTTCTCTTTGAGAAAGCAAAACGTATATGATCTAGTTTAAACGACGATTTTTGAGGAACAATGTTTTTGGTTATGGAGTTTTAATGAATTTATATATTTGAATATGGAATGTTTCGCTAGCAAGGTTTACTATAAGGTTATTAGGATCATATGGAGTTTCGAATCATATCGAATCTCCATAATCGAAGATATTCTTTTAGAAAAACGTATGATTGTTTCACAAGCAATAATCGTAAGCAGCTGCCGGGTTGGTGTGATTTAGCAATCTCTCCATCAGTTGGACTCGGCGAAGGTAATGAAGAAAATGTTGTCTCGCGCTTTTTGGTCTCGACACATGTATATATATATATATATATATATATATATATTCGGAGGCGTGCTCGTTTCGCGGATCTCATTTCCGTCGGGAGGTGTATACAGGTATATATAACAGGTGTATATAAAAGTTGATTTGTATCGTGAGTATATTGATGATCGAAGAAAATACGTCGGGCCATGTGTGTGTGAGTGTGTGTGAGCATTAGATCGCATGGAAGGGTACATTGATCGAGTATGGGACATTCGTTTCAAGAAACAACTGCACGTACCGAGAAACGCAAGCCAGATACATGATATACATGATGAGAGTTGGCCTTCCGACGCGTTTGCGTCAGCCGGACTCGGATGCCCAGCACATTTTTGTGCATCTCGTTAGGACCGATTGAAAAATCCCTCGAAGCGAATCGCGATCGTGTGTACATGCAAGGCGACTCGTGCGCGCGCGCAGTTTGAGTTTGAACAAACGAAATTGAGAATCGCGAGCGGCGGCGGGGGGGATATCTGGGAAGTCGGATCGAGGATGGGAGCTTGGATTGCGCAAGCTTTTGGATAGCGGCTGGCGGTTTTGATTCGGAGTGTGGCCGGGCGAATCGATACGTAATCGAATGGGAGCAGGCGGGGGCAGGAGAGCCCGGCGAGGCTCTTACGTAAAGCCGGCTCGTTATCGGGTGCGCTCGTTAAATTGGCTGCGATCGCGGCCGGCAGCTGGAGCGACGAGAGATAGGGTGTTTACGCGGCCGGCGCCGCTGACCCGTGGCGCTGGCCCTGACGTCGGCGCCCCCGGCTTGTCTCGCTCGCGCCGCTCTACACCCGGATCGCCTGTGCGCGACCGACCGACCGATCGAGAGCACGGAAAACACGATAACCCCCCGGCTCTCGACGCGCCTTCGCTCGATTTTTTCTCCCCCTTCTTCTTCTGCTTCTTCTTCTTCTTCTTCTTCTTCTTCTTCTTCTACTTCTTCTGCTCGTCAGGAAACGTGGAAATTTTCATAGCGCTGTACTCCTTCGAACTCGCCGCTCGGCTCTTTTATTTCGGCGACTATTCCACTTTTTATCCGCGGGTGATTCGGGAAAGCTTGGTTCAATTGATTATTGTTCTGGGACTCTTTTGCCATTTCTCGATTCGTTCATCAATGTGCTTGTTCCTTCCTGCAAATTCTGAATCGCATTCTTTCACTTTTTTATACAGCTTGATTATTCTCAATGAATGTAGCGAAGCGCGTTTTAAAATTTTTATTTTTGCAGTGAGTTTGAGCAGGTTCGTGTGGACACGCCGAGGCTTATATTGGGTACATATACGGTGACGGTGTCGGGAGCACGAGGCATCGCACAGTGGCGTAGACGTATCACGCCACGCGATATCGAGCGCTTGCGCGACATGTCCTCTCGTATATAACAGCCACCCCAGGCACGCACGGCTTCATCAGCCAATTCATCGCCTGTACTTCAGCTATATACTAATTCTCCTGTGTCTATTTCATATAGCTATATATGTACGCGTGTATATACTGTGCCCACTCGCACCCGCCTCGATCATTGTTTCCCAACACTCTTCCCACGAGCCTACTGTACGTGTTTCGCACTTCGTAGATAAGCTCGAGTTCTAAAGGATTTCGCAAATCGAGCTTGTACATACGTGTACCTGTCGACTAATGCTCCGGCCAACCAAACAATCGATTATATAAGGTAGGTGTACCCAATATGCGCCAGGACCCAATATGCGCCACCCTTCGTATTTCATATATACGCGCGTCTAGAGCATCGCCGCGGCACAGGATCTTGTCGGCAATGCTAAATAATGAGGAAAGAAAACATTTTCACCGATCGGGAACCCTTAGACCTACTTGTTAGAGCTCGTTTTATCCATTTTTTCGCCAATTTTCATTCTCGATCTAATTTCGCTCAGGTAAGTGCGAATTTTTTTAATACCCTTAAACTGGGCCAAAAAAATCGAGCGACATATCGTTCGATTCCTTGACATCCCATCTACATCATCCAATTTTTTCATCTTACGCTCTTTTTATCAACCATTTCAATAGCTCTTCGTTATTTTTATCAAATGTACCCAATATGCGCCACCCCTATTTTCTTGTTCCAGCTGCTACAATCAACCCATTCATGGTAAATATCCGCCAAACATGGTTGAAAGAAAATTTAGTTCAAGCTCTGGAGCAGGTCAAGAAAGGTGAGATATCACAGAGGATAGCTTCGACTATATATAAGATACCTCTTCGAACATTTCAACGATATGTCAAACAAAACATATCCGAAAAAAGGAAAATGAGTCGACCATATGCGTTAACGACAGTACAGAACGAAGAATTATGTAGTCGAATTAAACGCTTAGCAGATATTGGCTATCCTATAACGAGAAAAATCTTGAGGTTATGCGTTTATAAGTACTGTCTAGGAAAAAACATCAGACAGAATTTTTCTGCCATCAAGACAATAGCTAGTCCCAAATGGGCTCGGACATTTTTAAAATTGAACTTTTCTATTTCAGTGGGAACATCTCAGTTATATTTAAAATTATACTAAAAAAAATTTTCATTAAATTGAGAGGTTCATATTGGAATTGAATGTTGCATAAGTTAATTTTGTTGATTCGAAAACAACGGTTTTTCGTGGATTTTAACTGAAAACTTGATTTGATTTAGGTAGTTAGAAATTCATATAATCTGTGTACTATGGTTTAATCAAAGACAAAATGTATTTTTCAATAAAATTATATCAGAAATATACTTTTTTGTTTGTATTTCATCCATTTCAGACATGCTACATGCGACAAACTGGATAAAAAGAAGTATTTTCAGGGTGGCGCCATATTGGGTACATTAAAAATTTTTTCCCGAAATTTTTTTTTTTCAAAACGCTGTATCTTAGCGTAGAACTGTTAAAATTGAATAAGACTTAACTCATTTTGTAGGTATTGAGTAGACCTTTCATTTGACACCAATTATGTTAGAATTCATTAAAGAGTTAAATATTCATTTGACGTGGTGTAGTGACCTTTCTCGCTTAGGTGGCGCATATTGGGTACAGGTACCTTAGATGCGTTTAATCATTGTTTGACACGGACAGCTATTTTTGAATTTGGCTTTTTTTACGACGATTTTCACGCTATACTCTCCACGTTAGTCCATCGTCGAACTGGTTTGCTCACTGAGAAAGTGAAATAGAGAGAAGAATAATATATTGAGAGTATATTCATATGTATAACTGATTCTATCAGGGTTTCCAGAATTTTGCAAGCTACATTGGAATATGACTCGAAGATTGGATTGGAGACTCGCGAAATCGCCCTCTCGAAAAGGTACATGTAAGTGGTTGGAACGTTTGGTCATATGGAAAAGTGAGACGACGCGAGCCGCAAGTACTCACGCGGCAAGCCTGCAAATGAGACCCGAGAAGTACTCGGCTGTTTTACTACTCGAATAAATAATGCAAATACACAAGCGCGCGCGCGCGCGCGCGCGGAGAGCCGATGTTTTTGAGATAGTCACGCAGAACACGTATAAAAGGGAGAGGCGAAATCTTTCCCAACACTTCAACGCACAGTTGAGGATCCGTGTTATAACGGTTGATGCAACGCGTTCGCATCGATTAATAACGACCAGCCGCGATTGGCTCTGTGTTTGCCGCGCGGCTGACAAAGGAGTTTGGCCAACATCCTGCAGCGGGCCGACGCGGACTCGTCAAACGCTCTCGCGCCAATCTCGAGCTTGCAATTTTATTGTCTTGGGCCGCGGGCATACGTGAACACGCGCGTTGCGCTATATATATACCTATACGCGTGTGTAGGATTGCGAAAGAATAGAAATTGGAGATGCGGCTAATCTGCAAGTGGCGGCAGCTCGTGGCAATTCTGGTCGCGGAGAGGCGCCGCGCCGCGCGTATATTTTTCCCAACGTCCACTTTGCCGCGGCCGCGCGCGGAAACAATCGTCCGCGCCGCGGTGGCCTCCCCCCGATATGAATATGCAGGCTGGCTTTTGACCCGCGACGCGTGCGAACGAGCCCATATACATATTCACCTCGATCGGCCCGAGCTTGTTGATCGCCACGCGAGAACATACCTCTTTCTCTCTCGTATATATGTATACGCGTTCATATGTATACGCCACAGTCGCTCCACAATCATTTCTCATCTGGATTGAAAATATATATATCTCATCTCGCCTTTCCTGGAGAACGACGTGGAACGGGCGTGGCGCGCGAGCTGGATCGTTTTCGTCTAATAATCCCTCAGACTGTCGCCCTGCGCCGACACTCATCATTCATCGGGACGCTTTTCAGTATGGACAAAGTTTATCGAGTGTATCGAGCAAATGTTGATTCAGAGGGTCCTCGAGTGAAGCATCAATATAACTACACGTCACAAGTTGAAAACCTTCATTTTTAATGCTCGCACGACAACAATATCAAGAGATTGATTCATTATTTTCCAAGCCGACTTCCACATCGTTATTCCCGATGAACGAAACCCTAGTGATTTATGACGATGGGATTAATTAAATATACGCAATCATATAAATACGAAATTATTATTGGCTATCGTTGTCGAGAAAAAAAATGCATCTCCCACAACTGGTTCACAACTTGATTTTGTCTTTTTGTATTTTTTTAAAAATATCTCAACCCGAAAATGTTTCATTTTTTTTGAAAAAAATTATTGGAGTTTTCGTGAGTTTGCTAACAAAAGATTTTGCAGCTTTGAGCGAACAACTAATTGTGTCGACTAAATGAATTTATTGGTGTTATTTTTAATTGAGTTTTTTAACTTGAATCATATAGAATTTGAATTATTGGGCATCATATAAGAAAAAACTCTTCAAAATAACGAATTCAAAATTTATCAACATAATAATTTTTTCAGAGTTACTGTATAAACAATTCAAGTTAGAGAATAAAGAAAACAATAATCAAAAATTCGCAGGGCCAAATCGATGCCCCTAAAACTGGGCTAGCTACTATCACTTTTTCTTTAAAAGTAATAAACACGGAGAGTATCAAACCTTTGGGTCTCCGAGCTTACTGAAACTTAGTGAGATTGTTTCTGGGCAGCCAAATAGGTGAAAATTGGGGACAGCCATACAGTCCAATGTTTCGTTTCCTTGGAGATATTCACGAATTATTCTTAACTTCATGCATATACATGGTATATGATGAACCCCCCTCCCTCTCCTATATATATATATATATATATATGGACAGTGCATGTCTAAAACCAATACGCCTCAAGGTAAACGAAACGTTGGTCCTTATGCCCAGTACACCTATCACCTGTTTAGCTGCCCAAAAACCACATCATAAAGTTTCGTCAGCAAGATTCGAGACCTAGAAGATTAAAGATCAAATGTGAATGGAATTTAATTATTTATTTAAAATGATCGTATACGATGGGAAAATATATGAATGGCGAATTTATAATATTGTCATCACAGGCAGGGACTTCATCAGGCAGTTTTCTACCCTAGGTAACTTGATCTAATACAAGCAATCACTATAAATGGATCGGGATGTCGAGAAATAGCTTTTTTTCGGGGGATCAATACAAGGTTAATTTAATTTGGATTACATTGACAATATGATAGGAAAAATTAAACGCGGAAAATGGTTATTTTGGGACGAGACAATTGCAGACGACGAAGCAGTAAATTAACAGTCGATGCAATTAGATGCTGAGAGTCGAATCTGCAGTGTGCAAAGGATTTCACCCGGCCACAAGTCAACCCTTTCAAACGAAATTGCCATAATTTCCGCGCGTCAAAGTACCGGGCAGCTCGAGCAGGAAAAAGAGAGCAAGAGCAGTCGGTAGCGATTGAAGAAGTGGATCACAGTTATTACCGATTTGTTTCAAGTTTGACGAGTCAGAGCAAAGACACGATCGGGCGAAAACGACTGCACGTGGTGAGTACAAGTATAGTGCAAGTACGAGATGCTGCAGCGCGTACGTGCAGTTGTAAAATAGGAAGAAACGGATATGTGTATATATAAGGATGCGAGGGGGGAAGCCGTAGGTGTGTGTGTATATATATATATAGAGGATCGGGAGAGCGGTGTATATTTATAGACGGTTCGATTGGAATAGAAGGAAGATTGGCGGGGCTGTGGCGGGGTGGATAGCAATTGGGGACAATCAATCGATTAGTGGTGCGAGCGTCCAGCCCCGGATGAAGCTGTCAAGCTGCGGGGAAGCTGCGGGACGAGCTGCGTGCAGAGGCAGCAAAGGGTGGAGCAACCGGTCTTTCTCTCTCTCTCTCTCTCTCTCTCTCTCTCTCTCTCTCTTCTCTCTCTCTCTCCTCTCTCTCTCTTTCTCGAGTGTGCGCAACCGAGCGAGCTCACAGTTTGGCTCGGGCGCGCGCGCATTTATATATACACACGCACGCACACGCGCACGGCTAATACCCCGCGAGGGAAAAATGCGCGCGCGCGCGCGCGAGTGCGAGTGGTGCAAGTGGAAGGAGAGCTTGCCAGTCAACGAACTCCGTCGCCGCTACATATACGTGACACTGACCCCTCTCTCTCTCTCTCTCTCTCTCTCTCTCTCTCTCTCTCTCTCTCACTCGTTCCCCATCTCTTTCTTCGCTGCCGCTGCTGCTGGTGCTGCTCCAAGGGTAAACGCTCTCTCGCCGC
Organism: Aphelinus atriplicis; assembly: GCA_020882685.1. Lineage (NCBI taxonomy): Eukaryota > Metazoa > Arthropoda > Insecta > Hymenoptera > Aphelinidae > Aphelinus > Aphelinus atriplicis. The sequence goes on along the minus strand of CM037076.1, from coordinate 45,989,196 downwards.
GCCGAATTAGTTTGCGGCACCGCGCGAGCTCGGGCCGCTTTCTCCAATCCTCCCGCAGGGCGCAGTTTTATGGCCCCGAGCCTCCGAAGCTTGCATCTGATTTTCGGACCACGCGAGGCATCGGTCATCCTCCCCCCGACCATCCCCAACGTGCTCCACCTCGTTTACGTCCTTTCGCGGCTTTGCCGCTATACGCTTTACTCCCTCCGATGTATAAGATGCTGTACGACCGATACGCTCGGCTTTTCATTGTTTTTCGCGTTCCACCTTCCCACAATGCTTCCCACTGCTCATCGTAACTGTGGCTTTCAATCATATCACATCATTCATAAATCACCAAGTCTTACGAACTCCTAATGTTGCGTACATTTTTCGATGTTTGCATCCATAAGGTTTTGCCACTTATGCCAGGGTACCATATTCAATCCAAGAGAATTCCATACCACAATTTTAACCGTGTTGTGGCTACACGTCACAGGGAGGTGATCCATCATTTATATGATACATATGAGTTGAACAAATTTTATGTGCCGTTTGAGTATCGATATAACTAGTCATCGTTCAATTTACACTTAATCTCAATTAAACTTTAATTTTTTTTTTTTCATTCGGAGAACCTATTCACAGATGAGAAGAAAATATGTATAACTTTAGTTCGACATTCATATTCTCACAAATAAAATCAGACTCGTTTTGGGCTCGTAAAAGTGAATGGGAGCAATTAAGAAACCAATACGGGATTTGCTAATGATCAGCAAAAAATATTTCACTCAGGTAACTTAGATAATTAGGGCAGCACAACACTTTATTACATGGCATTCTTACTTGCGTACAGGTATAAATATTCATCCTGCGTCCAATAAAACCTGGATAAGTACGAAATTAACTTTAGAATTAGCATGCTACGTTGTCCTTAGATCTAGCTGAAACGATTACGACACACACACACACACACACACACACACACACACACACACATATATATGTATATATATATATTGAATAATTCCTTTACGGATCGCGATTGTCTCAGCTGCAATGAGCCGCGAATAGTGCGCGAACTGGTGTGTGCGTGTGCAGTGTCGCATACGAGCGTGCGCGATGCCGATTTTTCGCGATGAAAAGTTGGCATTAGCAAGTTAAAGATAGCGCCAACTCACCATCGTAAAAATGCTAAATTATGCGTTCACAGCTGCGTGTGTGTGTGTGTGTGTGTGTGTGTGTGTGTGTGTGTGTGTGCGCGCGCGCGTGAGTACTTGTAATAGCGCGACGAGATTTTTTTTATTTGCTGTACGTTGCTCGATAGAAACGCACACATTACATCACTGACTGAACTCTTAATTTCAACCTTCTTTTTTCCCCCCTTCTGTGTTACATCCGACACATGCATGTGGTCACATGCGCTAACGGAAAAAATACAAATCATTGATTTTATTGAACTGAAAGATTCTCGATAGATGAGATGCAGATTATGCGCGAATAAAAATATTCTAGTCTTCTAGATTTCGAAATCAATCCAACGTTGATGACAAAGTTTCCACAGGGTATAATGAATAGATTCTTTGGACTTTTTATAATTATTTTTATTGACCTTGTCGGTATTGGTGTGTCTTAATTTTACACGAAACAATTAAAACGAAAACGTGTAATCGGAATAGATACTATGCTTCATTTGTGAGGAAGCTCAGATGTACCAAAATCAAAGTATATATAAAAGGATCTTCTCGTGCTCCTTTTTCGTGTATCACGTATACAGTTTTTGAGAAATTCCGTTGGGCGATTGAGCTCCATTTGAAGACGAGTGACATACTTGAACTGTGGATGATGAGAAATTCTTATGCTAAGTTGAGAGAATTCAAAGAACGATTTACGTAAACAAATCAACATATCAGTTTTCTCTCGGTGCGTTCCGACACATTTCGATGCATAATGGCTCGGGCGACCAATCTTGGGAAAAATATGAACGCGTTCTCCGGCTCAGTGATGAATATTCCGTTGGTCCGGAACGTCCTCGAGTGATGGATCCTCCCGCCCTAATACTTCACCGCTGCGATGGCTGCGTTTATTAAGGTAACTGTACCCAATGTGCCCCCCCCTAAGGGTTTTTCGCGAATTTGACTATGATAGACTTCGAATTTCAAAATTCTGTGAATGTCATCTCAAAGCTTAGCTCAATACCTATTAGAAACCATCTTCATAATCATCATTTGACTACTTTAACCTATCGAAAATCGCAATTTAAAAAAAAACGCAAAAAGGCTAAATGCACAAAACGTGTACCCAATTTGGCACAATTTTTTAATCATTAGCTACAGCCTATATAGGCCTACAGGGACGATCCAATTGGCATTGAAATAAACTCTCAATTATGTTCCCAGTGATATTTATACAAAATTTTTAACATACAACTCAAAAATACGCGTCTAAATCATCGTAATATGTCTATACAAATATTCAATGATTTCACTCAATCTTCCCATTTAAAAACGCGTAGAGGGGCACATTGGGTACACTTTTTTTTGATGCGAAAAACAGCAATTTGAGTAGGATAAAAAATAATTTTAGGAAAACTGATGAGACCAATCGAAAGCTGAGATGTTTTTACACAAAAAAGAGTAATGACACTTTGAGAGATAAAAATTATTAACACCTGATTTTTGAGGTTGAGTGTGAAAAGTGAAATAAGAAAATGGTGAAAAAATCAGTAAGTGAAACTTCAAAGTGTTGTAGGAGAGTGGTTTTAAGGGCTAAATGGGCGGGGAAGATACCGAAAATTTTCTTTTAATTCCCCCAACATAACCCAAGAGCGACTGATGCTCAGAGAGCACCGGAAATACGAAATCTGACGATTGTGCCAAATTGGGTACAGTGCCAAATTGGGTACAGTTACCTTAATAATTTATTGATAAGTTGATCGCGCCAATCTCGCGCATATTGCAGCACATGAAAATATGCCGGCTCGAGCAGGGGTATATATTTATCAGCTAATAAAAGCATAAATCAATCGAGCCTATATGATTAACAAAAAGCGAAAAAGAAGAAAAAGTGAGTGGTGCGGCGCAGAGCTCGTCGTCTATCCGCTTGCGCACGTGCGTGATGCTTGCGAAAATGTAAGCGCGTACTTGCGGCGATGTCGATATACGCGTGGAGGAGGATCGAGAGGGGCGGCCGGATGCACCCACGCGCCAACTTTTTACCTAAGCCTGCGCAGTGTAAGGTGGAGCGCGGGCGCATAACTCGCCGCTCGTAATTACTATAGCCCGAGGTGAGAGAATCGGCCGAGCCGCGAGAGAGCGCGCGGGATTAACTTTTGACGCGCGCGCTCGCGCGTACAAGCGTTGTTATGGACGAGGCTATATACGCGAGGAAGTATTCTTTTTGCTCGCTGCCCGCGGCCGCGGGGATGGGAATCGAGTGGCTGCAGTTCGGATCCAGTTTTCCTTCTTGCCTCTTTTTCATTGCCTCCCGATGGCCGCGGCTCGGCTCACCTCACCGATCGCCTCGCGCAGCTCGCGACCGAGCGCTTGTGTAATCAACTCCGCGCGCGTGACATCAATTATGAAAGTCGAATTAATGAGAAAAGTCCTTCCCCGATGCTTATGCTAATTTTTCTCCGCGACAGTTACTGCTCGTTTAGCTTCAAAACTTTGTATGCTATATGAAAAAAGTTATAAACGAGTTTCCCCCCTGTTTATAACGCATTTCTCGCGCGTACTGGGGCAGTTTCTAAAATTCAATTCTATGTTGATGATCAGCTGATACTGTTGCGCAAATCAAGTGCCGAAGATTTTTTAGATCCAACTACATATGCTCGTTGGCAATTTCGTACGGCACGGGTTGTAGCACGTACAAATTCAATTCCAACGAGGATTGCCATGAGCATGAAATAAGTTTTGGTTCAGAGATATAGCGATCGAGTACTGGAAAATTAGTGCAAGATTGTTTGATCGAATTAGGTGGAGCAGCAGAGGAAATTTGTACAGCACATCAGAGGAGCTAGATGGTGTGTGTGCATGGTGTGTGTTTGTGTCGGGGGAATGGGAGAAAGCGTGCGAGGGTTCGAGGGAGAGAAGGAGAGGACGAAGAAGAAAGGTCGTCGCACGTCGAAGGTGGAGGAGAAGCCCGCGCAGACTTGGACTATTAATAAAACGCGGGCGCGCAAGTGCAGCTCTCTCGCGCGCTCGCCGCAAAACGTTCGGGAGGAGCTGCTGCTGCTGCTGCTGCTGCTGCTGCTGCAGTGTGTATAGCTGCCTCGCCCACTGCCTCTCACCCGCGCGCAACAACTCATTAGTGCCGTACTTATCAACGGCGCACGCTGAAACAGCACCAGCTACCAAACACCACGTTCAAATCACTTTTTAACCTGCGGGCTAATTTGAAATATCCCCCGTATTAACACTCGGCCCGTATGACGTTTTTTCCTCCTCTGCTTGCTTCTCCCGAATATAACAATAACCAAAGTCCAGGACACAACATACATTCCTCGCTGACATTGCCAATGACAATGACTCACTGTAAATATGTATACGCCATACCAGATGTGCATTTTTCGAATAACCATTTCTTGTAACTGTCTATGTCGGCTGTATATACAAAAGCGAAATATTTCCAATTTAACTGTCAGAATTCAATACATCCCAAGGACGGACTGTAACTTTCAAGGGCTCGTGCCATGGATTATTATACTCAGTTTGTCTACATCTGATGAACGGATACCGACCCAGTTAATAATCACGAGAGAGTTTCGTGAAATAATCGTTCATCAGATACATTACTCTCTTGAGTCCTTACTGTGAAAAAACAGTGTATGAGAGTAAAACGTCACAGTATGAAGGTTAATTTTTCATAAAATAAAAGAGAATTTTCTCTTTTATTCCATGAGTGTGGACGCCAAAATTCTACTACGAATTTTACGTGAAAATTGTTTGTATCAAAAATCATGGAAATGAAGTGAAAATTCACTTATTGAAATCTGAATTCAGTGATTTCAATAATATATGCTGCAGAATATTTTATTTTTTCGTATTCTCTTTTGGTAATAATTCTTTCTCTCTTCTGGGCAATAATTCTTCTTCACGCATTTATCGATTCATATCATTATGCACATTTTCGAAAGCAACATTCATATGTTATTCAGCTTGTAGAAAAAAAAAACGATTTGGTCATTAGATTAATTCTTAAAACTGATTGTTCTTAACTTCCCCGATCGTTGAAAAAACAGACTGAAACTGACTACCCAATATAACCAAAGAAGATCTGTCTACTCGCCTACACTCTCTATGTATCTCTACATCTTATAACTCATGTCACGTGATTTAGTCTGAACTAATAAAATTACGAGTTAACTGGATCCACTTTATAAACCATCACTTTTCATGAAAGGAACATGAGCTGTTAACCATCATAATTTTTTTCCTGAAAATTTGTTGCACATCGCAGACTGTACAAAGTTGTACAGGCGCGCTTAACGACAGTAAGGCAAAGGAATGGTAAGTTGGGTACAAACATCCAAGTGTTCTGAATAAACTTCTCCAATTTCCATGAGATCTACCGAAATGCATTAGTCATTGGATCCATGACGTGACGCACGACTTCTAATGTCTGAATTTTCGAGATTTGTCATGCGCATATACTTACCTGTGAATTTCCCGTCCATTGGCTGGTATCCTGCAGATTCATTCGGAATTCAATTCGAAGATACTCGGAAGAAAAGCCAAGATATTTCCAAGCGGCCGCGCGGCGGTTGGAAATAAAAATCAATTAATTTCTTTTAATCACTGGGCAGGGGAGCCACGTAGCTGAATCGTGGAGCGAAAAAGAAAAAGGTAAGCGCGAGAGGCGAATAGGAATAAGATATTCGTGAGTGTATTGAGCAAGATTGATGTTGAAAGCTTTGGTGCCGAATGCTTGAAGGGAGCAACACGGGAATCGAGGGACGCATTTATATATTTAGATACGGTAGACGACGACAAACGGCGACCGAGCGCTCCGCGATTCCAGAATGTTTCGACAAAGGTCCGATCGTAAATTCGCGGTAATGAGTCAGCGTAGATATTTTTAAAGCCCGGCGGGGGACTCTTGAACGCTGGATATCGCGGATGCGACAATGAATTCATCTATTTCGTTACGGGGTGCGTATAAATATACAGGCTTCTCCGTGTATGTGTGTGTGTGTGTGAGTGAGTATGTAAAATTTACACTTCCGCTGCCTACGGAGCATTAAAATTCCTCGTTATTTTCAGAGTTTTCATCGCTGATTATGTCCAGCTGCTAACCGCTTCAATGATTGTTTTGTATTCATTTTATTCTCGCTCGCAGTTATTATGCAGCGCCTTCTTAGATGCAACAGATATTATCTAAGCGATTTAATCAGATATAGACACACTTCCGAGTCCATAAAATACCATTTTTATCGACAAAGTTCGCGGTAGGTAATTTAATCGTTCATTCGATCGGCAACCCGATGCAAGGGACACGAAAAGAAAGAATATCCAACCAAATAATGTTATTCCCGTTCGCATATGATTTGTAAAAATTTTCCAAACGGAACAGCCGTCAGAATTTCTTTCCTTTATTCTCAAGACATTGAGTATTTCATTGGAGTGTCATGTGCGCGCAAGCTCGAGGTCGGATAAAATAAATCCGACGCATCATCGATTATTTGTTGAATCGAGATTGTACGAGTTTCCTCGAGATTAGTTTCGATTAGTATACCGCGTATATGTATCGGCTACGCGGATGAGCGACTGCAATGTCGAAAAACTTTGCGCTCGACGTACATCGTGCGCGCGCGCGCGCGCACGCACGCACGCAATTGATAGTTCCGAAAGGCGCGTAAACAGGAGCACGAGGAAAGCTCGAGCTTGAAATTGATAAAGCTCGGGTCTCGAGTGAGGGAGGCGTGGAGCAGAGAGCAGTGGCTGTTGCTACGCGGCTCGGTTTGGGCGCACCCACGGCTGGCCGCGTGGCCACCCCCGCTCGCTAATTGATTGAGCCGCACCCTGGCGAGTCGGCACACACGCCTATCCCTTTTTCCACCCCCTACTCGCTCGAGCTTTGCTATACTCCGATATACCGGCTTTCCCTTCACTTTCGGTTGCCACACACCATACAGCTCTGCGTACACCCAATTAATCAATTATTTTCCTCTTTTTCTGCTCAGCCGCCGCGCCGCGTCGCTCGTTGATTTCCACACCGTAATTCATACCGCAGCACAGCCAAAATTCAAATCAGTCGTTTGCTTTTCGCGGCTCGCTGCTGAAAATTAGTCTAGTATCGCAATGCGGTGACTTTGATTCGGGCATAATCGAACGAGGAACGAAATACGTGCCACAAGATCAGAGTTGAAAATTACTCTGCCACATTTATTATCAGACAAAATATCACTCAAGTATACTTTGGTGGCAATGAAAGCAGTCGTAATTCCTCGAGCGAATTCATTCCAAGTCTCTCAGGTCTGTATTCATCGACTACTTGCCTCTTGGGAGTCAGACCTGCGCATTATAATCTCACGGGAACGCATACGATGGGGTGTGTATAATGGTTTTGGTAACAGTAGTAAAACGCGATAGAATCATGTTGTACGCATCTCAGCCTGTAGAATGCGACAATTAAGTTTAAACCCAATCCTACGACATGGACAATTAATAGCTTTGTTTCATACGTGATTCTTTTTAATTGCACATTAACAAACTGCTGATGTAACTGAATTTTTTTCGATAAATGAAAAGAAACTTCATTATAATCATTGATCATCTATTCGCTGAACGCATTACAAAATAGCCTTTGAGGTATATACTTTCACCAGTATTTCGTTCAGTATTTACCAATAGCTAAGACAGTAATGATCAGAAAAATTACTTGAAATGGTAAATTAAGCAATCATCTTTATAGAATCATACAGATACGAGTACGAACGCAAAGATTGTTTTTTATCTGCGTACGCTCTCAAGGTGCAACGGCGCTTGCAACATTGGACTTTTTTTGTAGTGTTACGCATGTGCAGCCTCGAAAATTTGTTTTCCTCGACGTTTGAACAAACATAATATTGTCATTTTGATTGTCATCTCAGTACCACACTCTTTTTCTTTCAGATTCGATGGGGCAAAAAAATACTCGCGCTATTATAAAAGAGATGCGGACCTCACGAAGCGTTATACTCTCGTGCAGTGCTACTCCCGACATTGAGTTTTCCAAGTGTTCAACGCATAATTTTTCAACCTTCGAAACCCGTGCAAATAGTTCGTTGATGCTTCGAAGCCTATTTTTGCGATGCTAATCGGGATACTTTTTCATGTTTCAGACGAGCAAGCTACTTTGAATTGTAAAATTTTGTCAGTTCGCAACAACGCCTGTCTGCAGTCAGCGCTTTTGTAAATGTCGGATATACAAATTTCTGAAGTGAATACATTTTTTATAAATTCCCATTTTGAGAACAGGTAGATTGAATCTGTTGAAATAAATATATTGAATCGTCTCGCATACGGCATTGACGTTATGTATTGATAATGGTTGTTAGTACAAAACAATTGTATCCAAATATTTCTCGTAGTCTCGAGATTACATTTTTTTCAGAAAATATACAACTCAGTTTACGGAGAAGCATATTTGAAACATATTTTCTTATGATATAACGTGAACTGCGTGAGTGACTTTCCCGATGAACCATGAATCAACTATATTTCTGCTCACATAATTTTTGCAAAATAATATCAAGAAATCAATTGAAAATACGATCAATCACAAAGTATTCGGATGAAAAATAATTTTTATCGAAACTTTTGGATAAATTCATGTATTATTGTAACAACAATTCGTCACGAGAAAATAATTGTTGCAGCTGACCGATTTTGATGCTTCCATTCAGCCATCCACTGAGAAAAATCGGGATATGGAAACCCACTGATCCAATTTTAGTAGAAGAAAACTTAATAGCCGCTACTACATTTCATAAAACCGAGTACTATATCTTTAGTAAAGATTAAAATTACGGATAGTAACATTTTCTAATACCGCTAACTAATTACATTCTAGTAAATTTTACTAGTAACTCAACTTAACTATACTATAGTAAAGTAGTATACCAGTAAAGTGTCCTATAAAGCGTATAATGAATGTTATTTTTTCTAGTAATGATTCTAGTAATGTTTTGGATAGTAAAGTTTACTAATATGACTCAGTTGTCCTCGTATGGCACTAGAAAACTTAGTAAAAATCTATTAACTATTACTACACTTTTCTTTCAGTGTATGCTTCAAAATTGTTCATCATTTCGGAGAAACAAATCGAGTTCTGAACGACGCGTAAAAAAAATACCCCACAAATATCATAATTACTCTGCAACCGGATATACTCGTTTCTCTTTTTGAAAACCCGACGAAGAAGATTCTGCTTCATAGATATGTCTCGCACAATTCTGGATTATACCGAATGACGCGAGCACACGCCCAGTCATGATAGTTTTCGAGCGGGTAAATGGGCACATGTCCACTTGTAATCTGTTCGGCGTATAGCGTAGCGTACCGCGGGGAGCAAAGTAAACAGGGAGGTGAGACGTACGTGAATCGATTGAGTCTGTCATTGCCTGTGGAGTAAAATCAGACGTGTGCCCCGCACGCAGCTACCCTCAAATTCGAGGCCGCAATTATCCGGCTAGCTCGCGCCAGCTCGCGCACACGCGCACACGCACGCGCGTATGCTATAGAGAGAAACGAAGGCGAGAGGAGGATTGGATTGTCATGGCCGAGCCGAAGCTTGCGAGGGTCTTCGGGGGGAAAAGCGAGTCTCGAACCGGCACGCCACGTGGTGTGATCGAGAAGCATTAGAGGGTCGCCGGCCTGTGGCGACGCGTCAAGTAAAGCCGCACGCGGATGCGCCCCCGGCCCCCACGCAACGCCGGACTCGGGTTGTCGAACTCGAAAAAAAACGTAGTCAACGGAGTATACTGCCAATTGGCTACTTACTTAGCAGAGCTGTCCTCTTAATTAATGTAGACCACAGCGCCGCCGGGCCAAAACCAGTATTCGCGCGTTCGCTCCATACTTGCATCTGCCGATATCTACTCCAGCAGATTTCTTCGAATGCGCTTTTAATTTCCTCTTCCCATGCGAGATTCATAACTTACTCATTCAGCGAGTATGTCGACAAGAAATTGTTGACACCTTCAACATTAAAAATACCTACAAACTTTTATTCGTCTTTCATTACTCTACTGATTGAGAGCTCGGCAAAAATCATCTGGTGTATATACCGAGATAGTTTGCATTGCACCAGTCCATTGATTTCAAACTTACTAAAGCTGATTGATTTTATAATTAGGTCAGACGTGATCGTAGCTCAGCCATAACGCAAACTCGTCTTGCATGTTCAAGTTTAATTATTTCAAACATTTGCATAATAAATCTTGTTCAAATTCATATCTGTATACATTTCTGTAGGAGACTTTCGTAAAATTACGTAAAACTGCAGTTTATGAAGTATGCGGTTTCTTCTTGACGACTCAGCGTATATAACTTACGATAATGTAAGATTCTTTATATAAATTCAGTATTATAGTTGTCGTTGTGAAATCCATTCGAAAAAAATGTCAAGATAATGCATTTGTATTTAAATTTATTATTAATAAGTTTAGGTTATTATTTCATTTTAGTTTTTATTATTTTTCAACAATTATTCTGGACTCTAGTGAAGAATCAAACTTATCCCGTCCAAAGCTGTCGTGAATGTTGAGACCTTCGAGGCATTCAAAAACACATGCAATTGCATCGAGTAGTATAACTTTCTAAAAATGCAGCAATACCTAGATCTCCGTATGGCCAACGCAGTATTCATAAATATCATGTTTTGATGAAATACTGTTCACATAAGATTAATAAAGATCGATCGTTTTTACGTCGAGACCAAGGAATAGAAAATATTTTCGCTCAATATTTCATCGTCGAACAAATGCTGATTGATTAATTAAAAAAAATGATTACTGTAATATTTTGAGTTATGGTCAGGGAAGTGCCGCAACGGGAAAATGTATATCGAAATAGAAAGTGCAGGTTTTCACTGGATGAATATTTCGTTTGGTAATCGATACAGCGCTTATTTTTTCTCCAGACGCGAGAAATGACTGTGGGCACAGTGGTGAAAAACGGATTAGTAATCTCAAACCGAGCCAAGTTTTTCTCAAAATAATCTGTCTGCATGGGTATAGGAGCGGGGAAAATGGGAGAAAAAACTTTCTAAAACCGAGTGGATATTCTTGATTTGCGGGGTAGAGGGAATCGAAGCGCGGCTCGAGTGAGAAGTCGGTTTTTCGGTGCGGCCCCGGCCACGTTCGAATAATCTTGCAGGAGCAGCAGCTCCCAGGTATAACTATACACACACACACACGCACACGCACACGCACACACACGCTCACACACGCTCGGTGAAGCGAGCAGCATCGGTGAAGACGGAAAGTCGGAAGAACGAACGGGCGACACCTTGCCAGAGGCGCGCGACTGACCTCCATGCGGCGCGTTTTAGATATAGAACGAAGGTCGACGAACTTGCTCGCGGACTAGCGCGAGACCTTCGACGAGTTAGCGACGATGCCAATGATTCGAAGGTAGTCCGAAAAGCTCCAGCGAGACAATACGCTCGATGGGCCCGTCCACGAGATGACGTGGACATAAAGAATAGCGACAGTAATTTTTTTTAATCCAAGTTCCGTCGCTGGTTGGACGTCTCGGCTGTCTCTTTTTTCAGTTCGTCAATAAATCGATGCGTTGTGATGTATAGAAAAGGCTAGATGTTCCTTCTCGATATATCACTCCCAATTTGTCGAATTCAAAATGTATTACCATTGTCACGGATTTTCAAAATCATATACATACGAGATGTAATTGTTATAGAATTTTATATTTGCTCGTGTTATTTAGAGATACTGATGATTCATTAGTTGCAAAAAATATAAAAAAGATTTTAGTCACAGAATTTTAAGTTTTAAATGTATAATAGCTTTGTCAATATTGGACTAATTAATGTTTGATCTTTGTAAAACTGCACACATTCATTGATGACCAGATTCAGTGAATTTTCATCAATCAATTATTTATAACGGAATAGCGATGCGCACTGAGTTTCAACACGTGTATGTATAGTTGAAGAGAAAGTGGCAATATTGCGCATATCTGATCCAGAAATGAACTTATTTACTCAATGATTTTTTCGTTCTTGTATGAGGAGTGAATATAACTATATTTTCAAGTTTTCCTTATTATTTATGTTGAATATTTAAATAATTATAATTTGAGTTTTACCAAATAAATTTCAAAGTTCCCGTCTTGGTCCCGATTGGAGCGACTATTTTCATAAAATGGAAAGTCACATATTGCGGTGGTAATATCCTTTGAAGAAAAATGTGAATAAAATTAAATCTAACTTTCTTCTTCTTCTTCTCCTTTATGCTAATGGCGGTAGGCTCCTTATTGGACCTCCAATTTGCCATGATTCAAATGTAGACTCGACCTTGTGAAATCCATACTAAATCCATACTACTATATTAAGAATGATTCATATTGAAAAAAGTGAAAACGGGAGTTTGTGCTTTATATTTGGATCCAAAGGAATAATTGATATATCTATGAGCATATATAGAAACATGATTATTGAAAATCGACTAATTCTCTCCTGCGTCAATTATTTACCAAATTAATTCTAAATTGGTTCTAAGTTATTTCCCGTATTCAATTGCACATTATATGTATGAAGCGAATGACCTGAATGAATTCCAAAGTTATTTACCGCTTTGAATTTTAAGGATGTAGCTCAGTAGTTTAACCTTTTCTTTTATATATGTGTCCACCATTTTGGAGTCTCGAAAAACAGGTTTTCTCGCGAAAGATATGCTCCGAAGCGATGTACGCAAGCATGAGAGCATAATATGCTAGTGTTAATGATTGAAAAAAAATCACAACGAAAAAAAAAACAACAAAAACATTTGCATTTTATTATACTAATAGATGGCTCATTCGAGTTGTAGAATATTTTTGAAACTGTACAGTGTTTTTAAATGGGAGAAAAAATGCATTATACATCAACCACAAAGAAATTGGAATATCAATTTTGTTACGTTTAAAAATATATGTATTGTAAACTAAATTTGATATTATTCTTTTGAAATAACATTAATGCCATTGTTCTGAGTAACACTTTTTATTATATTATATTTGATTCGGTTCGCTAGTATGTAGTGTCTCGTAGACTTGTTGATTTTAAAATTTCATGAATAAATATGAAATAAATATATGAATGCCATTTTATGCGCGCGCGCGTGTGTGTGTGTCTGTATTATTGTTTTGAGGTTGTTCTAGGATGGTCGTTGAAAAATGTATCCTGTAGAGGCAGAATCAAAACGAAGTGACGTGCTATATGGTTGCAGTTGAAAAGCTGAAGCCGTGAAAACGGTGAAAAAGCCGTGAACGAATTTCCAGAGCAGTATCCACTTGTTTAGAGAAAGTATATGTATAGATGAGAAGCAAAGCAGAGCAGGAGGCTGGTCGCGTATGGTATAGGCCTACGGAATACATTATACGCAGACGGGTTGGGTAAAAAGAAGACGAAGAAGTTTTGGAAGAGGCGAAATTAGCAGATGGCTGAGGCGAACGAGGCAAGAAGAAATATCGCGAGGAAGGAGAGGAGAGGGAGAGAGAGAGAGAGAGAGAGAGTTGGGGACCAGCAGCTTTCGTGTGTGCACGTATACAACCATATGCATAAACGGACGCTGTAAAAATTGGGCCTGCTGGCGAACGAAGCTATAAGAGCTACGGAGACTGCGGGAAAGAGAGAGAGAGAGAGAGAGAGAGAGAGAGAGAGAGAGAGAGCTGAAACAGGCTCGCGCAGCTCGGATAGTTGTTTGACCAGCTGCTGGCTCGACGACGACCAAGACGACGAGGACGACGACGGCGACGATGACGACTTGGCTCGCACACGTCTTGCGTGTATATATATATATATATATATATATATATATACACGCACGCGCATGCATATATCCCGTCTCAGTTGACCAGCCTCGCTTCTTCTCTAGCTCGAGCGTATATAGCGTCACTTTACCCACATTATCTCGCCACTCCCTTCAGCTCCCTTTTCTCCGACTCGTCCTTATGTATGTACTCACGTCCAAATCGCGCGTAAGGATTCACATGCATATTCTGTTCTTTTGTGTATACCTATACGAGCTATGTACATCGATTGCACTCGTGTATAGCGTATTCACTACCACGTGAGGTATCAATATGTCGCGGCGAACACACTTGCGTTCAATTACTGCCAGCGCTAGTCCTTACTTCTCTCATAAATTTTCCATCAACTCTTTCCAATCGGCTCCGTGTTTTCTATACAATACCCGCGTGTATATACATGATAGCCAAGAGTATTTTTACCAACTGGACGAAATATCGATTGTTCAATCAATTCGGGTGGCTCGGCAAGTAGAATGGAATACGGATATACAATTTACCATGAGTAATTTATGCCTCCATTCCTGTATGTTCTCTGGTGTAATTTTTCCTCGTCATGATTTTTCTAGTACCGGATGTATGCCGGTTGTTATTTTTTTTATTCAATTTTTACGATTCAAAAATAAGCTAATAAAAAAGTAATAATAAATAAGCATTTATTTTTTAATCGTTTGATAATTCCTCGCCATACTTTGAACTGCTCGCGGAATAACATAGAATTGATCGATTTATTGATACTCGATGGATTGACTTCGATCATGAGTAGGTGTTTTATCTTGAGAAATGGGTTATCAGCCAACGACAGTTGGAGCGACGGAAAAGTATGTAGTTAGTTCTGCACGTCGCGTCACATTTCAAATAATTTAGTTGGAAGGAGGGTTATCAAAGCTTGAGAATAGCGGAAGTTTTGTGAATCAGCCAACCGCCACATGATTGGGACTCAATCACTTGATTTGATGAAGAAATGAGGGAGAAACATGTGAATTATTTCTAACGCTGAAGTAGCCAAGAGTGTAGGTATACATATAAACATAGGAGTTTTGGAGCTATAGAGGGAAGGAGTGGCGGCGGGGGGAGGGGGAGGGAAGAGAGAGCGAAGGAATTAATAATAGCTCAAGAAGATTCTTGTGCGTGGTCTCGTGGAAAAAAGAAAGACTGGATCGGTGCGGGTAAATCAGACATGGCGACTGCGCGGCCTCTCGCGCGCGCGCGCGCGCGCCTTCCTCCCAACAATCTATTTGAAAATCTCCCAGGGAAACAAAGATTTGGGAAAAGGTCGTCGCGTTGGAAAGCAGCGGCGAGGAACAGTTTGAAAGAGAGCCGATCCCGGTGCAGCAGCACGCGCGTGGCATGGGTGGCTGCTGCAGTTGGGTCATATGTGTGTGTGTGTGTGTGTGCGCGCACACCAAGAAGGCTGCTGCAGAATATGTGCCGCCGCGCCGCGCGGGGATATAGGAGCTCGCGCTCGCGCGCCAGGCGGAGAAGAGCGGCCGCGTGGCCCTGTTGCCAGGCGAGAATCGGCGGCGGCTGCGGCTGCGCGGCGCGAGCGCGCGCGCACCGGCTGTTAGTGACGCCGGCGCGGCCGGACGGGCCCCGCCAAACCAGAGCCCAAGCCATGCCCTGCCCTGCTCTCGTGGCCGACATGCTATTCCTTTTGCTTCCTCGCCCCGCCCCACCCGTCTTCCCACTTGCGCGGACGATTTTTCCCTCGATCGCGCCTTTTTACGTACATACGTGTATAGCACACTCGGAAAAGTCCCGTGACCGGGACTCGGGCTGCTATGTGCGCTTCGACACGTGGTCCCCGCGGCCAAGAATAATTATATCGCTCCGGCACGGCTGAGAGCGCGTATCTGCAGCACAGTCCTCCCACGTGCTGGGTGTAATTAGCGGCAAAACTAAGTATACACTGAGAAATTGAGAAACGGAGAACTTTTACCGAAATCCTGTGGTTGATGTTTGGAGCGTTTATACTCAAACCAGTATATGTTCACTGCAGCCGTTCCCCGTCTGATTTCGGATACATATATCTGTTGACAAAGTTCGTCAGGATTGGTATCCATTTCGATATTAATTCGAAATAGCATGCCTCACCAAATTCAAAACTAAATCACAAACTCGCCCACTCATATATTATTGATCACTTTAGGTCAACAAAACTAAATAAAATTAAAAAATGAATCTCTGTCTCGATGCAGAACTGGGGTGAGGCATACATTCGAAAAAAGTGAATCTCGGTTCAAAAAGTAAAATTTAAAGCAGAAGAAAAAAAATCTTGTTATGACGTATAACTGACTTTTCTTCTTGAAGCGAAATTCGATTTTTGTTCGAGGAGAACTTTCTAAGAGTTAGACATCAAACAAAATCAAGTAGTGCAGAATCTATTTATTTCTAAAATTGTAGAAAAACAAGCAAACACTAGAAGAGAATGAATTTCTGGAATCAAATGTAAGCTGCAGGACTGCGGCATTCGAAGCACCCGCACGAGTATACCATGACCTCACTTTACAACCATGTAGGTTTAGTTTGATGGAGAAATCAACTTTTTTAGGAACATCTCAAATTGTAAGAAAAAAAGTTTCCCCTGGTCAGATGAAGTCCTTTGTAGGCTTTTCGATTATTTTCCAACCTCAAAATGCGAATTTGTTAACAGATTTTGCGGTACATCAATTCGGGATACAATTTTTCTCAAAACTACAAACGTTTGACTTCTTGCGTACTTTTTTTTCCAATTCTTGCTGTAAACAAATTGAAATAAAAAAAAAACTGTTGTAACAATCACTAATAGCGTGGGTATAATTTATCACCGATTTCAGCCAAAATAAGGGCTCGTGACATTCTCCAAGGTTATTATATAAATACAATTTTATTAAACATATATGCTATTTTTCAAAGTGATAGCCGGTCCAACTTTGGAAAGCTAGCATTTTGAAGTTTAAAAGTAACTAAGTGGAAAGTTTTCATAGGGCTGGGGGAATTATTCATTTAGTCTTTCCCTAAAAATATTCTACTATAGCTATAAATTGAGGTCAATAGTACTTCTAAAATGCAATAAATGTCAAAAGTAGTTTCTCTGTGGTAACATGGGATAGAGTCCAGGGAATGCAGAATAAAGCGGAGGGTTTAATGGCTACGGCACCCCATGAAACATGTCAAAAGATTCCAGCTGAATTAAATTTTTGGGCGGACCACTTTACAGAAAATATATGTATGTATATATTCGAGCTACTGCAATCACACGCGTATATCCACGTAAGATAAATACACTTGGCAAACACTTGTGTTTGATTAGAAGTTTTATTTCCAACGCTCGCGCAAACCGTACCAGTAGCATTCGACGTCTTACATTTTTATAATAATGCAGAATGTTGAATATTACGTATCCCCATATAGATTTTGCATTGTGTTGCTTTGAAATAATTTGTGCAATTTTCTTTTATTTCTGATGGAAAGCGCTGAATTTGTTTGTGTAGTATTCAACATGACCTCGCCCAAAACGAGATACAGCAAAAGACATTTACGATAGTATGATGCTGTAGTCTATTTTTGGAACTAACGGGATGTACTCTCTTGATAAAAAGTGTCTCGCTTTCAGCAGAGATTGTTGGAGTAGCCACTTTCGCATATCTTTTTCTCAATAACACAATAATTTTTTTTTTTTTTAATAATGCAATGATTCTTCTTTTGAGTGTAAATTTGTGTTGAATCCTATCACGTTTACACGACTATCTCAAATGTCCTATACATCTCAGATGCCAGAACGAACTTTTGATGTCGGAAAACGACAATGACAAAGTAAGGCAAGTTAATAATTCGATTTGAAAAAAAGTTCGTCACAGGAAAAGTTTTGCTTTCTTCCTGAGAAAGATTTTCGTGTCAAGCGAACGTCGAATAAGATCTCGATTGAAAACGCAGATATTTTTAAAATCTGAATCATGAAGAACTAAAAATTTAAGAGTGCCAACATAGGTGAAGCGATAAAAAAGCGAAATTTCAGTTGGCGTGGAACAAAAAATATATCTCGTTAGTAATGTTCTATATCGTGTTAAGCCATGGGTCGTGCCTGATAAGATTAAGGATACGAAGCATTGCGGGGAAATTATTTGGCTTTCTAGAAACTTCCATCCTTCTGGAAATGTTGGGCTTGGGCTTTTATCTACTAGATAGTAAGTTTGAAATAGATTAAAAATTTTGATAAGTGATCCTGTCACTGTTCTCTTTCCTTCTTTTCCATTTTTATCCATTATCGTGATTCTTAATTCAGACTTTTTCCTCAAATTCAACTTTACTTGATAAGTAAATTATTTGAAACATAAATATATACGAATGTCCATTACAATAAACATTGAATCGTATAGTTCGATTTCTCACACTTTTTATAACAGATGTCTCAATCAATTATTCGAAAATCAAAAGTAAATCCTTCACGAGAAAGTAAATACTGCGTAATTTTTCCATGCTGTTGAAAGACATTCTGAAATCGTCACGTTTCGCTCGTTAGAACGTTATGTACTTATTGTACAATTAGTTTCAAAACTATTGAATAAAAACTCACTTAGTAGTTCATTGCCCTCAGAAATGTTAATTTTCATTAAAAAAGCTCCAATTATCTTTGAATTTTGAACGATAAGAATAACGAGCAATATTGAACAAGAATAAGATTTTGAGAAAAAATAAAAAAATTCAATTGAAAGTTGACAGATTGTTCATACAAGACAGTTTCCCACTGTGATTTTTTAAAAAATACTCAAGCTTTGTACAAGCATTTACTCAAATGGTAATACAAAAGAATACTCGTTAGATCATCACTTTAGGAGCGTATCCGTATAGACGTTTAATATATGATGTTAGTACGCAATATTCCTGGAGCATTGTAATGAGAGTGAGTATGAAAAAATTATCTCAAACCGCTACTGAATATCGTATAATATTTATCATTTTTGAGTTTATCTTTTCAATCAAACCACTCCGGGCGCAGGGACCGATTCCGTAGCCAATGGATGGCCCAAGCTCCACCCAGGTTTTTCCTATGTGGTTTGAGCTGCTGAACACGAATTTCGAGGGTGGGCAGCCGGAAAATGAGTAGGAAAATTTTTATCGAGAATTTTCCGAGAGCGATAGAAAAATCGGTTTTTTTGCGAAAAAAAAATATTTCTATATTCTCCTCAGCATTCTGCACAAAAAAGGTCCTTATACATTTTTCACGAAAATGCGCCGTTCCGGAGTAAAAAATTCCCAAACTATGAGAAAATGCGACGAAAATGCGAAGCAGCACCTTGAAAATCGGAAAAATCGCATTTTCTCAAAGTTTGGGAATTTTTGCTTTCTCAAAGAGAAAGCTTTGTAATGGGGCAAAAATCGACCCACCGAATCGGACCTCGGGACCTCGATTTTCGTAATCTACGGGTCGAAAAACATGGAAATCCAAAAGTGTCTGTATGTATGTGTGTGTGTGTGTATGTATGTATGTATGTATGTATGTATGTATGTATGTATATATGTATGTGTGTAACGTTTTTTTTCGTCCACGATAACTCTCGAAGAAATGGTCCGATCTTCTTGAAATTTTGCACACAGGTTAGTCGCGGCAAAATCTCGGCCGAGTTCAATTTTCAGCGAAAGCCGTTGTTTATTTCTCTAGCAACCGTTGCTAAGGTGTACAATTTTTCGTTTCTTTTATCTAGGATAACTTTCGAAGGAATCGTCCGATCTTGCTGAAATTTCGCACACCGGTTAGTTGTGGCAAGATCTATCACGAGATCAATTTTCAGCAAAATCCGTTGGTTATTCCCTTAGCAACCGTTTCTAACGTGTTTTCTCACAAATCCTTATGAGTGCTCATTGGAGCAAGCCGAAAAATCAGTTTTAAGTCACACTCGATGGCCAAGGACACCTAATTGTTCTATTTTCTTCATAGCAACCGTTGTTTACTTCCCTAGCAACCGTTATGAAGGTTGGAAATTATTAATTTAAGATCTATTTCCATCATTTTCGACGGCAAAGGACACAAAATCTTCCCAATTAGTTTCTTAGCAACCGTTGCTAATGGGGAAAAAAATTGATGTAAGTTTCGTTTCCAGTATTTTCAACGTACTATAGAGAAAATTGGGAAAATTTGGTGTCTTTTACCGTCGAAAATGATCAAAATAGATTTTGAATTGATCATTTCTAACCTCAGCCGTCGAAAATGATCAAAATGAGTCTTCAAGTGTGCTAAATACGGAGCAGGGCGGATCGATTTTGACCGCCATTAAACCGTATGACAGTCACAAGATGAATTGATCGAAAAATTATGCAGGTCCAAATGTCTCGCATCGTGTAGAACCTAGAACCGTTTGCTTTGTTGCATTTGATCAAATAATAAGAGAGCCCGGGCAGACATCAACACTCGCAACATAGTTTGGTCAATTGAAAAAGAACGACACTTTACACAGTCACAAAGATACGAATTGAATTGATTAAATAATTTTTTTGTAATTTTTGAAAAGTAGATGATAGTATCTACGTTAGTGGAAAGGTGAAAATACAGGTTTGGGACGCGTTTGTGGGTGATGTTGAAGCCTAGCAGAGCTAGCTCAGAGAAAGCATACTGCTAAGGCACTTGGCAGCGGTTTTTACTCCGGAACGGCGCATTTTCGTGAAAAATGTATAAGGACTTCTTTGTGCAGAATGCTGAGGAGAATATAGAAATATTTTTTTTTCGCAAAAAAACCGATTTTCCTATCGCTCTCGGAAAATTTTCGATAAAAATTTTCCTGCCCATTTTCCGGCTGTTCACCCTCGAAATTCGTATTCAGCAGCTCAAACCACATAGGAAAAACCTGGGTGGAGCTTGGGCCATCCATCGGCTGTGGAATCGGTCCCTGCGCCCGGAGTAAACCACCTGAGCTACAGCAACAGAAATAATTTTTGATTATAATACTATACGAAAATATAGAAGTGACTAAAAGAAAAACTGTTGAATCATTGTCATTCTCATATGACAACTGTAAAACAATATGCTCTCATGATGACGATATTGTATTTATACGAACATTTCGCAAATAAGAATGAAAAAATATTTGAGTATTATATTAGATGTCTTCAAAAGGGTAGCAATCAACAAAATATGTTAATATGTTGGAGAGAAAAATAGCCGTGAAAGGTAGAAATAAACCGTAAAAAATGAGACTCAATCGGTCAGTAAACAAACGGATGACATGTCAAAGGACAATGATTCATCTTGTATGTGTAAGTATACGCAAGTGAAGTGGTATCCACGGTTTATTGCATATCGCTTGTATGCATTTTATCTGCAACACATCGTTGCATTACTTTTTGTGAGTTGCGGTTTATAGCTTGAAAATTAATACCTTATTGGTTTTCCAAAGATATTTATGTGGATACAACTACCGTTGTCTAGTTTGTTGCGAAAAAAAGTTATTGTGTGAAAATCTTTCATAAATTCCAATGACATGCCGAAATGAATGAAATAATAAAACACTGTCAGAAGCAGTATATTTGCAAAACTTCTATTCCTTACAAGAGATCATCCACTGTATGTATACGCTTAAAGTATTCGCCGGATATATCTGACTAGTTTATTGAACTTCGAAATAAGGCGCGAGAAGCTTCATTTATACTTTTTCATGTTCGTTTATTGGAATGTTATTTGATGAGTTTCCTCACAAGCGATATTCGCGAGGAAAATTCATAAATTTCTCAAGCCCGCGTGACGATTATTCGTGTTTCAGCCGAATGTAAATATCACAACTGATGGGAAATAGTTTTGTAACGTTGGGCAGAATGAAAATTCGCAAATAAAAGAAGTAAATGGCGCAATTGGGATGGAAGGGGTTCAATTAGCCGCACTCGTGCAGTATAATCGGGCTGGCTGCGAGTCTTGCAAAGTAGCAAAAAAAGAGCGAGGTGAGTACAAAGTTGGAAGCGACCGAGATAAAGAAATAGAGAGTGGCGAGAATCGCGTGCTCGGACGACCGCAAACTACTCCTCCTGTGCGCACGGACAGCACGCAGCTATTCTATTTCTGGGCTCGCCGCGTCGCGCGCGCGCTCGCGATCCGAGATACACATTAGCAAAAAAGCGCGCGCGCCTCACGAGAATCCACGCCGCCCAGTTCACGTTTGAATTACGAATGTTACCATCCGAACCAGCCTCTCTCGGGCTCTTTCTCGCTCTCTGCCTCGCGTCGATGCACATACCTTCTCGACAAACGCTTCCCGAAACACGTACAACGGTTCGGAAGAGGAGAAGGTCGACGGTGCTGTAGTTGCCACTGCAGTCATTGGTATTTCCATCTCACACGAGAATAAAGTAAAGATCGTATACACGACTCCAAGCTAATGCAAATCATATAATACTCGATGCTTGAAAAGATCAAGAATCGAATTGAACTCCGAAAAACGTTCCCCTCGTCAAATGGTTCTCCAGCTTACCAATTCTGCATATATCTGAAAATTTCATCACAAGTCAATGTGCAGTGGATGTTTAGTCTCGCGTTCGAAGTAACCGATTTCGAATGAGAGCATAAAATGAGGCAAGAATAGAAGAGGAGCCCGGGCTTGAATGTTCATTTGAGCCTCGGTCTGTTTACACATTACTTTTCCTGTGCCACCATAAATGCTAAGAAAATGTAAAAATTTCGAAGAATTCTCGCTTCATACATACATCCCGTAGACAACGCAGTTAATCCTCTCTTAAAAAGTAAAGTTAAAATATACGGGATTTGATTGCTTGTCGAGTCCTGACTTGGTTGGCTGCTCAAGGTTTATCCGCGAAAAATTGAATTCATTAAAAATTCTCCCAATTCAAAATTCACGAATACTAAATTTGATACGAATAATTGACACATACACACCAGAACGTACACGTGGATGAATAAAAGTGAATATTTCATTTTCCCGTTGATCATATATATTTTTGAAAGTCATGTAAAGACTTAGATTACAAGAGAACAACTGTTCGCGCGAAACGATAATTATTGTGAGAAAGTGCATTTGGAATTAGATGCGCTGTGTGCAAAAAGGGAGAGCTCGGTGTAGCGGAGTTATGTAAGAGCGAGTTGCGAGCAGAAAGGTAAGGAGCATGCGAGGAGCTGCTATGCGGAGAGTCGTGGCGTGTGTGTGTGAGAGAGAGAGAGAGAGAGAGAGAGAGAGAGAGAGAGAGAGAGAGAGAGCTGGGCGATAGGATATCGTGCATATGGTTTCGAAAAGGGAGCCGGGCCCGGCGGCGCAGTTTTTCCCACGGGGGCTCGGCTGCGATACCCGGAGAAAAATCCGAGGCGGCGACAATGAAGCTCGGCGGAGACGCGCACACCTAGCCCATGTGGCCCGCACATGTGCGTCGCGAGCCGCGCTCCCACAAAAAGGCCCAGCACGCAGCCTCCCCTTCTCTTCGCGCGCTCTCCACACTCCAACCTCCCCTCGCTTTCCGCTGCAGCTCCTTCCGATCAGCGCGCGCACCCTTGGCATCGCCGCCGCCGCCGCCGCCGCCGCCGCCACACACTTTCTTCGCTCGCAGCCCACGTGGCCTATTGTCCTGCTCCACTCGGCTTTCCACTTCCCTCCACACTGCCACACTGCACGCGCATGTATACCTACTCGCGGCCTTGGTCCCATTTCGATTTCCACCCAAAACATGCCCTGCTGCTGCCTCTCCAACTCAAACGTCCGGCAACTTTGCCCACGCGATTCCCCCCAAATTAATCAGTAGGCGCGTGTGACATAACCGGAACTGCTATTTCTAATAAGCCTCCAACTCGATCAAAAACTCTATACCAGTGAAGAGTAGCCCACCACCGCGAAGACTACCGGAGGCTCGCTCGAACGTGACACATGTGCAGCTCGCCCCGACCTCGTCTTCCTTGATATATATACATATACGAAGTTTCACGGGAATTCCGCTGATGCGTTGGACACCGTTTCGCTGATAAATCACTCCAGGTCTCCTCTTCAGCTCTAACGATGCAGATGCTCGGCGAGAGACAATATTGCCGAGAAAAATTTCACCGTCTTCCTGCATCTGGGTGAAAACACATGGTTTCATTAAGCATTGCCACAATGCGCGATCCACTACAAGACAGCTTCATTTACTATTCTCAATATTATTCAGTGCGTTTGAATGCTACATAAGCATTCGTAATTACATTGCCATTGATTCTTATTAATCTCAAGTTTAGGGGCTGTTTATGAACAGTATAAAATTACATTCAATTCATATATTCGCTATCCAGCCTACATCAATGGAGACTTATTTTGGGTGAAAGCGTTTCATTCTTAATCCGTGTGGTAGAACTTATCGGTATCATTATTTTCACGTAGCCACGAGAATAAAAATGATAATATATGGCAAAAAAGTATTATAAATACTTTGTTGGTTTTTGAAATCTATATTTTCATTGTTGCTTCAAATAACTTATTTTACACAAATGAATCTTCGAACAAGTGAGTCAAGACTGAAAATATATTAAAGATCAAGAAAACAAAGTCGTCTTCAAGCACTTACTCATCCCCGGTAACAAAGAAGTGCAGCAGCTCAACACTTCCGAGTCTCACTAATGTATCCGCGTGCGTGACGAATTTACTATGCGTACACGTGGATTACAATGCAGCGGCGCGCATATCGCGCTTGGAAAAAAAACGAAGGATATTTAATACATTTGTGAGAAGAGAAAGCGTGTAAAGTGCAAATTAGCTTCGGTACGAGCTGATGAATCATGAATCATCAAACGATGCGTTTAAATGCTCTGAAAGAAAAGAGAATGAGGATCGACTCCAATTGCTCGACCTCGCGCAATTAGATCGTAATTCAATACACACAAATATTACTTTGTCTCTTTTCATCATTATGTATCGTGTCACTGTAGACTTGTATTATCGAGCAGAGTAGCCGAAAATACTATGAACAAAAAAATGCTAATTTTGTGAATTTTCATTGCAACGTTTCGAGAATTTTTTCCTATTATGCTCTTCTGCAGACTATACAAATTAATCAATTTACCAGGTTACCACTTCATTTACTTTTGATTTTATGTAACGGTGAAACTTATTGAGGTGGTTTCTGGTTATACTCGAGTAGACAGTGTCCGGTGTCATTCATCCATACGTTTCAATTTATCTCTGATACATTGACATCACAAGTAAGAAATCAGCAATGATCAGTTAATATTTGTGGATATTATAATCTACTTAGAAATTCAAAAAATACCTCAAAAAAAACATAAGTGGAATTCGAGACTCAAACGACTTATTGTTATTATTGTCTTTTCCAGGTAGAGAGTAGGAGTTTGCAGATTTATTTAGGAAATTTCGTTGTTAGAACCGATAATCTCGGGAAGTAATTTTTTTTCAAATAATACATGTATACCAAAATCGTAAGCAAAGAGTTTTTTCTCGATTCTCATCAAAGAGTTACAATAAAAAAGAATACAAAAATTGTCATATTTCGATTACTTTTGTTGATTATTTAAACCAATCCCTATCAATTTCGGGTATCCGACTCAATCCGGCCCAAACCTTTAGTTCTGGGGAATCGCACACTCCCAGCAGTAAGACACGGCCTCAAGTTATTTTTGACAGAAAATCATAGGTACAAATAAGAAAGACATCTATAGGCGTTGGCCACAGGGAGGTATGAATTAAAATAACAGACTGAGATATATAGAAGTCAAAGCGCGCGAGGTCGATGTAGGCAAATAGAAAACACGAAAAGAAGCTGCAGTAAGTATGCTACAGGTACTGCGGCTGTTTTCGTCCGGCGCGTCTGTCTGCGCGCCTAGTATAGCAGTATCCAATGTGTCAACTGTTTAGAATTCTATCAGGTCGTTTGAGTGAGTGGAGCGCGCGCAGCTCGATGGCGAGTACATAAGCTCAGCGACAGAGCCATCAGGAGCGAGCCGCGATGGAAGCGACAAGGATAAAAAGCCGCATACGCAGCAAGAGAAAGACGGGGTGGTGCGTTTTAAATTTAGTAGGCATGCAGTTAGCGTGCTCATAAATCAGAAAAGCGCCCCTGCAGTCGACTGCACTGGCAGATGAAGAAACAGCGACAGAGGAAACGAGTGTAAAAACCCTCGAGAGCATACGAATGCAGAATGAGAGCTCATCGTTATATTATTGCCTGCAGCTTCACTTTCTTTTGCCGCAGCCAAAGTTGTTTATTGACTTTTGAGGGATAACAGGGGTAAAATGAACACACCTTATTTATACGTTGATTATGCTTTCTCAATGAGAAAGCTTTGTAATGGGGCAAAAATCGACCCACCGAATCAGACCTCGGGACCTCGATTTTCGTGATCTACGGGTCGAAAAACATGGAAATCCAAAAATGTCTGTATGTATGTATGTGTGTGTGTGTGTGTGTGTGTGTGTGTGTATGTATGTGTGTAACGTTTTTTTTCGTCAACGATAACTCTCGAAGAAATGGTCCGATCTTTTTGAAATTTTGCACACAGGTTAGTCGCGGCAAAATCTCGGCCGAGTTCATTTTTCAACAAAATCCGTTGGTTATTTTCCTAGCGACCGTTTTTAACGTGTTTCCTCACAAATCCTCATAAATGCTCTTTGGAGCTATGAGAATCAATGAGAATCGAAGAGAATCAATGAGATATTTCCCATAGCAATCACTGTTGATATCCTTGGCAACCGTTTGTTTACATCCCTAGCAACCGTTGCTTCGGAAGTCGGAAATAGAGTTTTCAAGTCACACTCGATGGCCAAAGACACTGAATTGTTGTATTTGCTCCATAGAAACCGTTGTTTGCCTCCCTAGCAACCGTTACGAAGGTTGAAAATGATCAATTTATGACCCAATTCCATCATTTTCGACGGCAAAGGACACAAAATCGTTGTTTACCGCCCTAGTAGCCGTTGTTAAGTTTAAGTCACACTCGATGGCCAAGGACACCGAATTGTTATATTTGCTCCATAGCAACCGTTACAAAGGTTGGAAATGATCAATTCATTACCCATTTCCATCATTTTTGACCGCAAAGAACACAAAATCTCATCAATTAGCTCTTTAGCAACTGTTGCTGAGGGGAAGAAAAATTCATGTAAGTTTTGTTTTGTGTGTGATGTTGCAGCCTCTTTGAGAAAGCATATGCTAAGGCATTTGGCAGCGGTTTTTTATTCATTACGGGTTTTAGGCAACAACTCTCATCAGAACTATATGATTATTATTGATAAGTGATTTATACTTTTATTGAAACTCCGATTTCCTAAATGATAAAGCGAAACCTAAAATGCCTTTCTTTTCACTTTATTCATTGATTACAAGTGATTCTATGATTTTTATGCAACAAACCCGACCCTATAACTCCATCACTATAAATCCTCGTGCGTTCCATGCGTACAAGGTCTATCACGAAAAATAAATTACTGTGCGTTTACTTACTACACATGTTTATCCATGAACACTGTGGACCTTCGATATCCTCTTGTTCTATTTGCTATTAATTTTAGCTTTATACAACACGAAGCATGTCAAGTATACTTAAATGTTAATGATTCAAAGAAGCCTCGTAGTTATGTTTTCTCTTCATTATCGTCAGAGTAAATTTAGTTTAATGCTTACTGAAGTTCATCTCATTATCATGTTTTTACTACGGCCTCAAATAATTATTTCCAAAGGACCAAAGTTTGCAAATTTTGTTTGAATTTTCAATCATCATCCAGCATAATCGACTCAGTTTCAAACCATTACTCTTATCAGTGCCTAACAGTGCCATGTTTATTTTATGAGCAGAATGTCTCCCGAATAGCTTGGAATATTGTGAGATACTGAGGGAAAAGAGAGGTTTACGTTGTAAAGTAGCACTTGGATAACAAGGTGACAAATGACATCTTCACCACCAATCTCATGATTGCGTAGACTCGGTGCACCCTTCATCCAAAACGGTCTCCAGTTATTGCATCTCAAGAAAAAAAAAAGTGCCCATAGTTATGAAGAACATCTCAAGTATCTCATATACGACAATCAATTACGTAGGGCTATGTTTATGACTAACGACATACGTATATTTGCATGCCCACAAATGTGCTCTAAAAATGGGAGTTTCTTTTCGTAATAATTAATGCCGAGAATCATCAACGACATTAGAAATGCGTAAAATGAATAAAACTGTTTATCTGGTGTACAAACAAAGAGATTAATTTTGTTGTAATTGAAAACATGTTGAAACAGCTCGAGAACGTCAATACAGCACTGAAGAACTCGAACTCCACATGTGGTCCTACTATTGATTCTTGTGACTTAATTTCGTCGAAATTGTTATCAATCTCATTATCTACATAAATTTGAATAACAGGTTATTATTGTATCAATACAAGGCATACTGATTGTTTCACTCGTTTATTACAGAATCAGATAAATATCAGAACGTTTATACATATTATAACAATAGGATACAATGTTACAAATTTGACGTCAACGAACTTGCTTTGACGCTGATGCCGATCCACGAATGGGTGAATTTCTAGTTCAATAAACTTGGTGTTTTCCGGAACAATATTGTCTCAAAGATTGAGAATGAAAACAAACATAAAAACGGCTTAGTCAATTGTGATACAATCAATTCGTGTAAATAGTAAAGTAGCGGACTCTTATTTCGTACAACGTTAAAAAAAGAAAAGAGAAAACCGACAAAGTTCCGAGCAAAATTTTCACCTGAGCGAGTAAAACGATCGTTATCACAAATAACAATTAACCAAGTCCAACATATACGTGGCACAAGTGCGCGCACGCCAGCTCATTACGTGGAATTAATTGAGCGCTCGCGCGAACGTTGACTCACTTGAGCTTCCTTCTCCGTGTGGCGAAAAGAGCACGAAGAGCACGGTGAAACTCAATGCGAGATAGTCTAAATTATCGCACCTAGCTTATCTTGACTTTATCAAACTGCGGCGACGATGTTATTGACTTTGACTGTGTGCGGGATCATTCGTATTTTATAACCATTCACTTGAGAATGTGGATTCACAGTTTCAGGCTACTGTATATCCAAGTAATATTTCTTTCTTACATTAATACAGATATGCATTTCATAATGAGCTTATGGTTTATTAATCTTTTGTTACTTTTAGTCTGTCAGTTGTGTGATCAAAATCGCTAGTCTTTTTTATAGCGTATCTTCACCAATTACGTATATTTTGGGATGTAAATTTTTTTTTTCCAAGCTGAATAACTTTGAAAGTTTCATCACCATTGTACTTGCAATTCGCTAATGCCTATTTATTTCATTTGATTAACGGACCCTTCCTTTTCCGAAAGAATCACCGAGTTAAAATATTGTAAATTACCTTTTTTTTTAATCAAATTTGAACATTTGCCGCGTGTAAAATATACGAAAATGAACGTTCACAATAATTTCTTTATTTCACACACATCCATCTGAAGGCTTTTTTGTCGTTGAGTGTAGAAATCCGTAAGTACAGTTCAATGTGATTTTCAAAATTGGTACGTAAAAAATATACACAAAACATAATATTAAAATTGATGATTTTTTTCTTTCGTGAGAAATTCAGTAGTTATCAGTCGATAGTTGAAACACAATGGATTAAATATTATATTTACAGAGGGAAATCATATTTCATAAAGAATATACAATTCGATAATCATCTTTCGGCGCAAGGTAGCGGTCTATCATTTAGATGAATACATTTTTCTTGAACGAAGAGGAAGTGAATATACGTTCTTTTTTTTTCTTAAAAATGAAACATTTTTAAATCAACTTGCTCAACAGTAATTTTATTCTAGAAAACTCTCATTACAGTGACTTGAGTTGGCTGTAAGATTTGATTTTTTTTTTTATTAATTTTCAAAACTTTCAAAGCTACCTCACGATTCCAACAGGATTATAAATTCCACAATGAAAATAAAATTCTCCCGTCTTCAAAACCCATTGCATATTCATATCCAGGATGGTTGAAAATCCACAAATCAAAGTTAACATTTCAAGCTCTTCGCAGTAGCATAAAATCACACACTAACAATGTTTCTTCACAATCACGACTCTGGCAAAACAGCCAACACGCGAGCAGCTAGTGCGCGTACAAACAATTTCTAACACAACACACTCTACACATTATGTAGCATTATTTTCCAACATCAATCACTGAAACTCAACTTGTCGGTATAATCAAATCATTCTTCCCATGGTGAACTCGGAACTCTGACGACATCTTTACCTGACAGTATTAGAAAATTCAAATGTAATCTAATGCTGCCCGGTAAGATGTGAACAGATACTCCGTACGATGCACTGTTGTTGGAACGGGATGTTGAAAGTTGTGTGTTGGCGGCGGCCGCACTGCTCCCCGAGCGGAGCCAAAAATCGTCTGCTGTCCGCATCTTCGGTATATCTACAAGAGATGATCTGGAACGATGTTCGGCCGGAGAGAAGAGAGAAGGAAAGAGCGAAGCCGAGTCGGCTCTCCTCGATTATACCCCGGACAAATTCCAAAGTTTAATCGGATCCAATTGCACGCCGAGATAAGTGGAGGGCCGCTCGCTGCTAACACGTGCGCCCACTCTCGGGCCCATTGAGTATTAGTGTAAATCAAACAACTTCACTGTACTGCACTGGGATGATTTTTTCTCTATTTTTTCGTTCAAATAATCGGCTTGAAATCTGCATTAATGCTCGATGAAAGTTCAATGAAAAAATAAAGAATAAGATTTAGATGTTCGTAGCTTAAAATAGATCTCTTTCATGCGGTTTACTTGGACAAAATAAACGCCTTCAGAGCGGACATCAGAATTAGAAAAGCAAGACAAAAATAGGATTGGCAAGCACGCACGCACGCACGCACGCACGCACGCACGCAAGAGACGTAAAAAAGAGGAAAGTTTCAATGACCAGGGACGATTTTTATTTTCGAACTGTCTATTGTACTCGTTGTCTTATTTTTCAGCTTCGTCTAGGCTTCCGGTATATCTGCCGCGGAGCAAAAAAAAACCCGCGAAGGAGGAAACCACGCGAGTTGAGGTATGCACTTGGGCATGAAGAGTTCGTAAGCAAAATCATCAGTGATAACGAAGGATATATTTAGTCGTGTTCGGCTCTAGCGTTTTCTCATCGAGCGAAGTCTCAAGTTCAGGCGCGCGGCGGGAGAAGTAGCGCGAGAGGTACGGTGACCGGCTGGCGCAGACTCGTTGCGGGAGTGACGCGTTTTAGCATGCGAGCTCGGTCGTCGTCGCCGCCGCGGCGACGCAATAATTCCCGAGGCCGGCAGCTCGTCTAGCGACACGGAGAAGGCCCCCCCCCCCCGACGATCCATCGATACTCTCGGCTCTGTTTCGCAAAGCACCTCTCGATCGCGGCTACGTATGCTTTTCGAGAACTCCAGCGGGAGCCAGCTCCTAAACAGGACGAGCCAGAGCCGATTCCCTGTATACCTCGCTTGGTTCTGTTGACTCGCGCCCCCTCCTCCTCCTCCTCCTCCTCCTACTCCTCTGACCGTAAATATTTCACATTTTTCAACTTCCACTCGCTCAGGTCGTTCTGTCATTTTCAGCGCTGCACGAATGACCGAGCGAGCAGCTCGGGAGTTTTTATTGCAACAGCAGCAGGTTCTCAATGAAACCATAACTGGTGGTCTCGCGGCAAATGATGAATTTTGACTAAAACCACGACTCGATATTGAATTTAATTCGTCATTCGTAGAAAGTTCAGTGAAGCGTGGAATATAATAAAATTCCCAAGTACAAATTTGCGCAATGGAGGGAAAAAAACGAGGACGGCCGGGTTCCGAAGGAGAACAAACCGTCAATCACGCCATTGTAACTAAACAGTCGGTGCGCCGAGAGTTTCTTTGAAATTCCAAATTGGGAGGTGGAAAAAAGTTGGTCGAAAAATGCGCGAAAGGCGTGAAGAAGGAGAACAAAGCCGGGGTGCGCGCGCGTAGGGCCAAAAGCCGGGAGACAAGAAGCCGTAAAAAGGGTCGGGCGACGGAGCGTCCTTACGGCAATTGTGGAAAGGGTCACGCCATGTGTACGCGT
Source organism: Aphelinus atriplicis (assembly GCA_020882685.1). Taxonomy (NCBI): domain Eukaryota; kingdom Metazoa; phylum Arthropoda; class Insecta; order Hymenoptera; family Aphelinidae; genus Aphelinus; species Aphelinus atriplicis. Next base: position 45,957,208 of record CM037076.1, on the reverse strand, counting down.
GTACTTCACACGTAGGGTGGATCTTAGCGAAACCTGCTTGCTGGGCTGAATCCACGGCTGATTGGACAATGCACATAAGCGCTACGTCGCTGACAGATCTGCCGGATTATAGACGGATGAGAAGAGTGTTGCGTCGCCGCCGCCGCCGCCGTGTTGCGTCGCCGCCGCCGCCGCCGCCGCCGCACGACTGCGACGGATCGCGGGGGACGCTCACACCGACACGCTCTCGCATACTCGAGACCGACTGACGATTCTAATATTCGACTTTACATGCAACGAATCATACGGTTCAACTGTTGACGTCTTCAATACTGTGTGCACAGTCAAAAAGGCATTTTCGATTTATAAAAGTTGAAAAATCATCGCGATTACAAGTGATTTTCGTTGTTATCTTTGATTAACATTCATTTTCTAGATCTAGAGTCGTTAACATATTCATCTCCCTGAGTGAATCCATTAAAAATCAATCTATCTATGCCGAAGTAGATCGCGAAAACATCCGCTTGAAAGTGCAGATCACACGCAGTGGTGACCGGTTAAGATAAGCGACCAGCCATCTGGGATTGTAATTGGAATGAAACCAGCTTCGACGGAAGAAAGTAGCAGTGCGTGGCGAGTCGATGCACCGTCTAGAAGGGAAGGGGCGCACGTACGTATCCTGCGCGGCAAGTGAAAAGGAAAAAAGGGTTTGAAGGGGTCGTGTGAATGGGTTGATGAAAAGCTCGAGGATGACGAGAGCGGAGGAGGCAGGTGCCGCCACGATCGACTCATTCATCCGAGCTCTCCTCCTTCGTCCAGCCCCTTGCTACGGCCGCGCTCGAAACTCTATCCCCCCCCCCCCAACATGCCCACTTTCGCATAATTCACGTGCGGTTCGAGGCTCGATCGTACACGCAACTTTGTTCCGTTCCAGGCTGCAATTAAATTATATTTTTCCTACAGTAAAACAATGAGTTTGCGCATCTTAACATTTCTATTTCGAAAGTATAAATGTGACGAAGTTTCATTCATTGTTTTAATTGGAATAATCGCGACGGAAGCCACAATTCGCGGTTGGTTTTCTCGTAACGCGTTATCCACAGTGACGAAGAGTATTTGCCACACGTGATATCAGTTGGGTTTTCATCATTGTGCCTAAATCTTGTGAGATGTCGTTTGAATAAAAATGAAAAGATAAGATTAGAGAAGTGTTTGCTCAAGAGGGCGATAGTGCCTCAGAACGCGCGCACTATCTGCCGAATTTCGGATTCTAAATTTCTCAAGATAATTTTTTTTCCCTTCCCGTTCGATGGATTTTTCCACTCGGTGAGCTAAATAATAATCAGCATACGTATCGCGTGACATTGCGTAAGTTGCGCGTTTTTTTTCTACGTTCGACGATAACGCTCTCGTAGGCTGTATAGAATAGCCTTTGAACTACATAAATTTCTTTCGGCCTTTTTTTTCCTTTTATCGATCATGATTTTCGTAAATGACACAGTTCATGAATTCATCAGGAGAAACTCGAAAATTACACTTGATAACAAATTGTTCATGTACTAGCATGTATTAGCTCCAAAGACGGTGAGCGTGTATGCGTGTGAGCGATGAATAATTAACGTATACGAGTCAGGATGGAGTGTCAAAGTAGCATCCGAGTCTAGTATTATCTTGCAAAGTACCGATTGAATTCGAAGCAATGTGACTACAGCGATGGAGCTACGGGGCACATGCATATCTCCGCGCACAGAGAGCTCGAAGATAATGAATCGAGCAAAGTAGCGTCGGGTGCGTGTGCAGCGAGGACGAAAGCGTGCGTTCAATTTGCGGGAAAATCCGCACGCGGCTTGTCGGGCCCTCGCGGCGCGGCGGTCGGGTTCGCGTGCCCGCGTGCCGTGCCGCGCCAGGCAAAAAGGCGGGAATGTCGTTATCGCGCTCGCAGCGACGCTTGGCTTTATGCAAATGTTGCCGCCGCGGCCGCCGTCGAGCCGGGCCTAATATCCATAATGAGCAATAATCCGTCCCGACTAAAGATGGCCAGCTGCGGCTCCCGAGGACGCGATAATTAACGATATTCGCGCGCGCGCGCGCGCGTCCATTATCTCGTTTCGTAAAGCCCGCAGCGCGAGCGACACTCTGCGCAAGCCTTGATTGACGATCGCGGCGAACTGGCTTCGCGCCGTCGATCGATTAGACAGCGAGATTGGGAGGGCGGCTCGGAACGAGTTACCGCAGATGGTTTTTCGGGCGGGCGCAAGTTAATTTCTCGCGTTTTCGGAAACACCGCCGCCAGCTGCTATGTGTCTCGAGGCAACATGTCCGACGCCGCTCCGAGCCCGCCGTGGTAAAAAAGATTCGCGTCTGGAAGCTTCGACTTGGCTGGCGTGCGAGCGATGACTGCGCAAATACGCGATTACAGCACGAGCCACCGGAGGGAAGGGGAACACGAGACTCGGTCGCATTAACATATACGCGCTCGCTGACCAAAGTCTCGCAGAAACGAATGCATCGGCGCAGCCCAATTGATCATTGAGAAATCGCTGCTCCTCTTCGAAGAAATAACTGTGATTCCCCATCGACTCACGAATTAACGAGCTCGATTAAACGCATCCGAATCGCAGTACAGTTTGCCGTGCTCGAGTACCCGAGGACTCGAGACAAACGCGATCGCGGTAGTTTTTCGACGAGCAACTACCGGGAACACCAACTAATCCCCCAAGCTATACGCGCAATCGCTTGGCCGGTAAGATCCGGAGGGGAGTTGAAAAGTATCTACTCGGGGAGAGTAAAAACGCAGTGCTCCGTCGTCGACGTCTTCGTGGCGAGATTTTAGGCCGAGCAAGTGCGCGAGGCTCCGAAAAAAGGACGAGGATGAGCCGGGGGAGAGCGGGCGAGGCGAGGTGCTCGAACGGAACGAAACGAAGCGAGCCGAGCGCGCCAGACAGAGACGTTCAACGTCTCGCCTGCCAAATATGGCGCGACGAAGCGACCTTACGAAAGCCGTTCCTTCTCTCTCTCTCTCTCTCTCTCTCTCTCTCTCTCTCTGGCTGCTCATGTGAGTCTCGTCCGGAGGCTCGCGAGGCTCTCGAGACGCGTCGCGGCTCCGTTATACAAAACTACTCACTCACTCACTTGTAATTACACGAATACACAGCCGAGGATAAAGGAGTAATCGGCCCTCGCGCCTACATTTTTTATTTAGCGGTAAAAGAGCCGCTCAATGCGTTTTGACTAATGCGATGATTGGTGCTAATTCGCCGAGTCGCTGTGGACGTGATTCTCAATGCCACCGAGGAAACTCGCTACTTTGCTCGCTGCGAATAATTTATTCGTTAATTGATATTGTTTACTCCGACAACGTTGAATCGTTGTAGGCTCGAAGCGCGGCGTACGCGAGTCCACGTGGCTTACAAACGAGCCATCAAGCTCGAGCTACGGAGATTGCGGGGAAAGTACTCGCGAGCGGAGATCGAGATGACGGGATCGGCGCGGGGAAGCTGGCCGTCCGTTAGTGGAGTGGGCCCCGGGAGGGTAAGGTCCGACACCCCCAAGCCCTGCCCTGCAGTCGGGGGGGAATAAAAAAACCAGTTGTCGCGCGAGGCTGGACTTACTCCGTTGCGATGGGAGTTTTTACGTAACGCCTCGGAGAGTCCGCGGAGAGGCCGCGTGCGCCGCGCGTTGGGTGTCTACATGCTGCACGAGCAGCGGCGAGAGAGACGAGCCGGTCTCGGTGCGTGCGTGCGTGCGAGCGAGCGTCGGCGGGAGAAAGCAGGAGGCCCGTCCCTTCTATTTATAGCCGCGCCGGTGCGCGCGCGAGCCGGCGAACTTGCACCGATGCCCGGACACGCTTCTACATTTCTTACTCTCGCGATCCGAATCATCCCACTTCAACTTCTTTCTCCTCGATTCACACGCACACACATCGCTCGAGTAAATGCGCCAAATTGAACGAGATACCTGGTGGTGGTGGTGGTGGTGGTGGAGCAGCAGCAACAGCAGCAGCGGCAGCGACGACTATACGGCCAACAGGCAGGCCAGGCACAACGGAACGTGTCGCACGCGGCAGCGGCACTAACCGGCGCGGCGGCGAGAGCAGCTACTGGCGCTGGTGTGCGCGCGCGCCTGGAATTCGTAGCCTCCGCCGGTCGGGCCGACCGCCGACAGACGCAGACTGAGACGGAGAGAGAGAGAGAGAGAGAGAGAGAGAGAGAGAGAGAGAGAGAGAGAGAGAGAGAAAGAGAGGAAGAAGGGGCCGAGCGCGGAGGGGGAGCTTTCCGATTAATTGGACGATCGGTCCTGTCCACGTCTCGCTCTGCCTCATGGCGTCCGGGCGACGAATCGCAGGCTCGCCCGTGATCGCGCGACCAGCTAGACCTGCAACCAGCTTCAAAACAGCTGACTCATTGTCCGATCCATTCGCGACTGTCTCTCTTACCCGCTCGAGCAGTTGCCAAACATCAGCTGCGAGTCACGATGCACTACTTTCGTTCGCAATAAAAGTTTGTTCGTCCAGAAGAAAACACTCGAGATCACCAAGGGAGCCGAGGCCGATTCTACGAAGGAGTAACCTCACGTGCCCCCCGTGCTCGTGTGAAGGACCGAGGAGGAAGGACACAGTCACGTATACGCGCGTTTACCGATCGATGATTTCTCGCCGCCGTCGCCGCCGCCACCGCCGCCGCCACCACCGCCGCTCCCTCCGAGTACTCGAGAGCCCTAAATTCCCAACCGAACGATCGAGTCGGCGAAACTGTTCACAGCAAAACTATAGCCCAACGAAATTTCGATGCTTACGGAGGGGAAGAAAGTGTAGAAAGTCAAGGGGCAAATTCACTAGCGCGGCTGCGGAGCCGGACGAGCTTAGAGTTAGCTGCACGTGTGCGCGCCCCGGACGCCGCCGACCAACTGGAAAGATCCGCGCCAGTCGCGCGCCTTCGGCCCGCAGCTCATCTTTCTCTTTCTCTCTCTTTCTCTCCCCCGTGCGTGCCCCTCCACACGGCCGGCGGGCCGGCTCGCCTGCGGTGGGGAGTACCGCGCCAACTACGAGGGAGGGATACGACTCGCGCGCGCGCTCGCGACGCCCCGATCGACGGATCCCAATCAACGAGGACCCACAAAATCCGATGCCCAAGCCCCACTTTACTCTCCTCAGCTCTCTCTCCTCTCTCCTCTTTCTCCTTGCGCCCGCTCCCGCTTCATTCATTACCCGCGTGCTCCATATCTCCATTTCCTAGCCTTATCTGCAAATAACTTGCAAACCAATTTCGGCTCGCGGCTGCGCGACTGATGCGGATCCACCGTGACCGTTCGGAATAATTGCGAAAACACTTTTTCATTTGCTTATTTTTACCCAAACCCATATCTTATTCTGTCTCTTAAATATTCCACACACACACACACACACACACACACACACACACACACACACACACACACACACGCACACACACACACACACACACACACGCACACACACACACACACACGCTCGCTCGCTTCATTATCTTGCACTCTAAAGTAATTGTTACATTTATTCGCCAATGATACTCTTTGCAGCCTCCGGAATTGATGGATACCAGAAAAACGACTTGAGCAAGATTTCGTTGAAGAAATTTCAAAAGTATATTTCTCGATCAGTGCAAATGGTTAATGAAAGTGGCATCGATTTGTCACAGATACGTTATCGTGCGAGGCGACAAATATATGAAATACGAAAATCTTATCACTGAACAAGTAAGCATGAAAAGCTTGGCAAGTAAGAAAAAGTAATGGCATTCACACAAGTGGTGCGCGAAATAGTCTTTTTCCGTATACTTACGCGCAATGGAAAAGAGGAACAACATTCGTTTTACTTCATCTTTCTTAGCCAATTCCTTTACCTCGTCTTGTGTTCTCTATCCTCAGTCTCTTCGTGGGTTTTCACCCTTTCTCCATGGCTTCGTAGTGGCTTTATTGAGTGCCACGATCCATCCTCGCGTGCTTCGCTTCAGTTTGTCCGCAGCCACCGCCCACCTCCAAATTCTGTAACATCAACGTTACACAATTTTTAAATTAACCAACTCTTCAATCTTGCCTTCGACGATTTTGTAAAACATACTATCAAGCAATCACAAATACAATGTGAAGATTCTAGAATGTATGATTTTAAGATAATAATCGAATTATTATCTTAAAATAATACATTAGATTTCAGTACGGTAGTGCTATGTAGCAGAGCATTCTTCGTCACGATAAATGAACTGAGTTAGAAAATCCATTTCGTAAGTGTGAATATTTATTTATAAAGAATTAAGATCTACGCGCAATCGAATTATTAGCATCGCTTTTTGTTTTACACAACGCTTGTATTGCCTCGCTCTGATTATTTTTCAATTAATGCATCGATTATAAAACTCGTGTAAGAAACTTTTTCCACAGTTCAAGATATTCTTTTGTGTACCTCCGAACCAACTGTATTCGTAATTAATGTTCTCATCATTTCTAATCTGATTCGATCAAATTTATGATATTTTTGATGGTATTCTTAGAATCAATAATGAAAAATTCTTGAGAAATAAAGCCCCCATAATTGGAATATAATGTCTACGATGACAATCTGAATTGTGAGCATTCAATAAATTAGATTATAAGTATTTAATAAAAACAATTAATATGAATTTAATATATAAAAATGCAATGTTACATTCATGGTCGGGAAATTCAAATTATAAGAAAATTTCAATATATTCATGAATAAATATTTTGAAATATACACAATTATGTATAAAAAACTGTATTTTGATCTTTCTTCAAAAAAAATGTTGTAAGAGCGGGAAATAGTACGACGAAGAACCCTTGGACTTTTTGTTAGACGATTTGGTTGTTACAATGAGAGTATTAGGTCTTTAGGTGTTCGATCTTGCTGAAACTTTTCGAGATGGTTTTTGGGTACTCGAATAGATCGTGCGTATAGCCGTACGGTCCAAAGTTTTTTTTCCACAGAAATATTTTCGAATCAATATCAATTTTATGCATGTACAATAAATCTATACATACATTCATGCTTATGTAAAAAATGAATAAAAAACCAAGAATATTTCCGGAAAAACGAAACGTTAGTTTGAACGGTGATCTGTCAGGGTATTCAAAAACCGCTTAATGGTGTTTTCGCAAGATTGGAAACCCGTAACCTAGGTTACTCTTCTTGTTGATAAACTCGTCAGCGGTCTAAATTTGAAAGAAAAAATCTGTGCCCGATGAATATTTGCAAAACAATATACAACGCATTTACGATTGTCAACTCGACCTCTGTCCCAATTCTACAATCTAATTTCTGCTACTTACACTATACATTCTGGATAAAAAAATAGACCACGCGTGTTACATATATTTACTAGTTTGGAAGGTGAATATTGTAAACTTTATACTTCCAAATCCGCATCTATTATGAAGCAGGAACAATTAATCATATATTTCCTTAAAAATTAATCCTTGAATAAATTATATCCACTAAACAATAAGAATGTGGAGTATGTACTGGTATCTAATAATTTAAAGTTGTAGAGTGAAGAAGACAGTTAATCGTTACTATGAACAACATGTATTGTCAATTTAAATGCTGGCTCGAAGCGGTATTATGATTTTTACAATCAATCGATTTGGATGTTGTACACAATTTGACTTTATATCTATTGTAATATTCGCAAAAATTGTATTTGCTAGTAAAAATGAAAAATAGCTACCGAAAAGACCAGATATCTTGAAGTGGTTCGATACGAAAAAAATGCCCTGTACGAATTGAAAATTTTATTACAAAAGAAAAGTATCCTATCTGAAAAATAATTATAAGATGAATGAAAATGGGTGAATTATCTTACTAAAGTGAAAAGAAACTTTCATAATACATTGAAATACATTCAAAAGAAACGATTCGAGGAAGAAATAAATTACAGCAAGTTAGTCAACTGAATATATTTTTACCCAAATTGGGGTTTTTATCTGGTAAGAACGATTTTCCTTCTATAGAGAATAATTAATATTCATAGAGTAAAAAATGTATAGAAAGTAGCCTGTATACTATTGAAATGAGATTAATTATACAATATCCGATGGATCTTGGTCGAAGGGAAAGCACTTTGAAATTCATTTGCATTACAAGGTTGAGCAGGACAAAAAGAATGCAAAAGCATCGAAACCGAATAAGAATAACATTGGGCTGAGCGCATTGAAATGGCTAAGCGCGGTTCCATCTTCTCAACACCTCTGCAGGGAACGCAAGATGCAAACTAGCGCTTACGCTCACTCGACATCTGATCCCACGATACGCGAAGTCTCTCGAGGAATTTCCTGGGAAAGTCTCCGGCGGAGGCTCGTCGGGGCTAAAAGCAGCGGGACACTGCTCGAAGCCGAACCGCTATGCAAATTAATGGAAATTCACGCGTTAAATTTTTCGGCTGCTTGCGCATCACAATATTATACTAGAAGAGACAGGGGACACTAGCGGCTAATAAATGCTCTTTTTCGGATTCTTTAGTGCAACGACCATTTGAAAATATAATTCTTAAATCTTTCGAACGAGCTGCCTGCACCAACAGTAGGACTGATGATTGGTGATCGGAATTTCCCCTTACTGAAAGCTTTATTTTTAACATATCACGTTAGAGTTTGTAGTTTATTGAAAAAAAAAATAAAATAAAATAAATATAATTCCAGCATTATTATTTCATTTCACATGCAGATAATACTTTTGTTATGTCAGAAAAATTTGACGTAGAAACGAGCCTTCAAAACTATTTTATGCACTAGAAATCGTTGAATATAACTCGTTCGAACTATTGGCTATCCCACTTTCTCAGATCATTAAAATACTGTTCACGATTCCAACTTCTTCAGATTCTTTATTTTTTGACTAGATCCCTCGTTTTTGTGTATGGAAATAATATGAATTGCGGTGAAAAAAACGATCAATTGCAACTAGAGAAATGCGAAAACTATGAAAATCAATTTTCCAATTTGTTATTCTCGTCGGCAGAAGGATCTCGTCGAAAATGTGAGGCGATTCAATTTATATCATTTCACAACGTGCTCGAGTCTTGATTGATTCTCCCATTTACGAATCCACGAAAGAGCTGCTGGACCTTTGGAAAAATAGTGATGCGAGGCAACGATGAGGCAGGATTATCAAAAATAAAATTCAGGGAAGTCGCGACGAAAGAGCGAACGGCTGGGTACCAGCGAGTGCAAAGCGACAAACATATAAGCAGACTCGGTGAAGCGGAGATGGGTAAAGTCAACAGACTTGCGACGGAGCGAGTAAGAAGAAGCCGGACAAGTTCTCGGGACAGCGTTTGGGAAATTTGTTGTCCACCTTGGCGTCTATATATTCGCCATGTACGCCGACGTACTTGCTTCGAGCTCTGCACGCACGTCGGCCGGACCACTCACGCGCGCGTCACCCGAGCTCGTCACGACCATTTGGCCGCATACCCCGTCAGCCTAAAACAGAAGTGGAAAAACAAAAAGGGAGACAGCACTGACTTGGCTAGGCGCTAACCAGGCTAGAACGACCCTCCGACACCTCATCTACGTCTGTTAAAACTTTAGCTAAGTGTCATCTCCCGCAGAATATTTTCCTCGCTATTTTCGACCGTACAATAATATTTATACCTCACTGCAGATTTTATTTGTAACGGTAGATCTATCAATTTACCGCAAAAATGAAGTTTATAACACGAAGCTTCGTATGAAAATTCAAATAAAAAATGCGTGTACCATTTAATTACGACCACTAGTAATATCAGATTTGTTTCAGAACAAATTTACACAAATATCCCTTAGGAAACTGTCGCTTTCGCAATATTTCATTTGACTCGGGTACAATGGATTCAGCATTCGTTCCAACTTTCTCCAAACTCAAGATAGATGAGCAGACCACCAAAGGCCAATGGTATAATGAGATTTGAGTAGACTAAACGGTTGAGTGCAACCAGTGCTTCAAAAGATTTATAAGTGAGCCCACGCGAATAGTAGACAAAGCTGCCTTCGTTATGCTGAAAATGTGTTTCACCTCCAATTTTCAAGGTTTCAACTATTCGTTCAAAAGCATATATTGTAAACAGCGTGGAACAATGAAATGTTTTCGAAAATATTCATACTACGCTACAATGCTCATTAATCGTGCTGAAACAAAAATACATGCATGAAAAACCGTTCAAGAGTGAATTCTTCTGTACTCACGGAAACTAATAATCCTTTAATCCTTATATAAAAAAGTGATGGGGGTCAAAGTGAAGCCAGTTAACTCGTGTTTTGATTGGTGTAGACCTAACCACGTGACGAGTCGAGTAAAATATAGATATAGATGTAGGTAGTGAATGCAGGGAAGCGAAAAACAAAAGAAGAATAAATTTTGAGGTTTAGGGACGTATACAGCACGTATACTGTAGTTTTAAAAAGAAAATAAAAGTTTTGAGGTTGAAACAACCAAATCTTCTTGTCAGATGTTGAATAAAATGTAAATACAGGTTTTATAATTGCGTATAATGAAATAAAGCGTAATATAATATAACATTGAATAAGAATGTTGTAGAATGTCAAAATATTTTAGTTCGACGATACATCGCCGAACTTCCAAGCCAAGCTTCCAACAATTGATCCAATCCATTTAGAATATTTACTTCTGCAAGTGAAAGCCAACTTTATTACTGAATCCACGAGATCTCGCATGACGTTAACTTCAACGGAAAAAAATATGAATCTTAATCGCATAACAAATATCAGGATATAGTCAATCGGTCGGCAAACAACTTAATTTTCCCATCCAATCGATCGATCAAACGAATGAAAGATGCGCGATCAGTTTTCACAACGGCAAAATAAAATCGCGCTTTTAGCGTTTTGCGGCTCGTTTAAAAATCGTTGGACTACAAAATAGCAGTGACCCGACGCAAGCTCATGCGCTCGCGCGGAGAAAAATCAGGCGAAGAGCAACCCCCGCGCTGATAACCCCGGCAATGGCGGGCCGCGCATCACACGATAACCCTGCGTAATGGTTCATCTCGCCATTCGAGAGCGACAACTTCGACATGATTCTCCACTCGAGCTGCAGCAACAGCAGCCTTGCGCGCTAAAATTTCTCAAATTCTGCAAAGCTACTGCTCCAAGCAACATTTCTCGCCCTTATATTTCAGAGAACATTAAGCATATATGTGAAACTCCATTCATTTGTTAACGCGAACATAACAGCTCCCATAATGTTACATTGGTTCTTTCAAAATTCCCGATTAAGGTTTGAAAATAAATATGCACGTACAGACATTTCTGGGATTAGATATCATTTGACACGTAGATTACAAAACAAGTCTGGTGGTCCAATCCGACTTTCTGAGAAAGCAAAAAATATCTGCTTCAGATAGGTTGCCCGATTCACGTGATGCATGAACAAGACTTGAAATTTTCAGTTACACTTTCGATAAATTCTCATAGGTCATGGATTCTTGTATAAAAAAGAAAACTTATGTCTTTCGAGGTTTTACAAGGAATTGATCTACTTTCAATGCAAGAATGATGAATGATTTTCTTTCGAGCGAAAACTTTAATGACTTTGATTATTCTTTATTCACGTAATGATTTATTTATGAGAGTTTCTCGGTTGGTAACTATCCGAATATAGCTGATTGACGTTCAATTTAATACACGAGATTGTATGCTTATCTCTGCCTTTTTCTGATAAGTTAATAAAGAGTTATCGAATGAAGTATTATCAAAGTCCGCTTATACAAAAAATAAAGATCGCATCAAATGTAGATACGTAATACATAATGTAGACAAAAATAATCAATTTATTGCATTGAATTTCCAATTAGCAAATTAATCTAATAATTAAGCAAATTAGTCTAATAAATTCAAAAGATCGACAGAATTTTTTTTTTTTAAAGAAACACTCACATTATTCATCATTTTGTTCTAAATTCGGAAAATAAATAAATGCATTGATATTATATGATTTGAAATACATGATTGTTTGTCTTGATGGATAGATTCTGTTCCGAGCATGAATGAAAATCGAAAAACTTTCCATGAACTTATGGTTGATTCAAACTAACGCCACAACGCCACGCGTGATTCTTGCCAGAAATACTTCAATTTCTGGTTTAGTTACGAAAATTTTCCGAAGACAGCTAAATTGAAACTGTAGTGTTAATATGGACAATCGCGAGTTCAACGATTGGATTTAAAATTTCCTAACTGAAAGAAATCGGCATAGATAAATACCTATCCTACTATTGATCCAAGTTGGTTTTGCACATCTGAATACTCGTTGGGTTTCATGTCGAAATATTAATAGACAGTGTGGTCGACGTTACACAATGGGTAGAAAATATTTGTTCATAAGATAAAAAAAAATGAGTAATCAGCGGCGATCGAGCAGTGTTAAAATCGGATGAAAGAGAGCGCAAACGATATCGGCTGCTCGTCAACGCTTGCGCGGGGTCAGCGCATCCGCTTATGTCACACACAGCCGACCCGCTGACCCTGTCGAACTCGCACTGCCATCATTAACATAACGATTTACAAGTGTAACGGTTGCGATACTCGAGTGCTCGCAAAACCCTTTTAAATACTCTTCAAACTGCATTATTTATAGAACATCATGCGATTGAATTGCGAGCGTACAGTAACAGTACAGAACTAAAACTTTTATTGGTTCAATTATGGTTATTCGATAAATTTTTGATTATCAGAATAAAACGATAAATATTAGTTCTGGAAATAATATTTTTGAACTTTAATGAAAATACTTTTTAAGAAAGTTGCGGAGGAACTAAAAGCAAATTAACTGCAATTATTGAATTGTTATACTCCGGAAAAAAACCTGTTGCATGAATTTGGAATAACATAGAAGGAAAAATTTTTGAGAGTATTTGTTGTATAAATTACCGCCGGGAAAGGTGAAGAATTTCCAAAAAATATGACGAGGTCTGCATTTGTATATTGCAGACTTGTATTATTTTGTACGAAATAAAAAATAAAATGCGTTTTCATGTGGCACGCTTGATTTCCAACTGCTGCAGGCGAACTCGACGAGGTAACACTCAACATTCAACTCGTCACGCTTTATCTTTTGAGGCGCCGGAAAGAGCCAATTACATTTTCATTCAGAAATACTTCCTTCAAATAGAAGCTGAAGTTTATTCAATTGATTGAAAATGAATATTTTGGTTGGTTTTACAATTTTACAATGGTCTTTGAAAAAGCAACAGATACAGTTTTTTTTTCTCCCCAAACAAGGGCTGGCGCAACACGTGCTCTATACCGAGAATAGAGAAGTCGATTGCAGAAGGAATGGATCATTATACGATTTCGTCTTTTCTCATGGCTGGACGCAAGAATGAAATGGAATTTGGCCAAACAACGCGGTGGCGATTACAAAAGTCGGATGGAATATTTAGAGGAGGATATAGAAGGGAATGCGCGCCATCGGAGAGCGGCAAGCAACCGAGTCGTTGGAAGCACACGAGGCGTGTACTTAGGTCGGAAGCGGCGGAGGAAAACGTGGTCGCACGCAACTGCCCCCGGGAAACCGCGAGCGCACGCGAAGCTCCATCCACGTTCCGGCTGGAAGCCCAACTCGAACTCGGCCAGCAACTCTCACTCACACATACTTACTCGCACACGCGCAACGTGGAGCGGAGTAAAACGTACCTTGGCTGCACCAGTAGCACCGGACGCCCGTCGGAGAAGCTGCTGCTGCTGCACCGGCTGGGCCCGCTGCCACAGAGCGGAGGTCTCGATGGGTTCGAGCAGAGGCCGAACACGTGTGCCGCGCGCGCGGCGCAGCCAAGGCCAACAGCAGCGAGCGAACAGTGGCGAACAGCGTGCTCAACCGTCTTGAACCGTCTCAGCGCTATTCAGCGCTATTGGCCTCGTGCGCACTGCGCGCGCGAGAGCGGAGGAGCCGGCGCTTCCGCTGTTGCGCAATGCGCACTGCGCCGGCCACTGCCGTCGGCTCATTCTCCTCTTTTCGCCGCCAGTGTTCCCGGGGCCAGGTCGGGGATGACGCTCGTCCGGGCGCCGAGTGGTTCTTCGCCGACCGGATGCAGCTCGGATGCAACGTAGCGCGGTACGCTTCGCCGCGGATCGTTGTTCGAGCTCGCGCGGGCTTTTTCGACCCCCTTCTCACCCGGAACAGGAAGTCAAGAGCTGCCCCCTGCCTCCATTCTCCCATATATTATTTTGCACTTTTTTCAGCTTAGCTGCGCCATCTACTGCTCCCTGAGACAGAATCGTTGGCGAGCATGCTTAACTTCGGCCGATAATGTCGCAACCTCATTAATAAACTTACAAATTTATCATGAATGGTCACGATTCTGTTCACATGATGAAAACGAATGTTTTTCCCATTACTTGATCCATTACAAAATTCGTTTGTTCTGCTTGTTTCCTTACCATCCTCAATTTTTAATCATTAGTTTCGTTAACTAGGAGTCAAAGTAAATTGCTGTAAAATTATATTTGTAATTCTCGTATGTATGTATGTACATACCGAGGGTTTCTCACTCGAATAGTCGAGTACTATCGTGGAGTACTCATAGAGTACGTCGGGCTTATGGACGATTAATAATCTTTATCCTTGCCAATATTAACCAAGTGCTACTATCCGAATTGAGGTGCTCCATCAAAGCACTATAAGTTTATGCTGATGAGATAAAAACGTCGAATGCCATTAACTTTAATACCATGTAGTACTATAGAAAACGATGGGAGGACCTTTGAAATTTTGTGGGCAGTGGGAATACTGCAGTGAGAAGCCCCTCGGCTCGTACACATATTGTGCTAAAAATTAGCTTTCCCTTAACACTATCAGAAGTTTTTTTATCGTCTATTATCCAGAGCATATAATGAAAATACTGCTAATTGAATTGGTACGCAGCATTCTTAAAAATACAGTGAGTATAATCGAATTCATTATTTCATAGTGACAGTGAGCCTATATATTATGTAGTGTAACCGAAATGTAAGGACTCTTGTCTTTCAAGTCAGAAATGAACTCTAAAAATCTCAAAAGACATTCTAAATAAAACTGAGGAGATTTGTTTACAATAATTTTGAAAATTGCAGATGTCCGGGTGATTCCGCCGTTACTTTCATAGATGTATATATGTATGTCACAGTTGATACGAAACTCAAACTTGCGGAAAAAATATATTTTAACATTTGTGTATCCCTACCGTTTGTAAATTTACAAAATGCTGTTTAATTTCGAAATATAAATGTGCCGAGCTGATTAATTGTTCCAAAAGCTGTGCTCCCATGTCTCACATATCCAGATTCGATGACGGATTCCGGAATGGCAGGAGGCAACACTTTTCTTAAATGAATAGCCAAACATATGATCGAAAAATCACATGATTTCGATTCGATTCGATTTCGTAATTTCTAATGATCGCGACATAATCGAAAAAATGCTATAATTGTCAATGACAAAAGTCCATTAGTTAACATTTTTTTTTTAATTTTATTCAGTTAGTTAGGTTACTCAATTGATAACAGTTTCGGAAAAGCCCTCGTATACTGGTATGTATGTATGTACATATACATACATACATGAGAATAGATATGTATCTATGCGTATGTATATTCTGTACATAATGCATCTGAAAAAATAATTTCTACAATTCTCGCTATTTTTCTCATTTTACAGGTATTTTAAATGAAATTTGAATAATCATATTTCTTCGAGAATTTTTTAAAAGTTTCTCAGTTCGTTTTCTTCGTTTGAATGATCTTGAGGAAAAATATTGGTTCGGTCTGGATTGGTGCCAAAAACATTTGATAATCTTTGAGATTCAAAATGCGACAAATGGCTATAGAAAAGGTATTTGTACATACATACGTACTTTGGTCTACTATTAACTAGTGTTTAAGTGTCCAAAGAATCTGAAAAATTCATGGAACATGAGGGCGCTGCTTATGGATGTATAAAAAAATCTTCAGCCACGTACAATTTTCCGATGTTCGATTTGACAACATATATATGTACGAAGGTTTTTATATGTTCGGCAAGAATGAATTTTCAGGAAAAATACTTCATCTTCCATCAGTGTAAAAAAACGTTGATCAATAATGTAAATCTCACTCTGACTATCTCGATACAACGGTCTCTATAAAGTAATCCAACTATCTATCAAAGTACAAAATTGTTATGTCGCGAGTAAACTGTATATGCATGCAAGAGGAGCAGTTGAAGTGTCGAGTGCTCGACTCGAAGCGAGCAAAAAAAACGAGACTCACTGCTATACAACTGACAATATATGTATGTACTAATTCAACGAGTTT
The DNA here is from genome assembly GCA_020882685.1 of Aphelinus atriplicis. Lineage (NCBI taxonomy): Eukaryota > Metazoa > Arthropoda > Insecta > Hymenoptera > Aphelinidae > Aphelinus > Aphelinus atriplicis. Next base: position 45,940,912 of record CM037076.1, on the reverse strand, counting down.
CCACGATCCGACGAATGCATGTTGTACGTGCTTGAAAGAATCCTCCCAAGGCGTGACGTTATATTTTTGAGACACTCGCTCTCGCACACGCTAACTCATCCGGAAGCTCCTTCATACTGAATATTTACAGTTTGTTCTAACTAGCTCTTCTGCAGTCTGCACAATGTTGTTTGCCCATTGCAAAAACATTTAAAAATTGTCAGAAAATTCAGAAATCTAATTTTGATTGCATTTCATTACGATATGTGGCTCATACTATTATAACAGCCGCTGGTTGCAATGCTGGTAAACTAACTGTCAAAAGGCACCTGTATGCGGGAAGCCCGAATTAATACAACTGGCAAAGATTCTTTGAAAAGCGGGATAGAGTATGAAAATATGCTTGGGATTTTTATTTGTACACTTCACATACCAACGACAAAAATCCGTCAACTCATTGGATAATCCTAAAACAACGAATATAGATACGCTAATATTCGTTGCGTAAAAGTACCAATTTGCAATAAAACCTATACCGCGCAGTAGAATGCACATCTTTGAGCCCACATTGCGATGTTCGGTCTGCACAGTCAAAGGGTTAAACTTCACATACATGTTCTATACCCGGTGAATATCCGACTAGGATAATGTCTAAAGAATTGAAGCTCTCTCTATATATATACACGATGTTTCTTATTATATAAAACGTGCTGAAACTAGTTGGCGAAACTATATACGTGAGCCCCGTGGTTCTCAGAGAGCTTGATTGGCCAAGACGTGGCCGCGAGCATTCATCGATCAGCGATACTTCGGAATCATTCACATCGCTCGCGTAGCTATTCAAATTGTCGACGAATTTGAAACAATTCATGGAGACGCGCATTTTTATAGTCACTATCAGATCTATAAACAAGCGCATATATATTTTAACATAAACTATCAACTCCGCTGCATCTAAATGAATCATTGAACATTTTTTTATGTGATTCGGTGCGTGAAACGGCATTTCACGCACTTATGTGCGTTTTTTGAATGCGGCCTTCGAACGAGCACTCATAATATAAGAATATATTATGCAACTAGTGCGTGAAATTTTTGAGACCCGTGTATGGACGTGTCCACGAGTGGCCGCGGGCGACGTTACGCGCGTTCTCACGAGTGTTTAAAATTAAACGCACCACATGGATGCAATGTTTTATGTTGCGAGTGCTCGTAAAACGACGTCTTTTAAGAAACACACGCGGTGCGTGAAATGCCGCTTTACGCATCGAGTAACAAAAATTCAGACGCGCTTGTACATACATGCATATACGAACGTGTAAGTATAACACTCCTCGCCGACTTCGGCGACCACTCGTGGACACGTCCACGCGAATCTTTCAATTTTAACGCATATATTAGTTGCATGATATACTATTGTGCACATATACGTAATATTATCGTGCTTTCAATCCAAGTATATAACTTATTCTGTAGAGAAATATATTCATTACTCGAATAGATTCTGTATGATACCGCGATATCGTAAAAAAAAAATGTACATACCTATATATATATATATATATATATATATAGGTACTTATTTTTTATTAGATATAGATATATCTATATCTAATCTCGATGTATACGTATGTATGTACGTTAATCACATGAGAAATTATCAAATTAGTCATTTCCGTGCCACAATCAGTTATGTGCATTATTGTTTAGTCGCGCACACCCAAAATGCGATAGATATATAGGAGTTGGATAAGAAACGCGAATTTTCTGATAAAACGCACAGGTATTTCGCCTCCGCAAATTTTGTGTCCTAGCATACACGCGATGTAATCGCTAAATACACGATGCAGAAAGAAGGCAGGCGTGGGAGGAAAGACTAAAATTGCTTATCAAAGAGACAAAGCCTGACCAAAATGAGAATCACAGCCATAAGCCAAATGCAATCAACGAAGGCTAACTTTGTGCAGTGATGTCAGAGTTAACTTCAGCATTTGTCATTTCGCGTCGTAGTCTCGAGAAACGAAGCAAAGAGAGGGAAAACAGCATACATGTACATAGCTATATATTTCGCATAGAAAGAGAGATGAGCGAGAGTAGAGAGAATTATTTTCCTCCTTCTCATGTAGTTACACTCTCGAATACGTTTGGATTGTATTTGCATATATTAGCGGACGGCGCACGCTCACTATCTCAAAGCGCAACATGTATACACACACCTTATATTATATAGAGCCAGCTCATCTGAGTGTGTATGTCGTATATGAGGATGTTCTACTTGCCCATCTGGGCAATCGCTGCATTGCTGTAAGGTGACGGTCAGAACTAGTCGGATCGAATCGTAAACGTGAAACTTTTTTTTTCTACGGCAACACTCGAGATCCAACTACTTTATTTTTATCAACTAACACATTAGAGATCAAGTTTTTCATCGTCAATCGATGCGAAACCTGCTTATGATTCTGTATTTAACACATTTTTTTCTCATCGCAATCAATTCAATTCCCTGCCTCATCCCTTCAAAGCTAATTGACGAATATCATTATGATCGATCGTCTCGCTCGAAAATATTCTTGTATCCACGCACAACCATGCACGGGTGTATGAAACTAGCAAAATGAGTCTGCCGATTAATTTGGCCCGAGTATTTCATTTAAATTTCGGGCGCACCAATTATTAAATGGGAATTCGTTCACGCGGAGTAAGGGTATAGGAGTAAGGGAAAAAAATCCTCATAAGTACGCGAGACAAAAACACAAACGGATTGAACAAGCGCGCACAAATAAGTAGCGAGAAGTATAGAGCGGAACATATTATTCTTCGCAGGGCTTCATCTCCGGATCGTGAATGAGGAATGTGCGTAGAAGTGTGTGTGTGCGTGTGTGTGTGTATACATAATTTGAGAAAGCAAGATTATAAAAAAGTGTTTGAGGCGGTGCGCGCAGATTGGTCATAAACACCGTCGCGATTCGCGCCCGTGAAAATGTGACTGCGCGGCGCGCGCGCGCGCGACTGCAGGGCGAGTCGGGGAGGGGGAACTCGTGGGGGGGGGGAGGAGGGGGGCAGGCAAGAGGGAGGGAGCAAGTTGGAGCGCGCTCTAATCGGCGTGCCGTGCAGTGCCGTGATCGTGTGTATCGTATGTCGAGCCGTGCAGCCGAGCAGCCGCCTGCAGCCACGAGCAGCCGCACGCAGCCGCGACTGCGCCCCCGAAGCTGCGCCGCCGAGACGCGTCCAGCAGCAGGAGCAAGGCCCAGCGGGGCCCGCGCCCGACCTCCACTGCCTCGCCCGAGCCGCGAGGCTCCGCTCCAGGTGAGTCGCCCCGCCGCGCCGCGAGCCCTGGCCCTGGACGCCTTGGGCTGCGGCTTCGCCGCGAGCTGCCCGATACCAGCCTTCCTCTAAACTCCCCGCACTGCGCATGCGCGCCCGCGCCACTTTTCAATTTTCTTTTCATACGCCTCTTTTATTTACCCCCAGCAATTGTGTATATCAAACCCGCGACTCGACCGCACGACACCTCCACCGCCTCCCGCGTGCGCTTCTCCCCAAGTGTTCTACCTTCTAGTCGCGCTTGTCCGATAATTCGCATCTCTCCCTGTTGCTTTTTTTTACGATTCACGCGGAAATCGTGCCAGCACTGTAACGGATTCAGTGTCGAGTCTAATTATTTTATTACCGTAACGATCATCTCTCTCCAAGAACTCAACTTTCTTTTTTTCCAACTGTTCAATAAAACAATTTCGTGTACAACTTTATAGTATAAAATCTTTTTTTGTTATTATCGCACATAACTTACTTTTTATTAATAAATTAATACATTATAAACTTTGGTTTGGAGCTCTGGTTACTTAGTAATAGCTGTCGGGTACAAACTTGAAAATAAATTCATGTCAAAAGAGATGCAATAACTACAATTTATTTAAATAAAAATTATGAGAAATAGCAATTTTTATCCAATAAAATGAAAGATAACTTATTTCTCTATTTTTCTGCTAGTGAGCATTGTACGAGTATAATAAATTCATACGTTTTTGGTAAAAGGTAATGATTTATCATCAAATTAGTAATCTATCAATTATCAATTGGATAAATTTTTATCCTAAAACAATAAAAATTACCAAACATCACCATGAATATACTTGATTTGAATCATTTTGAATGTAATTTCCATTGTATTCTTTGATTATAATTACATTTTTTCTTTCAGACGCAAAATGTCGTCGACAACAGCTGATCGTCATGCAAAAGTTGGTATTACTAACAAGAAAGAAAATGAAATCAACACAAAAGCACGGAGAATTTCAATTGCAACTCATAAGAAACTCAAGCATGAAGAAAACAGACATCATAAATTTGGTCGCAAACGCATTCAAAGTTTTACCGGGAATGGTAAATTTTTCCCTCCTTATAAACGCAGAAAGAAAGAAGGAGTCATAATTCCACCTACTAAATTTTTGCTTGGAGGTAACATATGCGATCCTTTGAATCTGAACAGTATGCAAGATGAAGAAGTAAACAGAGCAATGAATGCTGTCACACCCAAGTCAAGTCCTTTGCCAACACCAAAACACAAAAAAGAAGCATTTGAAGTCATTATTCCACCCAATATTCATGATCCATTAAATCTCATTAATTGTAATGATAACGAAGAATATGAAAAACAACTCATTTCTCCAGTCAAGAAGAGTTCTAAGAAGAGAAATAAGAAACGGAAAAGAATATCTAGCCCTGGGAAGCATGAAATTAATGAACCAGGGGAAGTCAAAAGTTCAATGTCAATCGAAGAAGCAAAAGTTGCAGAAGATGACACAATTAAAGTTGCTGCAGAACCTCAAACAGCAACTTGTCAGTCAAAACCACAACCTCAAGAACCACAACAATCTAAAGTAGATATCCAACCAAAAGAAAAAATCAAATTGCGACTCAAAGGTTTAGATGAAATTAAAGACAAAAGGTTGAGAAAAGTTGATGCAAAAGATAAAATAGTCAGTCCTGTCATACCACAACCAGGCGCATGGAAGCCAAGACAACCACATCGACCAAATCAAGATAAGAAGAAGAAGATACAACAGTTGCCAAAATTTAATGAAAAAAATTCAAGGTTTCAATATGGAAATTACAACAGATATTATGGATACAGAAATCCCAATAATGATATCGATACAAGACTCACAGTGTTCACTCAGAGAAAGGAACTTTTCTATCAGAAAGACATTCTCGACATTGGTTGTAATATTGGTCACATTACACTTTCTATTGCGAGAGATTTTTCAGCTCGTAGTGTAACTGGTATCGATATTGATAAACAATTGATAAACATTGCTAGGAAAAATGTGAAGCATTATGTTAATAGTGTTCAGTTTCCAACCAGTACTGAAAGTGAAAATAAGGAATTTGACCCTCATTATTTTCCTATGTCCATGCTGATTAATTATGGACCTGTCGATATACCTGGTTTTACGAAAAACAATGATCATAAAGGTTTCCCTTTTAATGTTACGTTTGTGCAGGTAATACTTAATTATAATTAAATAATTATTTTTTTCTTAATCCAGTATTCTTTATTATTTTCTATATGAAACAATGACAATTATCGATTGCCTTACTAAAAATTTTAACCATTAATATTTTTATTTTTTCATAACAGGGCAACTATGTATTAGATAATGATGCTCTCTTAGCAACAGAACAGTCTCAGTTTGATACCATACTTTGTCTATCTCTTACGAAGTGGATTCATCTTAACTTTGGCGATGCTGGTCTGAAGCAGAGTTTTAAAAGAATGCATGCTCAGTTGAGACCTGGGGGTGTTTTAGTCCTTGAAACTCAGAGTTGGAATAGTTATAAAAAGAAGAAGTCTTTGACTGTAAGTATAGTTAACAATCAAATAATAAATCTGAGAAGACACCTTAGAATATCGACGTTATTTTCTAGTGTTACATGATTATTTCGCAATTTGCAAATTTATCAATAAACGCATGGATGAAATAATTAAAAATATTCCTGATCAATATTTGTATATACTGGAATATTGATAACGATACCCATGCTCCATAAGAAGGATTGAAAATTAATTATCGTGTGTCGATATGACGTTAAAATGCACATTTATGAACGTTTTTTTTTTCAGGAAAGAATCTACAAGAACTTCCACAGTATTGAGCTGCCACCTCACAAATTCACGCAGTACTTGTTGTCGCCGGAGGTGGGTTTCCGCAAGTGCGAAGTGGTATCGGTGCCACCCCATCCATCGAGGGGCTTCCAAAGGCCGCTCCACCTGTACACAAAGGCCGACGCATCATCAACGACTCCAGCGACGGTAACGAGCGTGGCGACGACGTCGGCCGGAGCAAGCTGCGAGCACCCGTTGGAGGCCGTGGACATATCGACAACGATGCTGCTCAACGGGCGTAGGATAAGCAGGGAGCAGCAGGCTCACGATCGAATGCAATACGAAGATGGGCTATTCCCATCAGAGCCGTGCCCCAAGCCTTGGTAAGCTCACAATATCCGTATACAGTATTTTTAATATTTCCAATTCTGGTTAGATTGAAATTTCTAACGCAGAAATTTTTTTATTTGTTCATCATGAACATTTTTATTGAAACAAACGAAGAAAATACATATTTTTGGAAAACAATAAAATTTTGAAAAGAATCAAAGTAACTGAATGAAAAAATTGAAATAATGAATTATTAAAATTTATAAAACCAGGGAATCGACCAATTCTGGGGCGAGTCAGCGGAGCGGTGAATCTCTCGGCCAGTACGAACAACTGTGGAACGTGTATGCACCCATCTCAACTCCAAGCTACTCTGATACGCCGCTTCACAATCCCGAGAGCCTGCCTCCGGATTCAGACAAGATGTGCTACCTTGACGTGAAAATTGAACACGATAGGACTAGTCCAGATGAAGAGCAAAAACTTACAGGGGAAGATAGTAAATTACAAAGGCCTGAGCCCGAGGAAAAGAATAATCAGCCGGAAAAAAAGTCCCCAGGTGATAAAACGTGAAATTGTGATTGAAGCCCATTTACTCATCACCAAGTAAATTCTCAAGTCTTTCAAGTCTGGACATGCAAAAAGGACTTTCTTTTGCCGGAATATTAAGATATTCAAATTGTAATTCGTTATCACTTGTATAAAGAAAGGAAAGCTAGAATTAGTGCGTAGGTATGCGAGTATTTAATGAATTTTAGATTTTACTTTACGATAATCGTAGTTCCACGTTTCTCGAAAGCCATGGTCTCGGTCATGGCTGCGGCTCTAGAGAGCGTCTTTTTCATCTTTAGTAATAAAATGAATTTGATGAAACAAAAAAATAATTACTTAGTTGCACTATAAGAAGATGATTAATAAAATTAAGCAGCGATTGTTCTTAATCAATTAGCGGTGTGGTCTTCTCATTTAAAACGCATACCTCATTTCTTTATCCGTCATATTTGCTTTATTTTGCGAAAATTAAAACATTCCTGGTGGACAAAAAGTCTGACTGCCAATTATTCATTTCTATTTTTATTAGTTTATATAATTTTTTCTTATAATTAATGAGGTGCATTTATGGGTTTCTTTATGCATGTGAAAATTTATGCGTTTCCGCAATAGTGTTTTTCATGAGCTACTTGCGTTGACCTGCAACAGCTTACATACGTCTACGGCTGAAGGATGTGTACATAGGTAAAAGAACAGGATTGAGTCAATTCTCCGGCATATTAAATGTAATAAACTAAGGTGTAGGTTAAATCAGATTCTACGTATCCAGACACATTAATACCCTATATCTTGAAGATATATTAGTTCTGGTTGTAACAATAATGAATTTGGTCCGTGAACTAATGTTCAGTTTATCGGTAAATAATAATTCATGGAAGATAGATGAACTCTAACAAAGAAAATGAAAACAATTAGTACTTCTCGGTGCATTACAATACGACCTGTTTTTGATGTACTCAATCCTGTGCTCTATCTTTCAAAAATGGGCAATGAACAACGCGAGCGAGTTGTACTGATGTAGTCTGTACAACCAATCGGAGTATAATGCTAATTTTCAAGGCTAGTATCAATATGCTTAAGTTGCTAACAAAGCGAGGCGCCAGCGCCTCGCATCCAAATATGTAATTTACTTGTGTTTATTTGATTTTCTGAAGCCAGAGTCACCCAAATATCTTGGTTCAAAAGCAATTTTTTTATCTCCACAATTATCGGAAGAAATACACACATTAGTGATCACAAGATGTACACTAGACATGAATTTTTCATATTTATGAAATTATATAATAACTGTATAATGATTTTACCACAACCGCAACATTTTATATATGTGCATAGTTCTCATGACGATTCTTTGAGACGAATAATGTCATGTCATGTGGAATCTACAATCATGTATGTACGAGGTACAACATGAATATCATAGTAGCTTCAAACGTTTTGTGCTTTAAAGAATGTTCAAAAAGATGAATAATTCCAATTTATTAAATCTTTTTAATTTTGATGAAAATTTGCAAATATTTAGTTCTTGTTGTTCGTTTACAGCTTGAAAAAAATATCGTTTCAAAATATTTTGATTGTTGTGAATCTAGAAATGTTCACTAATTCGTGTAAACAAATCTATAGCTGCAGTCTCTTTTTTAAATAATGTTTATATTTTAATCTCATGAAAAGTTTTTGATAAGAAGAAAATGAGAATGAGAATATCATGCACCTATAATAAACGTCACTTATCTAAACTATTATTACATAAATTTATAACATTGTCGATTTTCCAATCGTAAAAATATAATGACAGGAGTTATTGTTAACTCTTAAAATTAAAACCATTCAAACTAATGTTACCCATGGATAAAGATCAACAAATTATTATGATCTGGTATTTTCACAATAATTGTCATTAATCGTTATCTAGTGCCTTATAGAGCCTTTTTGTATACCAGGCTAAGATAATTATGGTTGTAAAATATAACAAAAATTAGAGTTCACGAACTCAATTACTATGATTAAAATCCTAACGCTTCACTGATACTACTTTTTACGAAGATACCTATGCTTATTTGCTATTTTGTTTTGTAAGAATGATACTTCTTTACATCTTTCTCAATAAGATTGAAATTGATGTTTTTCCTTACGTCAAAGGGGCCTAATGGATATCAGTAAAGATACACTCCATACAATTGAATGAAATTACCATTCAATTTTGATTACTTAAGAATCAAATTTCCATGTATATTCAATTAAAAAACTGCAAAATTTGAAAGATGAAATTTTGTATGAGACTTTGATTGGTGTGCAAGCTACACCCAATCATAATTGTTACTTTTGAAACTTTAATTTTATTAACCAGATATTAGGGTGACTTTGAATCTTCTTCAAAATATATATAATTTGAAAGATTTGAAACTTCGAATAACAACGAGTGACAAATTCCTCTTTCCAATAGTCCACTAAATCGACGGTTCAACGCTTTTACAAATGTGCGCATACTATATGAGATTCGTATGAATTACATATCGGTAAATCGATGTCATTCGGAGTTTCCGTTTACAATCTCTCCGGTGGCAGACGAATGATGGCAGGAGTAGTGGTTTACCAAGGAGAAAAAGTTGAGGAAGAAATATTATGTATACACGCAGTAAACGTTTTCGCATAATATCTACATTACGTCATCTTTGAAATATATACTACACTCTTAATTACTGATGCACTATTGGTTCATTTCTGCCGTAAAATGAGACACAATCGATCATTTTGGAACTTTTCAATGCTCTTATGGCGTAAAAAATCGGTACCTTCGATTCAAGTTCGTTGCTCGGGAAGTAATTTATAAAAATGAAATCGAGTTTCGGACTACTTTTTTGTGGCCAAGGATGCATTGTGTTTCTATATAATGTAATCCGTGTTCCCATAATAATTGTTAGTCATACCATACGTATCCATTTATAATGAGTTCGTATACCATCCTTTTACCTTCCGATTATATATTTGGTAAAAGACTTTTCAAATCTACCAGTTTTAAATTACTTTTGCAGTTGTAAAATTATTTCTTCGGTTAGTGTTCTCTCGAATAAAGTTCTGGTGATAGTTCATGTATGTACAGCGGATAATGTGTGTTATAGTCAAATTCAAATAATCAACACGAGATAGACATGATATTTAAACGGTAACAGATACTCTGAAAACACTTTTTCAAACGATAAAACATCTGAGTATATCAATATATATATATATATATATATATCGATAGTATTTGAAACGTAATCAAAACAAATTATTTACAATAATTTTTCATGACTATAGCTATGAGAAACAATATTATAGGCAGTTGTGTATGTAACCCGTGCCTTGAAAAATACATTCCAAATGAAATATGTATATATGGGGTATTATGTCTGGGAAGGAAAAAAAAATGTTTGTATAAAATGTACGATAAGTCCGGTAGACTAGCAATAGGGAATTTGCATGCTTTTTTGTTACTGCATATTCAAATAGTTAATGCAAAAATAATCAGGTCGTATTTTTTTTATCTTATGATCCAATCGAAATTAGAGCTAATACGAAGTGGTGAAATCCGTGTAACATCACACCACCGCTAGAACCGATCTCGACCCATCGACACTTAAAGTATATCCGTATATATAATATTGCAAACTGTAAATCTTTCAACGTCCAAATTTTTAAAGAGAATGAATCAGAAAGAAATAAAAAATGCGACTTAATTATCTTTGTATATTGTATGTCATGCACATTTCATTAGTCGTAGTGGGAAAAAATGCAAAATCCCTATTTGCCGTGAGCGTATGGTCCACGGCGTTGTCTACCGTGCGCTCGTGTATAGAGTATAGGTAGTGAGTATGGTGAAAGTAAAGGGGAGAGAAGCGCATTCGCATCGCTCATTCCATGCCAGCACATCGGAGTGAAAAGTCTGCCTAGCCGCGTAGCCGCATATCGATGCGGCAGCTAGCGTACCAGTATATATAGTAGATGTATATATCGGGACGAGTGATGTTGAAGATAGAGAGATAGATAGGGGGAGGGTTTGGGGGGTTGAAGGGGAGGAAAGAAACGTTTACTGGGCGGTTATGTAAACAGGCGAGCTGGGCAGGGTGGCGTCTGGCTATTCGTCCACGAGCTCCCAGAGCATGAGGGCGGCGTCGGTGCCGCCGACCGTCACGACGTTCTGGTCGTTGTAGAGGAAGCGCGCCCCGGCGACCAGCGAGCTGTACACCTTCTCCTCGACGTACTCGGCCTTGGCGCTGGTGCACGGGTAGCGGAACAGCCGCAGGTAGCCCTCCGCGTCGCCGCTCACCAGCATGTCGTGCGCCGCCGAGCGGCTCGACGTCGTCACCACCGTCGTCAGCGGGTAGTAGCGGTTGTTCCACATGCCTATGTCACACACACACACACACACGACGCGTTAAAAAACAAACACAACAAACCGCCAAAAAACGTTGCCAAAAAACATTGCCAAAATTGAGCGCACACTCACCAGATACCATGTAGCCGACGGTGCAGTTGTGTGTGTACCACTTCACGTCCTTCATTATCAGCGGGCTCTTCTCCGAGGACAGCGCCTTCACGTCCCCTGTCGAATCGTCAAAATTACAACCGGTTCTCGCCGAGACACAACGAGTGTACGCTATATACTTACAGAAGCCGAGGTCGTAGTCCTGGGTGACGGTCTGCAGGAACCGACTGTCGGAGCTCCAGTCGAGCTGCATGAGCGGCTGCGTGCCGCGGATTTTGTTGCTCTTCTTGTAGGAGAACCCGTCCCTCGACACCCGGAACAAGTACACGCTGCCGTTCTGCGAGCCCATCGCCACGATTTCCCCGGCTGAAACGTAAGTGCCCCACCCCATCAGTGCAATGTTTACTCTGGCTGCGTTTTGCCGCGCGCGCGCATCCGAGACTCGATCCGAGATCGCATTCGGCCGCGAAACTCACTCGGGTTGTAGCCGATGCAAGAGAGGGGCGAGCCGCAGACCCTGAGGGTCGCGACGGCTGCTCCGGTGTCCGCGGCGAGCACCAGCAGGTGGCCCTCCGAGGAGCCGGCAGCCAGCGCCACGCCGAACGGATGGAACGCTATGCAGATGCACTCGAACCCGACCTGCCACATCAAACATTATTCCACGTCAAACGCCTTCATCGCTGTGTGTGTCTGTGTAAGTGTGTGTGTGCGCGCGCGCGCGCCCGTACCTGCGTGGTCCAGAGAAGCTTGTGCCGCCTCCAGAGGGCGATGTTCTTGTCGTGGCCGGCGGTGGCAAACACCTCGTCGTCGGGGTGAACCGCCAGGCCCCAGAGCTGCCGGCCGTGGCCGAACACGACCTGGTTGAAGCGCCGCTGCAGCGAGCCCTCGAGGATGTTGTTGCGCGTCGTGCCCACGTAGATGTTGCCGTCGTTCCTGCCCGGCCGTTGGGGGTAGATGCTGCGCACACCGCCCGCCGACTCTGGCAGCTGTTCCCCATCACCGCACGCACTCGTTATCATCCGCTCTTTGCCCCCGCATATACATCCCCCCAAAACCTTGGTTCATGATACAAACCTTGGTGTCGGTGATGCGCTTGTAGTTCTGCAAAGAGTCCCACGCTGCGATCTTGCGGTCCTTCTCGCCGCCGGACAGCAAAGTGCCCTCGGACAGCATCACCAGCGAGCTGATGCCCTTGTTGTGCGCCTCGAACTCCATCCTGATGAAGTAAGCCCCGTCGGCATCGACCGAGTACACCGTTATGAAGCCGTCGCTGTCCGCCGTCACCACGTCGCCGTCCTGCTCGAACTGGATGCTCGTTACGTGCGTCCTCGACGGCTGCACGCAAAATCAGTTTTTCAATACTGGCGCGATTGCGTACTGCAGCTGCAGTGTCGAGCCGCGCGAGCAGTAATGTACTCACAGGTTTGATAATGTCGGTCCTTTCAAAGAAACCATCTTTCCGCCGATTCCAGAAGGTAAGGTGACCTTTGCCGTGCGTTATCAAGAGATTGTCGTCCAACGGATGGAAGGCAGCTCCCGTCAGGTCCTCTTGAAGAGTCTGCGCGATCGGGATGGATTTTTATTACATGCGTGTGTTTTGATAATTGTTTCAACTGAACAAAGAGAGAGGGGCGGGGGGGGGGGGAAGGGGGTGCATACCGCAACTTTGCCGAGTAAATGGCCCCATTGCCACTGCCAAACGGAAAGGATAGCCTCCCTACCAGCGTCAACGACGAGGACGTAGCTGCCTCCATTCTGCGGACGATAGTTCCTCGTTAGTGATTGGCGGTGAAAGGGAAACGGGGGGATGGAGAGCGGAGGAACGGGTTGATTACCAATTGTGAAAAAGCCAAGGCAGAGACTCCCATTTGAAACTCGGTCATGCCGAAGACGTAGAGGGTGAGAAGAGTCTCGGTCGACCAGATCCTCACGTGGGGCTGGGCCTTCCTGTGCCTGCCCGCTCGCTGGCCGGAGGCGACGAGCTCCCTGCTCGGGTGCACCTGGGGCAGACAGAGAGAGAGAGACGCGGAGAATGAGGGAGGGGCGGGGGCGAGGGTGGGCGGGCGACGGCTTACCTCCATGCAGGTGATGTCCTCGGTGTGGCCGACGTAGTGGCGCTGGGAGTTCTCCTCGCGGTCGTACAGCACGGCGACCGCGGCGACGTAGTAGAGGAGCTCGCCGCTGGGCAGGACCCAGAGGTTGCGCCGGGTGTCGGTGCCCCGGTAGCCGTACACCCACTCGAGCGAGAGCTTCTTGTCGGGCGGCGTGTTGTCGACGGGCGGCAGATGCGACGGCGGGTAGAACGAGCGCCGCAGGCCCCGGATCGTCACCCGGGCCGGCTCCTCCCTCAGCATCTCCACCATGCTGTAATCTACATAAGCGACACGTTCACGTCAGCGCTCGCTCGATCAATCTCGAGGGGGGGGGGAACAAGGGGCAAGCTCACCGTTGACTCGGACGACCTCGGAGTCGGGGGCGTACAGCGCCCGGGGCCGGCTCTTGCTGCGAGCCCTGCGCTGCCTCACCCCGACGTCCTCGACGACGGCTGGCGGGCCCCGGGAGCGCGACCTCCTCGCCGGCGAGCCGATCGCCGTGGCCACGCCGCCCCCGCCGCTCCCAGTTCCCAGGTAGAACGTGTCCACGTCAGCGAACTCGTTGCGCAGCTGCGAGAAGCTCCGCACCTGTTCACAACACACACCGGGAGCACACTTCATATACACTTCGAGGTCGAACAACGAACAGGAGCGAGGTTTTATTATTACAGTACTTGATCGGCCATTAGCATTAATGAGGTTTCTATTATTATAACAGATGAGCATCGAATATAACCAGTCTCATATAACGATTATTTAGCCGGGAAAAATACGGCCGCAAAGTTGGGCGTGAGATGACGCGCTCGATTTACATCGCCGACGAATATTTAGCATTCAAATTGAAAAGAAACGAACGTGTATTCGCCGCCGACAAATCATATGCAAAGCCGGCCGAATGATCGCACTGTACGTATATACACACAGCTGAAAAAAAGAACAGACAAAAGAGGAGTCGGAAGTGGATCCGAAGGGCGAAACTCGAAAGCGTGTGGGTGCAGTGTACACGTGCGCCTCGGGCCGCGCTCGTCGAATCCATAAGACCCGCGAAAATTGCATAGGCTCCCGCTCTCTCGCGCAATTTGAAATTCATATGCGGTCGTGACCTGAAAAAAGGGGCAAAGCGGGTCGGGGGAAAACGGAGGAGGATCTCCGCAGCCTTTTTCTCGCGCGCAGCCTGAAAAACGAGGCCGAGGATAAGGGACGACGGAGCCTCGTGGTGCAGTGACGCGGGAAAAATTACCACCTTTCATCCCTTACGTCATTCGCGCGCGCCCGCGCGTACCAAAATCGCGTGTGATATCGCGTGACATCGCGGCGTCGCCAAGTTCGACGGCTCAGTTCTCAGGGGATCGGCCGACTCCTTTATTCAAAACGATTCGCCCGCCAAATCTAGCTCGAACAAGTTGCTCAGCTGCCTCTAAACGTTGTATCACAAACATGTCGAACGATTATATTTACGATCTACGCCCGCCAATAATTATTGGTGTTGAAAAAATTAATGTAAATTTATTATATAACCGATGATGCATAAACCATAAGTATCATCAGGCAATCAATAAACGTTAAAATTTTATCTCTTGTGCAATGGTAATTTATACAAATTTGAAAGATGCCACTGCGCGATACGCGATGTGTACATGGGAATTATTATTGAAAAGCTCTTAGTTTAATTCTACTACTCGTATACACACACGATGGGGGGCTGTGATTTTTTTTGTTCGAACCAAACAACTTGTTCCAATGATAAGTTAATATGCTACACTAACCGGAAGTTTTGAAACGAAAGTATAAACAGCCGAGATACAAGCTAACGAATCTTTGCAAATGAATTGCATCGAGAAGTCAAAGTTATGGTTTAGGCGCGATGCAGGAAGCGATAAAGAGTTTGGGAAAGTATATATTTCAGAAAGATCGGCTGGGGGTTCGATCGGCCGTAACGACCGGCAGAGCAGTTGACGCTTTGAGCGGACGTTCGAGCCCGGGTCGCGACCTTATTACGTCGTCACGTTCGAGGAGCCGCTCGACCCCGATCGCGTCACGCTTGGCTTCTCACTCGCCGGCACACAGCCTGCAGCACACTGCACTCGCACACTGCCAATATGTGAGCGTCTCTCTTTGCCGCCCCCTATCCATTTTTGCGCTTTCTCTCTCTCTTCCTCGCTTTCTCTCTTTATCTCTGTTCTATACCCATGCATATTCATGCGGGGGCGCCCGCATTACTCCAACTGACTTCATAAGGACAGCAGTGACTGATCAACTTTTCCATAGTTCGATTAATCTCTGGCCTCTAAATTCAGTTCGAGCTCGAATTTTCCTATATAAAGGGTGTTTTTGTTTTCACCATTGGCTGCTTCCTGACGTTATACGTTTGATCAATCAATTGATCTTTTAGAATAGCTTCATTAAGCGTAAATTATGATATATGGCCTCTAAATTCAGTTCAAGCTCGAGTTTTTCCATTTAAACGGTGTTTTTGTTTTCATCATTCGCTGTTTCCGAAAGTTGTACGTTTGATCAGCGATTGATCTTTTGGAACAGCTTCATTAAGCGTAAGTTATTGATCAGGAAACTAGATTAAAGCTGTTTTTCGAAGGGAGGAAATTTTTACCAAGCCCGTAGTTAGCCTGTACCCAGACCAGCTGATTTTCTAGCGGGCTGTTGGTGATCGATGCAGTGCGAAGGACGTTGTAAATATGATTTCACGTGACGCGAGGAGCGAGCCGTAATCGGCGAGAAAAAATCAGTTGCGAGTGCGATGAATTTACAGCTGCGCCCTAGGAAATAACGCGAAGAAAAAAAGCAAAGTCAAATGTCGCGTTCGCAGAGGCACGTTTTTTATGTACATAGCATCGAATTGAGCGAGTTTCTTCGGCCGGTGCACTAAATCTCCTCCTGGCTCGCGAGTGCGCAGCTGTATATACGTGTACATATACGTGTGACACGTATACACGTGTAGTGCCCGCGCGCCAACGAAATCACGTGAAAATCGTAATCGCAACGCCCGGACTTATCCAATATCCGTTGACCAGCGAGCGCGCGGGTATATGACGCCGAGGTATAGAGCGGCTCTGGCCGCACGCGCGCGTGTGCCTTTGTTATACCGCGGAGCGTGCGCGGCGCACTTATTATTCCATAACGCCGTAATTCAAAAGACGCGATAAATTCATCGGAGCAGCGAGGGTCTCGAGGGCTACCCCCCGGCCCCCACCTCCACGCAAGATCCCGCTAATTACCAGCTCGAGCCAATGGGGTTAATCGCCCCGCAATTCTATACCCCCACTCTCACTCTCTTTCTCTCTCTCTCTCTCTCTCTCTCTCTCTCTCTCTCTCTCTCTCTCTCTCGCTCTCTCTCTCTCTCGCTGCTCCTATATCGCCTGATCCTGTATGGCTTGGATTCGTGCGTGCTACACCCTCGCGGTGGAATTTCAATCTTTTTCCTTGCCACCGCGGCTACTCGGACGCTCTCGCGCCAAGGGAGACGCGTGACTTTTTACCCGTGTACTAATTACCAAGCAATTTCATACGGCAAGGCTTGCGCGATGCGGCATTGGGTCATTGGGTTAGTTTCTACTTTCTCCCTTCATTAACATACTACGTTCTCCGAACTGGGATTGCTTTTGATTCAGGTATCGGTTATGCTAATACAATTGGCTGACTTTATCTTCATGAATATTGGTTATTTTTTTCACGAGTAAACACACACACACACACACACACACATACACACAAACACCTATACATAAACACCTATACACAGATTCACGACTAAATATCCTCAATAAGTCATGCAATCATGTAAACACCCGGGGAATTTTTCATACTGATCTGCTTCATTTAATTTTTCCCGTAGCAATAGAACTTGATTGGCACAAGTGGTTCTTTCAATTGGGAAATTTCAAATGGCGTGAGCGAATGCCTCGCCAATACGAATCCAAGGTATGATAAAAACAGACAAAGTAAATGTAATAATCTTGTCGAACGAAGGCAAAAAAAGAAACAGCTGATGATGAGACTGTTCTTCGCAAAGTCAATAGCACGTCAGTATCCGTGTTCCGCAGTATGCAAAACAATAGCCCTGAGCTCTTTATTGCGTAACTCAAAAGTATATGGTTTATTTGACAGGATCACATATGCCTGTCATAGAAAATCACCTCCTGCAATAGAAAATCACTCGAGTATACAGGAGCGAGAGATATTCATTTGTTTCCATGACGTATTGCTTCAACGATCTGAGTGTAAGTAGGTGAGGCTCAAAGAGAATCGTCAATGTGAATGTGTAAAAAATGTGTTGGAATTGTGATGGTTGCAGGAGAATTGAAACACCTTACCTCTTGACCCGACACTGTGAACATTCTCTTGGCTCCATTCATCTTAAGCACCTGGCCCAAGTCCTCGAGAACCTCTTCGAACGGCTGTGATGTGCGTAGATTCAACAACACTCGACACTGTTGAGAAACAATATTTGTTGCAAATGAAAGAAACCACGAGGACGAAAGAAATCGCAAGGAGCTATCCACTCCAGGATCCCTGGTGATTTTCTCTGACTTGTTTCCACGAGATAGCAGTAGTGAATAGCCCCCCCCTTCGAGAAAGTGGTTGTCGGTGAATTTGTACGAGCGCGTCTGACCACGCGCGGACTGTTTCTACTTGCCTGCACGGTGTGGTCGAGGTTGTTGACGATGCGGATGACGCGGCCGGAGGAGGGCTTGCCGCCCCCGGGCGGAGGCGCGTCGTCGCTGATGGAGGCCTTCCTGCTGAGACTGGCGACGGCCGGCGTGCTGCGGCTCTGCCAGCCACCCAGTCCCCCGCCGCCGATCATCGAGTTGCTCCGGCTGCCGGGCCCGCCAGCCCCGCCGCCACCCCCGCCGCTCGACGCGTACCACGTATTGCTCTTCTTCCCGTAGCTCGCCGGCTGACACACATAATCAAAGTCCCTTTTATTTTCACCCAGCTCAAACTCGACACAACTTTAGAATATTGGGGGGTACTCGGCGCACCGACTGATCGGCACACATTTTTGTCTTTTTGTTGCTCGTTCAAACTTTTCGAGGGGCATCGCGTGCAAAAATAACTCGTCGTTTTCGTAATGTTATACGAGTAATGTGCCATACGTCGAATATTATGATGAAGAATCGAATTGCATCACTTCCTGCTTCGACATTCTTCTAATACATTTTGGTGTAGAGAAAAATATCCGTGGGTTCGTGGACAATGGGAAATATTTTTCTCAGTAATCAAAACTGTTTCGGGATGATTATGCGAGCTAATATCTTTGTTAGGAAAAATTAACCTTGAATAAAAAGAACGAACCGATAACAGAATTTGACAATTCGACCTGGCTTGAATGAAAATAAAGATAGAATGAATATCTTGAGTATAAATTAGAAGAATCACGATTTTTGAACAAATCGTCGGGATTTTTGTTTGGATCATCACAACAGCTCATCTGATGTCAATATTCCTAACGCGGTAGATATTATCGTTGGATATAAACAGTGAGGGAAACTGTATTCAATCGCACATTCGATCGCTCGATATCAATGGAGCACAGCCGGGAAGCCGCTTCTTTATGGTCGAGAGTGTGAATGTGACGACGAGGTCGAGTGCGTTTGAAGTACGGCGAAACGCGAGGGGGCAAACGGTGATTTGGATGCAGACTCTAGCCTAGATTGTACGGGGTTCAAGCTTCTCGTGCCACTTCTCTCTTTCGCTACCCTACTTTACTCAAAACTTATGTCCTGTGCGGAAGTACTATTGGGATTTCGTGAAACCATTGTTTTTCCCCATTTGAATACATTATACTCTGCTGATTTACCAAACTAATTACATTTTTACGAGTACCTTCTTAACGACTACTCAGCTGACGAGTGATCATTTTCAAGTGAACAATGAAAAAACTTCCGAGTAAACAAATCATGCAAGCATTATGTACTCTCGGAATTTGAAATTGTGAAAAACTATTATTCATCATTAGAAATTGCATAAATCATGAAAAATAGTAAATATTTACTTGAGGATGAGTAAAATTTTACTGATTTTCATCAGTTATTCAATTTCTACTATTTTAAATTTGTAGAGTAGACTATATTGGTATGGATCATAATTTGTTCGGCTAGAATAAATGTCACGGACAAAACAGTTTAATGCTGAATTATTTTAACAACAAAAGATGATGAACCGAATGTTTATGTTGGTTCTATATGGCACATGACGATGATTCGGACACTTTTCATATAAATCACCATGTTCCGAAAACTGAAAACATGATAATTTTTACGAAAAGAATTGGTCTCAGCAAGACCACGTTAAACCTACCTCAATTAATTTTATATCTCGCGAATTTAACAATTTATCATGTAAGACATAGCTTTCGCGCGGGAAACATTTCCGACAGAGTTATAGCAAACGCGTGCCACACTTGTACAAGTAAGACCCATCATCCGACCGGTTTCACTGCCAAGTCACGGCAACGTGTTGTGTTGATCGATAACACATATTTTGCTGACGCTGTGCGCACCCGAGATGACGATGTTGATAAATGTAATTCGAAATTCGACGGGGGGCGATCGCGGTTCAGGGAGGGGAGGTGCGCGCGCGATGAAGCGTTGCCAGCGGACGGGCCAGTACTACCTGCATCATGTCAGCGGGCAGAGAGATGACTTCGAACGAGTCGCTCATCAACACGACGAAAGCCTCGTGGGGCGAAAGGGGCAGTTGCGGCTGCTGGTACTGGTCGTGCCCGTCGAGCCCGTCGCCCCCCTCGTCCGCCTCGTCCGGCTCGTCCGCCTCGTCTCCCTCGTCGTCCTCGTCCTCGTCCTCGTCCTCGTCCTCGTCGTCCTCGTCGTCGAGGCGCTGCTCGAGCTCGGGCGAGTAGGTCCGCAGAGTCGAGCTGCTGCGCCTCCGCAGCTGGTACGAGCTGACTGTGCTGGCGGTGAGGAGGGAAGAGGTGCGCCGCCGCCTCCCGAACTGGCCGCGCTCCAACTCGAAGAGGGGCTCCGAGCCCGAGTCCGACTGGCAAGACGAGCTCGCCGGCGACTCAATGGTTGACGCAGCTCTCGGATGCAGCCGTCGCGCCCCACTTGCCGTCACTCGCTCCTACCACACTCTACTGTCCCCTTCAATCTCCCTCACTTTTCCAAACGATATCTCATCGCCGACTGCTTCGCTTTGCTCATCTCCTCGACTCCGCCGCGTCCGAGCCGGCAAAACTCCC
Source organism: Aphelinus atriplicis (assembly GCA_020882685.1). Classification (NCBI taxonomy): domain Eukaryota; kingdom Metazoa; phylum Arthropoda; class Insecta; order Hymenoptera; family Aphelinidae; genus Aphelinus; species Aphelinus atriplicis. The sequence goes on along the minus strand of CM037076.1, from coordinate 45,920,171 downwards.
GGCCGCTCTCCCGCCTGATCTTCACACGTTCAAATCGTACGTGATCAGCCGGGAGAATTTTTTCGCCCGATTTAGCTGGATATTTTTAGACTATTTCGAATGCATCAACTTCGGCACGTGTTTCGGGCCGTTCGAATTTTATTGACATTCATTTGCATTCTGTCTTCCTACGAATTTCCGAACTTTGTGCTCCAACCCGTTCTCGATACGAGTCCCCAGAATTACTAAAGCCCGTTTAGAAATTCATTTGATATTCGTTGCACGGCCGATTTTAAGATTCATCAGTTTAACTTTTATTATTAATTATATTGATGAATAGTTATTCTGTCGTTTTTTTTCTTCGCTATACTGTAATACTTGATTGTAATCACCAAGTTCTGGAATGATCGAATTGATAGAAGAAAAGAAGGAGAAAGAAAAATGCTATCGCGAAGAATGAGTGATTTGTAATATAACTCATCAAGAAAACGATGACCTCCTTCTTAATGCGAAGGGTCGTTCATGAGAGTTAATTCTTGATTTAATATAACCGTACTATAGTTTGCATCTAGGATGAAAAATTCTATTCGAATAAACAATTGACTCGAAGAAAATGTATTTACTCGGATGAAAGATGTGTGTGAAATTTCTTCTGCCATGCATTAATTCGTCGAGGTAAAAATCATCATCTAATGAATTCTTATAGAGCTAAATAAATTTCTCGGAAGAAATATGAGTAATACGCGAAAAGTTCATGTGCGTAAAGATCGAACACGAAGAGAGAGAGAGAGAGAGAGAGAGAGAGAGAGACTTGAATGCCAGCACTAGTTGAATTCCGTACGGCTAAGACAGTCGAACACGACGTTATCACCGATCCAAAAAGTACTCGATCCCGCGGACGGTTATACTTTGAAACGTATAACGCGAATCGTCACAAGTGAATGGAATATGTCAGGATGAAGACGTAAACGAGGAACGCGAAGTTGGGTAGAAAAGTCGGGAGGAGGAGAAGAGCTTAAGTGAGCAAGCAGTCGGTCGACTCGGAGCGTTTGCAACGGTATGTAATAGAGGAGGAGAGCTGTACCTAGAGCGAGGGGCTGGAGGTTGGCGGGAGAGCTCGGGCGGGCGTCAGCGCCGGGGCTGGAGGTGGCTGGGCAGGAGGAGCGGCCGGGCGCCGAGGAGGAGTCGGCTCATGTTGCAGCGGGGCGCACTGTTGATCCGCGGGACTGCGGACGCTGCGGCGGTGCTGGCTCGACTAGGCTCGCGCGCGGCCCGGCTCACTCTGTCCGGGGCGGGTGCGCGTGCGGCACATCGCGCGGCGGGCGAAAGGGGGTCGCTGGCGGGGCGGCCGCAGGCTCGAGTGGCTCTCTCGCCGACAGCCCGGAAAACGGGCCAGCGCACCCTCGCGCCGATCCTTCAATCCGTCGAACCTCCCCCTCCACGGGGATGTGCCGCCGGCCCCCTACTCCGCGCGCCCCGCTCAAGGCCAGCCGCACGGGCCGATCGCCTTTTACTCCCTCGCGCCACCGCCGCCGCCATCGCTGCATTAATGTATGATTGATCCCACCCGTGCAGGGCTGTATTCGATCCGGCCGGCTCTCACGCTCGCCCGCCTCCCATTTTTCCGCCCTTCTCTCGCTCTCGCTTCCCTCCGCCAACCACCCTTGTCGCGACTCGCCGCGATCCTCTCGGCTTATCACTCGTTTCATCCCGCCAATCGAGGCTCCCTCGTCGTCGCCCCATTTTTCACATTCTCAAGTCAACGTCCAACTGCGGTTCTCTGAACCACCGACACATGCGTTTGATCGACTGCTCGCTTTGAGGGGTGACCTTCCTCGGACCTGCCCCTCAACTGCGCACTATTCGATTTTACTGTTCGAAAATTCAAAAGTTCAATGTAACAATGACTCTCCAGTGCTGGTTCATGCACATCATCTTCCTTATTCGTAATGTCCGACCAAACTTTGACATTAACTATACTGGTTGATTTTGAACCCCCGCCCCAAGTACTTGTATTTGTTGTTTTGTGATTCGATGTCCAATTACAAAGATTGTGATGCTATTCAATATAGGCCGGTGAAAGTTGGAAACAAGATTTACTTTAATAATAATATGCTTATGTCGTATTATATAGATTGATTATAGTATTGTAATTGCAAAGTACCTCTTAACCATGCTGTGCCTAATCTCGTTTGAACAACAACTCGTTATGTCTCGTATGAGCGCCGACACTCACATTTTGCTTATATTACAAAATTGTGCAAACAAATTGTTAAAAATTTCATTTTTTGCAAAAGCAATGGATGACATGGTTCGTTCGAGCCTAATTGGGAATAACGTAAGCGCGGGGTGAAACGTAAAATCCATTGTTGAAGTTTGATTTTTGAAATTCCAAACTGGCAAATAACCTGTGGTAGGAAATTCGTTCAAATCATCGTGCAATAAGCAATCGGATTGACAAGCAAAAAAACTACTTACAGGTATTACATCCGTTGCCTAATGCAACAAATGACCCAGTTTGTCTGTCCACGTTTGGCCAAGATTTGATTCTTGACTTGATGAGTATTAACATTTCCTAATCATCAGTTGTTTTTTTTTTTTCCTAATCGTAACGATAGCTCCTGTCACACGGGTATTGTGCGATTCTCACTGGGCGGAGGAGCGTAATCGTGGGTCTATTAAAAAGCTAAGAGAATATGCGCCCGATTGGCGGCGGCGATGACGTAGTTTCTCGGAGCGAAAGGGGTGGAAAAAAAGTGGCGTACCGGGACAGCAAGGTGTGCTGCAAAGTCATTATTGGTTAGACGTCCGCGCAATGCTCGTAATGAATTAGCACGTCGAGCTGCGGGTTGTCTGTCGTGCAAGTTCGCCGCGGCTGTGTGTGTGTAGCTGGCTGGTTTATAGAGCCCGCGGGCCGATTATGCATGCTAATGGGCCTCGCCGAGACTGCCTGTTCTCCCGGGCACGAGAGTCACGAGCAAACTAGCAGTACGGCACAGCACGGGGCGCGTCACTACATACTGCAGATTGGCTCGGGGCTTCGATTTCGCGTTCTAGAATGGCTCGGACGCATGCCGGCCCGGCTTATTGGGTTACCTCCTGGCCCTCGCTCGCGCGTACTTTATGCCCCACGCGCCCAACTTATCTCTCCTCTCCATCGAGCAGCCTCGTCAAGCTCGTTAGACTCTGTTCCGTACACATATATGCACTTATTGCGCTCAGATCCAAATGCCTGCGACACGCCCTCATTTACTTCATTCATTTTGCTTTCTCAAAGGGAAAGCTTTGTAATGGGGCAAAAATCGGCCCACCGAATCAGACCTCGGGACATCGATTTTCGTGATCTACGGGTCGAAAAACATGGAAATCCAAAAGTGTCTGTATGTATGTATGTGTGTGTGTGTGTGTGTGTGTGTATGTGTGTGTGTATGTGCGTCCCGTTTTTTTTTCGTCCACGATAACTCTCGAAGGAATGGTCCGATCGTCCTGAAATTTTGCACACAGGTTAATCGCGGCAAAATCTCGGGCGAGTTCAATTTTCAGCAAAATCCGTTGTTTATTTCTCTAGCAACCGTTGCTAAGGTGTAAAATTTTTTGTTTCTTTTGTCTAGGATAACTTTCGAAGGAATCGTCCGATCTAGCTGAAATTTTGCACACCGGTTAGTTGTGGCAAGATCTAGCCCGAGATCAATTTTCAGCAAAATCCGTTGGTTATTTCCCTAGCAACCGTTCCTAACGTGTTTTCTTACAAATCCTCATGAGTGCTCATTGGGGCAAGCCGGAAAATCAGTTTTAAGTCACACTCGATGGCCAAGGACACTGAATTGTCCCATAGCAACCGTTGTTTACCTCCCTAGCAACCGTTACGAATGTTGGAAATTATTAATTTATGACCCATTTCCGTCATTTTCGACGGAAAAGGACACAAAATCTTCCCAATTAGCTCCTTAGCAACCGTTGTTTACCGCCCTAGCAACCGTTGCTAAGGGAAAGAAAAATTCATGTAAGTTTCGTTTCCAATATTTTCAACATGCTAGAACCAAATGTGCAAGAAAATATTTCTGATAATAACGCAGAACTACCATTGAAGAAACATTTGTTTTTTAGTTATTAACAATAAATAAAAAAGTTTAGAGTGATTGTAAGTTACACATTAATTATAAAATTATTTTAGATGTAAAAAATTTTTTTATCCCAAATTAGTGTTTAATCTAGAAAGAAATCCCCCGATAGACGTAAGTATAAGGATAAATAAATGTATCCAATGTATAAAAATTATTTTTCCTCTAAACAAATCAATTAAACGTATTCGATATTCGATTCGAGAAAAAGTATGTATAACGGTTATAATTCTTCGTTTAATTTGTACTCACAAAGCGTCTCCCGCAAAGTGATGCATTTTTCTTCTTCAATTGTTTTAGTTGCTGAGGAACATGACGCGCATATGAATGTAATATTGTCTTTAAGCTCGCGCTATAATTCAAATATGTGTAAATTCACAGAGTTGCTCACGTAGGCTCTTTTAAGCTACATAGTAAAAGAGCCATTACTTGAGTTGAGTGATCACTTTGACAGCTGAGTTCTTGCTCACATTCAGATACTTCAAGTAAATTGTGATTCCCAACAAGATTAAAGAGTTCCCTAACAACTGTTACATGCTTTGCTACAGTCCCAGACATTTTCTTGCCCAAAGAGTATGTTTCGACAAAATTTTTCATACCAGCAATGCTTTCAACTTTTTGGTGTTTTGCTTTCTCAAAGAGAAAGCTTTGTAATGGGGCAAAAATCGACCCACCGAATCAGACTTCGGGACCTCGATTTTCGTGATCTACGGGTCGAAAAACATGGAAATCCAAAAGTGTCTGTATGTATGTATGTGTGTGTGTGTGTGTGTGTGTGTGTGTGTGTGTGTGTGTGTGTGTGCGTCCCGTTTTTTTTCGTCCACGATAACTCTCGAAGGAATGGTCCGATCGTCTTGAAATTTTGCACACAGGTTAATCGCGGCAAAATCTCGGGCGAGTTCAATTTTCAGCGAAATCCGTTGTTTATTTCCTTAGCAACCGTTGTTAAGGTGTCTATTTTTTCGTTTCTTTCGTCCACGATAACTCCCGAAGGAATGATCCGATCGTCTTGAAATTTTGCACACCGGTTAGTTGTGACAAGATCTATCACGAGTTCAATTTTCAGCAAAATCCGTTGGTTATTTCCTTAGCAACCGTTTCTAACGTGTTTTCTCACAAATCCATATGAGTGCTCATTGGGGCAAGCCGGAAAATCAGTTTTAAGTCACACTCGATGGCCAAGGACACTGAATTGTTGTATTTGCTCCATAGAAACGGTTGTTTACCTCCCTAGCAACAGTTACGAAGGTTGGAAATCATTAATTTATGACCCATTTCCATCATTTTCGACGGCAAAGGACACAAAAATCTTCCCAATTAGCTCCTTAGCAACCGTTGTTTACCGCCCTAGCAACCGTTGCTAAGGGGGAAAAAAATTGATGTAAGTTTCGTTTCCAGTATTTTCAACGTACTATAGAGAAAATTGGGAAAATTCGGTGTCTTTTGCCGTCGAAAATGATCAAAATAGATTTTGAATTGATCATTTCCAACCTCAGCCGTCAAAAATGATCAAAATGAGTCTTCGAGTTTGCTAAATACGGACTTAAGGGCAGGACGGATCGATTTTAACCACCATTAAACCGTATGACAGTCACAAGATGAATTGATCGAAAATTAAGCAGGTCTAAATGTCTCGCATCGTGTAGAACCTAGAACCGTTTGCTTTGTTGCATTTGATCAAATAATAAGAAAGCCCGGGCAGACATCAACAGTCGCGACAAAGTTTGGTCAATTGAAAAAGAACGACACTTTACACAGTCACAAAGATACGAATTGAACTGATTAAATAATATTTTTGTAATTTTTGAAAAAATAAATGATAGTATCTACGCTAGTGGAATGGTGAAAATACAGGTTTGGGATGCGTTTGTGGGTGATGTTGAAGCCTCTTTGAGAAAGCATACTGCTAAGGCACTTGGCAGCGGTTTTTCAATGACCGACAAAACAAAATCGCGCGGAATCACTTCCTTCGACAATCGCGCTCATGTATAGACGACCCTTGTCAACCGGTAAAGTAATAGGTGTTGAATTTGTGTGCTTCGTTTTTCACAATTTTCAAATAGTGATATTGTCAAGTCCTACTTTGGGGAAAGCTTTTAGAAAATTGGCATCCAGGGTTGGAAGTTGACATTTTTCAGGTTATTTTACTTGAAGCTAGCACTTGTTCTGAAATATGAGTTTCCCACGGGATATAGCACGTTCTCTTATAGCATTTACGTCTCAGATATCATTGTTTCAACCATCCAACCAATCCATAGATTCTCTACCTGTCTGAGATTTGGGGAAAATTTAGAAAAACGAATTCTGTACGAATCACAGGTGTCCCTCGCATCTAAGGCTTACAATTTTCCTAGATTATTCTATTCGGAGCACTTATTCGAAAATTTCATCGAAATAGCATCATTTGTATGTGAGAAATAACGAGGAGAAATAAATTCGATCGATACCGAAAATTGACAGGTGTCATCGACCTAAAATAAATGAAACTAAATACAAAATATCATCGAACTCAGATCATCCGTCTCCAAAGTGTAGTTTCCAACATGCAAGGCTTATAACAACTTATAAGAATCTTGAATTTAATCTGAATCAAGTTTGAAGTCAAGTTATATTTTCAGTTTGAGCTTACATTATATTTCAAGTTCCATATTAAGTTGAATTTTAAGTTTGAGCAAAAATTGTAACTTCAATCTTGAGCTTAGATTTAAACTTGAAAATAAACTTGAAATCAAGCTCTTTTGCTCTGATTGGTTGGGAGTCATTGGGGATTTTGATCCCTACTCGTTTTCATATTAACTGTTAATTGCTAATTTTGTGTATGTGATAGATATCTGTATGGACGAAATATCATACATTCATCACATAAAAGGATAACAATATCTCCGGGAAACCGAAACGTTAAGATGAATGACTACGTACGTTACCTATTTGTGTGACCATAAATGACATTCAAAAGTTTCAGCGAGATCCGTAACCCAAATTCCAATCAAATTGGTTTTCTAATAAGGTTAATAAAGATTTGATTTTGCTATCGTTTTAATAGACTTCTGTGAATTTTTGTAACCTATACAAATCACGTATATCCCAAGACTCATTTCTCATTGAGAAAAAATTGCTCTTGAAAACTCCTTCCTTTGCCGTTACAACTTACGAAAAACGCCATTATTAGGATCAGGAAACCGAAAGTACTTTATTTGATTTGTAAGGGAGTGGCATATGCAATATAGTGGCGTGCATACTTGAGATTCGCGCTAGCTGATGTTCAGTAGATTACCCAAAGAGGTTCGGCCACCCGCCGTCCAATTAGCTTGATTGACGTGCTTCTGCGAAAATCAGTATACCCATCGCCAATATGTGCTCTTCACAGCTTAGAGGTCACATCTGATGTAATTTGTTACGGAGCTTTGCTCATTATTTACTTTTTTATGTGGCTTCACCTGAAATGTTCTTTCGAAAACTCTACAGGACATTTTTTTTCTACCTTTGTCCTTATGCATATTCCAATCAACTAACTTGAAGAAATATTTAACGAGAATCACGAGAGTGTAATAGTTAAAATGTAACATTTCTATGCTCAAAATTAATATTACTTCAAATTAATAGTAATTAATTAATTGAGCGTTTATCAAAAATTATTGATATTAATTTTTGTGAGATTTCTCACTTGATAGACGGTTTTTATTATATGCCAAGCTGAAAACTGATGCAACGTTAATTATGGATTTTTTGAAAAAATGGATGAAAAAATATTAAAAAATATTAAAGTTTAATGTTTTTAATGTAACCGCACATTGTGAATTCGTCATGGTGAAATCTCACTGTATAATGAATATTCACTGTAAGCTTCAGTCAATTGTCACTCACTGCATTACAGTGAAAAGTCACTGTGAGTTACAGTGAAAATCGGTAATTTTACATTTATTGTTTAAAATTTCCTGTAGTCACAATCAAAATTCACCGTAGAACAGTGAACAATTCTCTATTAGTACAGTGAAAAACGTTTCACTGAAACTTACAGTGAGATTTTCATTGGAAAGAATTTAGAGAGCATAGATAAGCCAATTTGTACGTATTCGTAGAATATAATAAGTATTCATAAACCAATCGAGATTTTGGTTTAACTTTTTAAAAGTATTGAGACTCAATCCGATAGTTTGAATTTTATCAGAATATTGAAAAATTTGTGAATTACTAATATCTGTTTCTTTTATATTATTTATTTGTGTCGAATAACTCTTTCAAATTTTAAAACGAAAATTTCATCCATACTTAAGTAATTGACAATTTCTGAGTAAATGAGCTTTCCAATCTACTCATCAATCAAGTGCCCAGCCCAAAAATGAAGAGCGATTTGGTCGTTAATCAACGTCTATTAGGATAGCGGAAGTTCATAATGTATAGTTATGAATGTGCTGCAACTAGATGTGATAGTTGGTACAAAAAGAGACTGTATTATTTGGTAATTTTGAGCCGAATAATATTTGAATTTGTGTCACAATAATTTCTCAAACTTTGAAAATAAAATCTGACCCATGAAGTCCAAAAAAAAATATAAATACGAGTTCCAATCTTAATAGTGATTAGTGGTTTATCGTGATTTCATATTTATATTTCAACTTTGTTACCAAAGATATTTATTAGCAGATATTCACAAAAACTAAAATCTCGTGAGTGAATGATAGACGTGATCCGAGTGGTTTCTGGCTGAGATTCAATATTTTAAAAATGTATTCATAAATGAGATGTAAAAAGTATAAAATGCAAAATTAATTTTCAAAATATAATGGGTATACGCGACGCGCAAAGCTTGCACGAATATAGATATACAGCGTATATAACAATAATAATGCTCGACGCTCGTTCACAAATTATGTAACGAGTGTACATTCAATCAATTGCCGAGTTATTCAAGAAGAAAAGCAAACGATACATGCTTGAATCGACGTAGTTTAAGTACGTGGGTCGGTTCTCGTGCAACGTGCACAAGAAGTTTGACGTCACCAAGACTTCGGCGCATTAATTTTATCAGGTTGTGATTGAGCGCTATGCATTATATCTTGGTCACTATACAGTTACAACTTTTTGAATAAACTTCTCGACTAGTACCTATAAACTGTGTGTTGTGAATGGCACGGCATTCTTCGTTGAACTAACATTTTTTATTGTGAGAAATTGATAATCTTATGAATAATCCTCGGCAAAGGTCCCCAAAAGTAATCGGATTGTAAAATCAGTGATTATTGAAATTTCCTTGGTCGGAAAAGCCAACAACACTACGTTGCGTGAATTGCGTTTCTTTCGATTTTGAAGTGCCAATTTGTATAGGGATCGGCATGTTGACATTGAAAAAGCACGCGCAAGTTGAATCATTGTCAACTATAGAGTACGTTCACCCTGTATATAAGCGAGGCGCCATATAGTGCGCGATGGTACAAATTTCCCTCGTGCGACCCGGGTGGAAAAAATGAGCTGGTCAACCTTGACGCGTCAGTCGCAATAATTGGTTCGAGTTTCCGTTTGTGCGGGGCTGTAATGAATGGAAAAGCTCTTCGAAACTTAGCCCCCTCCGTTTGACGCGAGTACGTAGGGGTGAGGATAAGGGTGACGGGAAGGGACGGGGGGGAAGGGGTACGTTAGGCGGCTTTTGTTTGTTGTCGAGCCGTCGACCTTGAGGGAGCGTAGTGCAAGCTACACACGACACGGCACACACACGTAATGGGCGAGTTTCTGCCGTGAATCAACGTGCGCTCAGGGTCAAGGTTGAACTTGGGAGAAAGAGAGAGAGAGAGAGAGAGAGAGGCTCGACTAAGCGATCGCGCATTCACACCCACCCCCTTCTCCCGGCCCAAGCCATTCCACCTACCCCACCTGCAGCTGTCTATTGCTCCCACCCCCCCCGCTCCCCTCTCGCCTTCTCTCCCTCTCTCTCTCTCTCTCTCTCTCTCTCTCTCTCTCTCTCTCTCTCTCTCTCTCTCTCTCTCTCTCTCTCTCTCTCTCTTCCTGTACTTATCTCATCCGCAAAAGATGACTCCATTAACCTTTCAACTCTTTCTCAATAAACGTATTCCTGTATTTCATTCAGTTGACTGGACATATATATACGTTGTGCTATTCATTCATTTACCATTCCGTTCACTTTAGACTCAATAAGCAACGTACCAAAGATAATTTTTTAATTGTATTAACAAAAGATTCTGTATTCTCAGGCCTAGGAATATTAAATACACTTGTGTAACTTATCACAAAAAATGAATGAAGCAAACTATATACGTTTTTCTAAAAGCTGTGAAAATATGTGGCGCTGAGAATGGATTATTTTATAGAAAAAATTAAGGTAACTGTACCCAATTTGGCACTGTACCCAATTTGGCACAATCGTCAGATTTCGTATTTCCGGTGCTCTCTGAGCATCGGTCGCTCTTGGGTTATTTTGGGGGAATTAAAAGAAAATTTTCGGTATCTTCCCCGCCCATTTAGCCCTTAAAACCACTCTCCTACAACACTTTGAACTTTCACTTACTGATTTTTTCACCATTTTCTTATTTCACTTTTCACACTCAACCTCAAAAATCAGGTGTCAATAATTTTTATCTCTCAAAGTGTCATTACTCTTTTTTGTGTAAAAACATCTCAGCTTTCGATTGGTCTCATCAGTTTTCCTAAAATTATTTTTTATCCTACTCAAATTGCTGTTTTTCGCATCAAAAAAAAGTGTACCCAATGTGCCCCTCTACGCGTTTTTAAATGGGAAGATTGAGTGAAATCATTGAATATTTGTATAGACATATTACGATGATTTAGACGCGTATTTTTGAGTTGTATGTTAAAAATTTTGTATAAATATCACTGGGAACATAATTGAGAGTTTATTTCAATGCCAATTGGATCGTCCCTGTAGGCCTATATAGGCTGTAGCTAATGATTAAAAAATTGTGCCAAATTGGGTACACGTTTTGTGCATTTAGCCTTTTTGCGTTTTTTTTTTAAATTGCGATTTTCGATAGGTTAAAGTAGTCGAATGATGATTATGAAGATGGTTTCTAATAGGTATTGAGCTAAGCTTTGAGATGCCATTCACAGAATTTTAAAATTCGAAGTCTATCATAGTCAAATTCGCGAAAAACCCTTAGGGGGGGGCACATTGGTACAGTTACCTTATTTTTCAAAGTAAGATAGGTATATACTCCCAATATGCACCACTCTTTGTAATTCATATATACGCGTGTCTAGAGCAGCACCGCGGAACAGAATCTTGTCGGCAATAAAAAATAATGAGGAAAGAAAACATTTTAACCGGTCTCACCAACTTGTTACAGCTCATTTTATCAATTTTTTCATCGATTGCGATTCCTGATCTAATTTCGCTCAAGTGAGTAAAAATTATTACTCTTAGACTAGCCCGAAAAAATCTATCGACAACCCTTGGCATTCCATCTACATCATTTGATTTTTATTTTCATCATACGTCCTTCCTATCAACCGTATCGATAATTCTTAGTTATTTTTGTCAAGAGTACTCAATATGCACCACCCCCAAGTCATGGATTATTGATTTTTTTTCTCGATTTTACGCGTCTAATGACCGAAAAAGAACATTTTTTGAAAATGCTATTATTCAGCGTAGAAAAGTTCTAACTAGATGCAGTTTAGTTTATTTTGAAAGTTTTTAATAAACCTTTTTAGTTTATACCATCTAATCGGATTCCTACCAGAAAACTACAAAAAGAGACCGGACGAAAGAAAATATTTTCTAAGTGTCGCATACTGAGTACACACAATTTTTTCCCCCAAATTATTTTTTTTTTGAAAGTTCTATATCTCAGCGTAGGGAAGTTTGAAATGAATACGGCTTGGCTCATTTTGAAGGTTTTGAGTAGACCTCCAATTTGCCGCAAGTCACATTGGAAAACTTAAATTTGACACAGTGCAATAATCTTTCTCGCTTAGGTGGCGCATATTGGGTACATGTATGTACCATAATATAATTTATTTTTTAATTGATTTGATAATTTAATAATGAATAACATACTGGTCGATGCGAATCTACTTGAAAATAATTGTTACTAGAAATGTGTACACACCTCATAAGCACAACTTATACAATTATTAAATATTGACTAAAAAAATTGTAAAATGTAACTAATATTTGAGTAAATTAGTGAAAATTTTATATTCTTTTATTCAAATTTTACTATATTTTAGTGAAATTTCACTATTTATTTAGTAAATGTCAATTATTTTATCAATTGTGCAATTTGTACTGTTAACTAAAAGTTTTTCACTATTATTGATGCAGAGAGCACATCATGTTGTGAGAGATCGTAGAACGACGTTATAAGAAACGCACTAGTGCGTGTTTTACGCATTGAGTAATATAATAGTACATTTCGATACTAGACTAAAATACTGCGAATTTTAGGTACGTACTCGTGTATAGTAATCACACGAGCCTAGAAATCGACTTTGGGTCTAGTATCGAACATTATTTTTCATCACGAGTGTAGAAAACTAAGGTTTAATAATCAAATTTTCGATACAAGTGATAAAAACAAATTTTCCTATCAGCTGACTTGAGTGGACTGGAGGAACGTGTGGACTACTCATTTGAATTTCGATTCATAAAAAATTCCGATTTCTAAACTCGCTCAAATAATTTTTGACTGAGACGTGGTAACCTAATGACCTGAGAGCTGCTGTTATAAGTAGTATTTTCAGAAGACCATTACTTCGACAATATTTAAAATTAGGATTGGAATCTAGTACGACAGAATGCGCGTCAGGGAAATTATTATGGAACTAAGGAGAAACCCCCTGATTTTATGAAAAAAAGTGTAAGAAACAAATGTACTATCGTCTTCGATGTATTTATATCATCGTTGTTCTCTCTGTGTGCTAGACTAGAATCTGGCCCTCACAATACAAGATGTGTGATGAAGAACTTTCGTTCGTATGGGGCATCGCCGCAATATTCCTTGAATTTAATAAGACTACACAGGTATCATACGAATAAGAAGATTCTGAGATGTCTCAATTAAAAATAAAAATATTTCTGTAAAAATACAAAATAACGTTTTTATTAATGTTTTAATAACACTTACATATATATACATTCTTCCATTTATATTCAACTTACAATCATATTTCATTTTACTCAATCACTCATTTTTCTCTTAGTACTATGACTGCATGTATAATTATTAATAGTTACATTATTTATTTGGCAGTTTTGAAATGTTACAACAGACGATTTGAGGCAAATTTCATCTATCACACCATTTCCAATATTACGCTTACATAAAATTGGAATTTCTCCCACAATTTTCTTTTTTCTGACTGATTCATTCGAATGTTGATGTGTTGGTTCAACCTGATCTATTTGACAGTATTGAAATTCGATACTCGATGTATCAAGAGAAATGTCATCAGATACGTCATTTTCAAAATCACATGAACTCGGAATTTTTTGGATAACTTTTCTTTTCTTGAATGATTCACTTGAACTTTGATGTGACGATCCAGCCAAATGGATATCTGTTGCGTCATTTGTAATTTTGGATGTTTTGGAAATATTGGATATGCTAGTTGATCCTTTCGTTATAGTTGACGTTATCATTGGCAAATTCATAATGCTTGATGTTCCAGTTGATTCCAAGTCATTGACTGATAACGACTGATCTGAACTTACAATATCTTCAAAAATCTTCCTTTTATTTGTCAGTGAATTCTCAATATAATCTTTGACAACAGAATTTATTTTCAAACCTCCAAGAGACTTTACAGACACTAAATTTGCACCAGAATTAGATAGCAATGCTGCTGCTGTACGTCGAAAAGTATGCACAGTATACTGTTCTGGATCATCTAACTTAAGGTACAAAGCAATAGTTTTTGGTACTTCACTAATCTTATTCTTGCCAATCACTTGTCGAGTACACTTTCCTTTCTGATAACCAATGAAAAATCTGTTAGTATCCATGTCTGTTGGCCTCAGTGAAATATATTGTTTAACTTTGTCGTACAATTCTGGACCAATAACAAAGGTGCGAGGATAATAATGCTTAGAATCTCTGATTGTAACAATATACTGAGTACCTGTATCTTCTACGTCTGTTGTATTAAGGCCACAAAATTCTTGGCATCTCAGTGCACCACGTATACCAAAAATAAGAATAACCTGTAATGTGCATGAATAATGAATATGTTGTAAATGTTTACTAACTAATATTTGATGATTAATTCATAAATACCTTCATAGCTAAATAAAAGGTATCGTCACTCAAGTTCAGAAATTGATTAATTTGAGACCAAGTTAGAATTTTGGTCTTCTTTGGTTTATATTCCTTAGAACAATTTTTTAAGAAGGTTTTCAGTCTGTGATAATCATCAATCTTAATACCATGTTTAATGTCCAATGTAGTTTTTAAGATAAACCATCGATTCCACAAAGTCGGTGGTTTCAACGTTTTTGATAATTCATCAAAATAATCACGTAAGACACTTTCTCCAAATGAATTTGCTTTAGTATCATGATGCCATTTCATGAATGTCCCATAAACATCTTCATACCTTTCACATGATTTGGCAGGTAGTAACTTGTTTACAATTAATTGTCCTTCTTGCTCAAAATCTTTTATCAGTATTCCTTCTTTCTCATCTTCAAAATCAGATTCAGATGAATCATCCATTTCCATTCTTCTGCCGCATATGAGAAAACCAAGTGTATATCTGATGATAGGATTTGGCTGCGTGTTTTTGTTGTTTTGCCAACTTCTTCCTTTTTATTGACTTTATCTTTCTGCTATGGTTTTGCTAACTTAGCAAGGGTGACATCATGGACATGTATATAAATGGTATAAATGATGTAAAGATTACCAGTGGACACTAAACAATGTCCACTGGACACTGGGGCAGTATCTTGCACTTTGCAAACCAGTGGTATATAACAGTGGTAATCAGTGGTAACCACTGGTTACTAGCCAGGTGTGTTCTTTCCGAGAATTCCCGTATTCGTTGCCGAGACACAAGAAAACGCGAGTAACGCGACCCGTTCTGCGCCGGTCATAACGCCGTCATATTGGCTGCGCGCGTATTTTAAGTGCTACAGCCTGTTGTTTGCCGTGACTATAAATCGATACAATATAAATATACCTTGCTGTTCATGCAAGATTGCGTAAACATTGGAATGGCAACACGAAAAATTTTAACATAAAATTATATTTTTTCTCTGAAGATCTTGAGCTGGTGGATAAGTGAACATACATACAACGTGTAATATTAAGTTATTTCCAGTAATAACTCAAGAAAATTGAATTTTTTGGAGAACAATTTCTTGTTAATAAAGAATAAGTAAGTTGTTTTAATTTTAGAAGTACTCATAAACGGTAATCTGATGAGAATTGTATATATGTATCTAAAATGAGTTGCTTACAAAGAAGATAGTCAACTCAAACTCAGGAATTTTGCATGAAAATTCTCAGGTGGATGAATCGAGGGACATGATACTCTTTAGACTCTTATAGTCGATGGACTTAATACTCATCTCTTAATATACTTCCTTATCAAACTCCATATGTGAATATCAGTATAGACTACATCATGCATTAATTCAAGTCAACGATGCTAAGAAATAGTATTTTCCGATACAGTAGCAAAAACCGAATTCTAGGCCTGTGTGGCATTTGCGCGAGAGTGGTGGCGTCCAAAGATCAACTTTTCCGCGTGATGAAAAGTAATTTAAATCAATCAGCATCCACTTCAGTTATTAAAATTGATAATATAAATCTTACTCAGAACGAAAATAAGAAGTTCATTACTATCTATTTTTGCTTTCTCAAAGAGAAAGCTTTGTAATGGGGCAAAAATCGACCCACCGAATCAGACCTCGGGACCTCGATTTTCGTAATCTACGGGTCGAAAAACATGGAAATCCAAAAGTGTCTGTATGTATGTGTGTGTGTAACGTTTTTTTTCGTCCACGATAACTCTCGAAGAAATGGTCCGATCTTTTTGAAATTTTGTACACAGGTTAGTTGCGGCAAAATCTCGGCCGAGTTCATTTTTCAGCAAAATCCGTTGGTTATTTCCTTAGCAACCGTTGCTAAGGTGTGTATTTTTTCGTTTCTTCCATCCATGATAACTTTCGGAGGAATGGCCCGATCTTCTTGAAATTTTGCACACCGGTTAGTTGTGGCAAGATCTAGCCCGAGATCAATTTTCAGCAAAATCCGTTGGTTATTTCCCTAGCAACCGATCCTAACATGTTTTCTTACAAATCCTTATGAGTGCTCATTGGGGCAAGCCGGAAAATCAGTTTTAAGTCACACTCGATGGCCAAGGACACTGAATTGTTCTATTTTCCCCATAGCAACCGTTGTTTCCCTGTTGAAAAAAATCGACTGGATTTCCAGCTGGATTTGCACTGGATTCCAGCTGGATTTACGCTGGATTCTAGCTGGATTCCAGTTGGATTCCAGCTGGATTTGGGCTGGATTCCAGCTGGAAACGAAAAATCCAGGTGAAGTGATGCAGGGAAAATCCAGTGAGTTTCCCGAATAATCCAGCTGGATCCTGAGATAATCCAGCTGGATTTTACTAGAATTAGAGTTATATCGTTATTATAGATCCAGCAGATTTACCGGATAATCCAGCTGGATTTTTCGACAATCCAGCTGGATTTTACTAGAATTAGAGCTATATCGTTATTATAGATCCAGCAGATTTACCGGATAATCCAGCTAGATTTTTCGACAATCCAGCTGGATTTTTTCGGTTCTAGAGCAGCGGGCTACGGCGGCGAATCCAGCTGGATTATGAATGAATCCTGCTGGATTTTTCGACAATCCAGCTGGATTCAACGCCGTAGCTCGGGTGCTCTCAAACCGAAAAAATCCAGCTGGATTATCCGGAAGATCTGCTGGATCTATAATAACGATATAACCCTAATTCTAGTAAAGCCTAGCTGGATTATCTCAGGATCCAGCTGGATTATTCGGGAAACTCACTGGATTTTCCCTGCATCACTTCACCTGGATTTTTCGTTTCCAGCTGGAATCCAGCCCAAATCCAGCTGGAAGCCAGCTGGAATCCAGTCAAAATCCAGCTAGAATCCAGAGTAAATCCAGCTGGAATCCAGTGCAAATCCAGCTGGAAATCCAGTCGATTTTTTTCAACAGGGTTACCTCCCTAACAACCGTTACGAAGGTTAGAAATTATTAATTTATGACCTATTTCCGTCATTTTTGACGGCAAAGGACACAAAATCTTCCCAATTAGCTCCTTATCAACCGTTGTTCACCGTCCTAGCAACCGGTGCTAAGGAGAAAAAAAATTCATGAAAGTTTCGTTTCCAGTATTTTCAACGTGCTATAGAGAAAATTGGGAAAATTTGATGTCTTTTGACCTCGAAAATGATCAAACTAGATTTTGAATTGATCATTTCTAACCTCAGCCGTCGAAAATAATCGAAATGAGTCTTCAAGTGTGCTAAATACGGACCGGATCGATTTTGATCGCCATTAAACCGTATGACAGTCACAAGATGAATTGATCGAAAAATAATGCAGGTCCAAATGTCTCGCATCGTGTAGAACCTAGAACCGTTTGCTTTGTTGCATTTGATCAAATAATAAGAGAGCCCGGGCAGACATTAACACTCGCGACACAGTTTGGTCAATTGAAAAAGAACGACACTTTACACAGTCACAAAGATACGAATTGAACTGATTAAATAATTTTTTTGTAATCTTTGAAAAATAAATGATAGTATCTATGCTAGTGGAATGGTGAAAATACAGGTTTGAGACGCGTTTGTGGGTTCGCTTGTGGGTTCGTTCGTTCGTTTTGAGACGCGTTCGCACACGGGTTAGTTGTGGCAAGATCTATCAGGAGTTCAATTTTCAGCAAAATCCGTTGGTTATTTCCTTAGCAACCGTTTCTAACGTGTTTTCTCACAAATCCTTATGAGTGCTCATTGGAGCAAGCCGGAAAATCAGTTCTCGATGGCCAAGGACACTGAATTGTTCTATTTTCTTCATAGCAACCGTTGTTTACTTCCCTAGCAACCGTTATGAAGGTTGGAAATTAATAATTTAAGACCTATTTCCATCATTTTCGACGGCAAAGGACACAAAATCTTCCCAATTAGCTCCTTAGCAACCGTTGTTCACCGCCCTAGCAACCGTTGCTAATGGGGGAAAAAATTGATGTAAGTTTCGTTTCCAGTATTTTCAACGTACTATAGAGAAAATTGGGAAAATTTGGTGTCTTTTGCCGTCGAAAATGATCAAAATGAGTCTTCAAGTGTGCTAAATACGGACTTAAGGGCAGTGCGGATCGATTTTGACCGCCATTTAACCGTATGACAGTCACAAGATGAACTGATCGAAAAATTATGCAGGTCCAAATGTCTCGCATCGTGTAGAACCTAGAACAGTTTGCTTTGTTGCATTTGATCAAATAATAAGAGAGCTCGGGCAGACATCAACACTCGCAACATAGTTTGGTCAATTGAAAAAGAACGACACTTTACACAGTCACAAAGATACGAATTGAATTGATTAAATAATTTTTTTGTAATTTTTGAACAATAGATGATAGTATCTACGCTAGTGGAAAGGTGAAAATACAGGTTTGGGACGCGTTTGTGGGTGATGTTGAAGCCTCTTTGAGAAAGCATACTGCTAAGGCACTTGGCAGCGGTTCTTTTAAATTAGTTTACCAGTTTGTAACTTGAAATTCATATGAATTTAATTCTTTATCAGTTTCAAATTCAATAATTATTCACGGAACAGTTTATGAACTTCTGAGTCCAATTTTCACAAACTAAAAGAGGGTCGAATGGTCTAAAGAAAATACAAATGCGATTGTCTTACGCAGTGTTAGTCCATGGATCATTATCGTTGTCTAAGACACCTGTTCCCGGCTCT
The DNA here is from genome assembly GCA_020882685.1 of Aphelinus atriplicis. Lineage (NCBI taxonomy): Eukaryota > Metazoa > Arthropoda > Insecta > Hymenoptera > Aphelinidae > Aphelinus > Aphelinus atriplicis. The sequence goes on along the minus strand of CM037076.1, from coordinate 45,901,147 downwards.
CAGTACTTTTAGGAGATGTGCAGTGAGGATTCAAATCGAAGAAGGAGTCGTTGAATCAAAAATTGAGGTTCATATCTCAGTGAGTAATTCAAATTCGCCAAAATGAGTGCTGACTGATGATTAATTTAAACGTTAATACCTCGAAATTGATCATGAAGATGCTGGAGGCTGCATCTCAGTACCGATCACCGTCAAGTGGATTCTATTCTCAGCATTGATTACATTTTAAATCTTTGAAGTATCTGAATGAACCAAATAATCCAAAAAAGTCAATTCTCATAATTAAATAGAACATCAAGAGGGAACTTTTAATGTGACTCGAGAGGATCAATGAAAATCAATAAGAACCAATGAAATGTATTAGAAAATTTCATAGAATCCATTTTCCGTAACTTTAGATGATGAAGGACATTTAATCTTCATATTGATAAGTTATCACTAGCAACCGTTCCATTTCCAAATTTTTCAATGCAGAAGACAAATGAAAATAAATGAAATGTAAGCAAATTCTATTGAAACCGTTATTTGCTTCCTCATCAACTCTAGCTGAGAGCAAGAAAAAATCAATGATAGTTCCATACAAATAACTTTTGATGGCCAAGAACCCAGAATCTTCATAATTTTTCATTGCAAACGTTGATCACATATTTATCAACCGTTGCTATGGTACCGACAATAATCTTATTTCCATTAAATTCGTGACTAGTCGTTGGAGAAAAATACTATCGGTAAACTACAGGAAGCTGTGGTCTGGTATCAATCCAGTTCACGATATAAAAACACTGTGCTATGCGTTGCTTCGACACGTGAGTTTATGATCACGAGAACCTAGATACGTTGTATACATATATGTAGTGATCAATCAACCAACAAAATACTCAGCACAATAGTTGAAGTAATACCAGCAGTTTTCAGATAATTTCAATTCACGATTTTTAGATGGTTACGAAGAGCACAATACTTAACGTGTTGAAAAATTGAAGCTCGACACGCTCAGGGTGGAAATGTCGTTCTACTAAAGGAATAGAAAAGCGAAATGAACAGAAGGCGCACGTGCGCGTGATTACAAAGTCCATTGTCCTCTTTTCTTCTAATTCCTTGATATCGCAGAATAAAAGCAGGCGTAACTAACCTACTTTACAATGACTTTCCGTCTTTCCCGATGTCCAGCTTCGTAATGGCATAAACATTGCTCTTGAATAGTAATCGTATTATAATATGGGAGACCAAAAGCAAGGGGTAGAAATGTATACTCTTGATGGAGTGTTTTGATAGATGCCTTGACGTTCTGAAGCATAACAAGTATTGTTGTACTGGATTTGCATATTTCTGTACGAAAGTGTGCCACACTATATTTAAATGCATAATTTATGAGATAAATGTGGAATGTAGAGCTATCATATCTATGATAATAGATTTTGTGGGTAGGAAAACATTTTGCATGAACTCGATTCACACTCGATTTGAAGACATATAGTTTGAACATTTCCAAAAGGATGCAAATTGAACAATCTCTGCAGTGCTTACTATTTATACTGTATGGTGGATTACCTCAATACATGTTATCAATATATCCTTAACCCATTAGCGCCCAAACGGCCGCTCGACGGCCGTTTTTTTGAGCTATAGATTTTATATGGTTATAATGGTTCAAAAAATTTGGGAAGAACATTTTCTTGTGCAAAATTTTGTCAGCTTTCTGATTCCGTTACTTTTGTCTCGATTAAATGAACACCCTCATTGTTATAAACAATTGATTGCAAAAAAACACAAAATTTCGAGTCAAAATTTTTTTTGTGCCAACCGTAAAACATGGAAACCGGTCGCAACGAACTCCGGGAAGTGAATTTCGAGCGTCCATGGACCTTAAACTAAAAGTTGGCATAGTTGTGATTGTTCAAAATTGTTGGAAGACCCAAAATGGCGGCCGACCGAAAAAATTGTAGCTTTCAACTTGGAATTGTTTTTCTCGAAAACTATGGGTCAAATCAAAAAAATTCTTCTGAACAAAAAAGTTTTAGAATCACCTGAAGAACACTCTTGAATTTTTTCAGAATTTTTTGATGAAATTTTTCAAAATTTTGATTCTTCAAATTCTCAAAAAAAACGCAAATTGCTTAAAAACTTATGAAAAAAATTTGAGAATGTTCTTTGAGTAATTTTAAAACTTTTTTGTTCCTATAAATTTTTCGATTTGCCGGCTAAGAAACGCACAGAAAAATTTCTAAAAAATTATTTCATTATTTTTTTTCTCAAAAACTATAGATCAAATAAAAAAAATTATAGGAACAAAAACTCTTAAAATTACTCGAAGAACATTCTCAAATTTTTTTCAAAAGTTTTTAAGCAATTTGCGTTTTTTTGAATATTTGAAAAATCAAAATTTTGAAAAATTTCATCAAAAAAATCTGAAAAAATTCAAGAGTGTTCTTCAGGTGATTCTAAGATATTTTTGTTCTTAAGAATTTTTCGATTTGACCCATAGTTTTCGAGAAAAACAATTCCAAGTTGAAAGCTACAATTTTTTCGGTCGGCCGCCATTTTGGGTCTTCCAACAATAAATTTGAACAATCACAACTATGCCAACTTTTAGTTTAAGGTCCATGGACGCTCGAAATTCACTTCCTGGAGTTCGTTGCGACCGGTTTCCATGTTTTACGGTTGGCACAAAAAAAATTTTGACTCGAAATTTTGTGTTTTTTTGCAACCAATTGTTTATAACAATGAGGGTGTTCATTTAATCGAGACAAAAGTAACGGAATCGGAAAGCTGACAAAATTTTGCACAAGAAAATGTTCTTCCCAAATTTTTTGAACCATTATAACCATATAAAATCTATCGCTCAAAAAAACGGCCGTCGAGCGGCCGTTTGGGCGCTAATGGGTTAAGTGACTTTATTATTAATTTATAATTTTTTCAATAAGATGTGGTTGACTCAGTCAATATATCTACAAACTAGTCAATATAGAACTTCTTTGCGCAGAAGCCACTCGCAGGTTTAATAAATTGTCTTGAGACTAAAGAGATTTTGTCGCAGGAAACAGAGGGAGAAAAACGCGTTTTGGCAAATAATATTGTAAATATATGTATATACATAGTGAGATACTCGAAAAAATCTCTCGGAAACAGAACAGAACACGGAAAGAGAGTGAGAACAGGCAAAAGTTGGAGAAAAAAAGGAAAAAAAAAGTTTAATAGACTTTGATTGATCGTTAAAAGGGGTTGAACAGCGACGAATATCTCGCTCTCATGCGAGAGACTCATGCACAGCTATACGAGATTTGAATAAAAGTTACCTTATATGGCCGTGGTGTGTGTTTGCGCGCGCACGAATCTACTTTGCATATCGTCTTTGGATCGTCGTGCGGATGTGGTAATTACGCGCTGCGTGACGGGTAAAAAGTGAGCCGCGCACGCTGTAACGTAAGTTTTGTGTGTATTTGACCCTTTTCATATACGTAACATATATACTTATTTACTTGCATGAACCATGTCGTAAGCTTGAAGGGGTCATTGTTAGGTGACTGGCCCACTTTGGGACTTTCTCAGTCATAACATTTAAATTTTATCATCTATTGTCAACTCGGAACCAACTTTTTAAGGTAACCGATGGCAGAAAATTACCCTTCTTCACTCCCTAAGACCTATATTTGTGGACTTACTTACTAAGTTTTTCCGACTATAATCGTAGATAGAAAGATTTTAGTTGATAGTAAAATATCAACTGATATGAAAAAAATAATAATAATTTGCTTTGTCAATTTTATTCCCGCATCATTTTTTTAAAAGTTTTTTCTCACGAATCTTGTTAATATTTAACCGGAAAATAAAATTTAAAGAAGAGAGACGCAGGTAGGCAATTTTTACAGAATGTAGTTTTTTTCCAACATCAAGATTGAAATCGAGCCAATATTAAAGTGCATGAGATGAAAGTACTTGGCCTGATGAATACGTAGCTGTTCTTTTTTTTCAAAACATTCCTTAACATTTGCTACATCAATAATTATATTGGGACGAAAAATTGCTGCCAATGTGCTCCCTGTGGAGGATGTGCAATTCGTGTATACGTTACCATGATGTTATTTATCCTGAGTACCAGATATTCAGTGTTGTTAATAGAGGAAAGACGTGAGTTTGAAATAGGTAAGCAATCATTATTGGTAATGTGCCATACAGAGAGATGAAGGAAAGAAGAAAAACAATAGGTATCTGCTAACTTATATCCCGATTGAATGAAGTGTCAAAAAACAACATTCACGTTACCTCTGCATCCTGGCATTTACAAAATGCTAGCAGTTTTCTTCCGAGGCTGACGAAAAGTAGTATATTTGCATCTCGCTCATCCAGGATATATTAGCACGCCCAAACTTGTAATCCTCGTTAGGCATACGTTTATCGTGCCGAAATCGCCCAACCCCGCTCAGGTAAGTAAAATATATATACATATATTATTAAAAGAAACTACTTTACTTTCCAGAAAATATTTTTTACAGAGTTGTAAAGATTGTAAAGTTCTATATGGCACCATGCACATTACTAACAATTATTGCTTACCAATTAGGTTCAAAGAAAAACTCATTTTCCTGAACAATTTCTTTTTCTGCGATACGCTAAATATCTTGAACTTATGTAAATGAGTATTTGAACTCCTCTATAAAAAGAGCTGGACATAGTCAGGACAAATATATTTGTCATTTCAGTGTACGCAAATCGCAAATAGCGTCATATTTGCGCGTCTCGTGAATTAAGAGATCTTCATAGTTTACCAACTTACTTGCCCCGCTCGTGCAATAATTCATAAGATCTTGAACATACATATCACGATTGAAAAAAGTATATCAATTCAATTCCAGAACTGTCGTTTGTATAAAGAAATCGAGAAAAAATCGTTCAACTGTAAAGAAAAAAAATTACGTATAGAAAATATGCAAATCCCATTCGATCGCGTGTTGATTTGAATTAGTCATGCGAGAAGCCTAAATTACGCATGATAAAAAACATACAGGTAACGTCTGATATTTACTCAACTAGGACTCCTATTGAAATTCACAAATCAAAGGTATGTGATTTACAATCGTGATATTTATTTTTTGAATCGACACAAGATCCAATGGGATAAGACAAAACTTATCTCCATTTGTCGAGTAACGTAATATGAATTTGACGATTCTTAGAATTGAAAGAATTTGTTTTTTTTTTAATGTCTGCTTGAGAATGATTGTTTTTTGTATATGTTAATAATATAATGAACGAACTTTTGTCTCCCACAGTCCGAGCAAATTAAAATAATTAGTCGAAGCCTTTATTTGATTACATAAAGCAAAGCAAGCATAAAATATAGTCTAGATACGTTTTAAAAGGAGTCCGTCATAAAAATCAAAAATGTAAAATACCTGTATAGGGAGAGTGGATAATTTTAGCGTTTTTCTTACATGGGATTTTATAATTACTTCAGTAAAACTACGCATATGCGGCTTTTGTATAGACGACACAACTAAATAGATAAACACGTATAGTATATATAGCGCGTAACTTTTGTGCGATGTTATCTTCAAAATCATGACCCTATATACTATGCATTTTCTCGTGTTTGTGTAAAAAGCCTCTAGTAATTCTCGACATGCTGGTTTTTCATGATAGCTGTATATACTGTTTTGGTTGGGAAGGGTTCGAGGCAGTGGTTTTGCGTGTTAAATATATATATATATATTTGACTTTAATTCGGAGACGCTTTTTCAATTTTCTTTTATAATATTTGATATGTATGCAATGGTGATAGAGTTATGGTTAAAATGTGTTACGTAAAATTATCCAATAGTGGTCCAAAAAATAAATCCAATATTGTCACTGTATAGATAAGATGCGCATTGGTGAATTGAGAATCTGATTGATGTACATCAAATGTGATACTAGCATTGAATAATCCGATAGACAAAATGGACTCATCAACCGTAGCGTCCGCCATTGTGCGATCGCCGCGTTTGCCGCGGTTGCGTAGGTACGTAGATAAACGAATGGCGCATCATATGTCGCCGTCGCCGCTCGGGCCACCACGATGAAGCATCGATGTCTCCGTTGGTGGGCGGGGCGCCGCGGTTTATGTATGTATACATACCTTGCTTCTCATCCCTCCATCGTGGACTCGATACAGCCGGCAACATATCAAGTGAATCTCAATTCTTCTTATAATCACAATAATGTGTGCATATTATTGATGAGACTATTTTTCAAAACAAAATTACAAACTCGGTACGGTACGAAGATGCATTTTTTTTCGAAGAGAAAAGTTCTTGCTTGCATGCTCGGTTGCAATTGAGCACATTTCACGTAATTGACATCGTTACCCTCGATGCCTGCTGACTAGCGACCCAATATTAAGATCGTTATGAAACTCAGAGCACTTTGTTGAATAACCTTTTACCCTCGCCAGTTGAACCTTTCAATCCTAATGGCCGCACATTGGCGTTGTACAGGGTGATTTTGGGGTTTAATGGTGATGCGATTCAAACTAATCAGGTACGTGATTCATGTGAAACTATCAGCTTCATATTGCATCCATTTTTTCAAGACTCCAAACCTCTTCGGGAAATCTATGATTTCTCCTTATAAAAACCATGAAAATTATCACAATTCATTTTCGTAATTACGAGACCATACATACAATCTAAATGTCTCTCTCTTTTCTCAGTAAAGTTCAAACACGAAATATTTCATGAATTAATATTTGTACGTGGTCATTTTACACAAAGAATGACTCGGAATACGTGATCGTTGCTCAACAGATAACATTAGCACTTGAAGATCTTTAACAAAGAGAAGGCAGAATTAGATGCATAGTTTTTTTTCAGGCATTATCCTCTCTAAGACACGTATCCAAAGGCGAATAGTTCGTAAAAACAATTTTTCATGCGACAAAAGTATAATTTCAAAATTAACGTGCAAAATATATTTTTTTACCTACTCAATGGTGAGAATCTGGCGAAAGAGAACATAAAATCTGTACTGGACGTACACGAAATATTTCGATGTTACACAGTTTTTTTGGTGATTTAAAAACAGAAATTTTGCGAGCTTGTGTGTGAGAATTCATTTTGCATACCAAAAGTGTATATTAAATTGCATTTTATGCGTACTATCGTGAGGATGTACAAAGCTTCTAACTGTCCGACTTCTAGAGACGTGGTTCCTATATCACGTCCATCTCTATATATGTCGGAATGAAAATCGACGGCAGCGCGAGTCCGGCAATTCGTCTTCCTTAAACTCGACCTTTACTACTTAAACCTATTTCCGCAGTCAGTACGCCGAGAAATACCGCAACTGTCTGCTACTTCTTCGCTCGTCGATTTGCCCAAAACCCATTAAAATCTCCACTTACTCTTCACTTCTTTCCAGCAAGGAAGACTCTATCTCCTCACGCAAAAGTCGTATTATGAAATGCTGCGAAACTGCAGTCTTTAATCTCAGCGATGAAATGTGATGAAGAATATATGATTTTCATCCCTTTCTTCGTATCAGTTATGTTTAGTGAAGTGTTATAAATTTAATTAAGAAAAATTTTAAACAAATTACATTATACAAGAATTCTATGAATTGCTCACTGTAATAAAACTCGACAATTCTTCCTAAGATCACTATTCATTTGTTCGAAAAGTGTTAGGATGAAGTATGCAATCATCATTATCGTGCTACACTTCGCGTAATAAATATCACCTTAAAATAGTTAACAATAATATTGTAGAATGTGAAATTTATTATAGTAAATCTTCAAGTATTGGAAGAAGTGAGTTAACTGTATACTCTGCATGAAATAATATACGTGAATCGATACTTTTTAATCAAGTTTCAAATATTTCAACGATAAAGTCTGTTTACTATAGCTTTCTCCATGATATTATAACAAGGTGGTATTACGTGTTATAAGACTGGCCAATCAGTTAAGGGCAAACAAAGCTTTTTGTGTGCTTTAATAAGATGAATTTGCTGATAATGATTATAACACCTCGGCCAACTCGGGCATCACGTTCGGCTCATTAATTTATTTCAGCAGTCACTGATCTTGCTTTGTTTTTCATCCACAATCCAGGTGGCGAGCTCGCACGCGTTCATATGCATACATTAGCGTATACGTGCAGGATCGATCGATCTGTCGAGTAATCTGCGCAGCAAGCCGCTCGACTTGACTCGCTCCTCCTCTCCCTCTCTCTCACTCGCTCTCTTTCTTACACGCTAGAGAATTGATCGTTCAGTTTTCCCCGTCGTATACCCATTACTGCATGTGTCGCCGCAGTAACCCGGCTACACTCTTTATTCGGTTCAATTGGACCGCGTAATTTCCTGTTGAGCCAGGAAGTCGTAATGTACCATAACGTACACACGTGCCGTGTGCGCGAAGTACAACAGTTTGAGTCGGGGGAGGGGGTCCGGGGCGGCTCAAGAGAAAAAAACACAGGAGAATAGTCCGCATAAAGTGAAAAATGTATATATGCGGAAATGCAAATGAGCACAATATGAGCACTGCAAAGAAATATAGCTCGTCAAATACGAGAAGTTGGCATGTATATGCACGTGCAGTGCTTCGCGCTCGGGGATTCGATGTGGAAAACGTGACGTTTCTTAAATCGATGCTCCTCTTTACCGACAAGATCTGGAATGGATTGATGGTCGACATGCGCGGGGATATTCCCATCGGTAACATCACGCCACCGTCGTACCGATAAAAAAGATTCGGTAAAATTGAGTCCCCGATCGACAAAATCGAAGAACTGCTCGATTTCGATGACGAAGAATTCGCGCGGCCACGGCAGGCCGAGAGACACTAGGTGCAGGATAATAATTAACGAAAGATCGTAAGATGAAAAGTTGTCGGGTCCAAGATAAAGATGGTGCATAAAAAGAGGGAGGAGTAGCCCGCGGGGCCAGGGGAGGGGGTCCGAACCGAAGGAAAGTGAATATGCTGGCGGCGCGGCGAGGGAGGGGAGAGGACGGGAGGGAGGGAGGGAGGGAGGGAGGGAGGGAGGGAGGGAGAAGTCGCATAGCCGCCCCGCGGCGGCGTATCGATCGGGGTGGCGGCGCGGGCGCGCTGACCGGCGGTCAATGAGATACGGTCCTTCCGCCTCTCCCCGCCAGCGGCTCCTCTGTGGCGGAAGTCGCGCCGACCTCGCCACACACACCCGCAGCTGCACCGTGATTCATGCGCGGCGCGCGCGCCAGCAGCCCCACCGCTTGTACACCCGCGCACACACATACACGTAGTGCGCGGCGAGCGTGCGTCGCTGCTCGGGTGCACCTGTATGGGTCGGCCCTACCTATATAACACAGCACCGCTCCGTGGTGTCCGATGAAATTATCGACGATCGTCGCCGCGTAACTCAGAGCCGCTCTCGTGTCTGCCGCGCCGCCGCCGCCACGACAGCCCTCGCGCGCGGCTCTTCAGCGCCGATTTCGCTGTTTCTATTAGACAACCCGCGCCCACCTCGCCAGATCCTTATCCCCGCTGTCCATGAGGCTAATTGATTTGTACATATATATATCTTGTTTGGATTTTCAAACGTCCGTCATACTCTCGCCCCTGGCTGTTCGCCTCAAATATCCAGCCTCGAGCGACTTCTCGTCTTGTTCGACGGTTATTACATTTTACGTGGGGCGCGATTTTACCGAGGGATTTCAGTGTAGTGCCTCATTACTCACTGCTGCAGTTCATTCAAAGTATACAATGGTGAAAATTGCCTTGTCAAAATGTGTGTCATTTTCCTTTCTCCCTACATTTTTATCTGAACGTTGTGGAAAAGACAGTCAAATGATATATGTAAGTGTATACTTTACAGCGCTGGTCTGAGCTTGAACAAATTTTCACAATCACGTGAATGTGCTTCGAACCTTTCCGAAACATACAATTTTTCCTATCTGCAGACGGCAAAAATCATCATTTTCTGTAACGCCACAATCTGTATGTTATTTTTCTAATCACAATACTAGAGTTTGATTACAGAAAAGTTTCAAAACAGAGGCCGAAAAACATTATTTTGATTATTGACAATGCCCTTATCCTGTTGAATGCCCACTGAATAATACTCAATGTAACTATTTCACTTGATAGTGATAAGATTATTGTCACTATGCTGCTACATTTAAAATGATGTCTTGCCCATATATCAGTCACATAACGAGAACTTTTTTTTCAAAGATGAACATCTTCATATGAAAGTTACATAAGCAAGTGCATGTTCCGTGAATTTCTCCCTATAGGATGGAAAGGCAATTCAGAAATAAAACAAAGTATATACAGTAAGTTTATTTGAAATTTGATTCGGTTCAATCGTGTTGTCCTTATAAGTCAGAGTAAAATTAAATGCACCTTTGGCGCAGATATCAACCCAACTCAATTTTTTTGTAAGATGGAAAGAATTTCAATATCCAATTTACATGCTATTAAATTAGCATATATTGCTTACGAATACAGTTTAGCTAAATATCTGATCGCCTACTCCAGCTATTTTTTCTCCATTGGATGATGAATAATCAAATTTTATTTCCATTAAACGTGTCGTGTGTACATTTGAGCCATATAAATAGGTCGCTTCAATCTCACGAATTTTTCGTTATTGATTCGTAGCAATTATTTTCCGATACGTATATTTCAAAATACAATAATGTATGCTTGGAAGTGAAGTTGAGATACGAGAATGACAAAATGATGATAAAATAAATAAGAAAATGTTGGATGATGAAGAAAGATATCTTGATAGAGAGGACAGAAAAAATTAGCTGACAAATTAATAGTATCGTCGCTTGAATTTATGACCAAGAAAATAATGAAGAATTTTAATTCCTATAGCGTTGTGGCCATAATTTTGTCGCAGCAGCGTGCCGCAAAATAAGGAAAAAGCAAAATTACCATTCTAATCAGTAATAATTAATCGGTAAGCTGTGCACCGAGCATATACGGTACGAAATTCATCCAGATATAAATTTCCGTGTATTCGTGCATCAGCGAAAGGAAGGAAAGAATAGACGATAGGGGGACAAAAAGGACAATGATTTTTTCAAATCCGCAAAAAGCGAAAGTCAGGGGGAGGGTGCACGTGAGCGGCGAGGCGAGCAAAAAGCCCGACTACTTGGTCCGCGTTCACACAAGGTCCTTCGCCTCTTTGACGATTTTTTTATTCCACCGGCCGCGACCGCATTCCTTCCCTCGAATCACACCGATCTCCATACGTAATCGGCCTCGGCAGATAAAATGAAATTACGCGTGTATGTGCCGCGGCGCAGCAGCGCGCACCCCGTCGTACCACTGCCCCCGTCGGAGAGCGAGTCGAGCTGCAATTTCACTTGATATTATTCTAAGGAAACACGCGATCTGTGTGCAACGCAGGAGAAACAATAGTCCGCGGGGCGGATGATGAAAGTGATATTTCCATGTTTGCGGATGAGTGAGCGAGGACGTATGCCGTGAGAAGCACTTCTCATGGAAATTCCCTATCTTTGCATGATATCGCGCATCTTATCATTATTGCAGTAATCCCACGACGATTTATATACATATATAATGATTGTTTTCGCCAGTCGTCTAATTTATTCTGCGCAGTGGCCGAAGAGCCGAAAATTAGTGGTTATTTGAAGATAATACGTTTGGAATGGTGATTTTTATAGCCAGGGTGAATTGCTGCAGTTTGCAGGTCTGTCCAACTCATCAGAAGTAAGTATACATCGTGAGAGAGAATTATATCACGCAGTACGTCGAATTGGTGATTATTGAAATTGCCAATGGCCGTGGCAGTCGTAAAAACGTCAATGTAACTGGGATATGTTGGCTTTTGGGTGGCGTATACGTGTATAAGGAAACAAAGCCGGGCGAAACATGCGGGAAAAGCGAATGAAGCAGGAAGAAAGCAAGGGAGAGAGAGAAGGAGTTTGGCCGGCGGCGAACGCTGGGGCATAAATCGGGCAGCCGTCACGGGAGGTTAGAGACCGTTCCTCTCCGCGCGGGCTCGGCCGGGCCTAGGAGCTCGCGCGCGGGGCAGAGCTTGCCCCCCTGGTGCGCGCGCACGGCCAATCGCCGCTGAGCGTCCTCCCCTTCGTGGCCCCACCGCCGCAAGCTCGGGCCACGTGCTGGCCCGGGGTGGGGTGCGCCCTTTCCCCTGCGAGCTCCGCCAGCGACTCTATGGCAAGCGAGCGAGGCTCGGCCCGCCCGCCCGTTCTCGACTTCTCGACTTCTCGACTTCTCGCGAGCACGTGCTATGCTGGGAGGCTCGCGCGTTTCGCGCTCTTCCCTCCCGATCGATTCGCCCGATTGCCGACCGAGCCCAGGCTCGGGATCGGTATGCCCTTTGTGCCCGCGATTCATCCTCACATCACAGAATGTCTCATCCGTTATGGACCGAGAATCGTGTGTGGGCAATATGCGTTTTCCGCCCCCCTCCAAATTCGTTTCACACTTGTCAGCGAGAACATATTTTACAATCGACGCTTCTGTGCACGATCAAAATTTTCCAGGACTCGCACACTCAATGGGTCAGTCGTAAAATCAAGTTCGGAAGATAGAAAAATGGTCCGTGTTAAATAATACGATCGCTTACAAACTGCTTGTTGAGCAAAAAGAACAATTCAACGTGCTGCAGTTTGACCTTTTGCTCTTTACGATATTTCGTCTCTAAACGAGTTTTAGTATTTCATGAGAACAACATTTATCTAATTGGATCAGAGATTTCGTAACTTCACGAGTTATTGGAAACCTTGCTACTATTCATATTTTATGGGGACAATAAAAATGCTGAAGAAAATTTCATGCAAAACCAATTCACTTTTGCCTTTCTACGCCCTAACCATACGTTTTACCTCCAAGATTTATGAACACTAGTCTCATAATTTTAAAAGCTGCTTCATCGGAGTATCATTGACTTTTACAGAAAATTTTTAATTGTTATGAATGCTCACGAAGACAGATTGTGGTCAAGAATATTTACGACCAAACAGATATTCTAAATACAATATTAAATTAATTTTTATTTCTGAACGAAAATTCTGAACTTGAATATGCGTTTGGGATTTGAGAGACAAATAATTCCATTTCTTTCTAGTTGATAAGGTAGAGATGAGCTATGTTGCATTTCAATCTTCCTATCATTCATAACTCTTTTGATGGTTTGAATGATTCAGTTTCAATCTGTCAGACAGGAGAGGTCATCTACTGAATTTTTCCCGTAACATTGATTTTGACGTGAATGCAATGTTCACAAGAATGTGGAATAAAATTTGTTTGAAATCCAAAACCAATACCAACTGCTCTGGCTTGCAAATTACACTAGTGGTCAATATTGGGAACAATTAGTATCATTATTCATATCTTAATTTCAACAGATCTCAATAAAGCCAAAATTAATACACATTTCAATTTTGATAGAGCTAGGATGCATTATATTGGATTTCTAACGTTAAAAAGTCCGAATTTCAAACGAAAGATTAGATTCTTAGTCCTGATTCTTAGTCCTGATAAGGAATACCTTGCAGTCGTAGAACATGCGATCTAATGATCCAAGGATTCCATTTCAATTTCTACATGTTGAACATTCGAAAAATTTTTTACTAGATCTTTTATGTTAAATTATTCGTTACCTGTACAATAAGAATACTTCTCCCCCATCATGGACATCAGTGGTAGAAATCCAAAGTTGTCGACATTAAATATCTATTTTTTTTCTTTCTCAAAGAGAAAGTGAATCGATGAGATATTATCTATAGCAACCACTGTTGATATCCTTGGCAACCGTTAGTTTACATCCCTAGCAACCGTTGCTTTGGAAGCCGGAAAATCAGTTTTTAGTCACACTCGATGGCCAAGGACACTGTATTGTTATATTTTCTCCATAGCAACCGTTGTTTACCTCCCTAGCAACCGTTACAAAGGTTGGAAATGATCAATTTATGACCTATTTCCATTATTTTCGACGGCAAAGGACATAAATCTTCCCGATTAGCTCTTTAGCAACCGTTGCTAAAGAGAAGAAAAATTCACGTAAGTTTTGTTTCGTGAGTGATGTTGAAGCCTCTTTGAGAAAGTATACTGCTAAGACACTTGGCAGCGGTTTTTATAACTTTTTCAGTGTTAGCAATAACGTTATAAAAAATCTACAACAACTGACCCTGCTCATCCATTGTTGAATGAGATATTTGACAAAGATTTGTCTAGTTTGACAGCGAGGTAGCAAAATTTGTTAGAGGATGGATTTTTAAAAGAATCTATCACGAGAATGTTTCTTTCAGAAAAATCCAGTGAAATCCAGAAATCCAGAAATCCAGAAAAGATTTTTACTAATCGTTTTCGAAAAATATAATATGATAATCGGGCTTTAAGAAAAGCCAGGTAAACAACAATTTCAGGAAAACTCATTCCTACGAAACTGGCAAAGTTCACCAATCCTATGTCAAATCTTGCAAAAGTTCTGCCTGAAAACTTTCGACAGGTTTAATTGTTGCGTTTATGAATTGAGACTGGTTTAACTAGTAAAATATTTAATGATCACTTAAAATATGTTATTGTAGGCGAGACATCTTAACACATCTTTACGGAGAAAAAAATGGATTTACTCCCGTAAATTTAGGAGCGCAAGTTTGAGTGTCGTGAGTAAACTGCAGTCCGAAAGAACGTCAACTACGAGCTAATGACCGAACGTGGTGCGCCACTGAACTTTTCGCTGAGCTTCGTTAAAGAATCCCACTGCCTTACTGACACAACGAGTCAATGTCCAATGTTCGATTCAATATTTGTAAATTTTTTCTAAAATCCAGACAAATTACAAAGAAAATTTTCGATTGCAGGGCTCGATAGCATCAAATCTGGCTAAATATATTCAAATGATTGATTCGGCTGAAGTAACTGTACGATTGGAATAAGAAATGGATTGACGTTGTGTAGAGCCAATATCGAGTAAATATCTTGAATCAAACGAACTTATCCTGCCACCGAATCTCCTGGAGCGCTCAGCGGTGTTTTTACACGCATTCGAATTGCTTCGATCATTTGGAAATGTGTCACGTGTCGAGCACGCACAAGCAGCTAACGTCGCACAATGTCAAATGTGAAAATTCAAATCAGAGGCCGGAGCGCGGAAAAAAATCGCCGGGGCGGGGGGGGGGGGCGGCACCCTCCTGCCGCTGTAGTGTAGGGGTCACGTACCCCCGAAGCGAGCCGTCGACGACTAGCCGCCTGCCTCTCATTAAAGACTTGGGTGGTGGGGAGGGAAGGGAAGGCTTGGCCGGTCCGCTCGAGCCAGCTCGGACTTGAAATACATTACACAGCGCGTGTACACAGGGTAGCTCGCGAGTTGCGTGCGTGCGAGCTGCTCCGCTTGGCCCAGCGCGGGGATCTGGGCCAGATACACGCAAAGCTGACCACCCTACTTCCCGCTATTATTACGCAGCTTTGCTTCGCTCTGACTCTCTATATGCCGAATGATCGCTTATTCTCTTTCGACATCTCTCTTTCTCTCGCACAGGCTCGCTTTTTTAACTGCTCACTCTCTCTCTCTCTCTCTCTCTCTCTCTCTCTCTCTCTCTCTCTCTCTCTCTCTCTCTCTCTCTCTCTCTCTCTCTCTCTCTCTCTCTCTCTCTCTCTCTCTCTCTCTCTCTCTCTCTCTCTCTCTCTCTCTCGCCACTCGTGACTAGGTATGATTCCATTCCGCATTGCCATCACTTTTCGTCTCAAACTGTAGCTGCGTTTCGAACTGGCACTTTTTCCTTCTGTGGTTTCCCGTAGGCCATTAATTATCTGCGCCGGCTTATTCTGCATGTGCATATTCAAACTAAGCCATACGGCCAACATAGTCATCTCCTTATCTTCTGTATTTTTAAATAAAGTTACTTCACATGCACACGAGAAGCTTTATTTTATTTAGATCTTGTGATTTGATGGGCTAAATCACAGTTATACGGGAAAAAATGCTAATGCACCGCGCGGCCTGGGCTGACTTTGGTAAGCATTTTATAAATCAAACACGGGCTAGCCTCGTGAGATCTCGAGCTCTGATTTATATGTTTGAAATTCGTGATCCAAAAGTCACTTGTGCCTTTGTCGAAACCGTCCCAAAGCTGACTTGTATTTTTCGGCGACAGTGCGTAGAACGCGGTGTAACTCACGAGTACCAGCTTGCAACGAAAAATGAATCTTTCAATTAAAATCGTCGAATCGCTATTATCAATTACAATGATTAATCAGTTGTGAACAGCTCAAACGCTTTGGTAAAAAAAACTTTAACAAAAGGGTACTACACCCAATGCTAATTATTTTCCTTTTTCTGCTATCAGTACAATCAATTTTAAATTCTAATCACTTTGGCAAAAATAATTTCCATATCAGTTGACCCACATGGGATGGAAATGTGCGGAAAGATTCAGATACTGGAAGTTATTCAAATGCTAGAGTCTGATGTACGGAGGAGAGAGGGGGAGAGGGGTTATTATACATATTTATTCCGGTATCACAGCGTGCTGCCACCATTCGTTCGTTTAATGGGGTTTGATGGGAGAATTTCGAGGTGACACGATTCTTATCCGATCACGCGTTAGATAAGTATGGCCTAGTTTTCTCTCGTTATGCTATTTAGGTATTCGAGATTGTTATACAAGCAAACTTTTCCGTTTGTTGACCTCAATGGTCAATCTGATCCTTTTCAGAATTAATTCTACTTCGAATGTGACTGTTGAAAAATCCCTCGATACACGATTTGAATCCAGGTATCATGAAGAGAAATTGTTTTTTCGAGATCAGTCACGTATTGGGCATGTCGAGATCATAAGAATAATCGGTGGAATGTGGATCTCCGATGTTGCTGAATTATAATGAAGTGATTTTCGGATACCAAATACGTTTCCCCGGAGATATTCTGTAAATGATTCTGACTCCGTGTCTGTGGGTTCCTGAGTATATAGATATACTAAAAATACATGAAATAAAAAAAATGATTGACCGCGAATATAAAGGAGAAACCACAATGTTAGATTAAATGGCTCTTGATTTGGGTACCCGAGATCCACCATACAGTATAAGTTTCATCAAGATCGGAGATCCGCAACGCTGATACTCTCCTTGTCAGCTGAAAAATCGGGGCCGAGTTGAAATCTGGAGGGAATCTTAAGAAAACACGTTGAAAATGCATGTAAGACGCGATGAAGGGACGTGAGTACATATAAGGTGATCGATGCGGGTAGTTCGAGAAGAAGGCGCGAGGTAGGGCAAAAAAGCTCGACCTTGATTGGGGAGGTGCGGCACATGGGGTGGCAGATACGTGCACACATGGGCGCCGAGGCGTTGAAACGCGGCGCGTGACCCAGTTGGGGGGGGGGGTGGTGATCGGGGCTCGACTGCACGCGCTCGAGCGCTGCACCCGAATAGCCGAGGCGAAAGCTCACCTTGAACGTCTTGTAGCTGGATACGACGTAGGACGCGCCGTCCTCGAGCTCGTCCAGGTTGAGCTTGCGGTCGCCGTCCATCGAGAATATGTGTCGCGCCCCCCTCGGCAGGTCCAGCCGCAGCGAGAGCCGGTCCAGCAGCGCCTCCAACGAGCCGATGTCCCTGCCCGGCTTGAACCTGTAATTCACCATCGTCAGTGCAATAACATTCACGATCGTTGTTGCTGCCAATCTTTCATACGTTGGATTGCAAGAGCGAATGTCAAAAATTTGATTGAGATGATTGATTGAGATTTCAAATTACATATAGCTTTTTACTGGAGCTTTTTCACGAGATGATGCATCCGTCGACAAAGTTTGTCTATCACGTGGATTTCGTACTTTTTGCTAACTCGATGGAGATATCCATCGTTTTCATCAACGTGAATTTCAAAAAGCGCAAAATCACCAAGGTATACATCTTTTTTTTTCCTTCTCAAGGAACAAGCACGGAATTGACGTAGTTCTCTGACTAATCATACTATTTCATGCAAAGTTAGTGGAGCGTGTATGCAAATGAATTGATATCTGATTTATCATTGTTAGCTTCGGAAAGGTCGTTTTGAGTAGACGTATAGCGCAGTCACACCATTCTCTCGAATCATTAGTATTTTTCAAGGAATAGTTACGACCAATTATAATCATTATCCACAAATTGTACGAGCTTATTTTATTTCTAAAGAACTCAAGCGAGGATTTTTGTTATTGCGATTGGTGATTTGAATTTGTCAATGCGTAAGAAGTTGCACGAAAAGACATGAGCATTGGTGAAAATGCAGCGCGTAACACAGCTGGAAGCGAGCAAGGATGGATTTTCGCCGAACGCCCATGAGCGACGCGAGGCCACGGCAACTAGCTGTATAGGCGTGAGAAAACAGCTGACTCGAGGGGCAGCAGTGATAGGCGCATTGATTATTCGAAAAATACCCTAGGAGCTGCGTGGCAAAAAGGGCAGCTGTGCGCGGGGTCGGGAAGTTGAGCGACGCAGCGAGCTGCGTGTGGGGTACGCACCTGAACTCGACACCGGGGAAGTAGGGGTCGCCATTCCTGTAGAAGGTGACCCGCCTGGCCCTCCAGTAGCCGAGGTTGTTGTACCTGGAGGGGGGCGAGTGCTGGACGAGGGGGTGGGTGAGCGTGTCGTGTCGGCTCCTGGGCCTGCTGGTCGAGGGCTGCTCTAGCTCCGGGGGCGGCATGCGGGGACTGGAGGGTCTGCTGTGCCTCATGCTCCAGTAGCCGCCAGCGGCCGCCGCCGGCAGCGGCGCTCCCTCCCCGTTTCGCTCGCCACCGACTCGCTCTCTCAGCGCCAGCCCCTCCTCCGCGCCCTCCTCCTCCTCCTCCTCCTCCTCCTCGTCCTCCTCCATTTCGTCCGACTGCGCTGGAGTGCTGGAGCTCTCCTCCTCCCCGACGTGCGCCCCCGCCGCCCCCAGCTGCTTGCCCAGATCCGCGACTGCGCCCTTCACGCCATCCTTCATGCTCACCACCTGCACGCCCGCACCAACGCTACCGTTAACCTCCTGCCATACATCTCATCTATACGGCCATGCCGCCTCTCAAACTCTCCCGCTCTCCCCGTCTTCCATCCACGTTTTCCCAATCATACTCCATACTCGTTTACGCATTCGCAATAATAAACCCACCACCACTTTTCTCCCCTCAACTCTTCTAATCACACTCGAAAACAAAGGAAAAAAATTTAAATCAAGAATCTACTTACGAGTAACCGAAATCATAGTAAATGTGCGCTCTACAACGAATCACTTTCATTAGTTATCAGTATTCGTTATAAGTATTTTAGTTATTAAATGTTCCTTCTTAATAGAATATACATTGGAGCGATTCACGAAATCTAATACTTTTTATGAAATACTATTTTGAAACTTTTTTTAAACGTACAATCGAATTAAATCTCTGCATGAAGCTTGCGGAAAACGAGCTAGAAATTTTACTGCGAAAAAATTTCACAAACTTGCCAGCATATTGATATTATGCGACAAAATGCTACAAATTGAATAAACGTCCAGACAGTAATGATTTAATAGCACCGGTAATCCTTTTTTCGCTTAAAGGAAAAATGGAGTCCATGAAAACATTCCAAGATTCGAATTATATATTCTGTTGCTGGAATAACATGTACTTGTAAATGTCACTAAAATATCTAAATAGTGCCCATGAATTGTCTGTATCTGCAAGAGTATTATCAAATTAATTACTGAAAAATATAAGATCGACTGACTTTTCCGACTTATATTTTGCAAATTGCGTGTTTAAAAGATCGATGATCAAAACATGATGAAGATAGGGTGGTTATCCCAAATTTATGTTTTCCAAACTCTGCAATAAATCTTACGGATAGCTTTAAATCTATTTATAACTAGGAGAAGGTGTAAGTTTTAATACGTTCTCATTTACCTTATTTATTATGCGGTTGGAATAAATTATTCAGGCGTTAATTTATCGAATTTCCATTTGTCAGATTGAAGAAATTATCTTTTCGAGTATTGTGAGTTAATAAAATCTGATTTTCAAAAACTGTTTGCATCATTTTTCTGCACGACTAAAAATCATAAGGAAAGGTTAAATAGGTTCTTTTTAGTGGCGATCATCGAAAATAATTGTCATTTGAGATTCTTCATAAGTAATTCAATTAACTGGAAAATTTATTAGTTATATGAACATTTTTATATCAGTTTGATTTGTCTTTGAAGTCAAAACATTATATGAACCCACCGACAACAATCAGACACAGTGATTCTAGTAAAGCTCAGGAAAATCAAAAACTTTCAGAAAAATTAACTGTCAATAACGATGCGATGACTATCTCATATTTAGATCTTCAATTCTAATGGAACTTTTGGAGGTTTTGATACCCAAATAGCCGTGATAACTGCATCACTTCATCTTCACTTTTACATTTGTCTGAAAAATTAACCGATTATTGTTGATTTTATGTGTATAATGTAACATAAACAAAATTTCAGTATCTCAAATGAAATCAGGATGTAAGAATAAATGACAGTAGATATTATCAACAGAGTAATTATAGAACCCACTTTCAAAAATTTGGATTTGAAGATTAAAAGCTGAAGTGTTCTCTTGCAGAACCCAAAGATTTCAAAAGCTCCAAACGTGTACCACGGTAAACAGGCGAAAATTTTCGGGTCACTTATTGGGATGAAATTAGTCAATTCAACTTTTGGGTGCCCAGCTATCTGACATTTCGTTTCGATCTGCCTGCGATATTCGTTAATCATTATTGGCTTTATGCATGTGTGAACTTTTGTCTGTATAAATATACTATCCATGCATAAAATTAATGATGATTTATAAATAACGCTGAGCAATCGAAACGTTAGATTAAATAACGTTAAATGGAACAGTGTCACTCGAAGGGCTCCTCACTCTGGTACTCCCATCGTTTTTTAGTACTCCATGGTACTAAATTTGATGGCTTTCAAGTTTTTATCTCGTAATCATAAACTTATTTGTGATTTGACCCAGTTTGCCCTAATCTGAGGAATATATCTTGGTTGATATTGGCAAGAATAAAGAGTACTATTCATCTATAAATCCGTAGTACTCCGTAAGAACTCCGTGGTACTCCCTCTGGGAGTACTGGAGTGAGAAGCCGCTCGGTGTCACCTGTTGGTTACCTAAAAATTACACTCTCTCCTAGCGAGTTTATCGTTTGATAAGAATTTCTATGGAACAAATTAGTTATTGAAGAAAATTAACCTAGAATTACTCTTTAAACTGTACGATTGACTTGCTAGATCAATAAATCTTGATCAAGTATTCAGTTTCATTACTTGAAAGAATTTAAGGTCGAAATAACTAGAATAGATCTTTTAGCCATCTAATGGCATTCAATACAGTTAAGGTGTAATATGGAACAGATAATATTGAATTTTTATTATAATCATACTTCTTAACTTCACGATCATTTCTTTTAGATATTTGGTTAATATTTAATTGATACTTTCACCCGAAGTTCATATGTACCATATACCAAATAATACTTGTTGTATGAATCAAAATCTCTATTCAAATATCAGAAAATGATTAGGCTGATTAATTCATTTTTTCTCGATAAGATACGCTATTGAAGGAGTATAATTACACAATGGTAAAAACATGTATTTTCCACCAGAAAATTCGATCAGAGTAGTTTGTATACCGACTGATATTTTGTAGTAGATCCCTACTTTGTTTGATGAGCTGTAGCCAATTTATTGAAAAATCAATGACTCGGTGTACAACCGGAATCTGATTTCTACTTCCCTAAAGTGTTTTTACGTGATTAGTATTGGCCAATTATTGCAGAATTAAAAATATTCTGAATACTGCTGAATATCTTAGCAGTTTAACGGCATTGAAAATGATATTATAAAATGTGCATTATATTGACATGAAATGTGGATAAAGTAAACGGATGACTTGACAGTATAAACAATGTACAACCAGAATCTGATTCTTACTATTCTAAAGTGTTTTTATGTGATTAGTATTGACCAATGATTGCAGAATCAAAAATATTCTGAATATTGCTGAATATATATTGCAGTTCAACGGCATTGAAAGTGATATTATAAAATGTACGTTATATTGACATGAAATGTGGATAAAGTATGTAGGTATGACAATATAAGCAATGTAATCGAGAACAATTTGCTAGTGATGGGTAAATATTCAGTGAGTCCTCATAAAATTAATGAAAAACCACCGAGAGTGAGTATAGTTTGAGACGATGAGAAATGAGATATGATGCGGGATGGATTGAGTTATCGGGTGAGATGTATCGCTGTTGATTGTCAATCGCGAGAAGTAATAGATGAGTGTGTAGCTTACACGTCGGGGCCGGGCGAGAGGAGGCAATCGCAGCCGGCGGGGTCTCACCTCGAACTCGTGTTCGGCCGGGGGCTCGCGGCCGTTGGCGCCTCGCCTCTGCATCTGCGGCGACTGGCCGTTGCTCTGCTTCGCCGCGGCGGGGTTGTTCGGCTGTCGTTTGGGGGAGGCCATAACAGCCTGCACCGCCTGCTGCTGCTGCTGCTGGCCGCTCGGCATTCCGGCACCGCTGGGGGGCTGAGCCGCCACCACCACCGCCGCAGCCGCCGCCGCTTCTCCGCCGCCGTTCAATTGCACCGGCGCCGGCTCTGAGTCTGCACCTCCTGATGCGCTGGCTGCCTGTCCGTTCCCCTTGCCGTTCTGCTTCTCCTTCGCCTGTTCGCCCTGCAGCTGCTGCTGCTGCTGCTGCTGCTGCTGCTGCTGCTGTTGCTGCTGCTGCTGCTGGACACCAGCCGCCAGCATGTTACTCTCCTCCTACGCGGCTGTTATCTCTGCCGCGTCGCTGCCAGCTGCGCTTTCCTCGTGGCGCTTGTTCTCGCACTCTCAGTCTATATATTCTTGCTGGAAGTGAGTGAATTGAGTGAGCACGAACGATTCCAAGCTGCAATAGTACTACTCGTCAGTCGTACATAGGAGTCCGACGGGTTTCACTACGCCAAGCTCTTCTCACCGACGTTTCATGTATCATGCTCAAACTTTGCTGCGTTTCTTCCTTCTCATAATCACCACTTCTTTTTCTTCTCCAATTTATGATTCGGGCCAAATCAACCAACTTCAACTTTCCACGATGCTAACAGATCGAGCATGTCCAAATTTATTCTTTAGTATGTAAACCTCTATAGTTCGATGCTATTTACCCATTGGACAGCTGGAAATAGAAAAGTTTAATCCTCATATTATTTCAATTTCACGAGTTTTCAATCTGTAAAAGAAAATTTCATATATCTACTATCTTATATATTTCAATATTTATATCGAAACCAAAATCGAAAGTTCGAGATCATATAGAAATTTCAATAATGTTTCAATAATTGTACTTAGAAATGAATCACTTGATAATACAACGATTTAATGGTCTTGAATCTTACAAACGCCCTTGGCTGACCGGATACGGATTTTACTACTGTTGTTTTTCTTGAATTTCTGTTATGGATTCCTTCATTTCATTCTATTCATTCAACATCGGTATATTTATTTTATTATGATCGTGATAAGCAAATCTGAAAGGTGAATAAATCACAGGAATTTTTGACAGTCTAATCATAGAAATATTGGATGTTCCCCAAGTTTTGGTCAACTTATGTAACTGCACATAATAATCGATCAAGTGCAGGAACTACATGTGTATACTTATGAATTGATATCATTAATTTCATCTACTGCAGAGACAGGACAAACTTAAAGCTAAAACGATCCAAATGCGTCACTGCTTCATAATTATTAATTAGAAAATAATGAAGAATCTTTGAAATTATTTTGGAAGTTTTTCATAAATTCTCAAAATAATAATTAATTGACTGATAAAAACACGAGAGATAATTTGTTCTGCAGAAAAAATTCTTCAGTCATGACTACAACGATACATTTCATCTTTATCTTATATCGTCTCATGGCCAATTTAAAGAAATTATGATAACTATTACATAGCCATATACTATTGGAATGCGCGTTTTTATGCCTAGTCTACAAAATCCAGGTCACTGGATGATGTTTTACGTATCGCAGTAGAAATACAAAAATTACTTTCGTCACGAATTTGCCTTTACAAGGAATTCGTGACACAATAATAGAATAATTATATGAAATTATAAAATTTTTACAAAGAAACGATCAAGTTTTTATTTTATTCACTATAAATGTAAAGCGAGACGGATTTGATGGGGATAGTTATCTCAAACTTTGAAATTACTTTTGATTGATTTCGATAAAATCAAGTGATCTTCAATACAAATATTTTCTATTCAAATATTTTCAATCATTCTGAACGGATTTTACAAGGGAATGGCAATCGAAATGTTGGGAAGGTTTCAATTGTTTGAAAGTTCGAAAAGTGAGATTCCAGAAATAACATTTTTTGAATTTATTTTCATGGATTTATTGACTTTTTATTTGAATAAGAGTATAAAAAAACCCGGTTGGAAAGTATTGAATAATTCCGTTAATTCAAAAAGATCAGAGTAAAAATAAACTATGATATTAAATTATGAAAATTGTCTTATTTGTATTTTTAAAGTGAATAATTCAAAATGTTGGCTGAAGATACTTTAAGAATGTCGAAATACAAGATTTAGCAAATACGGATCAGTTGTAACAAAACTATTATCCACAAAATAAATAAAATGATTAGTCCCAATTTAAATGGATTCCTCACCTGTAAACGTTTTTAATTACTGTTAATTATTCCTTGAACTCGAAGGTAATGAAAATTTTATTTCACCTTTTTTAGTGCAGACTTTTTAAAACTCATTATCCCACTCAAACCATTGGGTTTCAAGGAATGCCAGCCACATACTCTTGAAATGTCCATGCACATTTTTTAAGAGACTCTGCATAACAATTAGGCAAATTTTCAAGATAGCTGAATTACTAAATTGTTGTGATAAAAGTATCAGCTAATTTAATATTTTATGGACTATATTGTTTTTATTTGAATTAGTTGAATGATTTTGGCTGTAAAACATACAATTAAGACAAATGTTATCCATCCCGATTTTTTTTTGCAATCGATTTTATTCCAACTGTCGCTAATTATCGCATGTCATATTTTGATTACTCTTTTATGGAATTTTCAATCCTGATGAGAAACAAAAATACGATCAACGACAATTTTGGTGACAATTTCTTTTTTCAACTTTTTTCTTTTTTCACTTTATTGTCAATTTAATAACATTATTTTGGAGTACTGGCTCGATACTAATAGCGAGAAGTTGGCTGGATAAACTTGATTTACATAGTTTAGAATCTACATAAATTATCTCGAGAATTATTCAAATACGACTATTTGAATTCGAAATGTGCTCGAATAATGTAATTGAAGAATCAACTTGTACTTTTATTTCACGCGTTTGGAGATTTTGGGTATATAATTTTGGAATACTACTTCTTAAGGTGCATTCGAACTTACATTTGGTATGTAAATTTTTTGTGGTATTACACGAAGGGGTCAGCAGGTTTATCACAACATTAGCTCGACCAGTATGTCATGAAACAGTGAGATCTTGAAGATGAATGATTGTTTAGGTGGAGTGTGATTATTTTTAGGGCATGACGTTTAGGAAATGACTGAGCCTTGAATTATGTATACTTAAAAATTGCGTGTAATCAAGTATGGTTGGGGCAGTAATTAATCTTTAGAAAATCCCTTGCAGCACTGATTTTGAATATGATTGGACGAACTTATAATAAGAGTTAGATTTCTATATAAATAACGTCAACAGAAAAGTAAGGAAGGAAACTAAAGCATTGACCGGATAAATTCACCCATATATTTTTGATTGAGGAGGGACCGTCATTAGATGCTTAGAATCAACGATGGTGGTTGCGTGAACTGAACTGCACTCGTGAAATCGAGGAGGGCATGTGCGATTTTAAAACGTAATTCGATACGATTTGTCGGATGACGCGCGGAGCAATTATTTAAATGATCCTCGTGGGAGAAGGGTGGCTCGCTGTAAAAGAATAATGTGCGGGTGCAAAAGAGAAAGAGAGAGGCGGGTTTCGGGGAGGGGAGCTGGAGGCAAATAAATAAAAGGGCCGGGGCGATAAATCAGAGAGATAATTTTGAGCAGGCGCGTGCAGTGATAGAGGTGGCGAGAGGGAGCCAGGAAGAGCTACTCACCATCCATCAGAGCTGGTCGCTCGCGGGGCCGGTCGGGCGGACAATAAGAGAGCAGCAGGAGCAGAGCTCGGGCAAAAGTGCGGTGGTGGCCCGGTGGCGGTGGCGGCGGCGGCGGTGACGGGCGCCCCTCCCCCGCTCGGCCGCGGAGATGCGCCGGCACGTGCACGCACGTCTCGCGTGCGCCCGCTAATTTTTCCCAGCCCGATGGGCGAGCTTTGAACGAGGCCTATCGATTATGCGCCGCCGCACTCGGCCGCTCGAGCGCGGGCTTTTTCACGTGCATCGCCCCGGGGGCCCCCGGGGCTGCTGCAGCTGCACTGCGGGCCAGAGACGTGCCGCGGCGACAAGGGCGTACCGCGCGCGCGAAATATGATTGATCGCGGAGCGGCAAGCACCGCCCGGGGCTCGCCCGCACTACGCACCGACGCACTTGCTCTATCCGGATCCGCGCGCGCGGAGGAGCCGAGGTGCCGCGAGCTGGCTGGCTGGCTGGCCAGGGGTGGCGGCGTGTCGTTGCCAGTCGTTGCTCAGCCGGCGTCCGGGCGAGGAGTGGTGTGTGTTGCCGCGGGCGTCGCTCGCCTGCACCGCTAGCCGCGCGCGCGCGCGCGCGACCGACCGACCGACCGAGCTCCCGGCCGTGTCAGTGAACCCTCTCGCGCCCTCCCCCGGACTTGTTGCACGCCGACCGCCGACGGTGAAAAGCCCACACAGCTCGAAGCTGCACACTCGACACAGCCACTCCCGTGTTATATCAGCTCTCCGTGTGTGCACACGCACGCACACCTATACCTGATGTGTACGAGCTGCACACCCGGATACACTCCCACCCTTTTCCCTCCAGCCCTATTCAAATCACCACTCGCCCCGTCCGCACCCGCCCAACTTCTTACCCTCTCTCTACCTACTCCCTTGCAGTATATTATTACCAATCATCACACAACACTACTCAACTTTTACAATATTCATACATTTACCGTCGCGCGTACGAGTATATTCTTTTAAATCAAGAGGAATCCACTTGATCGTAGAACTAATTCTTTCATGTATTTCACCCACCTACTAGCCCAAGGACCATTTCCTATAATTTCAGAATTTTCATCCGCAATCAACGTACAGAGGGGGAGGCCATTGAATATGAATCTCTTCGATAGTTTCCAATTCTCAAATTATTTTAAAGTCGTAAGCCTACAACCGAAATTCATAAAACACTGAATTTTTCAGCCGAATTCGAATCTCCGAGTCTCAATGTAACCCTGTCGACTTTCATCCCACATTTTGATATTTGGTTATTGCAGTTCACACCTCAAATAACCGAGAGGTTTTACTCTCCACAATCGAGACATTGTTGATTGTTCTCGATTTTTGGTGTCATTCTGGATAGAATAGTCCCTTCTCTTCAATTGAATGAATCAAACTAAACGTTTTGTACGGAACCAGATACATCAAATGAATGACCATCCACTTTTCCACTATTTTTCCGTATAACAATCTACATAACAAAAACCATGCTGCGCTCGATCAATTATTCATAAAATGTATCGAACGTTTCATTGGGTCATAAATACACTTTTTATTTGCCCAGACTTAAATAAGGATGAGGGAAGTAGAGTCAACACCACGCGTAATGAGAAACAATGAACATCTCTATTTATTGATAAAAAATTACAAAATTTACTAATTTTTATTGGAATCGTACTAATTTACAGTTGAATATTTACCATTTTCATTATTTATGCAATTTCTACTATTTAAATCATGAAAGGTACATTTGAATGAATTTTCCGAATCCTTACGTTATTGGTATAGGTATTGACTATTCGCTTTATTAAGGCCACTATTAGTTTCACCCCTTTGTTACCGAGGCGCTCACAAAGATGACGGAAACGATAAAAGACAATGACTTGGATCGTTATTCTAAATAAGTTTGAGATCTAATAAACCAAATTATTATTTTAGGGATAAAAATTGAGATAAAACTATAGAAATGTATATGGGTCATTCTCATGAAATGGTATATTATGCACCCGAGCGAGGTTAGCTGCGATTTCGGCACGAAAAACGTTTGCGATCCGAGCGCAGCGAGGATTGCAAGTTTGCGCGTGCCGAAATAGCCTAGATGAGCGAGGTGCATATACTATTTTTTGTACCCCGCGGCAGAAAAGTGCCATTCTTTGCAAACGCCAGAACGCAAAGTAGGCACTTTATTGCCGCTGGGACGAAAACGGTATTTTTTTTGCTGAAAATGGCAATATCTAATTTATCATCTTGTCATTTTTTTCGCTATTAATTGTAATTTTCGGTACCAACAAGCTGAAACTACTTGTGCCCCTTCGCAATTGCCATAAATTATTTTTTTTAATTATTTCCTATTTTCATGATTTTTTTAGCTATTGTATAATGACGCGTTTTGATGAGTGCATAATAGAAAGAATGAAAAAAATATGTAAGTTTTCAACGGAGTTACAAACGTTCAAACGTCAGGAAAACTTAGTTTTTTGTGCATGACGCGTTAGTCTATGACGAATCGAACAAAATCATCGATTGGCGGACCAAAAAGCAAGTTTGGAAGGTTTCCGCGTATATGCAAAATAACTTATTTAACTTATTATATAATAACTTATTATAGCATATATATATATAATACAAAGCGTTAATCCGATGACTGCACATATTCGTAATAAGCTTAAGCAAAATTCACTAGGTGTGGATTCCATTCCAAGATTCAAAATATGCCGAACTCATCTTTACCATTCGATTGTTGCCCTAATTGGTTAGAGGACTGATTGATGAGCGCGGTCTAAACAGCGATCTCCTCCTGTTTTTGTAGTGCTTTTGAGAAACATCACAAAAATCTCTATACAACACAAACTTAGTGACTCGGATTCGTACCAAGAATACAAAGAAAATAAGTTGCAATATAACTTGAAAATGTAAAAAGGTAAAAAATTGTAATATTGTAGTCGGATGACGTTTCAGCCTGTTTTGATGCTCATTGACCTTACTTGCCACACTGGAGTTCGGATCCACCCCATTTAATTATACAGTGTGGCAAAAGTCTAGCAAATGATATTGCAAATAAATCACAATTTTGGTAACTGCTTACAGATTAAACTTGAACATTTTCTCATCACTCCTCAATGAATGTTTAATCTACTCACCAAGCTCATATTATTTTTAAGCATCGAAGTATGTGTTCATACGTATACATAACAAATTATTATACTTCGTCAAAATAATATAATGAAGAAAGAAAACATTTTAACCGGTCTCACCAATTTGGTACAGCCAATTTCATCAATTTTTTCATCAATTCTGATTCTTGATCTAATTTCGCTCAAGTGAGTGCGAGTTTTTTGAATACTTTCTCACTCGGATTATTTTTTCCCAAAAAATTTTTTTTTTCAAGTTCTATACCTCAGCGTAAAAGAGTCCAAAATGAATACTGTTTGGCTCATTTTGGAGGTATTCAGTAGACCTTCAATTTGCCACCAGCCACATCTGACGCGAAGTAGTGGCCTTTCTCTCTTAGGTGGCGCATATTGGATACCTTAGTATAACTGATATGAATTTACTCGAGAAAACGATATTAGAATGACATAGAAATATTGATTGATCGTGACTAGTTTATTAATGCCAATGATGGATTTCGCCGAACGGCAGACGTAACACTACAGTATATTGTATTATACATAATAATTATATTTTGTTTTTCAATATTGTACCCAATGCCCCCCCCCCAAATCCAAATTCTGCGAACGACATCTTAGACAGTAGATCAATACCTATCATAAACCATTACTATTATCATAAGTTGCTTATTTTAACCCATTCAAAATGTCAATTAACAAAAGTAACTCATTTCGGGCATGATTCGGGCTCGTTGGGTACACGTGTACACCCAATGTGGCACTTTTTCATGATAACTTATTACAGCTTACATATGCCTACAGGAACGATCAAATTGTAATTAAAATAAAACCCAAATCGTGTTTCCATAGATATTTATCGAAAGATATTGACATCTAACCGAAAAATACATATTTAAATCATCACAATATCTCTATAAAAACCTGAACGTTCATCTCTTTAATATTGATTTATTTGACTCAGTCTTTCGATTCATAATGACATAAAGGGCCACATTGGGTGCACTTATATTCCATGCGAAAAAGAGTATTTTGAGTGAGATAGAAAATAGCTTAAGGAAAACTAATGTAACCAATTGAAATATGACATGTTTTTACATAAGATAGAGTAGTCACGTGTGAAGAAATGAGAATGATTACACTCAATTATTGTAATTGAGTGAGCAGAATGAAATAACTCAAACATGAAAAAAGCAGGTAGTAGAACTTCAAATTGTTGTAAAAGAGTAGTTTTGAGCTCAGGTGCATACTATACTATTTAATACTCCCCCTGCTCCCAACATAACCCAAGTTCGACTGATGCACAGAAAGCACCGGATATACAAAGTCTGAGGAAAATGGAATATTCGGTATACAAGGCCACATTTGATCCAGTCACCGTACCTCGGCACGTGACGCTCCATTCCCTTGGCATCTGAGCGGATTCTTATGCTTTGATTAATTGTTGATTCTTCTATAAAAATAAGTCTCGGGTTAGTGCTTAACTCAGGTGAGAAAGGCTTGAATACATTTATCTACTGGTTATCATTTCTATGATTGATTATGGATCAATAGAGTATTTTCTTTAAATCAATGCGATTAAATTTAATACAATTAGGTAGCTCTTGATTTTTTAACTCATTCCACGCGAGAGACTTGAAATTTAACTAAATATAGTCTAATATTAAATAAAAATTCATATTTAAATAAATGACCGGAAATCTTGAAGGAAAGTCGGATCTCATTAGACAAACATCTTACTGTTGTCACAGAAAAAGTTGAGGAAGAGAATTGACTAAATATGAAAAGGCTTAACAGTACGATTCCTGTCATGCGATTTGCGAACCAGAAGAGTAGAAATCAATCTAAAAAAAATTGAATAGGAAAAGATTTAAATATGAGGTAGGTTTAACCAATATGAGCGACTCATAAGTATTGGGAGTGAATTTCAGCTAAGCCTCATCCGATTTCAACTTTTATATGCAGAGTAATAGCATTTTGATGATGTAGGTGAAATGCCAATACTATTAATACAATGAGTTTCATAGGTGTTCTCCAAACTGGGGACAGAAAATTTATAAACGGTAAATTTTAAACACAAATGCTCGGGATACGTGCGATTCACACGATAAATTGGAAATTAATTTTCCAAGATTTCTCCAAACCGCAGTCAGGAAAGGAATGTGTGCGTTTGGTGAAATAATTTATGGACAGTAAGTTTCATCACTTAATATCAATTATTATGAATTATATTAATTTTCATTCATTTCTGTTTCAAAATTAGGGGAGAGAAGGGCAGTTAGGCAGATTTATTAGATGTTACGCAGTATGCGCATAAAAGCCCATAAAAGTATCTGCTAACTTACCTCCCATTGAATAACACAACAATAAATAATATTTAAAAATAACTACTTGACTTTTCAAAATTTTTTTTACAGAATTATAGAGGTGGTAAAACTCTATATGATACATTATTAACAATAATTGTCTACGGTCTAGGTTTGAAGAAAAACGAAATTTTCTAAACAATTTTTTTTCTTTCGATTAGCTAAATTCTTTGAAACGACCTCATTCCTTTACTAACAGCGCTGGACATCTGGTACTCAGGATAAATATGTAAAGTGGTAACGGATACAAATTGCATTCAGCGATATTTTTTCTCATCGCATGAATTAGAAAATATTCATAGTTTGCCAACTTACATACACTGACAACCTGCCCCTCTCGTCCCTATATTATTATTCGATCCCTGTCTATGATTGGATAGATCTTGAAGAATTCATTCCGTATATGGATGGCATATCTCCCGAGCGTTCGGGGTTCAAAGTCCAAAGCACACATTTTCTGGCTTTCTGATGTTTAATACGCATTTTGAACGTAGTTTAAATTAAAATGAATATATTGTATAGTTTCTAGGCATGCATTATACACAAATCACACGCTTTATAGATCAAATGAGAAAACGTTTTGTAGACAAATCATTATACGATAAAATATCCCGGATACAATATCTGCTTCAAGTTACTGTAAATTCATCTTTATAATGTATTATGAAAAAAAATATGAAGTTTAAGGTCGTGAAATCTATAAATTCCAATAAAAACTATTATAATTATTCCAAAAATGCAAACTTTATTAAAGGTTATTTTACGCATTTGTTTATATATAATAAAAAAAGAATAGAATTCCATGTCACACTATCATAAATACATCGTTGTTTTTACAATGGAGAAAAGATATATCATGTTGTACACTTCTATTTTATCTATACTTCCTCAAATCAATTACAAATTTATAATAAATTATGTACTGGATTATATAATGAAAAATTGAATCGAGTTGAATTGAAAAAGTGTGAAGTTGCGAAATGCAGGAGAGAACGGAAAAATGTTAATGTTCTTCGAATCTGTGGATTATGACTGAGAACGTGCTACGTGAGATAAGTGCTAGTATGTGGCCCCAGTAATTTTTTTTACAAGCCATGAGCCTTGCTTTTCTTTCGTTCGTGTCACCTCTTTTGGTAGCGATGATTTAATATGCCCGATATCGTGCGATTCTCTCTTAAGGTAGCGTGCCTCGATTTTTCAGTAAGTGTTGTGCCTCAGCGATCGATCTTAGCTACACAGCCGCATGAGTGCGATTAAAAGTCAAGCGCAGAATGATTGCGAATCCTATCCTTGAAAAAAAGTTCATGTGCATCCTTACTTTTATCAAAAAGTCTTTTTGAACGTGATTTTTTCATCTATATGTACAAACCTGGAGATTCAGAAAAATTGAAAGAATTGTACGATTGTCTTTTTCTAACTGATACATGAATGGACTAATGTTATATTGTGCTACGTTATTTTTTAATTAATGGTTTAAAATACATTCCACTCATGAGCTATTTGAAACTAATTATAAGAAATAAAAAATTTATTCGGTTTTTTCGTTCAAATAACAATATTGATATCGATTCATGATCCTTTTACACTTCCTGATATCACCAAACTATTATAACAATTACATGTAACAAGTTTAATTATTAAATGAAACAACATTTGAACCTCTTTCATAACCGATCTCTCTAAATTCACCATTTGCTCTAGATCATATAACCATATACCTACAATTTTATGCGTAGATATCTTCAATGAATAAAAATGAATATATATATATATATATATATATATATATATTCACAACTGTCTTATAAAATGCTAAGTGTTTAAATGTATGTATAATAATAAATATTGATTTATCGGGCTTAGTGAACCATTCAAAATTATTGAAAAAATGAGATCGCGAGAGGATAAAACGTATGTATAATAGATAGAGGACTATTCACAAAAAAAATCGTGTAAAATTCAAGCTTGAACCGGTGTTATCGACGTACTGTAAAGTTTCCTAGAGCGACAGCTAAATATACTCTGAAATTTCATGTAAGCTTATAGATTATCGTGGTAGTCAGAAAAAAGAATCGCGAGTTCCTTGCAACTCGCGTGCTTTGCATAAACTCACGATAAACTCGCTATTAAAAAAAAAGCGGGAGGTGAACCACTGCGAAATAATGAAGCTGGAAATGTTGCAGAGCACTAACACTTAAGCCTGCTAACACAAAACGCATTATAGTATAGTATAGTATAGAGCTAGCATAAGTGCTATATTTAGTCCTACAAAATGATGCATTTTCTTAGGAATGATGAATAGCGCTTATTAACGAGTAATACCATTGTTAAATTTCTTCAACCTGATTCTTTATTGTCTTTTTTTCTTTTCTTTTTTTCGATAGTTACGCAGCCCTTCTCACTGTCTTCAACTACATTGTCTCTGAATTTTTTTTTCTTAGTTTTCTTTGGCACAAGCTCATCTAACTCTTCATTTATTTCTATTCTATTCCCGTCAGATTTATTCTTTTTCATCTTCTTTGGTAAATTTTCCATATACTCACAGGGATATAGATCGTTTCTACCATTATGGTTCTCTGTTTTCACTGGCTCTTCAATGTTCGACTGTTCTTCGTGTGTAATGATATCTTTTTGCATCTTTTTTTTTCTTTTAAACATTGCGAGGAAAAACCCGTTACAAAAATCTTTTTGTGGCAATGCATACAAACATTTATCACCACTGTCATATTCTGCTGAACCAAAATTGTGCCATTCATTCTTCATTTTCTTCTTCAAGTCAACTAGAGTGAAATCGTCACCGAATTTTCGCATAGCTTCATCCACAACGCTTTCATTTTCTTCAGGATAAATTGAACAAGTGCTATAAATTACTTTTTTGACATTAGGAAAGTTTTTAAGTGCGTGGCCAAGTATCATAGACTGCAGAGAATGAAGTTTCCTTAATCGATTACGTAAATCTTCATACCCTTGCTTTACTTCAATTCTATCCATTCCAGACCCAGAACAACTTGGATCTACTAGAATATATTGCACATTTGGGTATTGCTCTGGAGTTATACTTAGTGCATCTCTCTGGATAGTTTGAACACATGTGGCATCAGTATGCGTGACAAATTCACACAAAGTCTTGTATCGATTCTCATTCATTTCAACTGCATAAATTTTTCTGGAATAAACATACCATGTCAAAAATGTTATTATTATAAGAATAGCAAATTATTAATCTTATGTTCACAAATTACTCACCCAATATTATTAATGATAGCTGCAAGATGAGTTGTTTTCATACCAGGAGCTGCACACAAATCCATAATTTCAGAACCACATTTTGGTTTCAATAGAAAAGCAGGGAGACAACTAGCCTAGAAAGATTCATTGAAAATTATTATTCAGAATATTTGAAAAACTTATTCTTGAAAAGAAATGTATATACTTTATCTTGTAGAAGTAGTTTTCCATTTATATACCCAGGATGATCATAAAATTTTGTACCAGGTGGAAAAATGAGTACTTCAGGAATATGGAAGTCTTGAATAATGTTGTCATCACTCAAACTTGAACAATGTTCTAAATGAGATGAGTAGCTGTCACATCTTGGTAAAAGGCGCCATCCTTCATCATTAAAAGCATCCAGTGCTTCTTCAATGCTTGTTAGTAAGGTATTAATTCGCACATACCTTGGCAATCTCACTAAGTATTTATAGAAAGTAAATTCAAAAGTGTACTTTTAGTGAAATATTTTCAATAACAAGGTAAAAATTGACGTTAAAATGTACTTGGAAAATACGCAAATTATATATTATTCTTATCAGTTACATTATTTAAGGAAAATGAGATAATACATTTTTAATCAGATTTCTTATTTGCGTTCTCTGTTGCATCATTGCTATCATCTACAGAGTCAGATTTTTCACTTGGTTCATCTCGTTCATATAAGGCTTGATAAGAATAAACAGCTATGATAATATTTACAACAATTACTGCGGCAATCACAGATACACAGTTAGTAACAAATCTCTCAGTATGAAATTCTGTTACCATAATGTGTTGGACACCAAAAAATGCTACAAAAGGCAAAGTAAACATTGCAATACTGAAGAGAAAAAATGTTCCCATAACCCGAGCAACAGCAGCCATTATTGATGATGATTCTTTTTCTTTTTCAGAGACTAATTTTTTTTTATCTTTGCATACAACGTAAGATAATAGATTCTTTATTCTAGAGTGTCTCCTTGTTTGAATTCTGTTATTACGAATTATCAAAACCATTGGTTTCAAAGAGAAGTTATCTGTAAACCAAAACGTCAATATTCAGTATTAAATTTTTACCTTTTTTCTTGCCACAGGGATCTACTGGGGCATCAGACATTTGCAGTAATGCCTGTTGCAACTTCTCTTTATATTTCATAACAGTCACTATAGGTTTAGCTTCTGACTTCAAGTCTTTCTTTCCCCATAACAGTTCTGTTATCAAAACTTTTGCCAACCATGGATCAAATTGAGGATTTTG
This sequence comes from Aphelinus atriplicis, assembly GCA_020882685.1. Classification (NCBI taxonomy): domain Eukaryota; kingdom Metazoa; phylum Arthropoda; class Insecta; order Hymenoptera; family Aphelinidae; genus Aphelinus; species Aphelinus atriplicis. The sequence continues at coordinate 45,865,000 of CM037076.1, read as the reverse complement.
CATGAGAATTTCAGTCTTGTTTATGACAAGATCTAACTCTTTGCAATGTTGCAAAGTCTCTGACACCAATGCGTAGATCCCTTGGACATTCTAGGCCATAATAACACATTAGATATTTATAAAAAGATATTGGAAATACAGTAGTATTAATGCTTACTGGATGATTTGGTTTGAAAACCAAACTTTTGAAACTAGCACCATCTACTAGTATTTTTTTAACAGTTTTAGCAGATTCTTTATAGAGCCTTGGTACTTTAACAGAATGTACAAACTGAGTGGTCATACTATAATCAATCAATCCTGTAATAATAAAAAATTAAGATAATTCAGAGTTCAGACTTCAAGTTATTAGAAAATAATAATTACTGTAATAAATTGATACCAAATAAATAGAGGTTGATTTATCAAAATCTAAAACATTATTCAGGACAGAAGTATATTTTAATTATGTTAAAACATCAAAAGTGATTTTAGTACATGAAAAATTCTATATCATATTAATTTTAATTGATTTCACAAAACACATGTACATTTGTGAAATCAATTGAATAATGGTTATCTTATTTGATGATGGTAAGATTTCGTTGCACGTGATATGCATGTTATGAGGCATGTTTGAAGGTTAGGAACGAGAAATGATTCTGTATACAAAATTTAGGTTTGACTTTTCAATCAGAAATAAGTTAGTAGACTTTATGTCCATTATATAAAATGTACATAAGTTCATTAAATGACGCTGTATTGGTTGACTATATTAATTTAATAGTAAAGTGAAGATAATATATGTGTAATTGTTCTATAGAGGCAAAGAAGATGAACCTGAGAATTTTTGACAGATTCAGAATTCAGAAGGTTTAAAAGTATATTTGTGAAATAATTCTCCGTGCTCATGACTCACAGCTTACAATTCTGCACACCACACAGCAGTTTACTGTTCACAATTTCACACAATCACATGAACGGGATTACGGGAACCAGGGAGCCTCCCTGACGGGAACCAAGAACGGAAAATGACCATCAAAAGTGAAGTTCGCACGATCCAGTGCGCACTGCGCATTATGGATGTACCGAAATATTGGCCGTGATTGGCTGGTAAGCGTCGCCACCTCCTATATATATAAACTCACACAATATTGAACTTTTGATGCATGTGTGTGTCTGTGAGCGTTTCAGAATACTGCATGGGACTGACAAGCAAAGACGACTCCATGAGTCCAGAAGACTCGCTAAACTCAAGAGCCGCAAATATATTATCATCAGGTTAGGCCATCCTCTAATTGATGTTTATCAACTGGTACAATTAAATTGTTTATATCTTATTCAGAGTTATCCTCGATAAAATGTTTATAACTAGAAAGTTTTATGAATATATCTATATTAAATAGGAATTGTGTCTGATTATCAAAATTCATTATGTAGGTGACATGCTGTTGGCCTGAGATTATGAAAGAAATGGATGAAAGAAACTATTTTATTTAATATTAAAATTTTGCACATTGATTAATACAAAAACAATTTTTAAATAATGGCTTCAACATCCAAGAACAAAACTGTTCCAACCAATGCTGTGATACCAAAACCTGTTAAACCATTGAAGTTTATTGTTCAAGACAGGCGTATGATAATTTCTTACAGTATCTTTCATATCTTGCTTCAATATTAACTAATTTTTCTTTTTATAGTTACTGTTTTGAAGAAGTATCGATCAAAGTTTCGAAACTCAATGCCAAGCTACTGGGTAAGAGCTTCGAATATCTTACAAGAGGTCCAATCACAGAATAAAAGCTTAGATGAATTTATTGAACAAAAAATGAGCATGGTGAGTTGATATATATGGGACGTTCCACGTCAAGTGAGCAGGTGAAAATTTTGTTTGCTATTCTGCATTGACAAATTGATTGGTATCCATCACCAGAATACTCAGAAATTTTTTCAGATTTTTAGATGCATGTATAAGGAAGTTGTACATGAGCTTAAAATCTGAATTTTCAAAAATTTGACTTTTTTCCCAATTTTGAGAGCCCAAATAATCATGTATATTATGTGAAAATGAAAAACTGATGGGAACAAAAGTTATGCTGAATACTGCAAAGATTATAAAAAAAAAATTGTATGACACCAGAATTCTTCATCCGGATAGGCTACTCTATCAATTAAACATGTTTGAACCAATTGGGTTTGGTCGCCCACTCCAATTTGACTGATCGAGATGTACGTACATACTCCTGTTCGATGACTTCAAAATGGTCACATACATTTTTTGGAGAAATTCCAATATCTCCTGCAATTAATTTTTTTAATCTGCAATATCAGAATGCATTTCTTGTTAGTTTCAACATATCAGGTCCACGATGAAGCTCACAGTGAGGATATCATGTCTTCGAGTCATCAATCTCAGCCAAACTCTACAGATATGTTCCCTAACACTGGATCAAGCTACCGGTAGAGTTTGGAGTTCCAGCGCCGCCTTGGTCTAGAGCTTTATATGACTTTAGACTGAGGCAGCTATATATAGATATACATATCTGCCTTGATTTGTCTGAAATTTACATAATTTCAAGAATATCATCAAGAATATGGTGTATTTCACTTCGTTTGGTACTATAAATGAATATTAACTTATGGTTTCACTTATATTGTGTGAACAGCTGTTGACGGGTGGTCTCAAATCACATTGCAAGTTATTTACACATGAAATTGGCTAACATTAACCAGGAGTGTGATTTGAGACAACCCGTCAATAGCTGTTTACAAAATATAAGTCAATTTCATAAGTTTATATTCATTAGTTGTACCAAACGAAGTGAAATACACCATATTCTTGATGATATTCCTGAGATTATGTGAATTTCAGACAAATCAAGGCAGATATGTATATCTATATATAGCTGCCTCAGTCTAAAGTCATATAAAGCTCTAGACCAAGGCAGCGCTGGAACTCCAAACTCTACCGGTAGCTTGATCCAGTGTTAGGGACATATCTGTAGAGTTTGGCTGAGATTGATGACTCGAAGACATGATATCCTCACTGTGAGCTTCATCGTGGACCTGATATGTTGAAACTAACAAGAAATGCATTCTGATATTGCAGATTAAAAAAATTAATTGCAGGAGATATTGGAATTTCTCCAAAAAATGTATGTGACCATTTTGAAGTCATCGAACAGGAGTATGTACGTACATCTCGATCAGTCAAATTGGAGTGGGCGACCAAACCCAATTGGTTCAAACATGTTTAATTGATAGAGTAGCCTATCCGGATGAAGAATTCTGGTGTCATACAATTTTTTTTTATAATCTTTGCAGTATTCAGCATAACTTTTGTTCCCATCAGTTTTTCATTTTCACATAATATACATGATTATTTGGGCTCTCAAAATTGGGAAAAAAGTCAAATTTTTGAAAATTCAGATTTTAAGCTCATGTACAACTTCCTTATACATGCATCTAAAAATCTGAAAAAATTTCTGAGTATTCTGGTGATGGATACCAATCAATTTGTCAATGCAGAATAGCGAACAAAATTTTCACCTGCTCACTTGACGTGGAACGTCCCATATATGAAATATTTGTTGTGTAACTCTCTCCCCCGATTTTTAAAGCTGTATGTAATTTATTTTAAATTTTCCAATTATCAATATCTATAACAATAGATTGATTGATGTTTTATATAGAAATTGAACCTTGTGTGATTGAAAATTCACCATTTATTTATAGTTAACTTTGACATTCTGAAAATATATGATAATGAATATTGTTTCTAGCTGATAAACAAGATGTTATTGGGATTGTATAATCGTGATGTTTGAAAGATTTGAAGAATTCAAATGAAATCAACTAACGTTTTACAGAAATCCAATTATTATTCATAAAGAAACGAAAAAAATACAGAAATAGGAAAGTTTAAAGTAATACCTTGGGCTCAGTTATACGCTACTATTATTCTGTTTCAGCATCACAAGAAAGCTATTAATGCCGTTTTATTAACACTTGGCCATGGGAGAGAAATAGATTATATTATGAAGAAAACTTGTATATATACTAATCACACAGGAGCAAATATTTGGAAATTAAGAATCTTAATTGGTGAATTATTATGGGGTGGACAAATGTTACAATCCCATGCGAAAGAGGTAGAAATAGTTGACTATTATGAAGAAACTCTTCGAGAAGCATTCACTGAAGTGACAAATGTTATCAAAAATCCACTCTACAGGGACAGACGTAATAATTCAATTACCTAATACTTTCAACAATTGTGATGGTGTATGATAATTGAAGTAAATATTTTACAGTTAAATTACCAGTTTATGTTCGGATTAATACTTTATCCATATCAGTTGAAGATAGTCTTACTGCATTTAGTAAGGAGGGCTGGAATCTTTTACCAGCAAGTAATTCATATCAATACTATCTAAAAGTATTGTCAAATTTAAATGGAAACAATTTCATGAGAGATTATCACGTTTCTGAATTACTTGTGTTCCCACCTGAGACCTTATTTTATGATCACCCTGGTTATTTGAGAGGAAAATTCTTGATACAGGATAAAGTATGATTTTCAAAATAATGAATGTACATAATTGTAACTATTGCATGATTATTCAATTATGAATGTTATTTTAGGGAAGTTGCTTATCCAGTTTTCTGTTGAATCCAAAACCAAATTCAGTTGTTCTAGACATGTGTGCTGCTCCAGGAATAAAAACAAATCATCTTGCTAACATAATGGGTAATACAGGGTATGTTCAAAATGGTTCTTATAATTATATAATAGTAAAAGTTATTGTCTAGATAACGCTAGTTGAAGTTTTCAAAGATTTTTAGTACATTATAAAGAGATTTGAATTCAAATGCCCCAGCATAAAATTGGGAAGAAGATTGGGAGCAAAATTTAGAATTCATTAAATGAAATTTAATTCTTTCAAATATTTATCTTGGTATGTTAATATAAAATTGAGTTTTTCTGTAGATGAAAATTAATTTTTGGTATTTACAGATGATCTTTCATTCATTAATTAGTACCACTCTCTACATCAAGAATGAAATTTTAAATTTATTTAATTTCAGGATTATCCATGCAATTGACCGTCACTCTGCAAGATTTGATGCTTTATGTAAATTACTAGAGTCAACTGGTGTTACTTGTGCCAAGCCTATAAAAGATAATTATATAACTGCAAACATTAATGATGAAAGTATTAAATACATTCTGGTTGATCACACTTCTTCATACTCTGGGATATTCTATGAAGTATTGAAAACCGGAAAAGCTGTTTCAAAAACTCACATGGGGCCGAAGTTGGATGTAGCATTACGCTGTGCACTTCAAAAATATCCTAATGTTAAAAGAGTTGTCTTTACCACGTGCTCATTATATCCAGAAGAGGGAGAAATTATTGTAAATAACGTGCTGCAAGAAGTTGGAGATTCTTATACCCTCCTTGATGTAAAAGAAATGTTATGGAATGAATGGGAAAGCGTTGGTCTCTCCCAATATGCTTGTGGGAATAAATGTTTACGAAGTGTTCCAGAGTATGATCGATGTCAAGGTTATTTCATTGCAGTTTTCGAAAGAAATTTTGATGTTCCAGTACCAAAGTATGTTCGCAAAATTCTACAAGGAAAAACACTTCACAACCCTGCGGATATGAAAGAGATTGAAAAAGTTACTGGAAAAGGACAAGTACTGATTAAATTGGTACCTAAGTACAAAGAAGTTAAGACTGTAGAAGAACAAATAGCATTTAAGCAGGCAAGAGCATTAAGAAAGCAGCAACTAAAAAGGGTAAATAAATTACCAAGAAGACAAACACACCGAGCACAGAGTAAGGCTAATTTCAAAAAGTTCAATAACCCAAACTCGAATTATCAAAACAAAGCAATTCAAAATTTCTACCAGATGGACCCCACAGTCACTAGTAACCAACAAATCTATGAAACGACACATAGTCAATTGTATCCTTAATGTTGTCAGCTTCTATTACTTATTACTGTTGGAGAAAAATCTAGACTAAGAAATTTAGATGCTATGTATAAATAGTGAACATTTTCATTTTTATCCAATATTCTGTAACAGTGAATATCTTTATAAAAATATTAATATTTATATAGTTATATATAAGTGTAAGTTCTAGTTTAAAAGATGTTTTGTACAATAATAAAATAATCCCGATCAAGGAATATTAGAAAATACCTAGGAATTGAATCGATTACCATCAGTATCATGTTTTTGGAATCACTGAATCCAACATCGAGGTCTATTTAATCCCATCACATCAGAATTTTTCCATATTTTTGAAAACCTTAGATTCGGATTCATCGATCCCGAAACGTATAGTTAATATAGTAAGACTCCCAGATCTGAAAAAGAAAATTTTTCTGTGGTTGCGTAATCATTGCACATCATAGCTGAGTAGTATTAGGGAGTTGCATGGATGTTGCGAGCAGGGAGCTAAAAACCAATTGAAATCGCTTCAAAATAGTATCAGGAAGTACATATTCACTCCCGCACACTGGAAATTATCTGCGTTCTAAGTTATTATCAATTTAGCGAAAAAACAATTATCTTTGCAAAATCTCCTTTGAATCGAATAATTCGTTTTTGTAAATCCAATTGTTAATCAATTGTTTTGCGTTTCCAGCCTGAAATCGGTCGCCAATTCTTTTAAACATACTTTCTAAGCTGATCTCTCGACTGGCATAGTTATTTCTATGATTTCACATATTTTACGACATTAGGATTTTTTTTGTAAACTCGGCCAAACTTTACCTTATAAATAAATTAAATATATCCCCCATTTTTACGTCTTTTCAAAAACTGAAAAACTTTATGAAAAATATATGTTGAGTGTACTTTATGTAAAATATATGAGTTACCGCTTGCTTTAAGGTTTCGTTCGTTTATATCGGCCCAGTAGAACCGGAGTTATAATGTTATAAACATATCGGTTGTTTACGTCGAAATGGTAGTAAATACAGTGATAAAAAAAATACCGTTGGTTTTTGTAATATGTACCGTATTATGGTATATCGTATAAATGTGCTTCATCGTGCGCGCGGTAGCCTCGCGACTCGGTGAAGGTCGACTTCAAATTGGACTCGCTGGGAAAATTCTTTGATATTTCTGTACCTATTCAAAGTAGAAGGATGATTTTTTTTAATTTGATATAGAAAATCACTAGAAATTCAATGATCAAATCAGCACTTCAAAAAAAATCACCATATCGATCGATATTTATCATGTTCCTGTTTATTACATTCAAAATAATTATATAATTCAAAGTATAATGTGAGTAAATAAATAACAGTTGATTGTGACTTATCTTCTTAACGAATTTCCATTCTCTCATCTTCCTTGTCATCGTCATTATCTTTGTTTATAAGGTACCTGTACCCAATATGCGCCACCTAAGCGAGAAAGGTCACTACACAGCGTCAAATGAATATTTTCTAACATAATTGGTGTCAAATGAAAGGTCTACTCAATACCTACAAAATGAGCTAAGTCTTTTTCAATTTGAACAGTTCTACGCTAAGATACCGCGGTTTAAAAAAAAAAAAAAAATTTCGGGAAAAAATTTTTAGTGTACCCAATATGGCGCCACCCTGAAAATACTTCTTTTCATCCAATTTGAAGCATGAAGCATGTCTGAAATGAATAAAATACAAACAAAAAAGTATATTTCTGATATAATTTTATTGAAAAATACATTTTGTCTTTGATTGAACCATAGTACATAGATTATATGAACTTCTAACAACCTAAATCAAATCAAGTTTTCAGTTAAAATTCATGAAAAACCGTTGTTTTTGAATTGACAAAATTAACTTATGCAACATCTAATTCCAATATTAATCTCTCAAATTGATGAACATTCTTTTTAATGTAATTTTAAATATAATTTAGATGTTCTCACTGAAATGGAAGAGTTCAATTTAGAAAATGTCCGAGCCTATTTGAGACTAGCTATTGTCATGATGGTAGAAAAATTCTGTTTGATGTTTTTTCCTAGACAGTACTTATAAACGCATAACCTCAAGATTTTTCTCGTTATAGGATAGCCAATATCTGCTAAGCGTTTAATTCGAGTACATAATTCTTCGTTCTGTACTGTCGTTAACGCATATGGCCGACTCATTTTCCTTTTTTCGCATATATGTTTTGTTTGACATATCGTTGAAATGTTCGAAGAGGTATCTTATATATAGTCGAAGCCATCCTCTGCGATATCTCACCTTTCTTGACCTGCTCCAAAGCTTGAACTAAATTTTCTGTCGACCCGGTTTGGCGGATATTTACCATGAATGGGTTGATTGTAGCAGCTGAAACAAGAAAATAGGGGTGGCGCATATTGGGTACATTTGATAAAAATAACGAAGAGCTATTGAAACGGTTGATAAAAAGAGCGTAAGATGAAAAAAAAAATTGGATGATGTAGATGGGATGTCAAGGAATCGAACGATATATCGCTCGATTTTTTTGGCCCAGTTTAAGGGGATTAAAAAAATTCGCACTTACCTGAGCGAAATTAGATCGAGAATGAAAATTGGCGAAAAAATGGATAAAACGAGCTGTAACAAGTTGGTATAAGGGTTCCCGATCGGTGAAAATGTTTTCTTTCCTCATTATTTAGCATTGCCGACAAGATTCTGTGCCGCGGCGATGCTCTAGACGCGCGTATATATGAAATACGAAGGGTGGCGCATATTGGGTCCTGGCGCATATTGGGTACACCTACCTTACTATTCAAATCAAGATCTTCAGGATTCGAATAAACTTAGCAATCTTTATAATTTTCCTCTAAACAATTAGAACAATATTGTGATGAGCATTTAAAACCATGCCTCCGGCACCTACAATTTTTAAAACAATCTTTCATGCATTTACAGCTGATGTATTTGAGTAATTGCCAACCCCATTGTGTTTTTTCAATTTTCACATGTAAATCGAGCTATTTTTCAATTTTGGCCGTAAACGTTCAATGAATGGTGCTTAGCACCGGATTCTGTAGAGGTAATTTAAAAATTTGAAATGTCTTTGTTCTAATATTTTTTAAGGGCAACTAATGTCCTTAAAATGTCATAATATGAAAAAAAAAACAATAAATATTAGTTGTTGGAAATGGCACGAAAGTATTTGATACAAGAATGCGTGCGAATATGCGCCTGGACGCGTGTGACGCAGTATACATGAATCATCGGGTGAATTCAATATATCGACGTGTCTTACGAAGAAAGACACATAACTGATTGTGTCTGCGAAGAAATATACATATCCGAATCTGTCCGCGAAGAAAGACAAGTGTTGGAATTATTCTCTCGCGAATATTAACGAAAAAAGAGTTTAAACTGTAGAGAAGGCTTGTTTTTTTTTGTCAATGATAACCTACTCATTCTAAGCTTTCATCCCATATATTTTTTTACGTCGAAAAATTGTGGGATGTGCGCCATGTATCCTTTTTGCGGACAGAGGCGAGTTGTGTCTTTCTTCGCGGACAGATTGCGAGTTGTGTCTTTCTTCGCGGATAGATTGAGATGTGTCTTTCTTCGCGGCCAGATTGCATTTGTCTTTCTTCGTAAGACACGTCGATATAACCATATGAAAAGATGTGGAAGAATCATTGATACCGAAATATCGCATTAATGTATAAAACACCAGTTAATACGAACATACAGCGAGCGACGCCATTGTTACGCGATAAGTGAAATTGTTGTATCGTGAATTCAACGTTTGATGTGTAAAAAATGGGCACATGAAGAGTGCGTCAGAGTGAGAAAATAATATGTTTGCAATGAGTGTCAAAATAGTTGAAGAAATTTCGTTAATATATTTGTTCAGTGTTATTGGTTTAGGAAATTATTGATAATAGATTGAAAATGTTATGGAGAGTATTGTATTTCATTAACAATACTGATATTAGTAGTGTAGCTAGAGGGGTTCTGGCTCATTGAGCCAGAACCCCTCTAGCTTTTGCGGAAATATAAATCATGCTACTTTTAAGGAATGCGAGCGAGAGAGAGGCCGCGCAGGCGGCGGACGTATCAAAGACAGTGCGTCTCACCTTACATGTGATAATCGAGCGCAGTCTCTTGATTTCGGCGCTTTGATAAGCAAGTGCGTATCGCACTGCTTCTATTATACACGGCTTAGCAAGCCTATATACAATTCCTTTTTCCCACACATGATATTTTCAATACATACAGCCCGTCAACACATACTGCCCATACTTCAATATATATTACCCGTATTTTCCCCGAGCGTATTTGTACCCCATGTATGCTTCATATAAATATATTTCGATTAAGGATAGAATGGTTGAGTAGATCGAGATGTAATTACTCTACACGGCCTTGTTCTTTTTCTAATCCATGGCTCTTCTTGCAATGGGATAATTTTCATCATTCTTTTGCAAGTTTTAAATGGAATTGGTTTCCATTTTTCTCTTGTTTCGGGTAAAAGAGGCAAACTTCTCCCGACAATCGAATCAGATGACGACATGATGATGAATGAATCCCTTATGATTATGCACATGGCTTAATGCAATAATGTAGTGTTGATAGAGTGATGGGGGGGGGGGGAGGGTAGTGTGGACACCGAAAAACGAGGCGGCTCATCTTACATACAATAAAGTAGAGTAGCCATTGATTCATTATAAATGCAACTTGCTATCGCATTGGTCTAGTCCATCTGTATACTATCATATTACAATTTTGTAACCTTTGCTTAAGGACCAAGTATTCATTGATATTTCAGTTAGATGCTGCTTGCAACTGTAGTGTTCACTCAATATTTCTCAATTCAGTATATATCCAGCTTTACAAAGTTGATCAATAATAACTTCTTCTTCCTTCGGATATCCGATTCCACCGTTCTTAAGGAATCGGAGTCGATCCACCAAATCGTTTGGATCATGCCAGTCCAAATAATCTGGAGTTGGACATCTTAACGGTGGCGAATCCAAATCAGGTTTCAAATGCATCAATTTCCTCCTCTCGCGAATCTTTCGATTTTCAGATAATCTTTCTGATGGTCGATAAAATCGTTTACTGTTTCTATTCATAACAAACCTCTTTGGAGATATTTCTTTGAGACATTTGAAATCATCATATTCATCACTGCTGATAATACTGGATATAACTGATTGATTGGGAGAGAGATCAGAGCTATGACTATCATCACTCATCGCATAATCATTTTTTTTTCTCATCAGTAACATGACTACTTTTTAATTCTCCAAATTGAGGATTTTCAGATTCATTATTGCTACATAGAAAACTAGTCTTCTCATGTATATTATTTCTCAAACATTCTTGAGATTCAGAGTTTTGTATCTTTTTCAGTTGCAATCTTTTATTGACTATTCCATTTCTCACGGGTTCCATAAAAAGACGGCCTTTTTCATTCCTTGATAAATCAGTTCTAAAATCAATGGTTTGATCATGATTAGTTACATCTTGTCGAGGATTTATTTGATGATCTTCTCGATGACTACTAAGCTCAGAAGTTAATTGAGGTTTTCTGATATTTCCCATTAATGGACTGTGATTATGTTTTTTAACTGTTATGATGTTGTTGTCACAAGTCACCATTCTCCCTGGACATTTCTTCTGAAAATTAATACATCTCCAAGAAATATTATCAGTATTTTGAGCTCGTTTATGTATGACATAAGAGTATCCATTGAAGTTTAATTTATCTTGACCTCTTTCACTCTTGACAAATTCCATTCTCGGATACATGGTTTTCTCTCTAGTTGTTAACTCTTTTCAAGTTGACGACTGAATGAGTTCTAAATGCATTGGAAACCCTTTATACTAGATTCTGAGTATATGATGAATCGGGTATGAATCGGGTATGAATCGGGTATGAATGGGGATGAATCGGGTATGAATCGGGTATGAATCGGTTATGAATTGGGTATGAATCGGGTATGAATCGGGATGAATCGGGTATGAATGGGGATGAATCTACAATTATTAAGACATAAAAGAACGAACTGTCGATCCGATAAGTTTACGACAAATAATACATTTCGGAATTTCTTCACTTGTTACTTTATCAGCACACTTGGTACATGTAGCAAAATGTACACACGGTAAAAATACAATTCTACGTTCATCAGCCAGAAAAATCTTACAAAATGCGGTCATCATTGATTTCAGCCTTCAGGCACTTGTTTGCTGCGTTATTCATTCGGAGATAATGAAGCTCCTGCCATATCAATTTCAACTCGTATGGTAAACTTCCGGGTTGGATGAATAATTTCACTTGTGTATCAGGCACAGCAGTTGGTCGATGATCGAGCCCATAGTTGACGCTAGCTGTTGAATGAGGGATGGTGGACGGATCCACTCCGATCGGTACATTACCGCACGGTAAATTGCGAATAAAACGACATCGAGCACCCTAGCGCTGATGTTCTACCATGGGATCATCACCCTCTTCCCATCGACATATCTCTGTACCACACTCGAAACAACGTACTCGATCAATTTGTCCTGTGTAGTAGAATCCGGCAGCTGCAAGTTGTGCAGGAGTAACAATTGTCGATGACCAATTATTAAAGCTATTGAGTCTGATCTCTTCCAAACGATAATATTGAGATGAAGCCATAGCTGAGTTGCGTGTTTCAAATGAATTTTGTCTTGAAACTGATCTGAAGCTGTAGGTCTCCAAAACTAATATACTGGAAGAGAGAAAGAGAGAGAGGGGAGAGAGCCCCAACCACGCTCTCTACCAGTGGGGAACCCCAAATTATATATATAAACCCTATAATTTTAACAAGTATAGGATTAATATATTTTCCCCTCCTAAATCCTCTCTCACTTTCTCTTTAATAAACATTCATAATTTATTGTTCTTGATTATTAACAAATAAAAGTTTACCATCAGCCAGATGTTTCATGAACAATTCATTTGAATTGACTTTTTTAACCATTTCTTCAAAAAAATTGTCGTTGGAGAGGAGCGCCTTGCAAAGTCGATCAGGTAGATAGATCTGCGAGTTCTGGTCCAATGTTAGAAGGACCTTTAATCCAAATATAGTATTCACTTTTTTCAATTCAGTGACTGCGAATGTCTTGTCCGTTTCCAGATCCTTGACTTTCACTGTAGGAAGATTTGCAGCACCGGCAATACGATTTAGCAATGCAAAATCCATCTCTGTAACTAATAATATGAAAGTCGATTGAATTATTATTGTTTGATCAAAAATAATCCAGTATATTCACCTTTATGTGATAGTATCGGAGAATTTAACTTTCTTGCTGGTATACGGTCTGTCTCCTGACTCGACGATTGATCGACTGTTCTCTCCATCAGAAATGCTTCGCTCATATATACTTCTCCCCACTTTTTTGTTCGAGAAAAAATCCTCGAAAGGATCCTCACCACCAAACATATCTTGAATTTGTTGTTCATATCCTTCCATTTGGCTGTTTGAATCCTCACACACTATCTCTACAGAGAGGGATAGCCACTCTTTCAACTCTCCAAACAAATCCTGAATCTCTTTTGGGTCGTATTCTAGCGTAGAAATAGGATGATCATGGATAGATTCTCCTTCAAGAATTTCAAATCCTTGTTTCTAAAGGATTCTAAAGGACGACCCAAAAGAGATTCAGGATTTGATCCCCATTCATACCCGATTCATACCCGATTCATACCCGATTCATACCCAATTCATACCCGATTCATACCCGATTCATCATATACTCAGAATCTAGTATAGAGGGTTTCCAATGCATTTAGAACTCATTCAGTCGTCAACTTGAAAAGAGTTAACAACTAGAGAGAAAACCATGTATCCGAGAATGGAATTTGTCAAGAGTGAAAGAGGTCAAGATAAATTAAACTTCAATGGATACTCTTATGTCATACATAAACGAGCTCAAAATACTGATAATATTTCTTGGAGATGTATTAATTTTCAGAAGAAATGTCCAGGGAGAATGGTGACTTGTGACAACAACATCATAACAGTTAAAAAACATAATCACAGTCCATTAATGGGAAATATCAGAAAACCTCAATTAACTTCTGAGCTTAGTAGTCATCGAGAAGATCATCAAATAAATCCTCGACAAGATGTAACTAATCATGATCAAACCATTGATTTTAGAACTGATTTATCAAGGAATGAAAAAGGCCGTCTTTTTATGGAACCCGTGAGAAATGGAATAGTCAATAAAAGATTGCAACTGAAAAAGATACAAAACTCTGAATCTCAAGAATGTTTGAGAAATAATATACATGAGAAGACTAGTTTTCTATGTAGCAATAATGAATCTGAAAATCCTCAATTTGGAGAATTAAAAAGTAGTCATGTTACTGATGAGAAAAAAAATGATTATGCGATGAGTGATGATAGTCATAGCTCTGATCTCTCTCCCAATCAATCAGTTATATCCAGTATTATCAGCAGTGATGAATATGATGATTTCAAATGTCTCAAAGAAATATCTCCAAAGAGGTTTGTTATGAATAGAAACAGTAAACGATTTTATCGACCATCAGAAAGATTATCTGAAAATCGAAAGATTCGCGAGAGGAGGAAATTGATGCATTTGAAACCTGATTTGGATTCGCCACCGTTAAGATGTCCAACTCCAGATTATTTGGACTGGCATGATCCAAACGATTTGGTGGATCGACTCCGATTCCTTAAGAACGGTGGAATCGGATATCCGAAGGAAGAAGAAGTTATTATTGATCAACTTTGTAAAGCTGGATATATACTGAATTGAGAAATATTGAGTGAACACTAAAGTTAAAAGCGGCATCTAACTGAAATATCGATGAATACTTGGTCCTTAAGCAAAGGTTACAAAATTGTAATATGATAGTATACAGATGGACTAGACCAATGCGATAGCAAGTTGCATATATAATGAATCAATGGCTACTCTAGTTTATTGTATGTAAGATGAGCCGCCTCGTTTTTCGGTGTCCACACTGCCCCCCCCCCTCCACTCTATCAATACTACATTATTGCATTAAGCCATGTGCATAATCATAGGGGATTCATTCATCATCATATCGTCATCTGATTCGATTGTCGGGAGAAGTTTGCCTCTTTTACCCGAAACAAGAGAAAAATGGAAACCAATTCCATTTAAAACTTGCAAAAGAATGATAAAAATCATTCAATTGCAAGAAGAGCCATGGATTAGAAAAAGAACAAGACCGTGTAGAGTAATTACATCTCGATCTACTCAACCATTCTATCCTTAATCGAAATATATTTATACGAAGCATACATAGGATACAAATACGCTCGGGGAAAATACGGGTAATATATATTGAAGTATGGGCAGTATGTGTTGACGGGCTGTATGTATTGAAAATATCATGTGTGGGAAAAAGGAATTGTATATAGGCTTGCTAAGCCGTGTATAATAGAAGCAGTGCGATACGCACTTGCTTATCAAAGCGCCGAAATCAAGAGACTGCGCTCGATTATCACATGTAAGGTGAGACGCACTGTCTTTGATACGTCCGCCGCCTGCGCGGCCTCTCTCTCGCTCGCATTCCTTAAAAGTAGCATGATTTATATTTCCGCAAAAGCTAGAGGGGTTCTGGCTCAATGAGCCAGAACCCCTCTAGCTACACTACTACTGATATTCTTTAAGAAAATATAGTTTATATTCATTGTATGAAGTTCAAGCTCATTAGAATTATTGAACGCTAACTTGCCCCGACATTGACGCCGACTTGCCTCGTACCCGGGGTCTCCAAAAAAATTGGCGACCGATTTCAGGCCGAATCCCGGATGTGACAATGTCGACAATTTTCGAAAAACAATTGATTAATAATTGGATTACGCAAAAACTAATTATCCGATTCAAATGAGATTTTGCAAGGATGATTGTACCATTATGGAGTACCTAAATCTTGAACGGCGAGCATTTCAATCGATTTTAATTAACTGTAAAAATATGTCAACATTTTGTTGCTTCTTCAATGCTAGTTAAACTATAGCACATTGTAAAATTATGTTTTATGATATGAGACCAATGCTTACTTGGAGGAAAACTTGTCAGAACACAATTTTTTCTTCAGCCTCATAGTTATTCATGATAATACGAATATTCTAAAGCTATTTCCATTGTTTTTTAGCTCCCCGCTCACAACATCCATACCATGGTCATTTTTAGCCTAATTCTACTCAGCTACATTGGTCATTCTCATAAAAGCAGTATTTCCCATGTCCTCGACGTTTTAATCATTAAAAAATATATATTTGCCTAAGAATGTTATCGAAGGAGGCTTAAATGGCATTACCCCAAAGCGTCCTAAACCAAAACTTACATCTTTACGCTGTTTATTATCAATCAGACGTAAGATTTTCAATTTTCCGTAAATTGACAATAAAGCAATTCTAAGAAAGAGTAGAGAAAAAATTTACTTGATTTTGGTTCCAATAAACAACATAAAACAACCATCCCGATATTATACAGATCAATTAACCAAAGAGAAATGAAAATAATAACTGAGAAAAAATATTTTTCACATTTTTGACATTTTTCTCATCGTTAAATGATTAATCTTTAAAATCTATGATACTTCAGGGTACATAGTAAAGCTACTGTCAAAATTTGGAGGCGATTGGTTCAGTACTTTTGAGATTTTTGCAAACATACAAACAAACGTTGCCTCTTTATATAATAGTAAGATAATCGTATGGTGCAAATTTGAATCGAAAGATCCTGGGAAAGGCTTTTATATTTTGAGGTTAAAATTTGAAAAAAATTGATCCAACTATTGATATAGTTATTTCAATTAATATGTATGCATTGTGTAATGGGTTGATAAATTCCCTGTATCAATCGAGCGAGCCAATAATTACCATTCTTACATCAGAAACTGGTGACTCCTAAAAGAAGAATAATTGGTTTTCTAATCAGCACTAATTATGGATAATGCTACTTACACTAATTATATTCACTTTATCTCATGTGATAGTATTTATTTTTGCTGATGATATTTGGAACGTTACTTCTCTCCATTTCGTAGTATATTACCGAACCTTCGAAGTCAGACGTTTTCTTTTCTTTTTCTTGATTAAATTTGAAATATTTTCACTAGTGAATCGAGATGCCATTAGAAGTGTCGTATTTTTCTACAATTTCATTAACAGTGTGTTTTCTAATTATTACTAGTCTTTATGTATATGCCAAGCATAAGTTATCTTATTGGACGCGACGCAAAGTCAAGATCCCTCGAACACATTTGCTATTTGGACATTTTAAAGATACTTTGACTCTTCAAAAGCCTCCAGGACAAGTTATCCACGAGATATATGATAAAGCAGATCCAAATGATCCTTACATTGGATTCTACATATTCCATGAGCCTAAACTGCTTCTTCGAGATCTTAGTTTGATGAAGCAATTGATGGTAAAAGATTTTGATAGTTTCCCAAATCGTGGTTTTGGAGGAACAACACAGAAAGATTCTGTTGGATTGGTTAATCTTCTAGCGATTCACCAACCACGATGGAAATATCTACGACAAAAACTTACGCCAAGTGTGACAGGCCTCAAATTACGAGGAATGATTCCTCTTATTCAAGATTGTGCGGCTCCTATGTTGAAGTACATCGATAGTTCAGAGAACCAAAAAGATCAGTGGAAGGTACTCGAATTGAAAGATATTTGTGGTCGATACACCACCGATGTTATTGCTTCATTAGCTTTTGGAATAAATACAAATTCTTTTGACGAAAACAATAGTGCCTTCTGGGAAGCAGGTTAGTAATTTTATTAATTCATCAGAGTCCCCAACGACAAGTATTTGTTCCACCGAGTATTCCTGGAGTATTTGACCAAGATCTCATATAGCAAATATCGATACTTAGATTTTATACTTTGAAACTATTTTTTTCTTATCGTTTTAGAGATAGATAGGATTGAACACAAAACTTTGAAGTTTTTCCAAGAGCACTTATTCTTTCTCTCAATTCCCATTCAAATCGGATACAATTGGAATTACTTTTTTCACTTTATTTGTCTCAATTGGTAGACTACAAGACCCTTATTTGGAGAATATTAAAATTAATGATACAGTACGTAAACCACGTTTACGCATGAACTCTATTGTAAAAATAATTCAAGTGTTACTGAATATATTATGTCATAATTAGATAATTAGATTATATTGTACCTTAAAATATCGGCATATCCTTCTGTTTCATTCATATATATATGATTATTCACTTTTAAGGTCAGAACATGCTATCTGGAGTTAAGAGGGGAATAATTTTAATCATCTTATTCTTTCTACCTGGATGGGTAAAGTACATAGAACATTACATGGTAGGACCAGCCCAATACTTCAGGACTGTGTTTACTGATTCAATAGGGGCACGTGAGAAAAGTGGAATCAAGCGGGGAGATCTCGTAGATCACTTTCTCTCTCTCAAAAATGGGGAACAAAGAAGTGATTACGGTAAGATTCAGTTCTAATTTATCATAAGGTTATCATAATATTTATTGTTCACATTTTCTCAAATTGATTTGAAAATCAATCATTTCTCTAAAATCAACATTTTATTCTCGGATAACTTTTGTAAATACTAATAATGATAATAAAATAATAATAATATAATTGCAGTCTTTGAAGGAGACAATCTACTGTCACAAGCAGTGTCATTTAATATAGCCGGATTTGAGGCAACCTCAACAGCTATTGCTTTCAGTTTATTTGAATTGTCTCTGCATCCAGATTATGAAGAACATTTATACCAAGAAATTAAAGAAACTGTGATGAATAAAGATCTGAACATTGATTTGATAAATCAAATGACGTTTTTGGATCAAGTTGTTAATGAAGCAGTTCGTTTGTATCCTCCACTTCCTTTTTTGGACAGAGTTGCTGCATGTGATTACAAGGTAAATTTATATAGTGAGTGAAGTCGTCAAAAAAACAAACTTCCAACCTAACACAAAAATAATGAAAATATATTTGATTTGTATCTAGATACCAGGGTACGATTTAATCATCGAAAAAGGCACTTCCGTATACATTTCTGTAAATGGTACAAATCGTGACCCCCGATACTTTGAACAGCCAAACAAATTTTGGCCCACAAGACCACGTATAGAATCGAATGACACGCCCAGCTCATCGCTCTCTTTTGGCATAGGCCCGCGATCCTGCGTTGGTAAGTTTTGAATGAACAAATTCTAAGTGAAGACATTTGGAACGAAATGGTTCAGTATACCCTATATTCAGTCATGCCTTCGAGTAGACCATTTGTTACTGAATGACTTAAGAATAACAAGGTTATCAGTGACTCAATTACAGATCCTTTTTAAAACAACTTCGTTTTCAACAGCGATCTTAATGGCTAAGCATTTTACAAACAGTTCTTATCTGAATTTCAAAATTACTCGTTGACAGCAAGCGAAGTACTTCTTTTTTTTTTCAAAACTTGTAGCTTAACTTCATGATATTTTAAATCGAACTTTATCCGCTATATGGTCGAAACGTCCATGCAAAGTCATTATACTGGACGCCGGCGGACGTCGTTAGAGAACGTCGGCGACCCCGAGAGCGACATTTTCATTCTAGTGCATGCGGCCGGTGAACCCCGGGTTCTCGAAATCATCTGTTCTGGGAGTAACGCACAATTTGTACCAAATCTTGTTATTACATGAATTCATAATACGCAATCGCTTACTCTCGAATCGAGTTACAACTGTGTGAAAATGAATACATTTCGAAACGCCGAGGACACCATTCTTATAATTATAATCAAAAGTTTTAGTTATAATCATAAGAAGGTATTATATAGGCTCATATACAAAGAAAAACCGCTGCCAAGTGCCTTAGCAGTATGCTTTCTCAAAGAGGCTTTAACATCACCCACAAACGCATCCCAAACCTGTATTTTCACCATTCCACTAGCGTAGATACTATCATTTATTTTTCAAAAATTACAAAAATATTATTTAATCAGTTCAATTCGTATCTTTGTGACTGTGTAAAGTGTCGTTCTTTTTCAATTGACCAAACTATGTTGCGAGTGTTGATGTCTGCCCGGGCTCTCTTATTATTTGATCAAATGCAACAAAGCAAACGGTTCTAGGTTCTACACGATGCGAGCCATTTGGACCTGCTTAATTTTTCGATCAATTCATCTTGTGACTGTTATACGGTTTAATGGTGGTTAAAATCCATCCGTCCTGCCCTTAAGTCCGTATTTAGCACACTTGAAGACTCATTTTGATCATTTTCGACGGCTGAGGTTGGAAATGATCAATTACAAATCTATTTTGATCATTTTTGACGGCAATAGACACCAAATTTTCCCAATTTTCTCTATAGCATGTGGAAAGTACTGGAAACGAAACTTACATGAATTTTTCTTCCCCTTAGCAACGGTTGCTAGGGCGGTAAACAACGGTTGATAAGGAGCTAATTGGGAAGATTTTGTGTCCTTTGCCGTCGAAAATGACGGAAATAGGTCATAAATTAATAATTTCCAACATTCGTAACGGTTGCTAGGGAGGTAAACAACGGTTGCTATGGAGAAAATGGGACAATTCAGTGTCCTTGGCCATCGAGTGTGACTCAAAACTGATTTTCCGGCTTGCCCCAATGAGCACTCATAAGGATTTGTAAGAAAACACGCTAGGAACGGTTGCTAGGGAAATAACCAACGGATTTTGCTGAAAAATGAACTCGGGCTAGATCTTGCCACATCCAACCGGTGTGCAAAATTTCAAGAAGATCGGGCCATTCCTCCGAAAGTTATCATGGATGGAAGAAACGAAAAAATACACACCTTAGCAACGGTTGCTAAGGAAATAACCAACGGATTTTGCTGAAAAATGAACTCGGCCGAGATTTTGCCACACACACACACACGCGCACACACACACACACACACACACACACACACACACACACACACACACACACACACACACACACACACACACACACACACACACACACACACACACACAGACACTTTTGGATTTCCATGTTTTTCGACCGGTAGATTACGAAAATCGAGGTCCCGAGGTCTGATTCGGTGGGTCGATTTTTGCCCCATTACAAAGCTTTCTCTTTGAGAAAGCAAAAAACATTTCAGAATCACTCAACGACGAAAAACCCATTTCAAATCTCCCATCGAAGAAGAGTACTCAACCCTCCCAATGTTATAAATTTTTCAATCTTACGGAGTTTCGATTTTTTACGAAATGTCCTTTTCTTCGTAGGAACCACCGATATAGTCTTAATAACTGTTCACAATCTGAAATAATTTTATTAATGTATATAAATATTCATAGGATTAACATGCCGATACTGCCTCGCCAAAGTAAGGAGGTATCTCGGAGGGACGCGAAATAAGATCATAGCTCGGAGAATCGTGAAATAAGATCGCAAATAATAATATGTTAAATACTGCAGCCACGCGTTACTGTGGCGTGAGACTACTGTTTCATACTGTTATACAGTTCTTTGGCCGTATCAGATCTTGCTCAAACTTCAACAGATGTTTTTTGGCCAGTCAAATAGCTGTGTACAGCCGTGAGACAGCCAATGTTTCGTTTTCCTTCGGGATATTCACAAATCATTCTGCATCAGCTGCAGCTTCTGGTTGCGCAATCAAGTTATGCCGAGCCATAATCCATTTGAAATGGAAGTCGCAGCTCAACAGAAAGCGTTTGTCATGAAAAACCAATTTAAATCGCTAATTCTCAACTACTGAGATGATCTTATTTCGCGATTCTCTGAAATGCGTCTTTATTACTCAGCCGCCCGAGATACTTCCTTATTTCGACTTCCTTATTGCAAGATGCGCCCTTATGAATAAGGCGTATTGAATGTGTCCATTACAATATAATAATGTGTTGGGAAAAATAATCATCTTTGTTAATGGAGAAAAATTGGCTCCTTTCTCTCATTTTCTTTAATCATGAACAATATTACATGAATATGATAGGATTTTGACAGGACAATTTTTGAAGATTATATTTATTTTATTCTTTCAGGACAGAGGCTTGGTTTGATAATAACAAAAATGGCCTTAATATCTTTGTTAAAAGAGTACACGGTAAGTAATGATCAGAAAGGTGAAACATTAATGAAACCAATTACGCCTTTCACAATTGCTGCTGATGGAGTTCATGTTAAATTGAAGAAAAGAAATTGATTCATTGAAATAATTGAAAATCAAGTTTTACTTATCTAGTTATTGATTGATATTTTATATAGAAATTGAACCTTGAGTAATAAAAAAACTCATTATTCATTCATAGTTATCTTTGACATTCTGAAAATATATGATAATGAATATTATTTCTGCCCGTTAGGGTTTGAATACTCAAAAAGATCATCCAAAACAATGAAATATTCTCCCTAAGTATCTTTAGAAACCGGTTTTCACATCCCTAGCAATTATTGCTATGAGAGTGGGAAAATCAGTTTAAAGTCCATATAATAATGGTATACGACATGGGAACTTTGATTCTTCATAGCAATCATCGTTAACTGTTTTTTCCCATGGATATCAATTTCATAAGTTCTTCCTGTCAGGTGGATCTAGGACGAAACGCATAGTTTATATATACTTCCTTTCCTTCTTATAACTAACCAAATATAACATACGCATCACGGAACGCGGTAGTATTCCATGCGTCAAGCAGAAGACACCGCAACTATATATCATGTTTGAGATCGCACGCTCGATTTTTCCATTAGCATTAATTCAGTCAAAACTACTTTTTCTGGTTGCAAAACAGGATTTCATGATCATCTAGCATCGCAATAGTGCGATTGACAAAAAGAAATACCCAAAAACTCGTTCGCAATAATGAGTTTGGAGTACCGTGTCAAGCGATCTAATACTACTTTTTTCTCCCGACCAGATTTTTCTTCAGTCGCCGTTTTTTCTCTAACCAAGTAGTTCGGTGCGATAACCTGATAAAGCAGCTATGTTTCACGCACAGTAAGAGGTTGCTTGGAGCAACACCATCCTAGTGAGGATGATTATGCTAAGAGTTTAAGCATTGAAAATTGCTAATGAATAATAAATGAATAGATAAATAAATAAGTTAATAAGTTGGAGATTGCAAATTTTGTAATGCAAATATTATGAAATAGAGATATTATAGGCCAATGCAATTGAGCAAAAAGTGTAAATAATGGTTTTGAATAGGAAAAAACATATTCAAGATATTTTAGTATAAATTGTGATTATATTATTAACATGATTAATAAATGAATAAATATGTGAGTACTATAAGAGAATATGAAATTTCCAAAAACTATCAGGAAATGAGCAGGAACAAGTATTGGACGGAAAATTTATAAAAGTAAAGCTTGTGTGTATCTATATACATATGAAAGCTTTATTGAAGATTTCAATTTTCATCAGGAATCAAAGCTTTTGCTCGCATATCTCTGATAACATTTGTTAAAAGTGTAGTTGAGTTGACCATTTTAGCTCTTTTTTTGTCTTTGCTACATGGTGTGAGTGAGTCGTGTAAATAGTCTTCATAGAGACGTCTCTATATATGAGGCTCTTATACAAGTATTGGACGGAAAATTTATAAAAGTAAAGCTTGTCTGTATCTACACGGAGGTACCCGATGACGCTGTTCCAAGGGTGCGTTCCTAGTATTTCCACTTGAAGAAGCTGACACTGGACTCGGACAATGTCCAGGTAGTCGACGACGCTGTTCCAAGGCCGGTGCGCTATTGGCAACAGCCTTAGGCACGCTTTATTGGCATTCCTCCCGGATGAGCATCCACTCTACAGGTCCCAGGGGCGGTGGTTTTTCCTCTTGTCCTTCTCCTCCATGGCTAGAGTGTGGTTGGCCAACTTGGGGCAGTGGCCTGGCTCCCTCACTCTCGGGAAGCCGCAGACCCAGCAGCGCCGCGCCGGTGCGGGTTGACGAATCTCTCTTCATCGTTCCTCACCGCCTGAAATTAATTTATATCCAATTTTGATTAATCCAATAAGTGCTACATTCTAACTAACTAACTAACTAACTTAGGGACTTGAAACTTTTTTTTTAAGCGTATGTTACAAATTATAATACACAGAAAAAGTTAAAAAAAACTAATTTGACATTTGACCGAGAACTAGAAAAATGAAAAACTGATTGAGCGAGAGCTTTGTGAGCTGGAACGAGACCTTCAAATCTTATTCAAATCTCTCAATATTAGCTCAATAACTGAAGATTATTGACGTCAAGGGAGCTACTCTTGCATCCAACTCATTATATATATTTATGTGGCGGACATCAAGGGAGCTACCTTCTAGTCCAATATGATAGAACATTACGTGACTAGTGCGTAAAGTAGGTAAATCAAGCACAAGTGGAGATTGGCGTCCGAGCGCAACGAGGGTGACAAGACGAGTTCTGGATTCATCTACGTGCGCACGAGTTGCGTATACTATTTTTCGTATCGAAGAGCGAAAAGTTTGCCTATGTAATGGATGATTGACACGCATACATAGCGTCATGCCCTTATCACTTGAATGCAACGAAGGTACGATAAGTGGAGGAATACGAGTAGGAGAAGAAGAGCGGATCCAGCCCTCATGAAAAAAGTCTGCAGGATTTCCTGCAGAATGAACCTGCAAGAAAATCTGCAGGAAATTCTGCAGGAAATCCTGCAGAACTTATACAAAATGTTGTTGGATTGATGTCTGTATTATTTCTGCAGAAAGGCCTGCAGCATGCCGTGCAGGAAATTCGGACGTTTCTGTAGAATTGCTTCTGCAAGACTCAGACCTGTAGAATTTTACTAAGGTTACATAGCATACTGTTTCTGCAGCAATTTCCGTTTACTTTCCCAGACATTCCTGCAGAAACAAACCACAATAATTTTTGCAGAATACAGACATATTTTTTTGCAGGAAATCGTAACAGAAATTTCTGCAGAAAATCATATGAGGATATTTATAGGGAATTTCTGCAGAAATAAGAGTTAGCAGCATTCACTGCAAACTGAACCTGCAGAATATCCTGCAGAAATTCTTATGAAGAAATTGACGCTATATATTTTCTACAGACGTCCTGCAGGACATCCTGCAAGAAATTTGAAAATTTTTCTCAGTTTTTTACCTGCAAACTCGTAGGAAATTCGGACGTTCCTGCGGACTTGCTTCTGCAAGACTCAGACCTGTAGGATTTTAGTGAGGTTATATAGCATACTGTTGTTGCAGCAATTTCCGTTTACTTTCCCAGATACTCCTGCAGGAACAAACCACAATAATTTTTGCAGAATAGTAGTTTCTCGTTCTCTCCTACAGAATTTTCCTACAGGACAGAAATATGCTGTATACCAGACATATTTTGCTTTCTCAAAGAGAAAGCTTTGTAATGGGGCAAAAATCGACCCACCGAATCGGACCTCGGGACCTCGATTTTCGTAATCTACGGGTCGAAAAACATGGAAATCCAAAAATGTCTGTATGTATGTATGTGTGTGTGTGTGTGTGTGTGTGTGTGTGTGTGTGTGTGTGTGTGTGTGTGTGTGTGTGTGTGTGTGTGTGTGTGTGTGTGTGTGTGTGTGTGTGTGTGTGTGTGTATGTATGTGTGTAACGGTTTTTTTCGTCCACGATAACTCTCGAAGAAATGGTCCGATCTTCTTGAAATTTTGCACACAGGTTAGTCGCGGCAAAATCTCGGCCGATTTCAATTTTCAGCGAAATCCGTTGTTTATTTCCTTAGCAACCGTTGTTAAGGTGTCTATTTTGCTTTCTTAAAGAGAAAGCTTTGTAATGGGGCAAAAATCGACCCACCGAATCAGACCTCGGGACCTCGATTTTCGTGATCTACGGGTCGAAAAACATGGAAATCCAAAAGTGTCTGTATGTATGTATGTATGTGTGTGTGTGTGTGTGTGTGTGTGTGTGTGTGTGTGTGTGTGTGTGTGTGTGTGTGTGTGTGTGCGTCCCGTTTTTTTTTCGTCCACGATAACTCTCGAAGGAATGGTCCGATCGTCCTGAAATTTTGCACACAGGTTAATCGCGGCAAAATCTCGGGCGAGTTCAATTTTCAGCGAAATCCGTTGTTTATTTCCTTAGCAACCGTTGTTAAGGTGTCTATTTTTTCGTTTCTTTCGTCCACGATAACTCCCGAAGGAATGATCCGATCGTCTTGAAATTTTGCACACCGGTTAGTTGTGACAAGATCTAGTCCGAGTTAAATTTTCAGCAAAATCCGTTGGTTATTTCCCTAGCAACCGTTCCTAACGTGTTTTCTCACAAATCCTTATGAGTGCTCATTGGGGCAAGCCGGAAAATCAGTTTTAAGTCACACTCGATGGCCAAGGACACTGAATTGTTGTATTTGCTCCATAGCAACGGTTGTTTACCTCCCTAGCAACAGTTACGAAGGTTGGAAATCATTAATTTATGACCCATTTCCATCATTTTCGACGGCAAAGGACACAAAATCTTCCCAATTAGCTCCTTAGCAACCGTTGTTTACCGCCCTAGCAACCGTTGCTAAGGGAACGAAAAATTCATGTAAGTTTCGTTTCCAGTACTTTCCACATGCTATAGAGAAAATTGGGAAAATTTGGTGTCTATTGCCGTCAAAAATGATCAAAATAGATTTGTAATTGATCATTTCCAACCTCAGCCGCCGAAAATGATCAAAATGAGTCTTCAAGTTTGCTAAATACAGACTTAAGGGCAGGATGGATCGATTTTAACCACCATTAAACCGTATGACAGTCACAAGATGAATTGATCGAAAAATTAAGCAGGTCCAAATGTCTCGCATCGTGTATAACCTAGAACCGTTTGCTTTGTTGCATTTGATCAAATAATAAGAGAGCCCGGGCAGACATCAACAGTCGCGACAAAGTTTGGTCAATTGAAAAAGAACGACACTTTACACAGTCACGAAGATACGAATTGAACTGATTAAATAATATTTTTGTAATTTTTGAAAAATAAATGATAGTATCTACGCTAGTGGAATGGTGAAAATACAGGTTTGGGATGCGTTTGTGGGTGATGTTAAAGTCTCTTTGAGAAAGCATACTGCTAAGGCACTTGGCAGCGGTTTTTTTGTTTCTTTCGTCCACGATAACTCCCGAAGGAATGATCCGATCGTCTTGAAATTTTGCACACCGGTTAGTTGTGACAAGATCTAGTCCGAGTTAAATTTTCAGCAAAATCCGTTGGTTATTTCCTTAGCAACCGTTTCTAACGTGTTTTCTCACAAATCCTTATGAGTGCTCATTGGAGCAAGCCGGAAAATCAGTTTTAAGTCACACTCGATGGCCAAGGACACTGAATTGTTCTATTTTCTTCATAGCAACCGTTGTTTACTTCCCTAGCAACCGTTATGAAGGTTGGAAATTAATAATTTAAGACCTATTTCCATCATTTTCGACGGCAAAGAACAAAATCTTCCCAATTAGCTTCTTAGCAACCGTTGTTCACTACCCTAGCAACCGTTGCTAATGGGGAAAAAAATTTATGTAAGTTTCGTTTCCAGTATTTTCACGTACTATAGAGAAAATTGGGAAAATTTGGTGTCTTTTGCCGTCGAAAATGATCAAAATGAGTCTTCAAGTGTGCTAAATACGGACTTAAGGGCAGTGCGGATTGATTTTGACCAGGGATGGGACGTTTTGTAATTAATTAATTATATGTCAATAATTAAAAAAATTAGTCTTCAATTATCAGTAGAATAATTAATGATTAAAAGAGTTTTATTCAATTATATTTGGAATGAATTATGATTAAAAATTTAATCATAATTGATTTCAAATATAATTGAATAAAACTCTTTTAATCATTAATTATTTTTAATATAATTAATGATTAAAAAATTAATCATAATTACGTTTTAAAATTAATTATATATTTTGGCACATTATTTATCAATTAATTAATGGCATGATTAATCAGATAATTAATGTTTAAATAACATAGATTTTTCAATTGTTTATGTCTTAGCCATTTTCCTCACTCGCATACACACACTGAGAGCAGTTTATAGTTGGGTGAACTATAAATCTACTATAAATATAGTTCCATTTTGACCCAGCTATGAGATATTGTGAAACCAAATATACAAATTTCACTAATGTATACCATGAAAAAGTATTAATTATACTATATTTAAAGTAGATTTTACTCTATATAGTACTTTTATTTATAGTAGATATGATTGAGTGGACACAGTTGACTTATAATTCTGGTTCATTAAACAATAATTATTGGTCGATGAACAATAATCAAATAGTAATTGAACATTGATGAAAAAACTATAAAACATGAGGGTTATTTACACAAATAAAGTTAATTTAACGATATTTATAGTAGATTCTTCTATAATTACGTTTACTATATCATATAGCAGATCCCGATGAGAGAATTTTTCTCAGTGCACACACACGCGCATGCACACGGACTAGGTATATATATATATATGGAAAATTCTTTGTGGGATCGAACATGAAAAGTTCTAAGGCATCATGCCGAATTCCCAGAATTTTTCCAGATTTTTTCGAGCACTTTCACCCTGTTTAATAAATAGGTACAGTTGTTGATTTTTCTGTTTTTGCGATTTTAGAGGCATTTTCAACCTTAATTTACACCCTGAAAATGACCTCTGAGGCAAAAAATGAATAAGACACTTTTTCCTGCAAATTGCCTGAATTTTATAGAAAAATTATCTCCAAGGTCATTGGAGCACATTAAGTACTCCACATTAGCAATTGGAGCCTCTATTTTTAAACCATGGGAGTTCGCTCGTCAAGCCCCACCCCATGGGTACTGAAAGTTGTCCCAACTCATACCACATACAGCCTATACAGTAAAAAAATGGGCCTGGGCTCTGGAAGCTGCCAAAAAATTAATATATTAACTAAAATAGGAGTAAGGGGAGCCTCGTACCCCCAACACTTCCAAATTTTGTAAACACTTGTCTGTGGTATTATTACGTTATCCACTGTAAAAACTCACTTTCTTTCATACTAATACATATCCCGAGTTGTCAATATCATATTTATATAGATCAAGCATTACTATACAACTTAACGCCACCTAATTTTCAGTAGTTACACGTATTGATGGTCAATATATTGTCTCTATTGTGCTAAAATTGACAAGAAACTACTAATAAAGTACATGTGCCATGAATTGCATTCACTCGATAAAAAAGATTAATCCAAAAAGTAAGTAATAAGCTGTGCATTACACGTACACCTTATAACACACTAGCAGTGCATAGATATCATATAATTTTTTTTAATATCAACAAGAAAATGTTGAAGTTCACTAAACATGGGTAATATTCATGAATATTGAACTCATAAAATGCAATTCATGACAATGTACTTTATTAGTAGTTTCTTGTCAATTTTAGCACAATAGAGACAATATATTGACCATCAATACATATAACTACTGAAAGTTAGGTGGCGTCAAGTAGTATAGTAATGCTTGATCTATATAAATATGATATTGACAACTCAGGATATGTATTAGTATGATATAATGTGAGTTTTTACAGTGGAAAATACCACAGACAAGTGTTTGCAAAATTTGGAAGTGTTGGCGGTACAAGGCTCCCCTTGAATAGTCATTTCAGCATATTTTTACCCCTATTTTAGTTAATATATTAATTTTTTGGCAGCTTCCAGAGCCCAGGCCCATTTTTTTACTATATAGGCTGTATGTGGTATGAGTTGACAACTTTCAGTACCTATGGGGTGGGGCTTGACGAGCTCCAATGACCTTGGAGATAATTTTTCTATAAAATTCAGGCAATTTGCAGGAAAAAGTGTCTTATTCATTTTTTGCCTCAGAGGTCATTTTCAGGGTGTAAATTAAGGTTGAAAATGCCTCTAAAATCGCAAAAACAGAAAAATCCGCAACTTTGCCTATTTATTAAACAGGATGAAAGTGCTCGAAAAAATCTGAAAAAATTCTGGGAATTCGGCATGATGCCCTAGAACTTTTCATGTTCGATCCCACAAAGAATTTTCCATATATATATGTATATATATATATATATATATATATATATATACCTAGTCCGTGTGCATGCGCGTGTGTGTGTATGCGAGTGAGGAAAACGGCTAAGACATAAACAATTGAAAAATCTATGTTATTTAAACATTAATTATCTGATTAATCATGCCATTAATTAATTGAT
The DNA here is from genome assembly GCA_020882685.1 of Aphelinus atriplicis. Taxonomy (NCBI): domain Eukaryota; kingdom Metazoa; phylum Arthropoda; class Insecta; order Hymenoptera; family Aphelinidae; genus Aphelinus; species Aphelinus atriplicis. Next base: position 45,834,847 of record CM037076.1, on the reverse strand, counting down.
AATTAATGTGCCAAAATATATAATAAATTTTAAAACGTAATTATGATTAATTTTTTAATCATTAATTATATTTAAAATAATTAATGATTAAAAGAGTTTTATTCAATTATATTTGAAATCAATTATGATTAAATTTTTAATCATAATTCATTCCAAATATAATTGAATAAAACTCTTTTAATCATTAATTATTTCTAATATAATTAATGATTAAATTTTTCAATTCTAATTATATGACCAATTTAATTAAAATTTTAATTAATTAATCCCAACCCTGATTTTGACCGCCATTTAACCGTATGACAGTCACAAGATGAACTGATCGAAAAATTATGCAGGTCCAAATGTCTCGCATCGTGTAGAACCTAGAACCGTTTGCTTTGTTGCATTTGATCAAATAATAAGAGAGCCCGGGCAGACATCAACAGTCGCGACAAAGTTTGGTCAATTGAAAAAGAACGACACTTTACACAGTCACAAAAGATACGAATTGAATTGATTAAATAATTTTTTTGTAATTTTTGAAAAATAGATGATAGTATCTACGCTAGTGGAAAGGTGAAAATACAGGTTTGGCACGCGTTTGTGGGTGATGTTGAAGCCCCTTTGAGAAAGCATACTGCTAAGGCACTTGGCAGCGGTTTTTTTGCAGGAAATCGTAACAGAAATTTCTGCAGAAAATCATATGAGGATTTTTATAGGGAATTTCTGCAGAAATAAGAGTTAGCAGCATTCACTGCAAACTGAACCTGCAGAATATCCTGCAGAAATTCTTATGAAGAAATTGACGCTATATATTTTCTACAGACGTCCTGCAGGACATCCTGCAAGAAATTTGAAAATTTTTTTCAGGTTTTTACCTGCAAACTCGTAGGAAATTCGGACGTTCCTGCGGACTTGCTTCTGCAAGACTCAGACCTGTAGGATTTTAGTAAGGTTACATAGCATACTGTTTTTGCAGCAATTTCCGTTTACTTTCCCAGACATTCCTGCAGGAACAAACCACAATAATTTTTGCAGAATAGTAGTTACTTGTTCTCTCCTACAGAAATTTCCTACAGGACAGAAATATGCGGTATACCAGACATATTTTTTTGCAGTAAATTGTAACAGAAATTTCTGCAAAAAATTATATCAGAGTTCTTGTAGGGAATTTTCACAGAAATGGAAGTTAGAAGCATACACGACAAACTGAACCTGCATAATATCCAGCAAAAAAATTGTCTTCTCTACGGGCGATCTTCAGGGCATCCTGGAAGAAATTCATAAATTTCTTGCAATTTTTTCGCCTACAAACCGAACCTACTGAATTTTCTAGGCGGAATTGATTATATTTTTCTGCAGGATTATTTGCCAAATATTTCTGCATAGGAAAAACATCCTGAAAATTTATGACATTCTTTGAACAAGAAAATAACACTGAAAATTTGATGAAAATGAGTCAGTCTTCAATTGCTTCATTTATTACAAAATTAGAGAATTCACAATCAGCACAGGATACATTAAAATTCAATCTTCTTAGCGTTCGAAACATTTCTTACAGGACAATATGTACACTATATAATATTCCTTATATATACGTCAATATACAATATTCAATATGCAATAGTCCCTATACACACGTCAATGTATACAATATATACAATATGTAATAGTGAATATATGAACGTTAATATATACAATATATACAATATATACAATATTTACAATAGTCACTATATACACGTCAATGTATACAATATATACAATATGTTAATCTGTTTCCATTGTGTTCACCAAAGGAGTAACATAAATCTGATTTTCAGGTAATTCAATACAAAAACATTTGTTCTTAATCGAATCTAATTGAACACATATTGTAGAGGGAGTTATTTCGGCAATAAATGAAATCATTTGCGAATGAAAATTCTCGGAAGCTATTAAGGTTTCATTTAAAATTTTTAACTTTTTGCCTAGAATAATATACTCTACATCTCTAGAAATGATTTTGTCTACTCTAACTATGCCCGATATGAATAGTATTTGTGAACTTGTAGTAATGACACAAATGTTGTTTCTTCTAATTAGGCGTTTGTTGTTCGTCGAGTGATAAAGAATATTTTTATAAATGAATCGATCGTATAAATTAGCAATATCTTCAACCCTTTCCCCAAGTAATGCTTCAATTAAAATTTTCTCAGTCAGTGACAGAGATCTAGTTTTTGGCCTCCCGAACATTCTCAGATGTTTTCCATATTCCACACATCTATGGACTCGACACTCCTTCATCAACTTCGTGAATAATTTCCTGCCCATAACACTACTTTCAGCACGTCCAAATACATCAGCATTATTTTTTACATATTTCAAGCGAAAGTACAACTTACAAACTTGTTCAGGAACATGCTGAGTGTTATGGAACAGTTTTTTTATCACTCCGTTGAAGTTTTCAAAAGGAAATGCCGACCATGCCCATAAAGCGCCGAAATATTTGACAAAGTGAGGAATATGGAGTAACAAATGAACATTGAATTTCATGAACCGTTTTCCGTAAAGACTTTCGATATTTGAAACAAATTTATGTAATGCTTCTCTAGCAATACCTAATTCTTCGTCACTGATTTCATTCTTTAGTAGGGTATACAGAGCCAAAACATAGAAAAACCAGTGACGAAGATATTTTTTTGGCAATAAATTATTCAGAGTAGGTAACGACGTATAAATTGCAAAGGTTTTATAATCATTGGCATTATAATGTTCGGAGATAGGTTGCGGCGTTCAAGTGATCTCACAGGGTGGTTTGATTTTTTGCAGTTTATAATTGAATTCTTCCACTTTAGATCCCAAATACCACGGTTCACGATAGTTCCCACTATCAAACCACTCGCATAGAAACAACTTAGTGACGCCTAATAAACATGCATGCATATAATCGGGTGGGTAACCATTTATGATATCAATATAAGAAAATTCGATGAATTTAATTAATGCTATGCATCAGATTCTAAGTTCCAATTCTACTAATGCAAAACGCATACAATAATATATGCAAAAAAATAAACACAAACATATACGAGTAAACACACACTCGCACAAGCACGTTTACAAAGAGTTATGTTTTCACCCACCATTCTTCAAATTCGTGATAGTTCCGATCTTTGAGGGCCAATCCGTGATATGGAGTTTGAATGAAAACCCCATATATATTTTTATTCAGCGGCGTTTCGCCAGCTTGGTTCGCTGGCCTCACCAGGCTATTTATTATAACAAAACAAAACAACAGTAGACATTACAAACGCCATTTACATATGTTTCATCACCCTGCTGAAAATTCTCAGGTGAGATCTCAGGTAAGAATTCAGAGATCAATTTTTTTTCTTAAATTTTTTTCTTTTTTTTTTCTCAGAATGAACAGAAGTAACATTGAATGTTGGCAATGTGTGAAAATTAGGGTCGATATAGAATTTGGATGAATTGACGAATTTGTTGTTTTGTAGTGTTGATACCAAGTGATGATATAATTCGTCAATTCATCCAAATTCTATATCGACCCTAATTTTCACACATTGCCAACATTCAATGTTACTTCTGTACATTCTGAGAAAAAAAAAGAAAAAAATTTAAGAAAAAAAATGGATCTCTGAATTCTCACCTGAGATCTCACCTGAAATCTCACCTGAGAATTCTCAGTAGGGCAAGAGCAAACAATTTTCCTCACCAGTGTAAAATTAATTTATCCATACTTGAAAATTAGGGAGTGGAAGAAACTGACTTTCACTGCCACCGTTAAATTTATATCTGCGAGCTAAAGTTATCCAATGTGATCTTATATAGAGTCACCGGTGCTAGGACGTTTGTTGTGGAAAAAGGTTATTGACCTTCATGTGTGTGTGTCTTCTTTTCTATTCAGTGTATGTTCATACATGTAAATATGAAGTATCTTGGAAACAAGTCTCTTATTATAATTCTTTTCTCTATCCAAAATTTTAACATTTTTAGACTTATCAATTATCAAAAGTGAAAATCGTTTGATCACGAATTGGCTGGGTTGTGTGGTTCCAATCAAAATTCAGTATTCTGCCGGTACATGTCGTTTTCTGATACCAATTCGTGATCAAACTCCATATCACGGATTGGTCCTCAAAGATCGGAACTATCACAAACAAATATGTTAACACATCGACAAAGACAACGATAAACGCGCCCACACACACACACACACACACACACACACACACACACACACACACACACACACACACACACACACACACACACACACACACACACACACACACACACACATGGCCTGGAGGGGGGCGGAAAGTCCGGAGTTGCGAATAACCTCGGGTGCAAGAAGAGCGGGGATAAATAAGAGGTGTGAAAGGATGGGAGGAAATAGTACATTGTATAACGAGCGCGGAAAGTTGCCAATTGCACTCGCTGCGATCGTGCGACATGTCGCCCAAGTATGCTATTGCCCAACTATACCGTGCGAGTTACTCATACTATTTTCCATCACTCATGTCATTTGGTGCACTCGTTCTGAAAAATATTGACTTTGCGTTGACTCAATGGAAGAGAGAAGATGAATTGGCTCAAACTCCTTATCACTCTCTTCAAATGTTTTGATGGGAAGGCAGAGTAAGACGTCATCGGCAGCGATAGTTCCAGTGTATCAGCACGGGCCCAACCGAAGGAACGCTTAGTGGAGTTTAGAGGTCCACTGATTAGGAAGCTCGCTCCTTAAAACGCCCTCCAAAAAAAAAGAAACACACGCGCACATTCTGAAAATTGATCCCACACACACACAGGGGCGGATTTGAAGGTTATGAGGCCCGGGGCTAAAATTACCATGGGGCCCCTATATGGGCGGGAAAATCCGTTGATATTCTGTACCCCAGATGATATATCAATGATTAGAAAATGAGAATCAAGTAAAGGTACAATTTCAATCAGTTATACACAAAATGTCATCTTTATTGATTCATTAATATATTTTTAATGGAAATGTTTTTTTCTCGACTTAGCTTCAGCAAAATCTCTTATCAGTTCATCAAAGTTGATAGATTTGAATAGACTATCCTCTATACACAATTTAGTCAAGGATGACAATCTTTCATGCAACATAGTTGAACGATACATGTTTTTAATTCTTTTCAAAACAGAGAATGATCTTTCAGCTTCGGTATTAGCTATCGGTATTGTTAAAAGCAATCGGTAAGCTATGTATACATTCGGGAAAACTTCAACAATATCTAATTCTACAATCCAGTTCAAAACTTTTAATGGTATTAAAACAGAGTCTCTAATAGTTCCAGTATTATTATTATTAGAAAAGTAACCATGAGGTTGTAATTTCAAACGTGGTATGAATTGCTGTAACTCACATAATAAATCCGGTTCCAAATCATCCCTATAAACTTCAATAAGTGATTTTACTCTCATTTCTAACTCATCATCATCAATAGTCAATAATTTATACAGAAATCCAAACAATTTAGTTATGCAATCATAAGCTTCACTTTGTTTCTTCAATTCCATTCCAAGCTTATCTATTATAACATAAAAAGTTTCAATCCTGAATCTATCAGATCCAGTTAAAAGGTTTACTTCAGATTCATGATCGTTTAGCCTTTTTGTAATCTTTCTTTTGTTTGAGTCAGAATAATTTTGTAGAACAAATTGACTCAGTTCTCTGGCTTTTTTTTTCAAATCTCAAAAAATCATCCCGCAAACTTCTTACGAAATCAATAAGAGAAAGGAGCATATCATTTGCTGCTACTAAATCCACATCAACTTTCTGTAAATATTGACTAGTCGCATTAAAACGATTCAAAATATGATTCCAAAAAATCACCATGGAAGAATTTTCTAATTCAATAATTTTATTCAGTAAAGCTAGAGCTTCCTGACGAGTCTCGGATTTTTGATTTTCATCATTAGCTAATACTTCAAGGGACTTATAAATACCATCGAAATTTTTTTCTACATATTTAGTAGCTTCTGCTCTACAAGACCACCTGGTTATAGACAAACTTGTCACTTTCGAATTTTGACTAGATAAAACACTCCATCGATGTGCAGATGCAGTAAAAAATACATATAATCGCTGCAGTATCCCAAAAAAATTACTTGCATGAATACATGCATCAACGCTTCGCTCACCCACTAAATTGAGCGAATGGCCTGCACATGGTACATAAAATGCCAATGCATTTTCTTCTTTCAGACACGCTTGAAGTCCATTGTATTTTCCAGACATATTGGATGCGTTATCATATGCCTGCCTTCGACAATCTTTTATATTCAATTTTTTCTTCTCTATTAATTTTAGAACATCGTTGCTTAATGATCTACCTGTATGATTTTCGATTTGTAAAAAACAAAAAAATCTTTCATGAACGTGTCCATCCAAATAGTAACGGAAAATAACAGATAACTGGTCAACATGCGAGACATCAGGAGTTGAATCTACAATTAGTCCCCAATATTTTGCTTTTTCGATTTCATCCAGGATACGTTTTTCCACTTTTTCTGCCATCAGTTCAATCAACTCTTCATAAATTGTTTTGGATAAATACGATGACTTACCGCTGCCTTTTTGAGCGTACGATTTAATGTGTTCAGCCAAAATGGAATCGAAATTTGATAACAATTCAATAATTCCAAGGAAATTTCCACAACTGCGAGATCCTATAATTTCATTTTTTCCCCTGAAAGGAAGCCCATTGCCAGCTAAGAATCGTATAACTGCAACAACTCTTCTCAAAATTTCAGTCCAGTACTTAACTTCTGATTGCATTGTATTTATCATACTTTTTTCAATACTAATATTTTTAGTGCAATAATTAATGTATTCCATCATACATTTGTTGTGCTCCTTATTGTTTTCGTGAGAGTTGATGACCTCGTCCACTTTATTCCATTTTGAAAATCCAATCTTAACGAACGAATTATTATGATCTCTTGTGAAGATTTTACAAACGTAACAAAAAATACCTCCTGTTGATTCGGAAAACATTAACCACTTCCTTTCGCACATTTCACCATTTTGTAATTTACGTTGGAAGTAATTGGGTGAAAAATATCGGTGTTGCGTTGCAAACTCTCGCTTAGATGACTTAAAAGTGGAATTCTTATTTTGGAAAAAAGCATATCCTTTGTTCAAGTACTTTTTACGTTCTTCAGTATTCTCACTCAATCGCAATGGCCATAATGCAGGATCTTGCAACACATCTACAATTATGATTTTAATTATTAAAGGGAGCAACAATATCCTCGAAAAATAAACTTTTAAAGAGCTTAGCTTATAAGAATATGAAAAATGGAAAATATTTTTTGGTTTGAATTTATTAAATAATTCAAGATTCAAATTAAAAAATGAAACATTACCTGTATTAGTTTTACTTATTTCAACGAGTGAATGAATGGAATCATGAACATCATTGAATATATTATCTAAACTTTCATCAGAAACTTCCTCTTTTTTCTCTATGTTCTTATCAATTATAAAGGTGTTATCTTCGTAAACGTCAAGCTTAGGTGGAAAATGCATAGGACTTTCATGGTCTGTTTCTGCAATAATAAAGTTGAAAGGGATTCTTAAAAATTTGATTAAAATTATTCAGATGATTCTATTTCAAGCTAAAGATTTATATTGGGTGGGAATTTCTACACAATATTTAGATTTTTATTGGACACTGCTAATGCCATATTTGAATTAAAAAGAAAAAAGATAAAGAAATAAATTGATATCAATAATTGAAAAATGAATACCTGGCATATCTTCATTTGATACTTCTACCGTTGCTGTAATTAGGCTGCTTTCAATTTTAGCTGATTCATTTATTCCGCGAGTACTATTTTGCTTTTCTGTTCGATCCGTATCCGATAATATAAAATATTCGGATACTCTAGGAAGTTTGCTAACTGCTTCATCTTTCTGTTTTTTCACCTTTCGCTTTTCTGCTCCACTCTGATACTTTCTTTTCGGCATCGTTCACTATTTCGTATCTTCAACTAACCTCACATCACAAATTATTTTTATCTCTTATAGAAAAAAGAGCTGATAAGTCTGATCCAATAATCCAATAAAGCATTGACCACTGTAGCAGAATAAAACACTTCTGAAGAGATTATGAAAAGAATGGCTAACGTGTCGAGAAGGTACCTTCCACTGTTTCAACTGTGAGGCAATTGCCGAACAGTCCAACTACTGCCGAGAGCTTGCGGAAATCGACGTTTGGTTTTCCGCGAATTGAGCGGGCGTCGACTGCACGCACGGCCGCGGCGCAGCACATCGACTTTCAGGAACGAGTGGCGTTGCAATGTTTTGACGAGCAACGTACTGAATGCGAGGCCGAATGTCATACTCGAACTGGGATATATGCCGCGCGATTCGACGTAATCGACAGTGTTAGCGAACTCTGTCTTCCTATTTTTTGATTTTCATCTCATATCTCACTTATTTCCTTGAAGTATTTAGTTACCCGAAATGACTTGCGTTCTCTTCTTCGCCTAAGCTTGGTTTTACTAATTACCCAAGAAAAAAGGAAAAAGTTCACCGACGAACCCGTAACGAATGACCCGCGCGAACCCGCGCTTTGGCTCCGTTGTTCCGGCTGTCACTCAGCAGACATTTGGTTTCCGTGGGATCATCCATTTGGCCGCAGCAGCCGTAACAATCGGTCTGTCCGCATATCCGCGCGCGGCCGTTATGCCGCTGCAGCGCTTCATAAAAACTTCATAAAAAATTTCATAGAAAAATATTTGCATAGGGTTTTTAATTTTTTTAATAGAATCAAATTCATTTTTAGTTGTACGGGGCCGGCGGGGGCCCCCTATCTGGGTGGGGCCCGGGGCTGCAGCCCCCCCTAGCCCCTCCCTAAATCCGCCCCTGCGCTCGGCTGGGGGTCCAGCATCGGGTCCGTCGGGATTTGCACAAGGCCCCCGAATTTAGTCCCCTGCGTGATCGCAGGCATTTCCTCGTCCCGTGCGGCATGGCTGCCATCGGTCCGGCTAGCCGGCCGCTTTGCCCATTTCTCCGACTCGGCGCGCGCGCCGCTCAGCCCATTCACCGGCCTGCCTGGCTCCAGCGAGAATTTGCGCGACTGCCCTCCGAAATAATCGTCCCGCGTCAATTGGCGCGGGTTTATCGCCATTCGGTGGTCCTGGCGACGTGATCGCTCGTTCCTCTTACCTCTACCGTCTTAATCGACTCCACTCGCGGTATCGCTCCTCTGCTTATATCGGCCGCGGCCGAAACAGCACCGCGGGTCACCGTGAGCCGCACTTTGTTACCCACGCGCGTTCTTCCGGTCTCCGGCTCTGGGAGCGGAAGCGGGGATTCTGTCAATACGGCGGGATTGCAACCACGACGACTGGCTCGCTTTCTAAAGCGGTTGCGCTCGGGATCACGGGCGACGAGGACTCGCCAAGGTACGCGGTGAGCTCGCGCACGTACTCATCGTGCTCCACGTCATCTGCCTAGCAGAATTTCTTCACCTCCGCGCGGGTAGCTCTTCTTGCGCATTGGGGCTCGCGCTCACGTCCATGCCCAATAGCGCGAGTCGCTCGCCCCGCACCGCGACCCACTCTCCCTCCTTATTTAACTCTATCAGTCTCCCATTCGTTTTGTCTCCAAACGCTCATTTTCACACTCATTCGGTCGCTCTCTCTCTCCTCCCAATTTATTATCCGACGCGGCGATTTCCTCGATCGATGCGATTTCTCCGACAAGCATCGCTCATATCATTTTTGACAAACAGCGCAATCATAGTTTTAAGCGTACTGTTCCTGCGCTCAACCGGGTTTGCCTGTGGGTGATAGGGCCGTGTCGTTACGTGCGTTATCCCGTACTCTTTTAATCACTTCGCTAATAATTTATTATCGAACTCCCGCCCGTTGTCACTCAAAAAATACTTTGGCATTTCCCAGTGAAATAACACGAGCTCCTTAAACGCCAACGCGACCAATTTACCGTCCACTTTTCTCACCGGTTCTACCTCTATCCACCGAGTCAAGAGGTCCTGGAATACGATTAAATACTTAAATCCGGACTTGCTCAGCGGAAATTCAATGAGATCTACTGCAACTATCAACCACGGCCGCTACACTATTCTCTCGTCCATCAATCCCATCGGTTGGGCTGCGATACCTTGTACCACTGACATTCATCGCACTGCCGCACAAAATCTCTCACGTCATAGTACATCCCTTTCCACCAATACTCTCTCGCCACTTGCTCGAACGTCTTTTCCGTTCCAAGGTGGCCCGACGAGGGAGCGCAATGAGAATCTCGTAAGATTCGAAACTCGCGCGGTATCACTGATTTCCACGCATCCTTTCTATTGGTCACAGGACCGGTCATTAGATATTCCTTATATTTATATAAATTACCGTTCTCCACTCATTATACTTCCCTGGATTATTCTCCACTCTTCGTAACATCTCTAAATACTCGCTATCCAACACATCTTCAAAACCCACAACTTCCTCTACTTCATGATCGTACATGCGCGAGAGCGCGTCCAGCACGTAATGCAATGCGCCTTTTCAATGCAAAATCTCGTAATCCCAATGCTGCATCCCCAGCACGCGAGCCGGCTTGTCGGATCTCGCAAGTTACGAAGCCATTTAAGGGGTTACATACACCTTAAAATTGAAAAAAATCGATTTTTTTTCCCATGTTTTTTTATGTATTTGGATCTCCTCTTTCGAATGCCAAAACCCGTTTTCAAAAATTCGGCGTCCTTAAAAAGTTATGCGAGATTAACTCAAGTCATGTTTTGAGGCAAAAACCGCCAAAAATGATGATTTTCAATAACAACGCTGATTTAATTTTTTTTCTCTACAGAAAAATATTTTATATCAATTTTATAATGCTTAATTATCAAAAAAATACAATATTCAACTGTAAAAAAAAATTTTCTACCTATTGCCAATCATGATTCAAATTATCACAAAGCATGAGCCTATAGAACATTTATTTAATATAATTCGCAATGAATGACTCGAGTGCCAATGTTTTGTGTTTCCCGCGGCAAGGTCTTGACTATTTTCGGTCAAAGCGATATGTGCCGCCATTTTTAGTGTAAGAATGACAATACTTTATGTGAACAGACCTTCAAAATTCATGTGTGAAACTGAACCATGAGTGTGGAATAGCCCTTACTCTCAAGTTGGTTTTGATTATCAACTACCGGCTATTTTGGGGTTAACCTCTCATTTTCTCAAAATAAAAATAGAAATATAAAAGAGAATAGTTCATGTTGCTGAGTCATTAGTAGTAAGTATCTGTTTGAATTCATAATTGTTTGAATAAATATTGAAGACAAAAATTTATTCATGATTTCATTTTTTTATTTTGAAGGCTATGTCAGCACAGAAGAAAAAAAATAGAAGTTCCCCAGTGGCAAGTTGTAATGATGGTGCTAATGTTATTCTAGATGTGATGAGTGCATTAGGTATTGTTCTTGGTACGAGTGCTAGTCTCTATTCTGCCAAGAAGAATGAAACTAGGATTCGTGTAATGGATAGTCGAGTGGAGGCATCAACTCTCCAAGCTCGCACGCTGAGAAGAAGACTCAGGCATGGAGTGTCTGATCATTCCTATCAAGCAGGGGCATACTAAGGAGCAATTTCAGTAGTGAAGTTATGTGATATCATAAGTGACTGTGATTTGTTCATGAAATTAAACTTTAAAATGTGTTTTTCTCAAAACTGTGATTTTGACATATGTGATGTACTTGCCGTAAGATCCAAAGAGCTGAGGTTGACGTATACAACTTTTGTAAAGTGGATTGTGTTTGTGACATCAATACTCATATCCGGAACCTCAGTCGCCAAGATCCAATCAAGTTTGACCCCATAAGCGTGTGACCAAACCAGTGAAATAGCTGTTTTCTTGATTTTTCATCATTGTATTCGATAAGCCTACAGACTTGGGTGGTCAAACTTGATTGGATCTTAGCGACTGAGGTTCCGGATATGAGTATTGATGTCAGAAACATAATCTATTTGGCAAAAGTGGTATACGTGGACCTCAGCTTGCTGGATCTTACGACAAGTGTGATATTAGAGTTAATACAGATATATAGCTATATAAAATATTCCAATGCACTTTTGGGATATATTTTCTGTGGAAAAGTTTAAAATTAGTGTACAGAATCTAGAAAAAAAATTTGTTTGAAAAAAAAATTGATAATAGTTATTTTTTTCTGTTGTACAAGAATCATTAACTTTAAGGTGTATGTAACCCCTTAAGCACGCTGTGATCCGTAACAATGGTTAATTTATACCCCTCAAGATACGGCCGAAAATTCTTAACTGACCAAAACGCGGTGAGACATTCTTTCGCGGTCGTCGTATTATATCGCTTCGCCGCGCTCAAAGTACGACTTATATATACTCTCTTTTCTGCACTCGCGGTGGTATGTCTTGCTCATTCTCCACTGAAATTGCTCTCTTTCTAAATTTCTCAAATTTTCGTTCATCACCGAATTGAGTGAATGATGCGCATGTGTTTCTCCACCACGCGCGGGCCCCAGTGCGGTATGATATATTTCATGCAGCTCCGCGCCGGCCGACTGCCCGTGGCGCGCAGTTTGCCGCATATACGCATTTGCCTCTGTACTCGGCGCCGATCGACGGCGCGAGATCAAATTTCTCCGCCACCTCTGCGCGTTCGCTGCGTTTTTGCTCTCAGAAACATATAGTCCTGGAGCTAGCCCCCTTCCCGTTGGCCAGAGGAGGTCCCCGGTAGATAGATAGTGAATCTTATGTATTTTTTTCCGTAGAATCCGAATTTGTTGGTTTGAAGTCTGTAAAACTGGTACAATTTGTTTAAACCGCGATTGTTTAAACAAATAAGATAATAACACTTTTTTGGTTCGGAAAAATTTTTTTCTTAAAATTTTGCTCATTTTAAGAAGAAAAGTTCCTATGCACCATCCATGAATAATGCTTGTATCTAAAGTTATAAATTATCACAAGTTGAAAAATACCACTTTTCGGTGGTCTTTGTTGCTCTGCCATGGCAACAACAATAGAATATTTAAGAATCTGAAGGTGTTTTCTAATGCAGTTTTTAACGTAGAATTTGAATATAAACTTGGTTTTTCCAAAAAACAGCGAGAAGAACCGAATAATCAAATGATTCACCTTCCATGTTTTAGCTCATTATACGCTTGACTCCCGGTACTGGACTAATGCAATGAATATCTTACCCATAGGCTAATTATGAATAAACGAATGTTTTCTTATGTACTTTTTCCCGTACAATCCGAATTTGTCGGTTTGAAGTCTGTAAAAGCCATACAATTTGTTTGAAACACGATTGTTTAAACAAATAGCAAAATAACACTTTTTTGGTTCGGGAAAAATTTTTTTCTTAAAATTTAGCTCATTTTAAGAAGAAAAGTTCCCATGCACCATCCATGAATAATGCTTGTATCGAAAGTTATAAATTATCTCAAGTTGAAAAAGATCACTTTTCGGTGGTCTTTGTTGCTCTGTCATGGCAACAACAATAGAATATTTATGAATCTGAAGGTGTTTTCTAATGCAGTTTTTAATGTAGAATCCGAATATAAACTTGGTTTTTCCAAAAACAGCGAGGGAAGCCGAATAATCAATGATTCATCTTGCCATGTTTTAGCTCATTATTGCTTGACTCCCTCTACTGGACTAATGCACTGAATATCATACCCATGGGCTAGTTATGAATAAACGAATATTTTCTTATGTATTTTCTCCCGTAGAATCCGAATTTGTTACTTAGAAGTCTTTAACAACAAGTCTTTAACAAGCATTATTCATGGATAGTGCATAGGAACTTTTCTTCTTAAAATGAGCTAAATTTTAAGAAAAAAATTTTTCCCGAACAAAAAAGTGTTATTTTGCTATTTGTTTAAACAATCGTGTTGTAAACAAATTGTATGGCTTTTACAGACTTCAAACCGACAAATTCGGATTCTACGGGAAAAAGTACATAAGAAAACATTCGTTTATTCATAATTAGCCTATGGGTAAGATATTCAGTGCATTAGTCCAGTACCGGGAGTCAAGCGTATAATGAGCTAAAACATGAAAGGTGAATCATTTGATTATTCGGTTCTTCTCGCTGTTTTTTGGAAAACCCAAGTTTATATTCGGATTCTATGTTAAAAACTGCATTAGAAAACACCTTCAGATTCTCAAATATTCTATTGTTGTTGCCATGACAGAGCAACAAAGACCACCGAAAAGTGGTCTTTTTCAACTTGAGATAATTTATAACTTTCGATACAAGCATTATTCATGGATGGTGCATGGGAACTTTTCTTCTTAAAATGAGCTAAATTTTAAGAAAAAAATTTTTCTCGAACCAAAAAAGTGTTATTTTGCTATTTGTTTAAACAATCGTGTTTTAAACAAATTTTATGGCTTTTACAGACTTCAAACCGACAAATTCGGATTCTACGGGAAAAATTACATAAGAAAACATTCGTTTATTCATAATTAGCCTATGGGTAAGATATTCAGTGCATTAGTCCAGTACCGGGAGTCAAGCGTATAATGAGCTAAAACATGGAAGGTGAATCATTTGATTATTCGGTTCTTCTCGCTGTTTTTTGGAAAACCCAAGTTTATATTCGGATTCCACGTTAAAAACTGCATTAGAAAACACCTTCAGATTCTTAAATATTCTATTGTTGTTGCCATGACAGAGCAACAAAGACCACCGAAAAGTGTTATTTTTCAACTTGTGATAATTTATAACTTTAGATACAAGCATTATTCATGGATGGTGCATAGGAACTTTTCTTCTTAGAATGAGCTAAATTGGAAGAAAAAAATTTTTCCGAACCAAAAAAGTGTTATTATCTTATTTGTTTAAACAATCGCGGTTGAAACAAATTGTACCAGTTTTACAGACTTCAAACCAACAAATTCGGATTCTACGGAAAAAAAATACATAAGATTCACTTTCTATCTACCGGGGACCTCCTCTGGCCAACGGGAAGGGGGCTAGCTCCATGACTAATAATCATTGATACCGTCGACGCTCGTTCTCGCGAAGCGCCGGCTTGTTCGCTTCCGCCGTATGCGGGGTTGCGCTGATCGGCTGCGGAGCCGGCATTATAACTATTTTTCCTTTTTTGTCAAAAGTTTCTTTTGTACAAGTTAAATTTCCCTAATTATCGATTTTCTACCTCATCAACTATTATTGTCTTACAGGACAACTTTTAGGTCTCTGATGTAGCTGAGCTTTGAGTAATAGTTTTTAGTCAGCCAGAGAGGTATCTGTACAGCCGTAATACCAAACGTTTTATTTTTCTGGTGATATTCACGAATCGTGTGTGTGTGTGTGTGTGTGTGTGTGTGGTGTGTGTGTGGTGTGTGTGTGTGTGTGTGTGTGTGTGTGTGTGTGTATACATTTTTCGTAGCGATGTGATTTGATCAAAAACAAATCCTTCTCTGCTCAATCTTTCAGACTTGTAGACATCGTTCTGTTTTGGATTTCAGAGACAAGACAATGGAATCGATTGACCAATCAAAGAAAGTCAAACGCTTTTCGAATATAGATAAGGACAAATGTATCCTTATTGTATTCCTGAATGAATTTGATGGCAATGGAAAGGAAATAATTGGGTTGGGATTTACAAATTGGTTAGAAGAGAAAGAAGAATCTGATGTTACTCTATTGAATATTCATATTGGTGATGATTCTCAACATCTAATAAATTGGCCAGAAAATTACGAAGTTACAACTG
This sequence comes from Aphelinus atriplicis, assembly GCA_020882685.1. Classification (NCBI taxonomy): domain Eukaryota; kingdom Metazoa; phylum Arthropoda; class Insecta; order Hymenoptera; family Aphelinidae; genus Aphelinus; species Aphelinus atriplicis. The sequence goes on along the minus strand of CM037076.1, from coordinate 45,819,110 downwards.
TAACCAAAAATACCAGAACCCAATTGCAAAAATGCCAGTTCAAATTACATGCAGTAAAGATTCTAGCATATGGTTGTAAGTATCCGAGATTAAATTATTTTGTTTCGAACAATTCGAAAGTCTGGTGCGACGGTGGATATTTTTATTGCGAGGAAACTTGCTATGGAGCTTCCCGCGCACCCCGAATATATCGTCGAAAATATAATCAAATCGTTCGCAAAATTTATCACAGCCTCAAAACGCATCGTTGGGGAATCGACGTTGAAAAATTCGGGGTTTAATCGAATGACCACTACGGGAACGCGCGTTCCCTTGCGTGATATCGCCGCTCACACAGACATCGTGCGTACACACTCACAGCTCCACGCGCCTACACTCGCTATGCACTCCGGCTCGGCTCGCGCTTTCGTATATCTCCGCGCTGCTATGACGCACTCGCCGCGTTACACTGGAACAAAGAACTTGACGAGCACCCAAACCGAAGTTTGGTATCTAGAATTTCTGTTATTTTTCAGTTCAAAATTCAATACAATCAAAACGAAATCAATAAGTATTATTCAATTGGGTATTAACTTGTTTAATCCTATTGACTTCCGTCTTTTCGTTCGATTTCAGTGAATTTGACTTTTACCTACAAACATGAAAACTATACTCGGATAATTTTCTACTTTACATTCCAGCATGGTCTGAAATGAAGGCCAAAGAACAGAATCTGCAGGATTTTGATCAGGTGGCAACACCAACAAAGAAAGGCAGGCACGATCTAAAAAGAAAAGAATTCGACGATGATTTTCTAATACCTGATTTAACGAAAAATAATAAAAAAGATGCTCCATCTAATTCTGGAGGAGGTTGTAAGAAAAAAATCAAATCTCATTCAGAAGATTCACAATTGAAAGACGAAATCGAAAAAATTGTTGAGAAGGTAAGAGACTCCTCGTTGAATCTTGAAGGGTTTCTAAGCAGGCGGGGTATAGAACAGATATATATATATTTATAATATATTAAGTATATATATATTATATATATTATATTATATATATATGTAACAGGGAGTTTAATCCCGTTAGGATGTTCGGGGAGGGGGTGGCGTGTATTGCGAGGCGATAGTTTTGAGTGGAAAAAATGAGAGTTTTATTCAAAAGGTACGTTGGGAACTGGCCCTGAGAAGGGCCGTTTGTGCCTCTTGGCGTACAAAGGGTAGGTGTGCTGCCGTCGGCCCACGTTCCAAGGCGTGCTGGCCTGGATGCGCTGCCGTGCGGCGAATCTATGGTACCTCAACACTGTGCCAGTGACCGGAGTCCTCCCGATCGTGGATCGGGCTGTGCTCCCTAACTGGTCAGCGTTGAAGTAGCCGAAGTAGACTGCCTGTTGCTGCGTGGGTGGCCTCTTATATACCCGCGCGGGGGGTAGCTCGCCGGCTGCGGCGGGCGTAGACTTCCCCCCACTCCTGCGCGCTCGGCCAATCGCGTTGGCGCGGAGCTCTCTGCTGGGGGCCGCTCCGTGTGGGGCCGGAGTGGCCTCTCTCCGGGGTCCGCGCGCTCCTGCGCGCAGCCGCCGGGGACCGCTCCGTGCGGGGCCGGAGTGGCCTCTCTCCGGGGTCCGCGCGCTCCTGCGCGCAGCCCCTCGTTGGGGCGCCCTTTCCTCCTCTCTCCGTGGCTGACACGAGACTGAGCGCTCTCGTTCGCCGGAGAGACGGGAGAGGGCGCTACTCAGCGCGGGCACTGAGGCGAGCGGATCGTCTCGGCCCGCCCTTCTGCTCGGCGCCTGCGGGCTCTCTGCCCGCTATGCGCCCTTGGTCGAACTCACCCGCTACATACTCCCCCTCTGGACCTGAAGTCGTCTCGACGCTGGGTCCAGGAAGGTTAGCGGGTGTCTTTGGCCGTCCTTTTTTGGGGCGACCGCGGCCGCGGATCGGGTTGATCGGCGGTGTAGGTCGATGATGACTCTACACACATCGAGGTTGTCGATGGCCACGTCGTCCATCCCTTCTGGTATTGGGCCGCGCGACAGCATGTCGGCGACTACGTTCCGCTTGCCGGGGACGTACTCAATTCCCAGGTCCATGGCCTGCAGCAGCAAGGCCCAGCGGGCCAGTCGTCCTGTCGGCGTTTTCAGGGCGAAGAGCCACTTAAGCGGTTGATGATCGGACTCGACGGTGGTTCTGACTCCATCGATGTAGCCGCGGAACTTGTCCACGGCCCAAACCACAGCGAGGGCCTCTCGCTCCGTTGTTGAGTAGTTGCGCTCCGCTGGCGTCAACAGCCTGCTGGCGTACTCTACTGGGCGTTCCTCGGGGCCCTCCCCCTGGAGTAGAACCGCCCCCACTGCGTAGCCGCTAGCGTCTGTTCTCAGTACGTAGGGGCAACTTGGGTCCGCCTGTTGGAGAATCGGTGGTTCGCAGAGTCGTTGCTTCAGCGCCTCGAACGCCTGCTGCTGTTCTTCGTGCCAGCTCCAAGTGGCGTTTTTCCGGGTCAATCTCGTCAAGGGTTCCGCGACCTTGGCGAAGTTTGGGACGAAACGACGGTACCACGAGCATGTTGCCACAAACGAGAGGAGTCTCTTGACGTCCGTCGGGGTTCGGAATTCCCGTATGGCTCGTGTCTTTTCAGGGTCAGCCTGGATGCCCTCCTTGCTGACGATATGGCCGAGATAGAGTACTTGGCGACAGCCAAAGTTGCATTTCTCGCGGTTGACCCGGAGACCAAACTCACGAAGGACGGTTAGTAGGCGGCGGAGGTCCGCCAGGTGTTTGTCAAATGTCGCGGCGAACGTTGACAGGTCGTCGATGTATGCGAGCATCACGACTCCGGTCAGAGTTGCCCGTATCCGGTCAATGAGGCGCTGCATGGTTGCTCCGGAGTTGCGGAGCCCGAACGGCATCACCAAAAACAGGAATATGCCCCACGGAGTCATGAAGGCCGTTTTCCAGCGGTCCTTTGGCGCAACTGGTACCTGCCAGTAGCTGGCCCTAAAGTCCAGAGAGGAGATAAAGTCGGCGCCTCCCGTCTGGTGCAATAGGTCGTCGAGTTGACCGCGTTGCTCGTGGTCGAGCGACGTTGCTTCGTCTGCTCGAAGCCGAACGTCAACCATGGCGATGTCCATGAAGGCTATTGTCGGTTTAGGTTCGCCGCTGCCCTGCTCTTGGTGAACCTGGGCTTCGTCGTAGCCGGCGAATGCGCGCTCCCAAAGGCTGTCCATTCCGCGTGTCCAGTTCTGGCTGCCCGGGGATACTTCGGGTAGCTTCTCCAAGTGCTCCTCAGGCGGCGTCCCCGTCCCCTGTTGCTGGGTAGTCGGAGTTCCTGTTGGTGCTTCTACTGCTGCGATAGGCGTGTTGCCCTCGTTAATCGTTCCATCGGTCGAGGGTGTCCGTCTTTTCGGAGCTCTGGCCGGGAACGTCCGGACCACTTTTGACTTTTGCGCAAAGCAATATCGGCCTCCGGGCTCGTCGCAGAAATTCCACGTGTGACGTGGAATGCTGATTTCGACTCCCATATCTTCCAGGAAGTCGACGCCAAGTAGAGTACAGTTGTCTGTTGCTCCTGGGAGGACGATGAGTTCTGTAACAAGCGTCCTTCCCGCCATTGTGATCGGCACCCGGTACGTGACGACCTCCTGGGATCTCTGTATCCCGTCGGCTAGAGTCACGAGCACTTGTTGAACCGTGGAGGGCTCCTTCCTGGCTTGCAAGGCTTTATGGAGTGAGTCACTGGCCACACTGGCCTTGGCGGCGGTGTCCAAGCAACCTGTGCCTTCGATGCCGGCGACGCGGATGTTGACGGCTGGGCGCTTCCGATCGCGGTCAATCGTAAGAGCGCAAAATGTAGTCGGCGCAGCTTCCTTTGCCGTTGGGGTTGGTCCGTTGCAGTTAGGACACTTGGCTCGGACGTAGCCTGGCAAATCGCATCCGTAGCACCGGATTGTCGTGGTCTTGCTGGCCGAGGCATCGGCCGGGTTGCTTCCCGCGGTCGAGTCGCTCTCCGTGGTGGCTGCTGCTACCTTGCGGCACTCCTCTCGTGTATGTCCGAAATACTTACAGAACGAACAGCGGGGTCGGTCCTCCGGTCTGGCGGCTGCTGCCTTCTTGACGTCTTCTGTTCGAGACTGCTTGGGCTCGGGCTTTGTCCGGGCCACCTCTGGCAGGCTGTGGGCAGCTTCAGCGTCCAGCGATTCGATGTGGCGTGCCTTTGTGATCAGGTCGCCGAAGGTCGCCACGTCGCTGCGTGCCACCTCTTTGCGGATGCTCAGTTTGAGCATGCCGTACAACATGTCCAGCTGCAGGGTCTCGGTGAGCTGAACGGTTAGTTCAGCCGTCACAGCGCGCTTGCGCATCAGGAATGATTCCGTCGGCTCGTCCTTCCTCTGCGGCTTACTGAATATTTCAGTAAAAACTTCGTGGTTTGCCCACCTGGGCGCAAAAGCAGCATGGATGGCGTCCAGGGCGCCTTGCCACGTGGTGATGGCGGCCTTTTGGCCCTGCCACCAGGTGCTGGCCTCCCCCTGGAGTAACAGTGGGAAACCGATGAGGGCGGCTTCGTCGGTTATGTTCTCCACGGTTTTGTACAGTCCAACGTTGATGGTGAACTCCTGGACCTTAGTGCGGTCGCGGGAGCCATCATACCGTGAGGAACATTTGGCGAAACTGCCATTTGACCGCGTTGCTTGCGGTAGGACGGCGATATTCTGCAGCATTCTTTGGAATTGCTCCTCCGAGAGCTGTATCGCCGCCATGTTTCGTGGACTGCGTCGCGTCGGTATCGCGTTATACCGTGCGGACGCCGTCTTCTCTCTTTCTACTCTCTATCTCTCGCAAACTCGGGCCCCACGTTGGGCGCCAATGTAACAGGGAGTTTAATCCCGTTAGGATGTTCGGGGAGGGGGTGGCGTGTATTGCGAGGCGATAGTTTTGAGTGGAAAAAATGAGAGTTTTATTCAAAAGGTACGTTGGGAACTGGCCCTGAGAAGGGCCGTTTGTGCCTCTTGGCGTACAAAGGGTAGGTGTGCTGCCGTCGGCCCACGTTCCAAGGCGTGCTGGCCTGGATGCGCTGCCGTGCGGCGAATCTATGGTACCTCAACACTGTGCCAGTGACCGGAGTCCTCCCGATCGTGGGCTGTGCTCCCTAACTGGTCAGCGTTGAAGTAGCCGAAGTAGACTGCCTGTTGCTGCGTGGGTGGCCTCTTATATACCCGCGCGGGGGGTAGCTCGCCGGCTGCGGCGGGCGTAGACTTCCCCCCACTCCTGCGCGCTCGGCCAATCGCGTTGGCGCGGAGCTCTCTGCTGGGGGCCGCTCCGTGTGGGGCCGGAGTGGCCTCTCTCCGGGGTCCGCGCGCTCCTGCGCGCAGCCGCCGGGGACCGCTCCGTGCGAGGCCGGAGTGGCCTCTCTCCGGGGTCCGCGCGCTCCTGCGCGCAGCCCCTCGTTGGGGCGCCCTTTCCTCCTCTCTCCGTGGCTGACACGAGACTGAGCGCTCTCGTTCGCCGGAGAGACGGGAGAGGGCGCTACTCAGCGCGGGCACTGAGGCGAGCGGATCGTCTCGGCCCGCCCTTCTGCTCGGCGCCTGCGGGCTCTCTGCCCGCTATGCGCCCTTGGTCGAACTCACCCGCTACATATATATATATATATATATATATATATATATATATATATATATATATATATATATATATATAAAAGTATATATATAGGTATATATTCGTACATAGCCGATTGCTCGCGAAACCGAACGTGACGTAAGCAGCGTTCAAAAACTCTGGCCATTCGAAGCAAATTTCAATCGCGAGGATAAAATCGAATCATGCTTAAAAAAAACTGTCTTGAGAATTTACTTCTTTTAGTGTGAACTTTCATTTAAAATCAATGTTTACCCCAATTTCGATATCACCTTTATTAAAAAAGTCTGCAGGATTTCTTGCAGAATGAACCTGCAAGGAATTCTGCAGGAAATTCTGCAGGGAATCCTGCAGAACTTATACAAAATGTTGTTGGATTGATGTTTGTATAATTTCTGCAGAAAGGCCTGCAGCATGCCGTGCCGGAAATTCGGACGTTCCTGCGGACTTGCTTCTGCAAGACTCATACCTGTAGGATTTTAGTAAGGTTACATAGCATACTGTTTTTGCAGCAATTTCCGTTTACTTTCACAGATATTCCTGCAGCAACAAACCACAATAATTTTTGCAGAATAGTAGTTTCTCGTCCTCTCCTACAGAATTTTCTTCCAGACATCAATCCAACAACATTTTGTATAAGTTCTGCAGGATTTCCTGCAGAATTTCCTGCAGAATTCCTTGCAGGTTCATTCTGCAGGAAATCCTGCAGACTTTTTTTATGAGGGCATGCCAGTTCTCTATTGGAGTCACACTTCCCACACAGATTTCTAGATAGATTTCAACATAAATATTGACGCGTACGCGAGTCAGGACGGTGTTATTAGAATAGGACCTTTGAGATTAAGAAATTGAATCGCAAAGTTGAAGGACGAACTCAATATTTGTAATAGGGAAATGAATCTCCACGACAGTGGAGGTGTGACTAAGCTTTTAGCGCGAGGTGTATTCAAAGTCAAACAAAATTATCACTAATATCTATTCTAATTCAATTGGTTTATTAATTTTCCATCTCCATAGCCGCTGTACACTGATAGTGAAGAAGAGTTTGATAACGATGAATTTGAAGAAGAATTGGAAGCCAAAGATAGATTGATTATAGAAAAAGAAAAAAAAATTGAGATGCTGAAAAATTTGATGGAATCTGAAAAAAAAAATAATGAAACTAAATTGAATTCTTTAATTTTTGAAAACAATGAATTGAAAGCCAAAATTGAATCACTGGAAAGAAAAGCAGATGTGTTGAAAACAGAGATAACCTTTCAGTATCAAGAGCTTATGGAAGCATCGAAGAATGGTATGTATCATTTATAGTATATTATACTATCTGCCGGGGATAATGATCGACTATCGCCCCATGTGGTGTATACTATTTTTCTTAATAGCCGGCCGAAAATTCGTGGTCCATGAACCACCGCGACGCGAAAACTTGCAAGCAGGGAGAATTTGTCTGCTTCACAGTCGCGGTCATGTTCCGCATGCGTGGCAGCACTGCTATTGTAAGAGCAGACAAGCAGCTGATCTAAAATGGAACTGTTGTCATCTGCCAATATTTATGACCCGAGCAAAGCGAGGGTCGTTGGTTAGCAGATGATCAAAAGTCCTGAGAAAAACTAGATTAATCATGTCAAGTAGATATTTTGACATTGTAAAATTAGATAGGTAAAAGGGGCGTAATAATAAATAGACAAAGGTTAGAAATTCGAACTATAGGTTTGACAGCGGGGAGGAAAGCTGAGATTCGTTTTTATTCCTCCTGGCCGATTAGATGGCGCGTAGATTGGGAGGAATCATTGAGTTTCGACGACTGTACATGCAGACGAATGTCGAATTTTCGGCCGAGGTAGCAAGAAAATACTATTTCTTCCTATTGGGAAGTCACATAGTAGTTGTTGGGGGTGTGAGAGAAATCTAACATGGCGTTACTCTCCGATCCTCTACCTGTAGTTTAGCATGGGCCGGCATATTCAAGTTTGAGAAAAGTGAATTTGAATGAAAATTAAAAGCCTCCCGTTCTCCCAAGTTCTTGCCGAGAAACCCTTCGAAGTTTACGAAGAATATAATAGTGCAGTAATTGGTTGAGACTATGAATATATAATAAAAATGCGACATGGGAGTGAAATATTGAGATGAAAGATATCTTTTTCGATTGAAAGTTATTTCCCCTGTCACATCAATGTCATTCGTTTCTTGAAATCGACCGTTTTCAAGCATAGAGTTACTATCTTTACATGTCGATAACCTCTAGAAAGGTGTTCGAAGTGCCAATTTTCCACACATTACGATGTTCCCTACCACCACAAATCTTTCACCTTCCCCAAATTTCCTTTGTTTCATGTTCTCTTCAGCATAGTGCTAAATATCATCCATTCGTGATAGTCAATTAAAATCTGTCACGCTCCTTTGAATTCTAATGCTACGACATCCGAGAGTGATGCCATAATGATACCACTTGACTTCATGTGACTTCCCAATAAAAACGAGTTTATTCCACATCAATTGCTTACAGGAAACATAGAGTTAAAAATTATGAAAAAAAAATCTTGGAGGGAAAATCCAGTGGAATGTGGAAACTGAAAACTGACTCTACACATAATTCTCTAAGTTTAGCCAGTGCAAGTTTTGTACACCGATTGTATTATTTTTACGTGTTTTTTGTAATAAATATAGCCTCATTAGACCAGTGAATCTTGATGGCGAAACGTTACAATTAGCTTGTAATTTTTCATTTTTCACATTCCTCTGGAGTATTCTGGAAAATTATAGTTTAAAGTATTACATTTTTCACGTAATTTGCATAATTCCGTTATCTCAATTCCTCAGTCTGAAAAGTGACAAAGTGTGATACGTTCTACTACTCCTGATTGGTTCCCTGTCCTGAAGAAGTAACTGTATTTCCATGCCAATTTCCACATTGAAGTACCTTAATCTTGGGTAAATCTACAGATAGATTCCCTTGTTGCTCCAGAATGAACCTGAATGGATTTCCAGACTGATTCGGGTAGATTTATGTAGATGTGTAGATTTTTAGATCGATCTATGTAGATTTACAGATTGATCCAAGTGTCAATCCAGGTCGATTCATGTGAATTTCAATGACAATCCAAGTGCATTTTCAAATGAATCCAAATGGTTTTCAAATGAATCTATCTAGACTTCAAAATCAATCCAGATGAATATTGAAGTTAATTTAGATTGACTCAGAGATCAATACAGGTGGATAAGAAATTGAAACTACATGAATTGATCTGTGAATTAACTTGAAATTCAGGTACTTTAGTGTGGAGATCTACCTATACATTTTTCTGTAAATCCAGTTATTATTCAGGAAGTGATTTTCGGGGCAAATTCATTATCGGGGAAAAATTGATTCACGCAAAGTGTATTCATAATAATTGACTTAACCCGTAATTCTCTAATAATTTTCTTGTTGTACATCGTGTTACTTTTCAAATGTTTTCAATTTTAGACTTCCAGAAAATCGCCAATATAACTCAAAAAAGGTTACAGAGTTTTTGTAGAAAGACCTTAAATGAGGTAACCAATTCTGATGTAAGTCATTAAAATATAGAGACTGTTATTTCTCATCACGAGAGCACGAAAATGCTATATTGCGAGGCAATTTTCGTTGAGCAGATTGCGCGATCTTATACTCCGTTATGACAATCTTGACGCATATTATGGAATGAGTTGATTGGAGCATGATTCATGATTTAGCATCATATTCAAACACGCCCGTTGTGCCCTCTCAGTGATATACTTACTCGTGTATCTTGTGAATTGTATGTCGATAATGTAATTTACAGTGAGGTTATCATATGAACCTCGAAATGAAAAATTATTTCTATTCGGAATATGAGTAGTTAAAAAATCGCTCTTTCCTGTCCTAACTTCCCTGCCCTCCTCTTCTTACCCACAAGCATTTCCTTGCACATGTGATGAAAAATAGTTTGGGTAACTTGCGTGGTGTAGTAGCCAATTGCTTTGTTGTTGCGCTCTTACGCCAACATGCTTGTCTGTGCAATTGGCAACTTTCTGCGCTCATTACCTAATATATTGTTCGCAAAAGCTGTAACGTTAACCTTATCATCTATTTATTCTTTATAACACAATTTTTTCAGACATCTGTGAAGCCAGAACAAGTTGATTCCAATGATGAAAGCGATATTGAAAATGAGAAGCCAATAAAAGAAAAGAAAGTATTGAGGCATAACTATTTCAATCCACATAAGATGAGATCGAGAGCATTGGTAGCAACTTCTTCCTTCAGAGTTATTCTTTTTTTAATTTTTACATAATGAGTTGCTTCTTTTAATGATTCAGTTGCCCACTAAGTTCATCATCCCTAAGGATGTGGAAGAATCGGTCGCTCGAAAAAAAGTAAAAAGACGCCGCAAACTACTTACTTAAGAAATATTTTACTACAGGGGAGCTAGCAGAAAGTAGCTGCACAAGCATAGCTAGCAATGCTAATACTGAAATTCCAGCAAAGGCTCTAGATATAGAGAGATTCAACGCCATACGTAGTGAGTATATACAAAATCATATATAAAATACAAAAGTCTCGCTCAATAATGCTTAATTTCATTATTTGTAGACGTCTTATTCAAACATCATGAGGGAAAGACGAGACAGTGGGTCACGATTTTCATGAATGCAGGGAGAAATCTCATTGGCACCTGCAGAAAAAAATGATATGGTCTTCGTGAAAATTATTCAGACCAACAAATTATTCATTATTAATTCATAATTACTATTATTAACATACAATGATTGTTTTTCATTAATAAATTATGTTTTCCATTTCAAATCTATATTCGTCTTCATACATTTCTGTAGAGAATCGTTAATATTGCTATAATACATTTTTTAGTAAGGACTCCGAGCAGGTAAGATACATATATTTCCTGAGTATAGCCACAGAGTCATTGTATGCATTATTACATCAAGACTATTCACCTGGAGAAATCCTTAATGTATTTGCTTGCAAAACCAATATGAATGTCTCATAAATCTATTAGAAAAAACCGCTGCCAAGTGCCTCAGCAGTATTCTTTCTCAAAGTATTGCAATTGAACGTCTAACTCATTTCCTCCACTCCATAGTAATAAGGACGTAAACAACGGTTGCTATGGTACACGTCCGAGCTTCCATGTTCTTACTTCTTAGTCATCAACAGTTCCAAAAATGGACCTCTAACTGACTTTTCCCACTCCATAGTAACGGTTTCTAAGGACATTAACAACGATTGCTATAATAAATGTCCGAGCTTCGTTGTTTTTATTCCTTAGTCATCAACAGTTCCGTAAATGGACCTCTAACTGACTTTTCCCACCCCATAGTAACGGTTGCTATGGTAAATGTCCGAGCTTCAATGTTCTTACTTCTTAGTCATCAACAGTTCCGAAAATTGACCTCCAACTGACTTTTCCCACTCTCTAGTTACGGTTGCAAGGAATATAAACAGCGGTTGCTAGAGACATCAACAATGGTTTCTACGGGAAATATCTCTCTGATATTATAGATTCCTATGAATATACGAGCCCAAGTGAGCATTTATCACTAATTATATGAGAGCTTATCAAAAACATGCTAGCAACGGTTGCTAGAAAAATAAACAACGGATGTTGCTGAACACCAAACTCGGTTCACATCTTTCGGAGATCGACCTGTGTGCAAAATTTCAGGACGATCGGACCATTCCTTCGAAAGTTATTGTACGACAAAAAAAAGTGCATGCATACAGACATTTTTGGATTTCCATGATTTTCGACCCGTAGATCACGAAAATCGAGGTCTCGAAGTCCGATTCGATGGATCGACTTTCATCACATTACAAAGCTTCCTCTTTGAGAAAGCAAAATGTGTAGGAGAATCGCACGGTTGACGTTGGTATATATTTTTCATTCCTCAGCGTGCATTTACGGAGTGTTTCATACGTAAGTACATACAGCCTTTTTTCGGATTCCATGTTTTTCGACCCGTAAAAAATCGAGGACCCAAAGTCCATTCGAAAGTTCGATTTTTGCCCTTCCATTTTAAGAACGCAGAAGCAGTAAGAAAAGCGTTTCCTTGCAGAGTCGATTTCATGAATTTTTGAAGATATAATCCTGTACGAAAATATTGACTAGTTCGATGTATAACAGAACTTCTTATGATGATTCTCTATAGAAAATCAAATGATAGGCTTATAAATTCTGCATGGCACGTGTTTGCAGAAGAAGCATAGTACCAGCAGGATTTTTCCCTACAGAAATATTTGGCGAACAATTCGGCATAAAAATCAAATCAATTCTGCCTTGAGAATTCTGTAGGATTGGTTTGCAGGCGAAAACCTGCGAGAAATTTCCAAATTTCTTGCAGGAAGTCTTGCAGGTCGTCCGTAGAAAATATACAGCGTCAATTTTTTCATAAGAATTTTTGCAGGATATCCTGTAGGTTCAGTTTGCAGTGGATGCTGCTAACACTTATTTATGCAAAAATTCCCTATAAAAATCCTGATATGATTTTCTGCAGAAATTTCTGTTACGATTTCCTGCAAAAAAATATGTCTGTATTCTGCAAAAATTATTGTGGTTTGTTCCTGCAGGAATGTCTGGGAAAGTAAACGGAAATTGCTGCAGAAACAGTATGCTATGTAACCTTAGTAAAATCCTACAGGTCTGAGTCTTGCAGAAGCAATTCTACAGAAACGTCCGAATTTCCTGCACGGCATGCTGCAGGCCTTTCTGCAGAAATAATACAGACATCAATCTAACAACATTTTGTATAAGTTCTGCAGGATTTCCTGCAGAATTTCCTGCAGAATAGGGAAGTTGCATGAATTTCAATTTTAATTTTAATCAATAGTATAACCTGAAAAAATCAATATTACAAGACAGTTTTTTTTTTCGACCCTTAGTTATTTTATAATGACCGATTTTATAATCAATTATTCCGGACCACCGTTTAAATCGATGTCACGTGACTCTTACGTCACCGATTCACCCTCGAAACGGGTGTGTATACCGTTATGTTATTTTGACGGTCGCAATTCTAGTATGACGTCCAAAAACGAATCGAATAAACCTTCTATCCACAGGATAGAGATTGATTTGATTTCATTACTCCTCCAGTTAGTGTTTAAATTTGATTTAAATTTACTGAGTAGTAATTAAAAATGACTCAGAAGGAAATTGAGTCAAATTTCAATGTCTACAAGTTTTGTTTCGTACCTGGGTGTAAAAATACTGTAATAACAGCTCCAACTAAAGTATTTATACAAGTACTTGCAAATACTCGGCAAAAATGAGTGAAAATAAACGTAGTAAAGGAAGTAAGCCGGAGGTTAAGTTCATCAAAACAGACTGTTCTGCCGATTCTACCAGTACATTCGTACATAAATAGCTTCAGTCAATCTATGGTGTATTAGGGTCACTAGGGGGGTACCCCCCTGCTCGCTTCGCTCGCCAACCCCCCGTGTGTTCTAATTTCAATAATAAGTGTAGTAATAATTAAAAGAAAATTACATTCAAAACAATAAAACTTTAAACTTGAATTTTCGATTTTGTTCGATTGAAAAGAATACTGAACGAACGATTCGAATCAAAATAAAAGATTAATGTCAGCTATATTCATGTTAAACGTTTGTTTTTGCTTTCTCAAAGAGAAAGCTTTGTGATGGGGCAAAAATCGACCCACCGAATCAGACCTCGGGACCTCGATTTTCGTAATCTACGGGTCGAAAAACATGGAAATCCAAAAGTGTCTGTATGTATGTGTGTATATATGTATGTATGTATGTATGTATGCATGTGTGTAACGTTTTTTTTCGTCTACGATAACTCTCGAAGAAATGGTCCGATCTTCTTGAAATTTTGCACAGGTTAGTCGCGGCAAAATCTCGGCCGAGTTCAATTTTCAGCAAAATCCGTTGTTTATTTCTCTAGCAACCGTTGTTAAGGTGTAAAATTTTTCGTTTCTTTTGTCTAGGATAACTTTCGAAGGAATCGTCCGATCTTGCTGAAACCGTTTCTAACGTGTTTTCTCACAAATCCTTATGAGTGCTCATTGGAGCAAGCCGGAAAATCAGTTTTAAGTCACACTCGATGGCCAAGGACACTGAATTGTTCTATTTTCTTCATAGCAACCGTTGTTTACTTCCCTAGCAACCCTTATAAAGGTTGGAAATTAATAATTTAAGACCTATTTCCATCATTTTCGACGGCAAAGAACAAAATCTTCCCAATTAGCTCCTTAGCAACCGTTGTTAACCGCCTTAGCAACCGTTGCTAATGGGGAAAAAAATTGATGTAAGTTTCGTTTCCAGTATTTTCAACGTACTACAGAGAAGATTGGGAAAATTTGGTGTCTTTTGCCGTCGAAAATCATCAAAATGAGTCTTCAAGTGTGCTAATACCGTATGACAGTCACAAGATGAACTGATCGAAAAATTATGCAGGTCCAAATGTCTCGCATCGTGTAGAACCTAGAACAGTTTGCTTTGTTGCATTTGATCAAATAATAAGAGAGCCCGGTCAGACATCAACACTCGCAACATAGTTTGGTCAATTGAAAAAGAACGACACTTTACACAGTCACAAAGATACGAATTGAATTGATTAAATAATTTTTTTGTAATTTTTGAAAAATAGATGATAGTATCTACGCTAGTGGAAAGGTGAAAATACAGGTTTGGGACGCGTTTGTGGGTGATGTTGAAGCCTCTTTGAGAAAGCATACTGCTAAGGCACTTGGCAGCGGTTTTCAGATTAATAGTGGGTTTAACTTTAGGTTAATAGTGACATGTGCTAGATCATATTTTTTGGTTTGGGTATTCCGTGTGTTCCATTTCAGATTTTCAGCAGCAGATTTTGAGTAAGATTGCAATGGTTGCTAGACACGTAAACAATAGTTGCTATGGGTAAAATGGAGATTTTGTATCCTGTGCAGTTGAAAATACTGGAAACGAAACTTACGTGAATTTTTTTTTCCCTTAGCAACGGTTGCTAGGGCGGTAAACAACGGTTACTGAAAAGCTAATTGGGAAGATTTTGTGTCCTTTGCCGTAGAGAATGATGGAAATAGGTCATAAATTGATAATTTCCAACCTTCGTAATGGTTGCTAGGGAGGTAAAAAACGATTGCTATGGAACAAATATAACAATTTAGTGCCTCTGGCCATCGAGTGTGACTTAAAACTGTTTTTCCAGCTTCCAAAACAACGGTTGCTAGGGATGTAAATAAACGGTAATTGCGACGAATAAGTGGATTTATATTGAAAAAAACTTGTCCAAAATAATATTTAGTCCTTTCCTTCTACTGCAGCAACGGTTTCTAGACACGTAAACAATGGTTGCTATGGGTAAAACGGAGTGTTTGTATCCTGTGCAGTTGAAAACACTGGAAACGAAACTTACTTTTTCTTTCCATTGGCAACGGTTGCTAGGGCGTTTAACAACGGTTACTGAGGAGCTAAGTAAGAAGATTTTGTGTCCTTTGCAATCGAAAATTATGGACATGGGTCATAGATTGATCATTTCCAACCTTCGCAATGGTTGCTAAGGAGATAAACAACGGTTGCTATGGAGCAAATATAACAATTCAATTTTCTTGGTCATTGAATGTAACTTAAAATTGATTTTCAAACTTTCGAAGCAACGGTTGCTAAGGATATCAACAGTGGTTGCTATGGGAAATATCTCATCGATTCTCTTCGATTCTCATTGATTCTAGGGCGTTTAACAACGATTACTGAGGAGCTAAGTGGGAAGATTTTGTGTCCTTTGCAATCGAAAATTATGGACATGGGTCATAGATTGATCATTTCCAACCTTCGCAATGGTTGCTAAGGAGATAAACAACGGTTGCTATGGAGCAAATATAACAATTCAATTTTCTTGGTCATTGAGTGTAACTTAAAATTGTGTGACGTCGGGAATTAATTGACGCGGCGCGCGTGGCTTATATCGCGAATTGGAGCCAAGCTTTCGCTTATAGCTCGGGACTCGGTTACACGTTCCGTTTGGGGACTTGACAAAAAAACACGAAACAAACAAAAGATGATGATACGCGACCTAACGGTTAGTCCTACCTACTCTCCGCAAGGCGTTTACTCGTCTAAGTTAACTCCGTTTCCGGAAGACTCAGACACGCACGAGGGTTAAATTAGAATTGAAAAGGAACTCGGTTCAATCGTGAGGCTATGCGCTCAATTTCTTGAGGCGGTGCTCTCACTAATGATGTGATTTGGCTCTGGCGCAGCAGTCAATAAGCGTGAGGCTATGCGCTCAATTTCTTGAGGCGGTGCTCTCACTTTTTAACTACCGTGCTCTGGCGCAATAATCAATTGTCCGAGAGGAATTGGAAGTAAAAGGAATATACTTGTTATAAAATTGTTGAATAAAAATCGTTGTACTTACTTTTTCTTTGATGGTTTTATTTTCTTCAGTGACACGAATACAATACAATAATTTCAAAGAATCAAGGCCAAGCCTATATGATTCTATACCAATTTGAAACTTTAAAAATCGGAAAACGCTCTCCAAGAGTAACGTTCCTTTTACTTAACTGCTCCAAGGCAGAATAAGAGATTTTAATAAATGGGAACTAAGCCCGAAAAATGGGAAAACGCTCTCCAAGAGTAACGTTCCCTTACTTAGCTGCTACTAGGCAGAACTGACGCTATACGCACACTGAAAATCTTATCTAAAAACCTCGCATTTATACATTTGGGGCCTAGGGCGGAGTTTTGAGGACAGACCCACAAACTCCTCCTACGAACCAATCAGAGTTTAGTTTATTAACTATATATTAGATAAACAATCTAAACTTATATTTCGATTAATAATGTTTTATTATGATGTAACGCACAAAACGCACCATGCGCATTGTTAAAATTCGCGATATGACAGGTGTTTGAAATCGAAGATTCGCACATATATCAATAATATAGAGAAAAATAACTTTTACTTAAAATCTATTGATGTTCTTAATAACTAGAGGTCATGATTTACTTATTACCAAAGTTTCATTCGATTATTATAACGAGAAGTTATTATAAATTATATTTCAATATTGAATGCATTTTTTTGTGATTGAACTCGAATTATTCAAAAACTAATCAAGATTTTGAAATTTTGAAAAGACAGAAAGAATCGTGAATAAATTACGAACAAAAAACTATTTGGGTTCGAAACTGTATTTATTGTTTAAACTATAGTAATTGTTGATTTACGCGTAAAATTCACTAAATCGCGTAATTCTCCTCGGCAAATCATCCGATTCGAATGAAACTTTGTACGCGTATTGAGATTTTAAAAGCGCATTATATTACTTATAAATAAACATTATCAGTTCAAATTAACAATATTATCTTCTACAGGAATATAAATATCGATTTGAAATTTGTATCATTCGAAAGATCGAATGATTTTAGTGCAATAGCCGCATGGGTATAAACTGTAGTTTTGTTATTAACAATGAAAATCCGCGGTAAAATTGCTTTTATCAAATGCCTTCGCATGGAAATTTTTGATTTTTGGTAAGCTAACGCTTTTCACGTATCCCCACCGGTTAATATAGAGGGAATAATCTCGCAAAAATACTAGCCTATGGTGTGGCTTTGAAAATGCATTGGGAAGGAGAGCGCATATCAATCGCGTATGATTGGTGCTTGGATTTTCGGAAAATCGGGGGACAGAAGTTTCCTATGAGCTGGCAAGACCAAAACAAGTTTTGAATAACAAGGCTATTGTTCTATGAGTGCGCATCTTCTTATCTATCATGGTGTTTGGTCGTGCGAGTGGACCGCTTTGTCTAAGGCGCGGACAGCGCTAATCTTATAGGTGCAAACATATGACGCGCGCGTGGCAACGAACTTACTCGCTACTAATCGGCGGCGGCAATGCATTCATTGTCTGTTCGAAAATTTTGAAGTCATTGGCGTAAGCGCCTAAAGTTACGGGAATAATTATTAATTGAATGAACGATTTTTTTGAAATTATATAATATGCGCGCGACGTTACAATTGATTTTCAAACTTTCGAAGCAACGGTTGCTAAGGATATCAACAGTGGTTGCTATGGGAAATATCTCATCGATTCTCTTCATTTCTCATTGATTCAACTCTCATAGTCCCAATGAGCACTAATGAAGATTCATGAGATAACACGTTAGGAACGGTTGCTAGGCAAATAAACAACGGATTTTATTGAAAATTGAACTCGGCCTAGGATTTTGCCGCGACTAACCTATGTGCGAAATTTCCAGGAGATCGGACCATTGCATATTTATTGGAAATAAATAATTTATTCGAAGACGCGGGTGGAAAAAGAGAATGGAAAAAAGAGGTGGAGAAAAGGGTGAAAAAAGAGGTGAAAAAAGGGGTGAAAAAAAAGATGGAAAAAAGGGTGGAAAAAAGGGTGGAAAAAGGGTTGGAAAGAGGGATAAAAAGGGTGAAAAAGGGGGGAGGAAACCGAAACGTGTACGTAAGCAGCGTTCAAAAACTCTGGCCATTCGGAAAGCAAATACTCAATCGCGAAGATAAAAATCGAATGCAATGCCTAAAAAAAAACTGGTCTTGAGAATTTACTTCTTTTAGTGTGAACTTCATTTAAGAGATCAATTGTTTTTACCCCAATATTCGATATCACTCTTATTAAAAAAAGTCTGGAGGTAGTTTCTGCAGAATGAACCTGCAAGGAATTCTGCACGACAATTCTGCAGGGAATCGTGCAGAACTTATCACAAAAATGTTGTTGGGATTGAAATGTTTTGTAAGTAATTTCTGCAGAAAGGCCTGCAGCATGCCGTGCCGGAAATTTCGGACCGTTCCTGCGGACTTGCTTCTGCAACTCATACCTGTTAGGAACGTTTTAGTCACGCGCTCTACACTCAGCACTCCACCTGTTTTTGCAGCAATTTTCCGTTTACTTTCACAGATATTCCTGCAGCAACAAACCACAATAATTTTTGCCAGAATAGTAGTTTCTATGTTTCTCGTCCTCTCCCTACAGAATTTCTTCCAGAACAGTCAATCCAACAACATTTTGTATAAGTTCTGCAGGGATTTCCTGCAGAATTTCCTGCAGAATTCCTTGCAGGTTCATTCTGCAGGAAATCCTGCAGACTTTTTTTATGAGGGCAATGCCAGTTCTCTATTGGAGTCACACTTCCCACACAGATTTCTAGATAGATTTCAACATAAATATTGACGCGTACGCGAGTCAGGACGGTGTTATTAGAATAGGACCTTTGAGATTAAGAAATTGAATCGCAAAGTTGAAGGACGAACTCAATATTTGTAATAGGGAAATGAATCTCCACGACAGTGGAGGTGTGACTAAGCTTTTAGCGCGAGGTGTATTCAAAGTCAAAACAAAATTATCACTAATATCTATTCTAATTCAATTGGTTTATTAATTTTCCATCCCATAGCCGCTGTACACTGATAGTGAAGAAGAGTTTGATAACGATGAAATTTGAAGAAGAATTGGAAGCCAAAGATAGATTGATTATAGAAAAAGAAAAAAAAATTGAGATGCTGAAAAATTTTGATGGAATCTGAAAAAAAAAATAATGAAACTAAATTGAATTCTTTAATTTTTGAAAACAATGAATTGAAAGCCAAAATTGAATCACTGGAAAGAAAAGCAGATGTGTTGAAAACAGAGATAACCTTTCAGTATCAAGAGCTTATGGAAGCATCGAAGAATGGTATGTATCATTTATAGTATATTATACTATCTGCCGGGATAATGATCGACTATCGCCCCATGTGGTGTATACTATTTTTCTTAATAGCCGGCCGAAAATTCGTGGTCCATGAACCACCGCGACGCGAAAACTTGCAAGCAGGGAGAATTTGTCTGCTTCACAGTCGCGGTCATGTTCCGCATGCGTGGCAGCACTGCTATTGTAAGAGCAGACAAGCAGCTGATCTAAAATGGAACTGTTGTCATCTGCCAATATTTATGACCCGAGCAAAGCGAGGGTCGTTGGTTAGCAGATGATCAAAAGTCCTGAGAAAAAACTAGATTAATCATGTCAAGTAGATATTTTGACATTGTAAAATTAGATAGGTAAAAGGGGCGTAATAATAAATAGACAAAGGTTAGAAATTCGAACTATAGGTTTGACAGCGGGGAGGAAAGCTGAGATTCGTTTTTATTCCTCCTGGCCGATTAGATGGCGCGTAGATTGGGAGGAATCATTGAGTTTCGACGACTGTACATGCAGACGAATGTCGAATTTTCGGCCGAGGTAGCAAGAAAATACTATTTCTTCCTATTGGGAAGTCACATAGTAGTTGTTGGGGGTGTGTAGAGAAATCTAACATGCGTTACTCTCCGATCCTCTACCTGTAGTTTAGCATGGGCCGGCATATTCAAGTTTGAGAAAAGTGAATTTGAATGAAAATTAAAAGCCTCCCGTTCTCCCAAGTTCTTGCCGAGAAACCCTTCGAAGTTTACGAAGAATATAATAGTGCAGTAATTGGTTGAGACTATGAATATATAATAAAAATGCGACATGGGAGTGAAATATTGAGATGAAAGATATCTTTTTTCGATTGAAAGTTATTTCCCTGTCACATCAATGTCATTCGTTTCTTGAAATCGACCGTTTTCAAGCATAGAGTTACTATCTTTACATGTCGATAACCTCTAGAAAGGTGTTCGAAGTGCCAATTTTCCACACATTACGATGTTCCCTACCACCACAAATCTTTCACCTTCCCCAAATTTCCTTTGTTTCATGTTCTCTTCAGCATAGTGCTAAATATCATCCATTCGTGATAGTCAATTAAAATCTGTCACGCTCCTTTGAATTCTAATGCTACGACATCCGAGAGTGATGCCATAATGATACCACTTGACTTCATGTGACTTCCCAATAAAACGAGTTTATTCCACATCAATTGCTTACAGGAAACATAGAGTTAAAAATTATGAAAAAAAAATCTTGGAGGGAAAATCCAGTGGAATGTGGAAACTGAAAACTGACTCTACACATAATTCTCTAAGTTTAGCCAGTGCAAGTTTTGTACACCGATTGTATTATTTTTACGTGTTTTTTGTAATAAATATAGCCTCATTAGACCAGTGAATCTTGATGGCGAAACGTTACAATTAGCTTGTAATTTTTCATTTTTCACATTCCTCTGGAGTATTCTGGAAAATTATAGTTTAAAGTATTACATTTTTCACGTAATTTGCATAATTCCGTTATCTCAATTCCTCAGTCTGAAAAGTGACAAAGTGTGATACGTTCTACTACTCCTGATTGGTTCCCTGTCCTGAAGAAGTAACTGTATTTCCATGCCAATTTCCACATTGAAGTACCTTAATCTTGGGTAAATCTACAGATAGATTCCCTTGTTGCTCCAGAATGAACCTGAATGGATTTCCAGACTGATTCGGGTAGATTTATGTAGATGTGTAGATTTTTAGATCGATCTATGTAGATTTACAGATTGATTCCAAGTGTCAATCCAGGTCGATTCATGTGAATTTCAATGACAATCCAAGTGCATTTTCAAATGAATCCAAATGGTTTTCAAATGAATCTATCTAGACTTCAAAATCAATCCAGATGAATATTGAAGTTAATTTAGATTGACTCAGAGATCAATACAGGTGGATAAGAAATTGAAACTACATGAATTGATCTGTGAATTAACTTGAAATTCAGGTACTTTAGTGTGGAGATCTACCTATACATTTTTCTGTAAATCCAGTTATTATTCAGGAAGTGATTTTCGGGGCAAATTCATTATCGGGGAAAAATTGATTCACGCAAAGTGTATTCATAATAATTGACTTAACCCGTAATTCTCTAATAATTTTCTTGTTGTACATCGTGTTACTTTTCAAATGTTTTCAATTTTAGACTTCCAGAAAATCGCCAATATAACTCAAAAAAGGTTACAGAGTTTTTGTAGAAAGACCTTAAATGAGGTAACCAATTCTGATGTAAGTCATTAAAATATAGAGACTGTTATTTCTCATCACGAGAGCACGAAAATGCTATATTGCGAGGCAATTTTCGTTGAGCAGATTGCGCGATCTTATACTCCGTTATGACAATCTTGACGCATATTATGGAATGAGTTGATTGGAGCATGATTCATGATTTAGCATCATATTCAAACACGCCCGTTGTGCCCTCTCAGTGATATACTTACTCGTGTATCTTGTGAATTGTATGTCGATAATGTAATTTACAGTGAGGTTATCATATGAACCTCGAAATGAAAAATTATTTCTATTCGGAATATGAGTAGTTAAAAAATCGCTCTTTCCTGTCCTAACTTCCCTGCCCTCCTCTTCTTACCCACAAGCATTTCCTTGCACATGTGATGAAAAATAGTTTGGGTAACTTGCGTGGTGTAGTAGCCAATTGCTTTGTTGTTGCGCTCTTACGCCAACATGCTTGTCTGTGCAATTGGCAACTTTCTGCGCTCATTACCTAATATATTGTTCGCAAAAGCTGTAACGTTAACCTTATCATCTATTTATTCTTTATAACACAATTTTTCAGACATCTGTGAAGCCAGAACAAGTTGATTCCAATGATGAAAGCGATATTGAAAATGAGAAGCCAATAAAAGAAAAGAAAGTATTGAGGCATAACTATTTCAATCCACATAAGATGAGATCGAGAGCATTGGTAGCAACTTCTTCCTTCAGAGTTATTCTTTTTTTAATTTTTACATAATGAGTTGCTTCTTTTAATGATTCAGTTGCCCACTAAGTTCATCATCCCTAAGGATGTGGAAGAATCGGTCGCTCGAAAAAAAGTAAAAGACGCCGCAAACTACTTACTTAAGAAATATTTTACTACAGGGGAGCTAGCAGAAAGTAGCTGCACAGGCATAGCTAGCAATGCTAATACTGAAATTCCAGCAAAGGCTCTAGATATAGAGAGATTCAACGCCATACGTAGTGAGTATATACAAAATCATATATAAATACAAAGTCTCGCTCAATAATGCTTAATTTCATTATTTGTAGACGTCTTATTCAAACATCATGAGGGAAAGACGAGACAGTGGGTCACGATTTTCATGAATGCAGGGAGAAATCTCATTGGCACCTGCAGAAAAAAATGATATGGTCTTCGTGAAAATTATTCAGACCAACAAATTATTCATTATTAATTCATAATTACTATTATTAACATACAATGATTGTTTTTCATTAATAAATTATGTTTTCCATTTCAAATCTATATTCGTCTTCATACATTTCTGTAGAGAATCGTTAATATTGCTATAATACATTTTTTAGTAAGGACTCCGAGCAGGTAAGATACATATATTTCCTGAGTATAGCCACAGAGTCATTGTATGCATTATTACATCAAGACTATTCACCTGGAGAAATCCTTAATGTATTTGCTTGCAAAACCAATATGAATGTCTCATAAATCTATTAGAAAAAACCGCTGCCAAGTGCCTCAGCAGTATTCTTTCTCAAAGTATTGCAATTGAACGTCTAACTCATTTCCTCCACTCCATAGTAATAAGGACGTAAAACAACGGTTGCTATGGTACACGTCCGAGCTTCCATGTTCTTACTTCTTAGTCATCAACAGTTCCAAAAATGGACCTCTAACTGACTTTTCCCACTCCATAGTAACGGTTTCTAAGGACATTAACAACGATTGCTATAATAAATGTCCGAGCTTCGTTGTTTTTATTCCTTAGTCATCAACAGTTCCGTAAATGGACCTCTAACTGACTTTTCCCACCCCATAGTAACGGTTGCTATGGTAAATGTCCGAGCTTCAATGTTCTTACTTCTTAGTCATCAACAGTTCCGAAAATTGACCTCCAACTGACTTTTCCCACTCTCTAGTTACGGTTGCAAGGAATATAAACAGCGGTTGCTAGAGACATCAACAATGGTTTCTACGGGAAATATCTCTCTGATATTATAGATTCCTATGAATATACGAGCCCAAGTGAGCATTTTATCACTAATTATATGAGAGCTTATCAAAAACATGCTAGCAACGGTTGCTAGAAAAATAAACAACGGATGTTGCTGAACACCAAACTCGGTTCACATCTTTCGGAGATCGACCTGTGTGCAAAATTTCAGGACGATCGGACCATTCCTTCGAAAGTTATTGTACGACAAAAAAAAGTGCATGCATACAGACATTTTTGGATTTCCATGATTTTCGACCCGTAGATCACGAAAATCGAGGTCTCGAAGTCCGATTCGATGGATCGACTTTCATCACATTACAAAGCTTCCTCTTTGAGAAAGCAAAATGTGTAGGAGAATCGCACGGTTGACGTTGGTATATATTTTTCATTCCTCAGCGTGCATTTACGGAGTGTTTCATACGTAAGTACATACAGCCTTTTTTCGGATTCCATGTTTTTCGACCCGTAAAAAATCGAGGACCCAAAGTCCATTCGAAAGTTCGATTTTTGCCCTTCCATTTTAAGAACGCAGAAGCAGTAAGAAAAGCGTTTCCTTGCAGAGTCGATTTCATGAATTTTTGAAGATATAATCCTGTACGAAAATATTGACTAGTTCGATGTATAACAGAACTTCTTATGATGATTCTCTATAGAAAATCAAATGATAGGCTTATAAATTCTGCATGGCACGTGTTTGCAGAAGAAGCATAGTACCAGCAGGATTTTTCCCTACAGAAATATTTGGCGAACAATTCGGCATAAAAATCAAATCAATTCTGCCTTGAGAATTCTGTAGGATTGGTTTGCAGGCGGAAACCTGCGAGAAATTTCCAAATTTCTTGCAGGAAGTCTTGCAGGTCGTCCGTAGAAAATATACAGCGTCAATTTTTTCATAAGAATTTTTGCAGGATATCCTGTAGGTTCAGTTTGCAGTGGATGCTGCTAACACTTATTTATGCAAAAATTCCCTATAAAAATCCTGATATGATTTTCTGCAGAAATTTCTGTTACGATTTCCTGCAAAAAAATATGTCTGTATTCTGCAAAAATTATTGTGGTTTGTTCCTGCAGGAATGTCTGGGAAAGTAAACGGAAATTGCTGCAGAAACAGTATGCTATGTAACCTTAGTAAAATCCTACAGGTCTGAGTCTTGCAGAAGCAATTCTACAGAAACGTCCGAATTTCCTGCACGGCATGCTGCAGGCCTTTCTGCAGAAATAATACAGACATCAATCTAACAACATTTTGTATAAGTTCTGCAGGATTTCCTGCAGAATTTCCTGCAGAATAGGGAAGTTGCATGAATTTCAATTTTAATTTTAATCAATAGTATAACCTGAAAAAATCAATATTACAAGACAGTTTTTTTTTTTCGACCCTTAGTTATTTTATAATGACCGATTTTATAATCAATTATTCCGGACCACCGTTTAAATCGATGTCACGTGACTCTTACGTCACCGATTCACCCTCGAAACGGGTGTGTATACCGTTATGTTATTTTGACGGTCGCAATTCTAGTATGACGTCCAAAAACGAATCGAATAAACCTTCTATCCACAGGATAGAGATTGATTTGATTTCATTACTCCTCCAGTTAGTGTTTAAATTTGATTTAAATTTACTGAGTAGTAATTAAAAATGACTCAGAAGGAAATTGAGTCAAATTTCAATGTCTACAAGTTTTGTTTCGTACCTGGGTGTAAAAATACTGTAATAACAGCTCCAACTAAAGTATTTATACAAGTACTTGCAAATACTCGGCAAAAATGAGTGAAAATAAACGTAGTAAAGGAAGTAAGCCGGAGGTTAAGTTCATCAAAACAGACTGTTCTGCCGATTCTACCAGTACATTCGTACATAAATAGCTTCAGTCAATCTATGGTGTATTAGGGTCACTAGGGGGGTACCCCCCTGCTCGCTTCGCTCGCCAACCCCCCGTGTGTTCTAATTTCAATAATAAGTGTAGTAATAATTAAAAGAAAATTACATTCAAAACAATAAAACTTTAAACTTGAATTTTCGATTTTGTTCGATTGAAAAGAATACTGAACGAACGATTCGAATCAAAATAAAAGATTAATGTCAGCTATATTCATGTTAAACGTTTGTTTTTGCTTTCTCAAAGAGAAAGCTTTGTGATGGGGCAAAAATCGACCCACCGAATCAGACCTCGGGACCTCGATTTTCGTAATCTACGGGTCGAAAAACATGGAAATCCAAAAGTGTCTGTATGTATGTGTGTATATATGTATGTATGTATGTATGTATGCATGTGTGTAACGTTTTTTTTCGTCTACGATAACTCTCGAAGAAATGGTCCGATCTTCTTGAAATTTTGCACAGGTTAGTCGCGGCAAAATCTCGGCCGAGTTCAATTTTCAGCAAAATCCGTTGTTTATTTCTCTAGCAACCGTTGTTAAGGTGTAAAATTTTTCGTTTCTTTTGTCTAGGATAACTTTCGAAGGAATCGTCCGATCTTGCTGAAACCGTTTCTAACGTGTTTTCTCACAAATCCTTATGAGTGCTCATTGGAGCAAGCCGGAAAATCAGTTTTAAGTCACACTCGATGGCCAAGGACACTGAATTGTTCTATTTTCTTCATAGCAACCGTTGTTTACTTCCCTAGCAACCCTTATGAAGGTTGGAAATTAATAATTTAAGACCTATTTCCATCATTTTCGACGGCAAAGAACAAAATCTTCCCAATTAGCTCCTTAGCAACCGTTGTTAACCGCCTTAGCAACCGTTGCTAATGGGGAAAAAAATTGATGTAAGTTTCGTTTCCAGTATTTTCAACGTACTACAGAGAAGATTGGGAAAATTTGGTGTCTTTTGCCGTCGAAAATCATCAAAATGAGTCTTCAAGTGTGCTAATACCGTATGACAGTCACAAGATGAACTGATCGAAAAATTATGCAGGTCCAAATGTCTCGCATCGTGTAGAACCTAGAACAGTTTGCTTTGTTGCATTTGATCAAATAATAAGAGAGCCCGGTCAGACATCAACACTCGCAACATAGTTTGGTCAATTGAAAAAGAACGACACTTTACACAGTCACAAAGATACGAATTGAATTGATTAAATAATTTTTTTGTAATTTTTGAAAAATAGATGATAGTATCTACGCTAGTGGAAAGGTGAAAATACAGGTTTGGGACGCGTTTGTGGGTGATGTTGAAGCCTCTTTGAGAAAGCATACTGCTAAGGCACTTGGCAGCGGTTTTCAGATTAATAGTGGGTTTAACTTTAGGTTAATAGTGACATGTGCTAGATCATATTTTTTGGTTTGGGTATTCCGTGTGTTCCATTTCAGATTTTCAGCAGCAGATTTTGAGTAAGATTGCAATGGTTGCTAGACACGTAAACAATAGTTGCTATGGGTAAAATGGAGATTTTGTATCCTGTGCAGTTGAAAATACTGGAAACGAAACTTACGTGAATTTTTTTTTCCCTTAGCAACGGTTGCTAGGGCGGTAAACAACGGTTACTGAAAAGCTAATTGGGAAGATTTTGTGTCCTTTGCCGTAGAGAATGATGGAAATAGGTCATAAATTGATAATTTCCAACCTTCGTAATGGTTGCTAGGGAGGTAAAAAACGATTGCTATGGAACAAATATAACAATTTAGTGCCTCTGGCCATCGAGTGTGACTTAAAACTGTTTTTCCAGCTTCCAAAACAACGGTTGCTAGGGATGTAAATAAACGGTAATTGCGACGAATAAGTGGATTTATATTGAAAAAAACTTGTCCAAAATAATATTTAGTCCTTTCCTTCTACTGCAGCAACGGTTTCTAGACACGTAAACAATGGTTGCTATGGGTAAAACGGAGTGTTTGTATCCTGTGCAGTTGAAAACACTGGAAACGAAACTTACTTTTTCTTTCCATTGGCAACGGTTGCTAGGGCGTTTAACAACGGTTACTGAGGAGCTAAGTAAGAAGATTTTGTGTCCTTTGCAATCGAAAATTATGGACATGGGTCATAGATTGATCATTTCCAACCTTCGCAATGGTTGCTAAGGAGATAAACAACGGTTGCTATGGAGCAAATATAACAATTCAATTTTCTTGGTCATTGAATGTAACTTAAAATTGATTTTCAAACTTTCGAAGCAACGGTTGCTAAGGATATCAACAGTGGTTGCTATGGGAAATATCTCATCGATTCTCTTCGATTCTCATTGATTCTAGGGCGTTTAACAACGATTACTGAGGAGCTAAGTGGGAAGATTTTGTGTCCTTTGCAATCGAAAATTATGGACATGGGTCATAGATTGATCATTTCCAACCTTCGCAATGGTTGCTAAGGAGATAAACAACGGTTGCTATGGAGCAAATATAACAATTCAATTTTCTTGGTCATTGAGTGTAACTTAAAATTGATTTTCAAACTTTCGAAGCAACGGTTGCTAAGGATATCAACAGTGGTTGCTATGGGAAATATCTCATCGATTCTCTTCATTTCTCATTGATTCAACTCTCATAGTCCCAATGAGCACTAATGAAGATTCATGAGATAACACGTTAGGAACGGTTGCTAGGCAAATAAACAACGGATTTTATTGAAAATTGAACTCGGCCTAGATTTTGCCGCGACTAACCTATGTGCGAAATTTCCAGGAGATCGGACCATTGCATATTTATTGGAAATAAATAATTTATTCGAAGACGCGGGTGGAAAAAGAGAATGGAAAAAAGAGGTGGAGAAAAGGGTGAAAAAAGAGGTGAAAAAAGGGGTGAAAAAAAAGATGGAAAAAAGGGTGGAAAAAAGGGTGGAAAAAAGGGTTGGAAAGAGGGATAAAAAAGGGTGAAAAAGGGGGGGTGAAAAAAGGGGGGTGAAAAAAAGGGAGGGGAAAAAGAGGTGAAAAAAATGGGTGAAAAAAAGGTGGAAAAATGGGTGGAAAAAGAGGGTGAAAAATGGGGTGAAAAAAAAGTGAAAAATGGGGGGCAAGTAAGGGGTGAACTTAGGGGGGCAACTAAGGGGAGCAACTTGGGGGAGCAACTTGGGGGAGCAACTTGGGGGAGCAACTTGGGGGAGCAAATTGGGGGAGCAACTTGGGGGAGCAACTTGGGGGTCAAAATTTCCCACGGTGGCGGCGGCGGCGGCGGCGGTCTGGCTTTTAATATAGAGAGATAACAGCGAATAACCGTCATATTACGCTGAGCGAACATTCTCTCCTAAAGGGTGAATCGCTTACGTCACAATCACGTGACATCGATTTGAACGGGGTCCAAATCTTTTCATATTTTTAATAATTTTTTTCTAAGCTAATATATTTTTTAAAAATCTACTTTAAACTGCTACAGGTTTCTTTTAACTTATATTTCTTATTTTTATATCAATTCAATTTTATCCTCTCACATGCAACTTCCCTATTCCTTGCAGGTTCATTCTGCAGGAAATCCTGCAGACTTTTTTCATGAGGGAGGGGCGCAGCCCAGGTGGGAGTGCAGGGGGCGAAGCCCCCG
The DNA here is from genome assembly GCA_020882685.1 of Aphelinus atriplicis. Lineage (NCBI taxonomy): Eukaryota > Metazoa > Arthropoda > Insecta > Hymenoptera > Aphelinidae > Aphelinus > Aphelinus atriplicis. The sequence goes on along the minus strand of CM037076.1, from coordinate 45,790,116 downwards.
GCGGGTGGTTGGGAGGCGGAGCCCCCCCCCCCCTTGAACCAACAAAAATATCAACATCAAAAAGAAAATAAACATGATACTACAAAAAAAATAAACACATTTGAGCAATACATTTTACATCAGAGCACAATGATAGTACTACTGGAACATTGCAATTTGTTAATTTTCCTTTCTCGCAAGTGAAATAAACACCCTTGTTTATATATACCGGCCATCTGAACCTCACGTTTCCAAGCATTACTCTGTAGAGTTTACCTCTACTGCTTTGACTAAATGCTTAATCTTGTCTTTTCGACTCCCAGAAATCTGAATTTTGAACTTGACCGAGTCGAATTGGACAGAAATTTTTGTGGGGATTTTGTTTTAGAACTAAAATGAGAGAAATATCATAATGGATACATATATATGTATATATATACATATATATGTATCCATTATTTTTGTGGGGATTTTTGTGGGGATTTTGTCACAAAAATTTCTGTCCAATTCGACTCGGTCAAGTTCAAAATTCAGATTTCTGGGAGTCGAAAGGACAAGATTAAGCATTTAGTCAAAGCAGTAGAGGTAAACTCTACAGAGTAATGCTTGGAAACGTGAGGTTATAGATATACATATATGTATATCTATATAGATATACATTGATCTCTTCTAGGCAAAATCCCCAATAAATCTAGAATTATACGTGGCTCCGTAATACGATGACCGTAAATTTTATATCTTTCTCGCAGTGCATTCATATATTTTCAATTCTCGCACTACTTTCTTGCACTACTTTCTGGCACAGTGAAAGAATAGGATACTTTGCGCACCCTAATCCGTGAAAAAAGACAAACTTTGCGCACTAAAATACAAAGAAAATATTCCTCCGTAGCCTGGGCATATGCTCTTAAGCTTACTGTTTCAGCTAGGAGGTTATGTATATAAAATCGTCAACATAATCTCAACCAACCTAAACTGAATGCTTAAGGGAATTGCAATGTTTAGACTGTGGAGGAAATAAAAAAAAATATATCAATCACATATATTATCAAATTTATGTAAGTGTATATATCAATCTCATAAAAAGAGGCTTACCCTATGCGGTTCTGTGCTTGGAGAAATATCGTTATTTCCTTCATTACCTTCTTTTATCGATATTCTTTCTACACATCCCAAGCACAGCCTTTGCTGGTCATACCCTTCCTCCCCACCTGCTCGGGATGAGGACAGGTTAAAAAACTTTTCTATGTTTCAAACACACCTGATTGCCATAAAATTTCTGGGGCTACCAAATGTGGACCAGCATTCGCTGCTCGGGGACTAGGAAACCTAGAGAAACCTAGCCCGTGAATTTGAAATTGAGCATTCCTCAAGCACGTGGACATTTTTACAACTAATGCATACGTGGGCTCCTCCTGGCAAACCATTTTTCAGGTAAAACAACCATTGTATTGCACGTGACTCCACTTCGATGACTGATGTGTGGCTTCTTTTGTTTTGAGATTGCCCACGACCTCGCCAATTTTCTATCTTGTTCAGAGCAACGTTCTTTTTATCAGCTGTGGTTTGAGTGAGTTCTTTTTCACATGGCTCGTCTATTTTAGCATTGAGGATTAATATGCTCCTCTCAAGAAACTTTACGTGGTCGTGTACAAATCGGTCTACTCCTGACAGAATGTTTGTATTTTCTCATTAAATGAGTTTTGAGATTGTTAAATTCCTCTTCTATTAATGCGCTGGTTGCCGGTATACGCCCAAATTTGAAGAACGTACACTTAAAGGCCATTGATTCTGTCCACTGTTCTCGAACGCCGCGCGTATCGTGACGTTTCGTGCGTATGCTAATACATTAGCATGACGGTCACGATACGCGCGGCGTTCGAGAACAGTGGACAGAATCAATGGCCTTTAAGTATACTAACAATATTTCGCCGGGAAAAGCTTAAAATCTTTGACGACACGCGCGTAAAAATTTATTTAATGCAGGCATTATGGATTTGGCATATTTCCCTGTCTTTCAATACTACAAGATGCTTGATCTAATAAGTCTTTGGCCCAGTTGCCCCAGTAGTTACTTCTAGTTTTACTATCGCCATCAATTTTTTCAAATGGATCAACTTTCAAGACTTCGTTACTTCCATTGGCATCAGCTTCATTTCTGTCTTCTTCACTTTGTCTTTGAGCTGAAATATTATGTCTGTTGCCGTTGAAAAACACAGTAGAGGAGTGCAATTAGTGAAAAACACCCCGAAAATGTGGCTAACGCTGGATTTTTTTTGGAATCGCTTCATTTTCACCTCTAGATTAAAACTGGATCGAAGCAGAGTCCTGAAAAGTGTGGCAACATTGTCGGAAAATGAGTGAAAATTTGGAAATTACCTGTTTTTTCACATTCCAGTGCATAACTTTTTTTAGAGAGACTTTTCGAAAAAATGTGTAGAGTAAAAAGTTGTTTGTATTAAAATTCCCTACAAAATAAGCTCTGTTGAGTTACGATTCAGTAATTAGGATAGTCATAGAACCCCAATTACGTGGTGAGACACGAAAAAATTGAATCAATGGAAAAACACATTTTCCATGCATCAATATTGATGAAAATTCGTGAATAGGATTCTTTTATCGTTGTTTTAATACACCCTCAAGCCGCCTGTGAGTGGTCCATAAGTTTTCGAAATACGGGTAAAAACCCGTATTTCGAATTTAGTAATTAAACCCGTATTTCATATTTTTATTTAGTAATTTGGATTTCATTGCTTAATTACTCAAAAATGAAGATATACTTTTGGATGAAACTTTTTTAAACTGTTCGTGGGATAGCCAGCTATCATATCCAATATTAATATTACACTAATTTTAGTGGAAAAAAATGTTAATGAACTTTATATGTTTGATTGAGTTTCTTGCGTCTACGATTTTCTCGGAAACGAGCTTATCAATTGGAACGTAATTGGTGTCAAATGAAAGCTAATAAGATTCTGCACATTTTGAGCCTGAAGTCGTTACTCTACTGTGCTTGTGTCGCGAGCTATCTTTTTCTAAAGTTTTCAACCGTTTTTAGGTTATGTATTGTATATATGTCAACGCGGCGCGACTCATTCGAAAGATAGGAACTAGCTGCAGTAATGTGATGTAAAACAAAAGTCCTGATTCATGATTGATTGGTAGAAATATATGAAATAGCACGCCGCGCACCAGGTTTCTCGAGCGTACCCTACTGGAAATTCTCAGGTGAGATCTCAGGTGAGATCTCATGCCAATGTCTCAGGTGGAATTGTCTTCTTAAATTTTTTTTTTCTCAGAATGTACAGGACTAACATTAATTGTTGGCAACATGAGAGAATTAGGATCGATATGAATTGACGAATTATATCATCACTTGGTATCAACACTACTAAAAATTTTTAGGTTCATGTCAGGTGAGAACTCAGGTGAGATCTCAGGTGAGAACTCAGATGAGATCTCAGGAGAGATGTCAGGTGAGAATTCAGGGATTATTTTTTTTTCTAAATTTTTTTCTAAAAATGTTTAGGTTCATGTCAGGTGAGATCTCACGTGAGAATTCAGGTGAGATCTCAGGTGAGAATTCAGGTGAGATCTCAGGTGAGAATTCAGGTGAGATCTCAGGTGAAAATTCAGGGATCATTTTACACGAAGGGTCAATATTTATCTTCTTATTTTTTGAGAAAAAAATCTGATGGCACTAACCGATTTACCGCATAACCGTAAAAAATTTAATAAATTTATCAAGACAGATCATTTTAAAATGGAAGAAATGAAGACAGCAATTAAAAATTTGACACAAGGCGATTCTTTTTGTATATTAGATCTCAAGAATGCTTTTTTATTGGTTCCTGTTTCCAGGGAAAGCAAAAAATATTTCAGGTTTAAAGTCAAAGGGAAATTGTACGAGTTCATCTGTCTACCTTTTGGATATTGTTTAAGTCCATTCATTTTTACAAAAATTATTAAACAAGTTATGGTCAAACTACTTGTTTACAAAATTTGTTACAAACTAAGAATTTATTGAAATATTTGGGATTTATAATCAAGTCTGAAAAGAGCTGTTGTATTCCTAATATACGCTGGTAGTATTTGGGTTTTTATAATCGACTCCATTAGATTCTCAGTAGAACCAACTGCAGATAAGAGGCAAACAATTTTATCGTATATTGATAAACTTAATCCTAGTAGGTCATACAAAATTAGAGATTTTGCTAAAGTTATTGGGAAACCTGTTGCGTGTTCTACTGGCATAGAACACGGTTTTTTATATACAAAAAATCCACGTATGATCACTATACTATAAAATATTGTATGCAACTTGTGAAATACGATTCCATGCAATCGTGTGCCCACCTAGCACTTGTTCGCCGGCTTCGCTGACGACTCATGCAGGCTTGTCACACTGGTGCGTAAAATCACATTTAACGCACTAGTTGCATAATATATTAATTTAGTTGTATGGTGCAAACTTAGATCGAAAGATCCTGGGGAAGGCTTTCATGTTTCATGGTTAAAATTTTAAAAAAATCGACTTAACTATCGATATAGTTATTTCAACTATGTATACATTGTGTGATGGGTTGATTAATTGTCTAATTTCGAATTTCCGTGAAACACTCGAGCGAGCGGTAGCGTGTATTCTATAATTATTATTCTTACATCAGAAACTGGTTACTCCGTAAAGAAGAATAACTGGTTTCTTAATCAGCACTTATCATGCATATTTCTACTCACACTGATTGAATGCTCCTTATCTCGTGAGATGGTATTTATTCTTGCCGATGATATTGGGAACGTTACTTCTATTAATTTCGTAGCGTGTTACTGAGCTTTCAAAATCAGACGTTGTATTTTATTTTTCTTGATTAAATTTGAAAGATTTTCACTAGTGAATCGAGATGCCATTTGAAGTGTCGTGTTTTTTTACAATTTTATTAACAGTGTGTGTTCTAGTTATCACTAGTTTTTATGTATATGCCAAGCATAAGTTATCTTATTGGACCCGACGCAAAGTCAAGATTCCTCCAACACATTTGCTATTCGGACATTTTAAGGATACTTTGACTTTTCAAAAGCCTCCAGGACAAGTTATCCACGAGATATATGATAAAGCAGATCCAAATGATCCTTACATTGGATTCTACATATTCCATCAGCCTAAACTGCTTCTTCGAGATCTTAATTTGATGAAGCAATTGATGGTAAAAGATTTTGATAGTTTTCCAAATCGTTGTTTTGGAGGACCAACACAAAAAGATTCAGTTGGATTGATTAATCTTCTTGGGATTCACCAACCACGATGGAAATATCTACGACAAAAACTTACGCCAAGTGTGACAGGCCTCAAATTACGAGGAATGATTCCGCTTATTCAAGATTGTGCGGCTCCTATGTTAAAGTACATCGATAATTCAGAGAACCAAAAAGGTCAATGGAAGGTACTCGAATTGAAAGATATTTCTAGTCGATACACCACCGATGTTATTGCTTCATTAGCTTTTGGAATAAATACAAATTCTTTTGACGAAAACAATAGTGCCTTCTGGGAAGCAGGTGAGTCATTTTATTAATTCATCAGAGCCCCCAACGACAAGTATTTATTCCATCGAGTATTTCTCGAGTATTTGACCAAGATCTCATATAGCAAATATAGATACTTAGATTTTATGTTCTGAAGCTATTTTTCCTCATTGTTTTAGAGATAGATAGGTGTAGACACAAGACTTTGAAGAAGTTTTTCTAAAAGAAATGATTTTTTCTCTAAAAAAAAAATGAGTTATCTGTTACCCATTCAAAACGGATACAATTGGAATTACTTTTTCCACTTTATTTGTCTTAATAGGTAAACTAAAAGACTGCTATTTAGAAAATATTGAAGTTCATGATAGAGTACATGGTTTTCATCAATTTATTAATCAAATGTACATTAAATATTCAATGTTATTTGTCACAATACAAAAAATAGTATTTTAACTTCCCGATGCAAGGTGCACATGTACAATTAAAATTTGATTTACGCAAAAGTGTCCATAAAGCTGAGGTGAATACTGCGCGATCCGTTGAGTGTGGAAGCGTGTACGCATATTTGTCGAACATTTTTGCTTACATTGTGTGCGAAAATGGTCAAAACGAGTGATGTAACCCGCTTTTTTGGTGATTCGGAAAATGAGTATGTTACACAAAAGAACGTAAAAACTCATTTTATGTTACTAGTGCGTGAAATTGCACTTTACGCACTAGTGCTTTTTTCAAATGCTCTTTCAACGAGCACTTGTAATATAAATTATCATATCCAACTGGTGCGTTCATTTTCAATCACTCGTGTGAACGTGTAACACTCGTCTTTCAAATTTCACGCACTAATTGCATAATATACTATTTTTTATGTATGTACACTTGAAGGCCATTGATTCTGTCCTCTGTTCTCGAACGCCGCGCGTATCGTGACCGTCATCCTAACCTAAGTCTAATGTATTAGCATACGTACGAAACGTCACGATACGCGCGGCGTCGAAGCGAGAAAGGTCACTACACAGCGTAAACTGAATATTTTCTAACATAATTGGTGTCAAATGAAAGGTCTACTCAATACCTGCAAAATGAGCTAAGTTTTTTTTCAATTTAAATAATTCTACGCTAAGATACCGCGGTTTTAAAAAAGAAAAATTTTTCGGGAAAAAATTTTTAGTGTACCCAATATGGCGCCACCCTGAAAATACTTCTTTTCATCCAATTTGAAGCATGAAGCATGTCTAAAATGAATAAAATACAAACAAAAAAGTATATTTCTGATATAATTTTATTGAAAAATACATTTTGTCTTTGATTGAACCATAGTACATAGATTATATGAACTTCTAACAACCTAAATCAAATCAAGTTTTCAGTTAAAATTCATGAAAAACCGTTGTTTTTGAATCAACAAAATTAACTTATGCAACATCTAATTCCAATATTAATCTCTCAAATTGGTGAACATTCTTTTTAGTGTAATTTTAAATATAATTGAGATGTTCTCACTGAAATAGAAGAGTTCAATTTAAAAAATGTCCGAGCCTATTTGAGACTAACTATTGTCATGATGGTAGAAAAATTCTATTTGATGTTTTTTCCTAGACAGTACTTATAAACGCATAACCTCAAAATTTTTCTCGCTATAGGATAGCCAATATCTGCTAAGCGTTTAATTCGACTACACAATTCTTCGTTCTGTACTGTCGTTAACGCATATGGTCGACTCATTTTCCTTCATTCTGATGTTTTGTTTGACATATCGTTGAAATGTTCGACGAGGTGTCTTATATATAGTCGAAGCCATCCTCTGCGATATCTCACCTTTCTTGACTTGCTCCAGAGCTTGAACTAAATTTTCTTTCGACCCTGTTTGGCGGATATTTACCATGAATGGGTTGATTATAGCAGCTGGAACAAGAAAATAGGGGTGGCGCATATTGGGTACATTTGATAAAAATAACGAAGAGCTATTGAAACGGTTGATAAAAAGAGCGTAAGATGAAAAAAAAAATTGGATGATGTAGATGGGATGTCAAGGAATCGAACGATATATCGATCGATTTTTTTGGCCCAGTTTAAGGGTATTAAAAAAAATTCGCACTTACCTGAGCGAAATTAGATCGAGAATGAAAATTGGCGAAAAAATGGAGAAAACGAGCTGTAAAAAGTTGGTGTAAGGGTTCCCGATCGGTGAAAATGTTTTCTTTCCTCATTATTTAGCATTGCCGACAAGATTCTGTGCCGCGGCGATGCTCTAGACGCGCGTATATATGAAAAACGAAGGGTGGCGCATATTGGGTCCTGGCGCATATTGGGCACACCTACCTTATATGTACGTGCGTAACACAATAAAATGTAAAACCACGTTTACAAACGAACTAGTGTAAAAATAATTCAAGTGTTACTGAATATATCATGTTATATATAATTAGATTATACTGTATCTTCAAGCATCGGCATATCCCTTTGAGTATATATATATATATATATATATATATATATATATATATATATATATATATTATATATATATATATATATATATATATATAATATATTTAACTATATTAGATTATTAACTTTCAAGGTCAAAAGATACTATCTGGAGCTAAGAGGGGAATAATTTTAATCATCTTATTCTTTCTACCTGGATTGATAAAGTACATAGAACATTACATGGTAGGACCAGCCAAGTATTTCAGGACTGTGTTTACTGATTCAATAGAATCACGTGAGAAAAGTGGAATCAAGCGGGGAGATCTCGTAGATCACTTCCTCTCTCTCTCAAAAATGGAGAACAAAAAAGTGATTACGGTAAGATTCAGTTTTTATTAGGTAATCATTATATTCATTGTTCACATTTTCTCACCAACATTATTTTCCAAATATATTATATTCAGAAATTGATTCAAAATAAATCATTCCTCCAGAATCAACATTATTTCTCTGATAATTTTTGTAAATAATATATAATAATAATAATAATAATAATAATAATAATAATAATAAAATAATAATAATAATAATAATAATAATAATAATAATAATAATAATAATAATAATATAATATGATTGTAGTATTTGAGGGAGACAATCTACTGTCACAAGCAGTGTCATTTTATGTAGCAGGATTTGAGGCAAGCTCAACAGCTATCGCTTTCAGTTTATTTGAATTGTCTCTGCATCCAGATTATGAAGAACGTTTATACCAAGAAATTAAAGAAACTGTGATGAATAAAGATCTGAACATTGATTTGATAAATCAAATGACGTTTTTGGATCAAGTTGTTAATGAAGCAGTTCGTTTGTATCCTCCACTTCCTATTGTGGACAGAGTTGCTGCATGTGATTACAAGGTAAATTTATATAGTGAGTGAAGTCGTCAAAAAAACAAACTTCCAACCTAACGTAAAAATAATGAAAATATATTTGATTCGCATCTAGGTGCCAGGGTACGATTTAATCATCGAAAAAGGCACGCCCATATACATTTCTGTAAATGGTACAAATCGTGATCCCCGATACTTTGAACAGCCAAACAAATTTTGGCCCACAAGACCACGTATAGAGTCAGATGACATGCCCAGCTCGTCGCTCTCTTTTGGCATGGGCCCGCGATCCTGCGTTGGTAAGTTTGCGATGAACAAATTCCAAATGAAGACATTTGGAACGAAATCGTTCAGTATATTCTATATTTAGTCATGCCTTTCAATAGACCATTCTCATGATTATAACCAAAAGCGTTGGTTATAATAATAAGAATGTATCATATTGATGTCTCATATACGAAGAAAAATCCAAAAGTCGTATGTTACCCGTGAAATGTGATTATTTGCATAAAATAGAGAACACGTTTTTTACCTTGGAATTATTTAGTTCTACAAATTCGAATAATTTTAGATGAAAAAAGTTTTGATATTAATCTTTAATGCCTCAACCCTTTTAATGTTCTGAATTAAAAGTAAGGAGGTATCTCGGAGGGACGCGAAATAAGATCGTAGCTCGGAGAATCGTGAAATAATGTCGCATCTCAATGGTTGAAAATTAACTAATGCGGTTTCCGATATTGCTCAAGCTTCAGCAGATGGTTTTTGGCTATTCAAATAGCTGTGTACTGCCGTGGGGCAGTCAATGTTTCGTTTTCCTTCGGGATATTCACAAATCATTCTGCATCAGCTGCAGCTTCTGGCTGCGCAATCAAGTTATGCCGAGCCATAATCGATCTGAAATGGGAGTCGCAGCTCAACATAAAGCGTTTGTCATGAAAAACCATTTTAAATCGCTAATTCTTAACCACTGAGATGATCTTATTTCGCGATTTTCCGAGATACGTCTTTATTACTCTGCCGCCCAAGATACTTCCTTATTTCGACTTCTTTATTGCGAGATGCGGCCTTATGAATAGAGCGTATTGAATGTGTCCATTACAATTTAATAATGTTTTGGGAAAAACTGGTTCCGACTGGACAATTTTTGAAGATTATATTTATTTCATTCTTTCAGGACAGAGGCTTGGGTTGATAATAACAAAAATGGCCTTAATATCTTTGTTAAAAGAGTACACGCTAAGTAATGATCAGAAAGGGGAAACATTGTTGAAACCAATGACGCCTTTCACAGCTGCTGCTGATGGAGTTCATGTTAAATTCAAGAAAAGAAATTGAATCATTGAAATAATTAAAAATCGAGTTTTACTTATCTACATTCAAATGCATTTTTTTACTTCACGTTCAAAGTTTCCGACTCAAGTTATTGGGATCCTTTTAAATAACCCATTTACTCTCATCTCATTGATCATTACAATAATAGTTCGATTCTAGTGATTTTTCAATTCCTCAAAATTGATAGCATAGAAAGTCAGTTTATTCTATTAATAAAAATACGAAAATTATCTTCAATAAAATAGCTATAATCTTGCAATGTTGGAAAACGATACCAAAAATCAATTGACTGCGAACTGAACCCATTGAAACCTCACAAGGTCATTAAACCTTAGTTTTCTACACTCGTGAGGAAAAATACTGTTCGATACTAGGACAAAACATGATTCTAGGTTCGTGTGATTACCAGCCTTGCTATGCTCGGACGGCAAACCTCACACGTGCCTAGAATTCGTCGCTTGCTCTAGTGTCGAAATGTACTAATGTTTCGTATTTTTTCTCGAAGTTTCAACATTTTTGTGAATGGTATGTCAAAGTAATCATTACAAATGAACTTATTTGAAACTATAAATCTATCATTCATTTTTGATTTCGTTTTTGATTCTATTGAGTTTTCTATTAATTTTTGGAACCGATACATCCTCAATCAACTATCTTTAGTATAATTAATTTAAATTGATCAACTAACACACACCACAAATTATAATTTCATACAAAAACTAAGGCAATATAGTTTCGAACAAAAAACATTTGACTTCTGAAACATTCAAACTTTCTTAGCCAGAAAAGGTCATCGAGGGACTCTTGATGACTTCGTCCCTTGGAGGGACCCTCGGCGAGGGTTAGCGAATAGTGAGTGACTTATTTTTTACTTGAGTATATTTCATCGTTTCATGGAATAATAAATTAAAAAACTACAATCAATCATTTTTTCTTCAGAAATAGTCACTAGTAGAAGTTTTAGATATCTCTGAATGAAATTAGGTGCTTATTGAGTCCTGAGCAGGTGGATGCTGGTTCGAATCTACCCCAGGAAGCGTGCATTTATTCTCTCGCAGTCTCACTTTTTAAAAAATTTTGAATGTTAAGAAAGTCAAAATAAGCTTCTTTGTCATAGAAAGACTGATCAGAATAATAGAACGCTTGGAATTTTTTTCATAATTTTATTTTTTCAGTCAAATTTTATAAACCTCTTTGTGGTATAGTTTGACTGTACTGTAAGTCAGAACTATTGTTCATTCCCATCTATTTTATAACGCTATTTCAGTTCAAAGACATTGATAGGACATATGTATAAAATAATGATTATTAGTTATCAACTTCTGAATAGCCGCATTAAAAAATTAAATTTCTTTTGACGAAACAGAAAAATCCCGTCACATTACCTGTTAATTAGATAAAAATTAATACAATTCATGAATATTGATATCAGTGTTCCTTAATCTTTGTTACAGGACAATAAACTTATATTTACACAGACATGTACTTTTAATAACTTATGGGAAATAAACAAATGTATTTCACAAATACCAGGACGAGTTTAATTTATTGCGTAAATCACAGAGTTCAATGATTGCGAGCTGCTGATAAAAACACCAAAGCTAAAAATGTAATTGCCTCTCGTTTTTAATATCATATCACTCAATCCAGCGCGATTTCTTATCTATGTAATAATAGTCACTATAAATTGCAGTCTATCGACTCTATCTTAGCTTTAATTTCGCTGATCAAACGACGTATATAATATTCGAATAGATTATAACATAATATTACAAAAATAACAAGCGCCCGACAGTGGTAGTCAATAGGCTTGGTGAATGTATGGTCGCGAAAGATTCCTTTTAGTTTTATGAACGGACACATTATAAAGTCTCTAAAAGTGGCGTTGTATAGACAAGATAAAAATTTGTTTTCACTCTTTCAACCGCGTAACGTTGTACAACTTGAGAAGTTACACAAACGCTGTATATAGCATAACAAATAAGCTTAAATGTATTCTCGCATATAAACTTACAAAATTGACTGATACTTTTATAGTTTTCTTGTTTTTGTACATATACACGGCACGACGTTTCGTCAAAAAATTTGTCACATACTTATGAATTTAATAATATTGTGTAATAATTAATATCGAAAAAACATAAGTTAACAATACTTAATTATACGACTATTTGCCAACACTTATGCGCTATATTATTTCGACATGTTTCTCTTTACGCGATATGGAAATTGGCTAAGTTATTTAATACAGTGCAGAATACTTATTGTTTTTTTGTCTTCGGCATGGTATTATTGATTTTCTTGCTGTGCGTCTTTGACTTTGTCTATGAACTGAGGTAGTTCGGCCTGTGTGGCTAACTGTAATGCATTCAGCCATCTAAAACAGAAAATAGATTTATGTTAATTAATTTATTAATTTCAATAATTGTCTAAATAAATATTATTTTCCTCGTCCCAATCGCATTCAGAAAAATACTCAAATACTAGGTATTGTAATAATTTCTATAAACATGCAAATGATCAATAATAAATCGCGTTAAGTATATTTGCTATGATATTTAGAAAAAGTTTCTTCTGTCAAATTTATCAAAACCAAGAATTGTTTTATCACCTGTCGGTGTCCGCTTGTGTCGAAGCCTGCAAATAGTACGACTTGCGTGAGTGATGGATCTTGAATGCCCGAACGCGGTCCTTGGCATTCAAAGGATCCTCGTCAGGCAACTCAGTGGCATCGGTCACGGTAAAGCCCGGCATCGGGGTCGCGGTCATGGCCGTCCTTTCGTTTTCCGTTTTGAAAGTATAGAGAACAAAGTCGTTGTGGAGAGCGAACCAACGTCTCGTCCAGGGTTTACTAGCTTGCGTCTTAAGAAGTAGATAGCCCGAGAGTACGGATGCCGCGCTGGCCGACACCTGCAGCAGGCTCGGCGCCGAGCCGTTCGGAGATGACGGCGACGTCTTGCTTATGGGCTGTGTCAGCGCCGCGTGACACAGCCGGCACACCCGCATGTTCTTGTTGTCTTCAAACAACAGTTTTTGGTTCGAACATTTGCTGCAAACGACCTGTAAATAACGAAAGAAAACATATAACTCAAAGATATCGCATCAAATTGAGAATTACATCATGAATATTTTTTATTTCCTACTTGTAGCAATTTTCTCGCTAATTAAAAGTTGTCAGGGATATAATGCAACTGAACCAGTTGATCAACAAAATACTAGTAAAATTACTATAGTTTATAAATGAGATCTGTGATTTTACGATAATACTTGATATCAAAATGTATAAATCTACTTCCCATGGAAATTATCAGATGACTCAGTTGAACAGAAATTCACAAAAACATCTCAAGTTTTCACATATAATATAATCATATTTCTGGTAGTTTAGGAAATGAGTACGCGTGTTTCTATGTACAGATATTGTACTAAAAATATCGAAAACAGCTCCACCAAATTATACTGAAACTTCACAAAGATGTATGGATCCGGATATTATCGAGTTCCATGAAAATTCATTAACAATTTGTGGAAAAATATCCATAAATAGTTTTTATTTAAATTAACGTGAAATACCCCTTTTTGTTCTTATGTTTTTTCCCTCTTCATCATGGAAATTAAATGAGATCGATACAGAAGCTTTTGCAAATCTTATTGTCAAACAAAAGTGAGGATTTTTGCACTATTGAAATCCTTTTTTTATAATTATAATGCAGGAGTGTGGGTAAAGCAAAGAAATCGAATGTGATCGCGAAACTTGAGCAGATCGACCGTGCTCAATATGCAAGATAAGCGACAGCTTTTAACACATCAGGCGTTTCGCGATGTATTGAGCTTGGTTTTTCCAGAAAAGCATATGAACGGTGGGAGCCCCAGCTTCGATAGCCATATTAAATCACTTAAATAGCACGATAACTAACCTTCATTGAAGTCGTTATGCAAAATTCACAAAAGTTATGTTTTGTTCATGTTTACTTATCCGGTCGTGATTCATTTGAAACAGAAAAATCGTGGACCGAATCAAAACAACAATAATGAATCGCAACTATTGAACTCGTATGGATTACGCAAACGAATCAGTGGAAGCAGATCAAATATGCAATACTCACGATGCCACAAGCCCGGCAATTGTACTTGCGCTTCATAACGGAGAATATGACCTCGCAGACCATGCACCGGTTGACGTCGTCAGCCTTGACGAGGGCCGTCTTGGCGTTGTTAGTTTTGAGACTGGCCTTGCGTCGCATTATCTCCTGCATAGTTTCGAACAGTGCATCCAACCAGACCGCTTTTTCCGCGGCCGAGTGGGTGTACAGTTCGACGCTTTTATTTTCGTCGCGTAGATAGAAAGTATTGGCAGTTTCAAGATTATCACCTTCGATCACCTGCAAGTTCTCGATCATGAACTTGGCACGCAATCGATATAATGGTCCGGGTATCAGCCGCAAAGAGCACAACAGCAGCATATCACTGAACTATAAAAATCGAAATTTTATGTACAAAATACTACTAACATTGATTATTGTTTATTTAAATCCAACTAAAATCACAATTTTGACGCTATAGGAAAAACTAATTTTCCTGACTTCATTATAGTACTAATAATGAATAGAAGTTTCTAAAAGTATGCTCAGTGAAACTTACGTAGCATGAATCACAAAACACGATTCAATTTTTCTTTCTTTTTTACATGCATATCTAATGAATCATTAACAGAGTAATTTTATTCACAAAAAAATTTAGCAAATCTAACGCAATGAGAGAAAAAATTAATATGAGATAACGTTCATGATGTAAAGTAAAAAGCATCTTGAAGTATTTCATTTAAAAATTCCAGAAATTTAGATTATAGAATTCATATATTTACTAGGAACATATGTCTTTCTTGATGATCCCCACTTCTTGCTGAAATCTTAACGATTCTTCCTTCTTTGACGAGCTCACGCGTCGCACTGACTAGATCGGTAGAATCGTAAATACTTTCTTGGATTTCCAGAAGTTTCTTGAACTTGTCAATCTTTTTCATAGCTTCATTTGTATGATTAGCTGCAGTTGATACTAATGCTAGGGCTTCTATTAAAAGATAAAGAGATTTACAATATTGACCTGATTTATATTTAAAATGATAAATTCATTGCCCAATCAGTTATTAGAAACGAGGTAAAAATATTTCTATTCAATTTGTTCTACTTACTTTTGGTATCTTCATAGTCGGGGCTATCTTTAACAAGGTTATTTAAATAATCTTTCAACAACATTTCATATCTCGGCAATCTCTGAATAGGACTAAGCATGTGATGTGCTAAGGACAATTTTGCGCATTCTTCCATTTTCTGGATTTCACTTATAATAGCGGCAAATCTCGGAACTTTGTGTTGTAACGTGCTTATCAGGTTTATGGCATAATCGAAGTTCTTAACATACTCTGTGTACATTTTCAAAAATGGAGCAAAGTTCTTCATAATATCTCCTATTCTCGGATCAGCGTCCCATGCTTCTATTCTTTCATCTAACTGTGGTAACAAAAAGTCATGATGGAACTTATAAATTGATTTGATGTTGGAAAACATATGTTGAACGGTATCTGATGGAAACATTGGATGAGCTCGATTTTCTTGATCTACTCGAAATTGAAAGATCTGATCAATCAAGTACAGGATGTTAACATATTTTTTCTCTGTGCTTAATAACTCATGAGCAATAAGTCTGGCTTTTTTCCGTTTTAATTCAATGGAATTCTTCTTAGCCTTTAACTTTTGTTCAACTAATAAGTCGTCTGCGTGATCTGCTACAATAGCTGAGTCTGTTTCAGAAGATCTGTTTTCTTCTGATTCTTCATCACTTTCTGATTCACTGACGGCAAAATCATTTTGGTAAGAACTCTCTGAGACCACAAATCTGTAATTGATTATTATTGATTATACTGTACTAGACTAAAAATATAAGTAGCATCATGAAAATTTTTCCAAGGATTACTCAATTGACAAGTTAAGAGACTAGCAGTTTTAGTTAAATGAAGATTACTTGAAGAATATAATATCATGAAGGATTATTGCTATAATTCAGAATACAACACAGTTGAATATTTATTTACCTGCTACTTCTGTACTCCAAAACACTGTGTGACATTTTTGTAAATGATGATTCAATTGTTGTCTCTTGAGTTGTGCTAACTTCTGTATGTACTGATGAAGCTGAGGTTGACATGACAAAAGGTCTGAATCTTGGGAAACCCCCAAAACTGGCAAATCTCTGGAAGGAATGTCTCGGATACTGATTTTGTTCTTCTTGTCCACCGACTGAATCTGAGTCTTGTGAGTTGCCATCTTCACTAGCTGCACTCTGTTGCTCTAATAAACGCGAGTTTCTATTTCCAGTCTTTTCAAATTCAACGGATGGAGGCTGAGGTTCCTTTTCATCCGTGATATGCAAATCTGTGTAGAAAGTACTGGTGCCACACGTTTTAGAGCCAAACATTTTGGGTTCGAATGGCTCTGGACGAAGGCAGACCATCCAGGTTGAAAAGTCTTTCAACTGACCTCGCAGCATTCTGCACAACAAATGATGATATTAGTGCTAATTGCAGTATTAGTACTTTCACTAGACTGGTGTTCAAATGAAGGGAATTGAAACTTGTTTGGGTGCTAATTATCAATAGGCAGACTGAAAAACAAGAGCAGGTCATTGCTAAGTTAACATGAATATTATTATGACCTGGGCTACTAAAGACTAATCTTTGAGACCTGCTGCAACTTTACAACTGAATATTCCAAGCAAATGTTAAATTCTCAGCGGTTACAAAAAAGTTTTCAAAGCCATCTAAACAACCCTAACAAATGATAATTTAAAGAAAAAATAATGATGTTAATTTAAAGGAAGTCATTGAAGATCCATTATAAATAGTATTTAAGCATGCTGATCGGTGGGTGTGAGAGTAAAGTAGAACAGTTAGGTAGCATTATAGATTCAAAGGAGGCGGAATGTCATCAATAAGTATGACGAATCAAGTGAGCTCACATTGAGCATAAGGCAATTGGGCCAATCACCACAAAAGATGGGGAGTAGCTTGTAAATAGGCAGGGCAGGAGAGTGATGAGACAAGAGAGAAGAGAGGAAAGTGCAGTGTATAAGGAGGAGGAATCAGAGCAGATGAAGAGTGTGCAGTGCAGACTGGAGTTGTTGGCAATGAATGTACGGGTGCGAGGGGAAGAGAGGAGAAAAAACTCACCTCTGGCTGGTTGGGCCAGGTGCTCGTGCGAGTGGGCGCTCGGGGCTGGCATGCCTGCGAAGGGCGACGAGTGGGAGCAGCCGCGCGAGCTATAGCGGACGAAGGTGTCCCCGCACGACGAGCTAAGGAGCCGTGCGTGCGAAAGGAAGAGTGGCGGAGGGCCCGCCTAATTTGGAGAGCAGCGTCACTCTTATCAGCAGACGCGCGCTCGCTAACTGCAGCTCGCAGCCGCTATTAAAAGCCTCTGCGGCGCAGCGAGAGGGCGAGAGCCTGCGAGAGGGCGAGAGGGCGACGAAAAGCACGCCCGACCTTATCTCGCGCACGCGGCTTGTTCGATTTTCCGACGCAGCGCCTGCAGCAGCAGAGTCGCAACTTATTTATTTACAAGCGCGCACGCAGCTTCGTCTGCTGCGCTCACATCCGCGGTTGAATGACTGGCGAGTGGCGACGCTATAAGGGCTCTGTAAGCTGCGCCAAGCGATCGCGGCTGCTCAACGATGTACGGGCGTATGTGTGTGGACTGTGGAGGCGCGGACACACCATCAAGCGAGCACAACTGAGGAGGAGAGAGACACGCACACACACAGCCACACGGCACACACATACTCCAGCACTCCAGCGCATTCATGACTCGCTCGCGAGTCCGCTGGAGTCCGCGCGGCGCGCGCACTGCACCACGCGCACTTGTCGCGCGAGAGGCATCTATCTAATCGCGAGGCTCGCCGCTCGCGCCAGTCCGCGCGCAATAGATATAAGTAATAGTATAGACACTCGTGTCGGCATAGCTGGAACTCACCTTGACAGCCAAATCAAGTCAATATATTACATTTTTTACTAGTTTCCGCTTGCTATGAATGAATACACTGACCAGTGACCACTCGTGACTCGTCGCTCAATTCTAATACGCTATAGCATGACGAATAATATATATAATTGTCAATATCTTATTCTTCTTCGTAAAAATTTGCAGGTACAATTTACTGGTTATTTGAATGATAATGGAAAAAATTTAATGGTTATTCGAACAAAAATATTATATATGTATATGACTCTTGGTTTGTCTATTGATTGTTGAAGTTTATTTTTAAAAATTTTCAATAAAGTTCAAGAGCTTGAAATTTCCAAGCAATTATTTCAGTAATCTATAAGTATTACAAGAAAATTCTATCATTATCATCGATATTGTTATTTTCGGGTCCGAAAAAAACAGACTGACATGAGATTGACAGTGTGCCAGTACTGCCAGTGTCGCTCAGTGTCGCTTCAATTGCTTGAGGTAAACATTGCTAGATGGCACTGCTCACTTATTGATCGAGTCGGAGAGTGTATCGTTTACGTCGTCTTATTAGTGGAAATATAAAAATAGTACTCAAAATTTTTCATCTATATAGAATCTGAGAAGCTTGGAAATTTTGAAAAAAAACCTTGATTCTTTTACTCCAATAGTAAGGCGAGCATTCAATCAAGAGCTTTGAGCCTTCCAAAAACGTTTATTGGAATTATTGAAAAGAATGAAAATTTCAAAATAATAAAAATGTTGAACGGACAGAATAGTATGCCCACTTCTCCAGTTTTGGATCTCAATGTTGATATATATAGACAGAGATATCCTTTTTGTATAGTATGGACACCAATTCCTGTGTTAACGTAATTTAAAACTTAACCTATTGAGTTCGATTCTTCTTGCATTTTAATAAACACATGACTTTCTATTCAAATTATAGATACCTATTCCCGATCATTGGCCATATGGGAATAGCAACCTCAGGTGGAATAATACGAGACTTTGCAGGCCCATACTTAGTTTCTGAAGATAAAATGGCATTTGGATGGCCAACTAAGTATTGGCAACTTGATTACTCAAAAGCAAAAGGCAGAATCCAAGGCTGGGATTCGTCTGTACACGAAGCCAGTGAAATTTACAAAGGGAGAATGGTAAGATTCAAGATTTTAACTGAAATTATTCAATCTTTAATCATTTTTTTATAACTTTCCAGCACAATTTATTATGTGACAATTGTCATTCTCATGTAGCGACTGCTTTGAATTTAATGTCGTACAATAACTCAACGAATTGGAACATGGTGAAACTAGCATTGTACATGTTCATATATGGAAAATATGTCAGGTACGATAGCAAACAATGAAATCAAATTTATATAATACTAAATTCACATTTACTCTGTAACTAATCTATTAAATTCCATTTTTTTCACAGTTTTTCAGGATTGGCTAAAACCTGGGTTCCATTCTTCATAATTGTTGGAATCGTCATGGCATTTTATACCTTGTCTTAAAATCTTATCATAATTCAATTTTCTATCTTTTATCAAAAGAATGTGTACATACTTATGTAAATAAATTGTTGTTCATGGTCTATTGGAAACAAGTATTGCATGGCAATTACTTAGGTTTTTGTCATAGAGTACATATATAATATACGCTAAGCAAAAAACTAATATTTTGATATTCACAAAGTCCTCATGATTTACACAATGACTTATATCCTTAATTTAGAATCTCAAACACTGTAACTTAAAATATTCATAGCTTTCAACAGATATAAGGATTTTTCTGTAAAATGGTGATCATGTTCCAGTCTGACTATCCATTTCAGCAATGACACTTCTCTCAAGACTGAACTCGTAATTGTAATCACCTTCATTAATTCTTTTAATAAAAGAAACTATTTCATCTAACCTAAGTTGATCTATCACCAAGTCTTCATTCATATTCCTTTCAAGCTCTTTGCAGAGTTTAAACGGTATACTGCTCAAATCATTACTATGGCCTTCTTGTGAATTTTGTTTCACAACTGACGTTGGAAGTGGTGGGTATGGCATGTAATTGCTAAGTGAAGGATATAAATTGCTTGTTTTGCCATCAGAATCAGTTCCAGGTTGTCCTCGCTTCTCAATAAATATAAACCCCTCGTCTGGTGGTGCTGGCTCATCTTCTGGAGAGTTTGAAGCAGATTCTTTATGTTTTTTCTTCCCAAAAAACCAAGACATTTTCTGTTGACAAAATTGATTGATATGATTATGAAAACAACAGAATCTTTTTAATGAATGACAAAATTCAGCTTACGAAATAAGGTTAAGTACGTCACTAATATATAACAAACATGAAAGCTTCGAAAAATTTAATATTAGACTCAGAAATGATGACTCATAAATATTGTAACGATGAGGAGAATCATTGGATCTGAACACTCAAAAACAACAGAACTAATCACTGTGTTCCAGTAAAACTGACAAAGAAGTGACAGTTGCGCGAGTCTCCTGCACACTTCGACTTACGTGTTGTTTTGCTGTGTTTGCGCGTGTGCGGGGGGTTTGACGTTTTCTGCAGGACAGAATAACTGATTGTTTCGATCGTAGAGGACTAATCCTTGGAAGAATTACTGATTTTTTGATCGTAAAGAGCTAATCTTCTTCGATCTATAAACAATCAGTCATTCTCTCAACAATGAAGTGCGTTTCAAATGATATGAATGTTCTCTGGGACAGATTGGCCAAGTTAGGTTATGTTCGTTATTTTACATCACTTCGTTAATATCAATAATTTTCAATTTAATAAAAGAAAAATATGATTATTACTGAATCTTTTCGAATGAAGTACAAAAATTTTTATACCTTTCCAAGATAGCTTCAAATATAAAAATGACGTCTCCAGTCTGCAGTGCGATTGGTACTGAACGTTTCTTAAAATACGCTAGTCAGTAGATTGTTGAAAATGTAATGCAATAACTCGATTGCGAGATGAATACCTATAGATATAAGGAGTAGTACCGTTGTAATATAACAACTGCAATAAATGACTTGTTATGAAATTGATTATCGATACTGAATTTTTTTCATAATTTATCTCTTCGCTGTTCTACGCAGTTGAGTCAAAGCAGTACTGCCATTCAAATGTTCAAATATCTATGAAGTACTATATGTATTTAGAATAATATATATGCCTGCATGAATTAAGATTCGTCATTCTCGTTTACTTCATCTCACCAATCTATAGATTTTGATCTGCTTAACAATTGAAAAAAATTTTAATCTAGACATTCTGTGTATATCATTGAATAGAAGGTTTGAAATCAATCTTTTTGTAAACTTGGCAATGAAAATTCTGAGTGGTTCGTATACCATTGTACCCAACAGTGTCCCGATTCAAACAAACAGCTCAAAGAACTATCACAATTTTGATGAATAATTATCAATTACATATATATCTAACTTTATTAAATATAATAAATATAAATAATGAATCAATCTATCTACGATGTGAAGCGAAGATTTATTTTTATTATAAAATTACTGCACAGTTGTGATTGATAATATTTATTGAATTATCTTAAATACTACTGCCTTACATTAAGGGGGGGGGGGGTAGGGTTTTGAAGTCAGAAAAAAACAGGTTCTTACAGATTTTTTTTTGGGCGTACGGGGAAAGTACATTCATTTCTGATTATTGTACATTAAAGAGTAGTAATTGAACTATATTCTGTGAAATATTGGTTGAAAAATATTGAAAATTGAACGAATGGCAGCAATTCTTCGCAGGCGCCTCAGAAAAAATACATTTTGCGGTGCACATCATACCTCAGCACTGGATCATCTGAAATGAAATAACCAAAGTTTTTCCCTTAATTTTTGTGTCCCTCTAGGTATCCCTGTCGAGTTTTTCCATTATTTTTAAATTTTTGAACTTTTTACAAGACTTGAAAGTGAAAATACCGATTTTTGGCCTGAATTCATGACTATTGTTGTTAATAATAAAAAAAATAAAATCAAAAACGAAAAAATCTCAACAGGGTTACCTC
This sequence comes from Aphelinus atriplicis, assembly GCA_020882685.1. Taxonomy (NCBI): domain Eukaryota; kingdom Metazoa; phylum Arthropoda; class Insecta; order Hymenoptera; family Aphelinidae; genus Aphelinus; species Aphelinus atriplicis. Next base: position 45,767,915 of record CM037076.1, on the reverse strand, counting down.
ATAAATTATGTAAGGAAATACTGTAAAAAATTTGAGAACGATCGGTTGAATAGATTTTGAGATACAGAGTGCACCGACTCATTTCTGAGGCGCCTGCGAAGAATTGCTGCCATTCGGTCAATTTTCAATATTTTTCAACCAATATTTCACAGAATATAGTTCAATTACTACTCTTTCGTGTACAATAATCAGAAATAAATGTACTTTCACCGTACGCCCAAAAAAAAATCTGTAAGAACCTGTTTTTTTTTCTGCCTTCAAAACCCTACCCCCCCCCCTTAAGACAACCAATGCAAGAAGTTTCATTCCATAAATTAGAAATACACAAACAGAAATGTATCTTAAATCTTCCAAACGTAATATAACATTTTCAATTGGTACTGTATATAACTGCAACGAAAAAAAACCACTGCCAAGTGCCTTAGCAGTATGCTTTCTCAAAGAGGCTTCAACGTCACCCACGAAACAAAACTTACCTGAATTTTTCTTCTCCTTATTAGCAACGGTTGCTAAAAAGCTAATTGGGAAGATTTTGTGTCCTTTGCCGTCGAAAATGATGGAAATGGGTCATAAATTGATTATTTTCAACCTTCGTAACGGTTACTAGGGAGGTAAACAACGGTTGCTATGGAGCAAATATAACAATTCAGTGTCCTTGGCCATCAAGTGTGACTCAAAACTGATTTTCTGGCTTTCGAAGCAACGGTTGCTAGGGATGTAGACAAACGGTTGCCAACGATATCAACAGTGGTTGCTATGGGAAATATCTCGTCGATTCTCATTGACTCTCATAGCCCCAGTGAGCACTTATGAGGATTTCTGAGAAAACACGTTAGAAGCGGTTGCTAGGGAAATAACCAACGGATTTTGCTGAAACTTTGGCTTTTTTTAATTGAACTTCGGCTAGATCTTGCCACAACTAACCGGTGTGCAAAATTTCAGCAAGATCGGACCATTCCTTCGAAAGTTATCCTAGACAAAAAAAACGAAAAATTTTACACCTTAGCAACGGTTGCTAGAGAAATAAACAACGGATTTTGCTGAAAATTGAACTCGGCCGAGATTTTGCCGCGACTAACCTGTGTGCAAAATTTCAAGACGATCGGACCATTCCTTCGAGAGTTATCGTGGACGAAAAAAACGGGACGTACACACACACACACACACATACATACATACATACATACATACATAAATACATACAGACACTTTTGGATTTCCATGTTTTTCGACCCGTAGATTACGAAAATCGAGGTCCCGAGCTCTGATTCGGTTGCCTCATTACATTCTTCAAATTTATTTAATACCCGTTTTTGTAAAAATTATAAAATTGAATTGACGAATATTTCGAAAGCTCTGATTGGCTATCACAGAACTTCACAAATACTCATCGGCAGCACGACTCATAGTAATAAGGTAGGTGTACCCAATATGCGCCAGGACCCAATATGCGCCACCCTTCGTATTTCATATATACGCGCGTCTAGAGCATCGCCGCGGCATAGAATCTTGTCGGCAATGCTAAATAACGAGGAAATAAAACATTTTCACCGATCGGGAACCCTTACACCTACTTGTTAGAGCTCGTTTTATCCATTTTTTCGCCAATTTTCATTCTCGATCTAATTTCGCTCAGGTAAGTGCGAATTTTTTTTAATACCCTTAAACTGGGCCAAAAAAATCGATCGATATATCGTTCGATTCCTTGACATCCCATCTACATCATCCAATTTTTTTTTCTTTGTATGACCTTTTTATCAATCGTTTCAATAGCTCTTCGTTATTTTTATCAAATGTACCCAATATGCGCCACCCCTATTTTCTTGTTCCAGCTGCTACAATCAACCCATTCATGGTAAATATCCGCCAAACATGGTGGAAAGAGAATTTAGTTCAAGCTCTGAAGCAGGTCAAAAAAGGTGAGATATCGCAGAGGATGGCTTCGACTATATATAAGATACCTCGTCGAACATTTTAACGATATATCAAACAAAACATATCCGAAAAAAGGAAAATGAGTCGACCATATGAGTTAAGAACAGTACAGAACGAAGAATTATGTAGTCGAATTAAACGCTTAATAGATATTGGCTATCCTATAACGAGGAAAATCTTGAGGTTATGCGTTTATAAGTACTGTCTAGGAAAAAACATCAAATAGAATTTTTCTACCATCATGACAATAGTTAGTCTCAAATAGGCTCGGACATTTTTTAAATTGAACTCTTCTATTTCAGTGAGAACATCTCAATTATATTTAAAATTACACTAAAAAGAATGTTCATCAATTTGAGAGATTAATATTGGAATTAGATGTTGCATAAGTTAATTTTGTTGATTCAGAAACAACGGTTTTTCATGAATTTTAACTGAAAACTTGATTTGATTTAGGTTGTTAGAAGTTCATATAATCTATGTACTATGGTTTAATCAAAGACAAAATGTATTTTTCAATAAAATTATATCAGAAATATACTTTTTTGTTTGTATTTTATTCGTTTCAGACATGCTTCATGCTTCAAATTGGATGAAAAGAAGTATTTTCAGGGTGGCGCCATATTGGGTACACTAACAATTTTTTCCCGAAAAATTTTTTTTTTTTTAAACCGCGGTATCTTAGCGTAGAACTGTTCAAATTGAAAAAGACTTGGCTCATTTTGTAGGTATTGAGTAGACCTTCCATTTGACACCAATTATGTTAGAAAATATTTATTTGACGCTGTGTAGTGACCTTTCTCGCTTAGGTGGCGCATATTGGGTACAGGTACCTTACTATCGTTTACTTTAGGTCTAGTTTATTCATGCGTGAGATTGTACTTGACACATGCAAAACAGGGCCAAAATGTCAAAAAGATACAGTTTTTACCAATAGTTAACCAATCATACTGGAACTTTACAAAGTGATTTCTGGGTACCCAAATAGATATGTACAGCCGATATGCTGGTTAATGTTTCGATTTCCTGAAGATATTCATAGAAGATTATCGATTTTATGCATTCACCTGCAGGGGAGACCAGAGTACTACAACCACCCTTACTTTGCTTATTGTAAACTATTGAAAGATTCGAAACTAAATAGATAGATTCGGATATCTAGAACCCAAATTAGCGAGTTTTACCCCGCGATTTTACAGAAAATGTATTTAAAATACTCTGCTACTAAAATGTACACGGAACTGGCCTTCATGCCCCGGTACAGGGTTAGGACGGCAGTAGGCTGTTATGAACGGTACTACCTACTACTGGCCGTTGATAAGAAAAATTGATATTCGTGAGAAACTGATATTGTGGAGGATGTTATTATGAGTAAAGAAACAAAACAATTTTTTGTATTAAAATTTAATCTAGTTAATTTGAATTTCTTTGCCCTCCGCGGAGCTGCCCCAAACCCCGCAGAGGCAGCTCTGCCCCTTGAATCCTCACCTCCGGCTGTTCATAATCATATACGCTTGTCGCACCTTCATTGCACTTGCGAGGAACAAGGACACAAAATAGTTTCATAGTATGAATCTACGAGAAAAGAAATTCAACCTGAGATGACGCGTTTTATTCTTTTAAATCTGAGATGATGCGTTTTATTTCGTTATATTTGGGATGACGCCTTTCTCCACTCAGCCGATGACTTGCAATGAAGTCCATATCAATATTCTTTAAAAAAAGAAACTTTTTTGTGTATATGTGTGTGTGCTTCTTTCTATTCACTAACATCTCTCAAAATTTTAACAAACATAACTGATCATATGATATATAGTGCTGTGTTATATGCTGTGATCCGTCGACTCGAACCTGTATGCGGAGTATAGGGTCGGTGCGCTCTTGTCGTCCATCAGGAACTGGAAACCGGTTGCGAGTTTTCCATCTGCGGCAGGCGTTCCTGATACTTATGCAGCCCTTTCGGGTATTGCAGCCATACCGGTCGATGGTGCAGAGGAACGGCCCAGGTGTATTGCTCTCGGGGTTAGCTGCTCCTCTATGACTATTTTACTTGTGTCTATTGCTAGAGGAAGCCATCTCGTGTACGCTATAGCGGTGCTTGATGGAGTTACACATGTGCTTGTGGCTTCGGAAGTGTGAGCGGCATTGTTTTTCGGCCCTTTACAGAGCGGCTACTGCTCCTGCAGCAGCCGCATCGATGGTTGCACCCTGATGCCTAAATCAGCGCAGACAAGGGCTGTTGGCTGTTGGCCCCTTCGCGTCGGCTGGGACGCGTGCGGTTCAGCTTCTCGTGCTGGTCTGCGGCTCGTACCTATATACTTATATCTCTTGTCAGTCTGACTGCCGTTTCAGCAGGTCGGCTACGTACCGCAGACGTAACCTGCAGGAGTAACTCAACTAATGGTCCTCCTATGTCGAGGAGCCTCGCGGTTTTTCTGCACTACACTCACAAAAGTTTCTTGTTGTTCCCAGAGGAATTGGGCCTCAGTCAGAATTTCTGCTACTTTCAATCATCATATATTGTTGATTGGAGATGATATGTCTTCTCTCAAGAAGATTCTGTTTGGAAGTAGCAGAAATTCTGAATGAGGCCCAGTTCCTCTGGGAACAACAAGAAACTTTTGTGAGTGTACCGGAAATGTATAATCTTGCTTCAAGTAGAAAAATCAACTTGATGCTAAATAATAAGCGAAGAATTGATGAACATAAGAGTCTTTATCCTATAGAGGAAATCTTTTTATAGCGTCGAGCTGATTTTTCTTTTTAAACTATTAGGAGACGGTCTCTCTTTATAATAGCTGATCAATCACGATGAAACTAGGCGAGGTGGTTTCTGGGCACTCAAATAAATGCAGCCATGCCGGCTAACATTTCAATTTTTCGGATGATGATTCAAGAATATTCTCAGAAAATCTGGACGTCTTCTTGTAAGATTACATTTTTGTAAGCGTGTACACTCACAAAAGTATCTTCTTGTTCCCAGAGAAATTAGGCCTCAGTCAGAATTTCTACTACTTCCAAACAGAATCTTCTTGAGAGATTTTTCTTCTCCAATCAACAATGTATCGACGCCTCTTACGAAGAAAGACACATGTCAAGTCTGCCAGCGGAAAAGAAACATATCGCTCACCCCAGAATTTCCCGACGTAAGAAAATTCATAGAATATAAACTTCAAATAAGTAGGTATAGTTGACAAAAAGAAAACAAGCCTTTTATACAGTTCGATTGCGGTTTTCGCCTCTTTCTTCGTTTTTATTTGCGGGAGAATAATTCCGACATGTGTTTTTCTTCGCGAACAGATTTTAGGATGTGTTTTTCTTCGTAAGAGACATCGATATCATGATTGAAAGTAGTGGAATTCTGAATGAGGCCTAATTCCTCTGGTAACAAGATACTTTTGCTAGTGTAGCCACGTCATGGCGACCGGGAAGTTAACGCCGCCGCGGATTCGTCGCGTTTTCGGCCCCGCATACAACTGCAGTCTTAGCAGACGTCGTATATAATTTTCCAGACTGAAATTGAGTCACATTGTCGGGCGAAATAATGCTCGAGTATCCTAAGCGCGTTAACACATCACTCACAAAAGGATCTTTATGTTCTCAGAGGTATTGGAACCCATCCGAGATTCCATTACTTTCAAACAAAATATATTCTTGATTAGAGAAAAAAAGTCTTCTTCCTAGTAGTTTATGCTTGAAAGTAGCGGAAATTATGGATGGAGTTTATTTAAGATGAAATTCTTCTGGGGAGCAGAAGATACTTTCATGAGTGCACTTCGTTTTGAACGATGGAAGCGATCGTCTCGGTTCGCAATAAACTCACCGTCTATTTGGGAAATCGTTACTCCGGATCCCTAGTCTAATAGGTTCATTGTAGCCTCGGTGTTTAATCTATGTTATTTACTTTACATTTGCTGACTATATTTATATCACTTGACAGAGTTGGTGTGAGTTGTCCACGTTTTATGCTGGTTGCAGAAATGCTCATCCTTTTCTATATTTGTTTTTCGAGTATTGAATCAATACTATTGATGTGCAGTCTAATTGCGCCACACCCAGTGGGTTATCAAGTGATGCAAATCGTACTTTCATTTGAAAATACCTCAACAAATAGATGTGATCTTTTGAGTATACTTGAGTTGTCCCGCGTTTCTCTTGCCGCGCATGCGTGATTTATCCTCATTCCATATTTTATTCATTATTTTTGTATCATGAATCATGATTGTTAATTGCAAGCCGTGCCTTTTGATTTAAGCTACAATCGTAATAACACATGGGCTCAAAACAGTTGTGAGTACGCAATGTATTTGTGTGACATATGATTTTAGAATTCATTACGTCGATCTACATAAACTTCATAACAGAATGAAATTTAAAATTTTGATTACAATGAAATTGAATTTTTGTTGGAAAATAACCCTCATGAGCAGGAGTGTCGAAATTGAACTATAGTATACTATCAGGAATGAAAGTACAGTTTAAGGGGCGTAACTGAGTCTTTAGCGTATACAACTGTACCACTGTAGCCGTTTTACATTTAGAAAAATCAATCGGACAAAACTATCGAATACCGCATCTCAGTGGGAAAATATTGTCGTCTCATCGTGTATTTCAGAACTCACGCTGTCTATTCCTTATTGTGCTTGTTTAAGAAAATTAAAAGCATAGCGAAACAGTACATCGAGTGTCGATTCGGAGCAAACTGCAATTAATGTGAGAATTAATACGTTTACTGGATGTAATACACTTGTGCTCGCACGGTAAAGCAAAAAGGCTGCGCGAACGGTAGTTGAGAGGTGATGGTCGAGGTGGCGGGAGACTCGCAATGTTTACGCATGGCCAGTGATGGCCAGCATGGCCTGAGGAGTGAGGCATAAGTATAATATTCCGTGCGCGGACATTGGTCGTATATATATATATACATACATATAGGTATATCCGAATGGAAAGCCGCCCTCGGCGGGCGGGAGGGAGCTGGGGAGCTCGCATGGGGAGCTAGCGCGAGAGCGCGACAGAGCCAGACTTTGCCCCGCGCGTCCCGCGGCTCGCTACACGACATACCGCGCGGCATGTACCTATAAGTAGCATGTATATATAGGTGTGTGCGTGTGTTTGGTATAAAACGCGTGCAGCTCTCTTGCTCGCAGTGTCTGCGCAGTGTGTATCTGATCGGTGGATGCGCGCGCGTGCGGGCGGGCGGGCGGGCGGGCGTGTGTTACTGTGCAGTCCAGCCCAATAAGCCTAACCTCCAAGCGCATCAGAGTGTCGGAGTTGGCGCGTAGGAACTGGTAAAGACTGGAGCGAGGGAGTGACGAGGAGGCTTTTCCGCGCGCGACTCCTCACCTAATACATGTTTCGGTGCTGTGCGCGTGTCGTTGGCTGTCGCTCGGCTGCAGCGAGTCACGAGTGTGGCCGGGGGTTTGTCTGCTGCGTGCAGCAGCAGCAGCTCGAGCTGCTCGAGCACCGCGGCTGTCGCTGATGCCTGCTACTGCAGGCTGGGCCTCGGCCAGCAGCCCTTCAACTGCCCAGGTGAGTCCCACTCCCACTGCACACTTGTGTCCCACTTACTCGAGTCATACTAGCCTCTCGGTGTTTACAAATATCGAGGGCTCCGCTCTGGCTGTGCGTGCCTACGATAATCTCAGCTCTAAGATGAGAATTGACGCATAAATAAGTATTATTATGTATAATACACTGTTGCGATGAGGAGCAAGTGACGCCGCAGGCGATTAGCTCCGCGACTCTGACACTTGCTCTCTCTCTGATCCGATCAGTTGTTTTGCTCCCCTCTCACTGCCGCGCGCGCGCGACCCCCCACTGTTATGTTGTGCCTCGTGTCCACTGCACGTTGGCCGCGCGCACTCAAGTTTGGTTCATGGCTGCGGATATAAGTATAGCACTAGGGACGCGATAACGCGCTATCTGCCCGATGTCGGATATCGGGTTGCTCTTGGTCAACGGAGAAAGCGAAAAACTTTATCGGCCACCCACGAGCCTTTTCACATCTCGAATTACGCGCATCCACAATTCAGTAGAGAAAGGCTAGCTTGGTAAGGCGCGCACCGATTGTTACAGTATATACATGTATACACTTAGGCGCATACAATTTTCGGTACGCGCGCGGATGTTGTAGACGCAGCTGTTATCTGGTGCGCGGCCGTTTTGCTCTTGTTGCGGAGAGCCGCCCCGCAGGGATAGTAGTAGTATATGTGTATATATGTATAAAGGACTTTTTCGTCCCAGCGGCAGTAAAGTGCCTACTTTGCGTCCTGGCGTTTGCAAAGAATGGCACTTTTCTGCCGCGGGGTACGAAAAATAGTATATGCACCTCGCTCATCTAGGCTATTTCGGCACGCGCAAACTTGCAATCCTCGCTGCGCTCGGATCGCAAACGTTTTTCGTGCCGAAATCGCAGCTAACCTCGCTCGGGTGCATAATATACTAATTTTCGCGCGGATCGTTCGCGTGCAAACCAGCAGCGGGCGAGGAGACACAAATGAATACAGCACGAAGAAGGAGGAGAAAAAAAAGAGAGGAGCAATTCGCGGGATCAACAGGCTTGCACTGCTCTGCTCCGCTTTTGCCCGCAAAGCCACGATCAAGGGCTCTGCCCGATGCACCTATATACATTTTACAACTCCCTCGTTTCACCTATAACGTACATTCTTTATCCTTCTACGTTCTTCTCGTACGTTTCCAAGGCTTTTCTTCTCGACATGCCCGTTACCATTGTCACAGCTCCAAGCTCGAAGATTTGAAAAGTAACGATAGGAAAAATTGAAGTAACTGTGTGAGATGTCCTACCGAATTCTTCCACAATATGGACACGAAATTAATTATTTATCATTTAAGGCTCCGTTATGTTCGGTTTTTCCGATTGTCCTATGCTCCTTGACACCCAATATCTGGATTTGTTCATTGTGTACTGAATTCGAAAATACATTCAAATCATTCAAATTTTTCGTACCGATTTTCACATTGATCATCGCACGACACCCTTTCGATAAAATTGAGCCATATTTTGATGTTGAGAAAGTTCATTATCATTCTTCTATGTATTTAATCAATTATTCAATTGGTCGTTTATATTTTTAATATCCAAAAATACTGGACTCTCTTGTTTCAATTCTTCTACGTTGTCTTTAACAGTTCCAAATCCTAATTCCAATTGCATCATTAAGGTACATTATTAACGCTTCACACTTATATGTTGAGTATTGATTCTGAAAAAGAGAAGTCACAGGAAGCGAGCGGAAAATAAAGAAGGATAAAAGATTAAAGCAGACGGGATTGAATAAATTATAAGACTGAATCGGTTGGTAGTGAACCATTCTATACATAGTTCCCCCTGAAACGATCGGTAACTAATTGAATCAAATATATATATTTGAAAAAAGATTTACTGAAAATCTTGTTTAAAAATATTCTGACGAGTCAAATTCTTCTTTCTGAAATATTTCCATACAACATATAATATTGGCATCAACGACAAATATGTATGCAAGATTTAAGCTTGCTAGATTCTGACAAGATTTTATCACAAAGTTTTCATTTGAAACCTCTGAAGATAAAAAAAAACACATAGAAAGAAGCCAGCTAACTCGTGGATTCGATTGGTTTAAATCTAACCACATGACGTGTCGAGTATGATATGATATAGATTGAGATAGAGAGTGCAAGCGAGAGAGAATAAGCAAGGGGCACTAAGCAAGGCTATCAGTTGCAGAAAGAATCGGTTATAATAACCTTTGGGGAGGAAATAAAAGAATAGGTTAGGGTAAAATCGATAGATTTTCTCTGGTTACAGGGTAATCAGTTTTGGCCAGTTAGATAAGAAGATAAGAATAATGAGTTTTGAGATTCTAATGATCAAAAGCCTATTCAAAAGCTGATTAAAATATGATTGTAGGTTTTGAACATTTTTATATTAGAATAAATTGATGAGCACGTGAAAAAAATTATCGTCAAGAAAAGTATTGAAATTCAATTTTGAAACGTATGAACGTAGATCGCGTGAGCAGCGCATCTGAATTTAGCTAGTTGTAGATAAAAGCGCATATAAGAAGATGAGAGCCTGGTATTTTTCTGTGTTGCAGAGTCATCGAGAACGAATGTGACGCGCAGAGAGAAGCGAGGGTGGTAAATGCAGTGCATGGCGGATGTTTGCAGAAGCAGAATGTCCAGCGATCACCCTCCTACCAACTCCCTTGCAGCTAAAGGTAAGCCAAGTCAAATGAAACCACTTGTCAAACATAAAAATTTGTGTAGACTTCACCACTACACAGATTTATACTATAGATTATCATAATTTGACATTTCTGTACAATGCCATTTTCCACAAATTTTTTTCACACTTTTTTCCAGTTTTTTTTTTCACGACAAACGAACTGATGTTCTTGTAATATATAGGAGCTTGTTACGTCAGGGTGAGTTAACAATAGGGGTTACTGCAGAACCTTATTTAAGTGTCTCAGTCAGTTTTAATGTTACGACAAGCAACTTTGAAGCAGCTAAAAATTAAATTTCCTAGTACGCTGAAAACGTAAGGGTTTCTATGATATTTTGACTCACTACTTCAATGAAATATGTTAAATAAATTTAAATAAATCCACATATGAAAGTTTCAAAATTATAGGGATCGATATAGGAAATGGTGGGGAACAAATTCGTGGGTGAGATTTTATTTGATAAATACCTCGTGTAAATTTTAAGATTATGTCAATATGATGAAACAAATACTGCTAATTATTATGATTGACCTTATCTCAAATTTCTATACAATGTAACTGACTCATGACATATGCAATTGTTCCAAACTATTAGTCCATAGCTGTGTGGGCGTGCATCCTAACGCCAAAATTATTGAACGTCAAGTTACAATTGATTTACTTGGTTAACTCACCCAAAGTGACAGCATTAAAGTATATGAAGCCGCATACGAATCAATTTACATCATATATTTATATACACTTGTATATTTATGTGAATATATATCGCTTGAATTTTCCGGCATTATCCGGCTCTCCGCCAGATTTTTGTTGAAAATCCGATCATCAGTCATTTATAATACAATTTTCAGCCTGTCCAAGACTATCTCTCTTTTTAAAAAAACCACTGACAAAGCCGTCGAAGTTTTACTCCTTAATTTTACTCCTCAATTTTAAAAGTTAGACGAATCAGAATATAAACAATGCCAAGTCTGAAAATGACAACTTCTCTAGCTTTCAATTTATCGAGATATCAATCAAAAGCTCTCAATAATACTTAAACTATTCATTAATTTTCAATTCTCATTTTTATTGACAATTAATTTGATATGACTACTTTATGTTATACCGCCGGCACTGCCGGAAAAGTTTTTCCCCTCATTTCCATCCCTAATTTTCATCCTCTTTTTCTTAACATTTTATATCGCTACAATTATGCAATTGCATGTGTACAACACTGTCCATTTTTAAGGGTTGTTAAATCAAGAATTCATAAATGCTCTATTAAAATTGAAAGTATATCTTCCTTGCATTGTTGCATTATTACTGATAAGTTTAATTTGTCGCAAGTAATAATGGGATGAGGGGGGGGGGAGGGTTGACGAGCGAAGTGAACAGGAGAGCTGAAAAATACAACCACACCACTGTGGGCAGTGGAGCACGGGAGGGTGTAATTTCACTCAAAAAGTCAATCAATGACTTTTAATGACTGTCAATCAGAGACTGGAACAAAACACGCCATTTTGAGCAAAAATGAGCAAAATTTTGTCAAATTAGCCTAATTTTCCTACATAATAATGTTATATTAAAATCTAAGAATTTCCAAATCATATCAAGATAAGTGTAATAAACAGCTCGAGTATTTTCTCCATAGATAAACTCTGTAGTATAAAGATTTGATAATATTAATGAATTCAAGATCAATATATATGCATTGTTCATGCTTTTAATCTAATTTTTATTTAAAAGTCATTTACTGCTACTGAATCTCATAGAACTAAATATAAGTGAATATTTACTATAGTTCCACTTAATAGCTCATTTACCTTCATACAATGATTTTTCGCGCTGATAACAACTGCAATGTAGTACGGGAACGGTAAATTGTATTGGAATAAATCCAAAAGGGAGGCTATAAAAGCGACTGGCGCAGAAAACAAAGTCAAACGAATGTTAATTTGAAGTCGGCATCACCCATAGATTTTCTTTCTTGATAACAACAGAATTTTTACAACAAAAAATAATCAGGAGGTAGGCAAACAAAGCAAGCAGAGGATACCACTTATTATAATCTATAAACTATATTATATCTATAAACTATAAATAATTGCTCCTATATAAATACTTGTTAAGAGTTTTCTGTACAGTTATATGTCAAATATTGTTTTATGAATTCCTTTTTTAAAATAGTTATAACCGATCCATAACTTTTTATTTGAATCGTTCACAGCGAATTAAAGAAACGGGGGGTTGGCGAGTGGAGCGAGCAGAAGGGTACCCCTCCCCCCTCTAGTTTTCATAGAATGTCGTCTACTAGGGTACTATAATTGTGAATAATGCAAGCATCGTGGTGGAATAATGATTCAGCCACCAAGCTCGTTCAGGATCACATTTGAGTTTTTAGAGTACTAGACTAAATTGCTTTGCAGAGTGTCTATCTGCGTACCCAAGAGCAAGTTCCTATACACTGAGAAAAATTTGGTTTGTAAATCCTACTATACCGTATAGTAAAGAAAAATATAGTAAGCCATGCTATATTTATACATGAAATTCACTATCTTATAGGAAATTATACTATCCATTTATAGTTGAATTCAGTAAACGTTATCACTGTACAAACTATAGTGTCTGTAACTATATTTTTTTAAGATTTCACTAGTGTATAGTACATCTTACTAATATATGGTAAACAACCATGTATGTATAGTTACCGGCACTATAATTCTACTAACAAGATAGTTTTGATATATGAACTGTGAATCCGAAGTAAAAATATATTTGTTCATAAGCATTTCGAGAAATAAAAAATGAACTTTTCAAAGTATGTTCTGTAAGTGATATTACTCGTACAATCGATTGTCGGCCTCAGAGTTAGAAAAAAATCACTTTTTAATAATTTGTTTAAACAATTCGTCGCCTGGGGGGAAAAAGCAACGATCTCAGAAACGCGCTAAAGAAAGATCTATTTCGATTTAAGCGAAATAAAAAGATCTATTTCGAATTAAGCGAAATAAAAAGATCTATCTCGAATCGAGCGGAATAAAAAGACCTATCTCGAATCGAGCGGAATAAAAAGATCTATTCCGAATCGAGCAGTATAGAAAGATCGTTCTCAAATCGACTTTTAAAGAAAGATCTAACTCAGATTTTACATTATAGAAAAATCTATCTCAGGTTTAATTTTATTTTGCGGCGTTTTTTCGAGTTCGGAGTTGATGCGGTACGTGCGCACTTGAGTGCGATTGCTTGTGTGCGTGTGTGTGTATGTAAATATGTGTGTACGTGTGTGTGTAAGGACACATCTGAATGTAATATGCCAAGTTAACTATTTACATTAAACAGTTTTTGCCTCGATGGTTTCTCGTAAAAATTGGTATACATGTGTTTTTGAGGTCGCTGATAACGAATCCGGCCTCAAATTTTGAAAATTCAAATTAGAGCCTCTAAGATCACCTGACAAACATTTGGAAAAAAATTGAATTTTTTGGAAAATTGGTAATCATGGGTTTTTGAGGTCGCTGATTACGAATCCGGCCTCAGATTTTGAAAATTCAAATTAGAGCATCTAAGATCACGTGACAAAAATTTGGAAAAAAAATTGAATTTTTTTAAAAATTGGTATACATGGGTTTTTGAGGTCGCTGATCACGAATCCGGCCTCAAATTTTGAAAATTAAAATTAAAGCCTCTAAGATCACTTAACATTTGGAAAAATTGAACTTTGTTGAAAATTGGTATTCATGGGTTTTTGAGGTCGCTGATTACGAATCCGGCCTCAGATTTTGAAAATTCAAATTAGAGCATCTAAGATCACGTGACAAAAATTTGGAAAAAAAATTGAATTTTTTTAAAAATTGGTATACATGGGTTTTTGAGGTCGCTGATCACGAATCCGGCCTCAAATTTTGAAAATTAAAATTAAAGCCTCTAAGATCACTTAACATTTGGAAAAATTGATCTTTGTTGAAAATTGGTAATCATGGGTTTTTGAAGTCGCTGATTACGAATCCGGCCTCAGATTTTGAAAATTCAAATTAGAGCATCTAAGATCACGTGACAAAAATTTGGAAAAAAATTGAATTTTTTTAAAAATTGGTATACATGGGTTTTTGAGGTCGCTGATCACGAATCCGGCCTCAAATTTTGAAAATCAAAATTAGAGCCTCTAAGATCACTTAACATTTGGAAAAATTGAACTTTGTTGAAAATTGGTATACATGGGTTTTTGAGGTCGCTGATCACGAATCCGGCATCAGATTTTGAAAATTCAAATTAGAGCCTCTAAGATTACTTGTCAAAAATTTTGAAAAAAAATGAATTTTTTTAAAAATTGGTATTTATGGGTTTTTGAGGTAACTGATTACAAATCGGCCTCAGATTTTGAAAATTCAAATTAGAGCCTCTAAGATCACTTGACAAAAATTTGGAAAAAAATGGAATTTTTTTAAAAATTGGTATACATGGGTATTTGAGGTCGCTGATCACGAATCCGGCCTCAAATTTTGAAAATTCAAATTACAGCCTCTAAGATCACCTGACAAAAATTTGGAAAAAATTGAATTTTTTTAAAAATTGGTATACATGGGTTTTTGAGGCTGGATTCGTGATCAGCGACCTCAAGAACCCATGTATACCAATTTTCAACAAAGTTTAATTTTTCCAAATGTTAAGTGATCTTAGAGGCTCTAATTTTAATTTTCAAAATTTGAGGCCGGATTCGTGATCAGCGACCTCAAAAACCCATGTATACCAATTTTTTCCAAATTTTTGTCAGGTGATCTTAGAGGCTCTAATTTGAATTTTCAAAATCTGAGGCCGGATTCGTAATCAGCGACCTCAAAAACCCATGAATACCAATTTTCAACAAAGATCAATTTTTCCAAATGTTAAGTGATCTTAGAGGCTCTAATTCTAATTTTCAAAATTTGAGGCCGGATTCGTGATCAGCGACCTCAAAAACCCATGTATACCAATTTTTGAAAAAATTCAATTTTTTCCAAATTTTTGTCAGGTGATCTTAGAGGCTCTAATTTGAATTTTCGAAATCTGAGGCCGGATTCGTAATCAGCGACCTCAAAAACCCATGATTACCAATTTTCCAAAAAATTCAATTTTTTTCCAAATTTTTGTCAGGTGATCTTAGAGGCTCTAATTTGAATTTTCAAAATTTGAGGCCGGATTCGTTATCAGCGACCTCAAAAACACATGTATACCAATTTTTACGAGAAACCATCGAGGCAAAAACTGTTTAATGTAAATAGTTAACTTGGCATATTACATTCAGATGTGTCCTTACACACACACGTACACACATATTTACATACACACACACGCACACAAGCAATCGCACTCAAGTGCGCACGTACCGCATCAACTCCGAACTCGAAAAAACGCCGCAAAATAAAATTAAACCTGAGATAGATTTTTCTATAATGTAAAATCTGAGTTAGATCTTTCTTTAAAAGTCGATTTGAGAACGATCTTTCTATACTGCTCGATTCGGAATAGATCTTTTTATTCCGCTCGATTCGAGATAGGTCTTTTTATTCCGCTCGATTCGAGATAGATCTTTTTAATACGCTTAATTCGAAATAGATCTTTTTATTTCGCTTAAATCGAAATAGATCTTTCTTTAGCGCGTTTCTGAGATCGTTGCTTTTTCCCCCCAGGCGACGAATTATTGTTTAAACAATTATGAAATTATGTCGTTTATCGAAGTTTTGTCATCTGACATCTTCCACGGTTTTATTCTATTTCCGAAAATTACTTTGAATTTAGCTCGCCCACATTCTCAGTGGGCTTTAACGGATTAAGGGTTCGAAAATCTGAAAAAATCTTTTTTTTTCTATTTCTAATTTGCCATTTGTAAAGTAAATTTTAACATATTTTCAGGTAATCTGAACCATATTAATCTGGCAAGATGTCCTAAATTTTGTATAGTAGGATTCACCAAAAACGTATGGCTGTCGCATTTTTCCTTCATATAATATAGTAAAAATATAGTAGGGTTTACCAGAAATTTTTTTCAGTGTAGGTACTCTTGTTCATTTGTAATTTTCTAATTGATATTGTGTATATACATCTGGCGAGATGCTTCAAAAAATGGTATAAATTGGGGCCCACCCTCGACTGGTGGCAAGCTAAGCTCAAAGTGCCGGTGCGCGTGCGGCATTCGAAGGTCGACGTGGCTCTAATTTTAGTGGGTCGGTGGGGTAGTGTGCGATGCTCCACTGCAGCCGCTTCAAGCGACTCGTTAGCTTTCGATGCATATTAACTTATATACGTGACGAAGGGCTAAGCCGTTCGTGCGTGCGAATGCGTGTATATACTCGGTTTGCGTCAAAGGGTTGTAGCTGGCGTGCAACGGCGCGGCGCCTATACGTGCGCGTATACAAGCGCCGTCACCTGCACCCGGCCGCTGCTCGATTAATTGCACTCGTTATAACCAAATGGCTTACCAACACCGGAAGGGTTTATTTTCAGTCGAAGGATCTTTGTATATTCATAAAGCTAGCAGAAAATATCCCAACGGCTAATTCTGCCATCGACGCACGTTAAATTGGTTTTGCATTAGATCGCGCTACTTTACTCAATCAGTTCACTTTACTTCGTGTAAATTTTACTTTTATTCGCAATCTTGAATATAGCCAAGGTGGTCTTCAATGGATACGAAGTTTATTTTCATGATTGGAAGCTGTTCCATCTACATAATTCAAAATTCAAAATATGTTACGTTCTTTATATTTTGGAAACCAAATTGAAGTTGTGCTGTGATTATTCGAAAGAGTTATATCGATTCGCAGAACTAGAATTTCATGGTTTAAAAAAGAAAAAATTTAGAATTTCTGTTGAATTTCATCTTCAAATCATGCATTAATCTTGATCAAATCAAGAAAGTAACAAGACAGAATCGCATTAATATTGCAATTGATGAAATTCAAAAATGGAAAAATTTCATGGAAAAAATCGATTGTTTCGAACGATATAGTTGCATTTGTTTTGGTACTCGAATGAGAAAACCGCGTTGCTAACTGGATTAATAGTATGCTTTCTTGTTCCAAGAAGAAAGATCAGTTTAACGCTACAGCAAGAAGATTTATTTTCCGGCCAAACAGACTCCTCTAGGATTAAAAGTAAACTATTAATTCTAGAGAAAATCGTTTTGCTATGGCGTAAGACTGATTTTTCTTCTTGAACCAAGATTTCATTTTTGCTTCCGCGATTATCGTGAATGATCAAGGTATCCCTGGAATCTTCAGTTCCATAGCGAGCCGCGAATAGTCCTATTTTTGGAGTGCGTAGCTCTGTTTCGCCATAATCGAGCAAAATGTGTCGGGTAGCGTCGCGGGAGGACGGTCAGCAGAACGAGCCATAGCTGCACTTATTTCTCGTAGCATTTTGTGAATACTCAAATTTTTTACAAAAATGAAGTTCCAGTCGATAGATATTTATCATAGGCAGCCGCGAATACTCGAATCATCTTCGATATGTAAATACATTTTTTGTATAATGCAAAATACATCCAACGTCATCTGACGTCAAAGTAGATATGACCCCCTCTTAACGAAGATCCCAAATATATACTGTTGTTCTGTGATTTTCCCTCATTGGCTCATAGCATTAGCTTCTTAGCGGAAAAACTAAAATTAAAACACGATTTCTCGCGTTTGTGCCAAGTTAATAATATGAATGAAATACTATGTGCCCAATTGGCGAGCGTGAAAGGAAAAGTGTTCAAAAAAGAAAGAAATGGCGCCTTATACTTTCTCTCTCATCCCGGTTCTCGCTATACGTATCTTTTATTCTCATGACATACGATCTATCGTTGCCCTCAATATCATCTAAGTTTTTATCTCGAAATTGTACTAAAAAAGTTTGGCAATACGCGTTAATAATAATTACTGAATGCGCATAACGAACGAAAATTTATTTTGTTCAACTAATTGATGTTCAAATTTGGCTTACTATTTTAGTCTATTCATTCCTAGAATTATATTTTAATTGAACGCTATACTGGGAGATGAGTTACAACTTGTAACACTAGTTCCATTATGAATTCATCAAGATTTATTCATACCATAATCAATCACTCTATATTGCTTTCTCAAAGAGAAAGCTTTGTAATGGGGCAAAAATCGACCCACCGAATCAGACCTCGGGACCTCGATTTTTGTAATCTACGGGTCGAAAAACATGGAAATCCAAAAGTGTGTGTGTGTGTGTGTGTAACGTTTTTTTTCGTCCACGATAACTCGAATGTTGGAAATTATTAATTTATGACCTATTTCCGTCATTTTCGACGGCAAAGGACACAAAATCTTCCCAATTAGCTACTTAGCAACCGTTGTTCACCACCCTAGCAACCGTTGCTAAGCGGAAAAAAAATTCATCTAAGTTTCGTTTCCAGTATTTTCAACGTACTATGGAGAAAATTGAGAAAATTCGGTGTCTTTTACCCTCGAAAATGATCAAAATAGATTTTGAATTGATCATTTCCAACCTCAGCCGTCGAAAATGAGTCTTCAAGTGTGCTAAATACACTGAGAGCAGTTTATAGTTGCGTCAACTATAAATCTACTATAAATATAGTTCTATTTTGACCCAGCTATGAGATATTGTGAATTCAACTATACAAATTTCACTCATGTATACCATGGAAAAAGTATTAATTATACTATATTTAAAGTAGATTTTACTCTATACAGTACTTTTATTTATAGTAGATATGATTGAGCGGACACACATGACTTGTAATTCTGGTTCATTAAACAATAATTATTGGTCGATGAACAATAATCAAATAGTAATTGAACATTCATGAAAAAACTATAAAACGTGAGAGTTATAGTTATAAATAAAGTTAATTTAACGATATTTATAGTAGATTCTTCTATAATTACGTTTACTATATCATATGGCAGATTCCGATAAGAGAATTTTTCTCAGTGTACGAACCGGATCGATTTTGACCGCTAATTAAACCGTATGACAGTCACAAGATGAATTGATCGAAAAATTATGCAGGTCAAAATGTCTCGCATCGTGTAGAACCTAGAACCGTTTGCTTTGTTGCATTTGATCAAATAATAAGAGAGCCCGGACAGACATTAACACTCGCGACAAAGTTTAGTCAATTGAAAAAGAACGACACTTTACACAGTCACAAAGATACAAATTGAACGGAATAAATGATTTTTTTGTAATCTTTGAAAAATAAATGATAGTATCTACGCTAGTGGAAAGGTGAAAATACAGGTTTGGGACGCGTTTGTGGGTGATGTTGAAGCCTCTTTGAGAAAGCATACTGCTAAGGCACTTGGCAGCGGTTTTTATGAGTAATATATAACGGGATAACAAGAACAAAAACGGACCGAAAAACGAGAACACTTTTTTCCCCTTTATGTGGATCGCAAGCAGAAGGGAGTTCGTACTCGATCTCTACTCGAAAACTGCAACTTGCTGTTTTAGTTTTTCGACAACTCGCAACTTGACACTCTCTTCTTTGTGCATTCCTCGAACCGAAGAAGAGAAACTGAAATGTGCTTTTTTTTTCGTTCGATAAACGAAATGGTTTTTTTTCGTCGGAGATTTGAAATATGCTTTTGTTCGTAAGGGCCGTCAAATTTATTATGACATTCATGTCTAAATTCAACTGAAAAACCTTATTCTGTTGAGTCCTGTCAGGTTGATCTTGAGAGTAACACTTACCAGGAGACCACCTCATTGTTCGCCCGAACGTTTTGAATTGTTTTAGATATTAACTTATCATTGATCTTCAAGTACATTTCATGTGTATCTCTTTCACCCCTCCCCCTTCCCTTTCCGCTCTCTCTCTCCCTTGCAAATCATTTTTTATGAAATGTACTTGACTTATCGTCTTTGTTACAGTTTTACAGAAATCAGTTGGTCCCCTTTCATCTTATTACAACCAATAATGTTTCATGAAATCTATTTCACGAACTTATCGAGAGCATAAATGTTTCTTTATTAAATTTATTTCCCTGTGTCAGTTCTAGTCGAAGAGTTCCAATGCAATTTTAATTATTCTTCCCGAGATAATAAGAAATTAAAGTTAAGACAAAAGCATAAGTACTGCAATGGATATGTTTCAAATATAAGTGGACAAAAGTTCCAAGCTAGAACTATAGTAACGAGCTCTTTTCTTTCCCTCTCTCTCTTCCTCTTCCTCTCTCTCTCTCTCTCTCTCTCTCTTTCTTTCTCTCTCTCTCTCTCTCTCTCTCTCTCTCTCTCTCTCTCTCTTTCTCTCTCTCTCTCTCTCTCTCTCTCTCTCTCTCTCTCTCTCTCTCTCTCTCTCTCTCTCTCTCTCTCTCTCTCTTTCTCTCTCTCTCTCTCTCTCTCTCTCTTTCTCTCTCTCTCTCTCTCTCTCTCTCTCTCTCGCTCCTGTCTCTTTTATATATTATCTATTTTGGTTGCCATAAATCACCTTTAAAAGTTTCAGCGAGTGATGCGAAATCCAAATGTATTAAGCAGTATCCTGATTAGTTCAAGAATACATCAACTATATTTCACTTGCTTAACCCATTAACGCCGAAGCGTGCCTTTTTTTTTAGTGCATTTTCAACGCGATTATTTTCTATGTTATCGGAGTTGAAATCATCTTATTTGTACATATTCTGACGTAAAATTTTATGTTCTCTCAGAATCTGGGCTCAAAATTATGATTTGACATCAAGAAAAAAAATATGGCTGATTCAAACATAAAAAATGCAAAAATTTTCTCGATTTTTTTTCGCAATGTTACCGCTATAGATCCATGCTCTAATTGTGATCAGAGGTGATCACGATAGTTGAAGTTTATTGGAGAATTTTTTTATCATCATTAAACCACTTCTCTTTACAATATGGCGGCAAGAACGTAAATATTTTACAAAAAACTAAGCTAATTTTTTTCTCGGAAACTATCGAGTTAAGCACAAAATATCTAAGAACAAAAACATCTTAGAATTGGTTGAAGAGTACACTCAAATTTTTTCATAATCTTTAGAGATGATTTTTGGTTTCTCAAAATCTCAAAAAATGGCAATTTTCCAAAAATTCGTTTTTTTCTTCTGAAAAAATTTTTAGGGTATTCTTTGATCGATTATAAGACATTTTTATTCTATAAAAATTTTCACCCAACTCAATAGTTTCCGGAAAAAAAATTATTCAAGTTAACATATTCTGCTCTTTGCATTTTGAAAAACCAAAAATCATCTCTAAAGGTTATGAAAAAATTTGAGTGTACTCTTCGGCCAATTCTAAGATGTTTTTGTTGCTAGATATTTTGTACTCAACTCGATAGTTTCCGAGAAAAAAATTAGCTTAGGTTTTTGTAAAATATTTACGTTCTTGCCGCCATATTGTAAAGAGAAGTGGTTTAATGATGACAAAAAAATTCTCCAATAAACGTCAACTATCGTGATCACCTCTGATCACAATTAGAGCATGGATCTATAGCGGTAACATTGCGAAAAAAAATCGAAAAAATTTTTTTTTCCGAAAATTTTTGCATTTTTCATGTTTAAATCGGCCATATTTTTTTTTCTTGATATCAAATCAAAATTTTGAGCCCAGATTTTAAAAGAGCATAAAATTTTACGTCGGAATATGTACAAATAAGATGATTTCAGCTCCGATAACATAAAAAATAATCGCGTTGAAAATGCACTAAAAAAAACCGCTGCCAAGTGCCTTAGCAGTATGCTTTCTCAAAGAGGCTTCAACATCACCCACAAACGCATCCCAAACCTGTATTTTCACCATTCCACTAGCGTAGATACTATCATTTATTTTTCAAAAATTACAAAATATTATTTAATCAGTTCAATTCGTATCTTTGTGACTGTGTAAAGTGTCGTTCTTTTTCAATTGACCAAACTTTGTCGCGACTGTTGATGTCTGCCCGGGCTCTCTTATTATTTGATCAAATGCAACAAAGCAAACGGTTCTAGGTTCTACACGATGCCGGACATTTAGACCTGCTTAATTTTTCGATCAATTCATCTTGTGACTGTCATACGGTTTAATGGTGGGTAAATCGATCCGTCCTGCCCTTAAGTCCGTATTTAGCAAACTCGAAGACTCATTTTGATCATTTTCGACGGCTGAGGTTGGAAATGATCAATTCAAAATCTATTTTGATCATTTTCGACGGCAAAAGACACCAAATTTTCCCAATTTTCTCTATAGCACGTTGAAAATACTGGAAACGAAACTTACATGAATTTTTCTTTCCCTTAGCAACGGTTGCTAGGGCGGTAAACAACGGTTGCTAAGGAGCTAATTGGGAAGATTTTGTGTCCTTTGCCGTCGAAAATGATGGAAATGGGTCATAAATTAATGATTTCCAATCTTCGTAACTGTTGCTAGGGAGGTAAACAACGGTTGCTATGAAGAAAATAGAACAATTCAGTGTCCTTGTCCATCGAGTGTGACTTAAAACTGATTTTCCGGCTTGCCCCAATGAGCACTCATAAGAATTTGTGAGAAAACACGTTAGAAACGGTTGCTAAGGAAATAACCAACGGATTTGCTGAAAATTGAACTCGTGATAGATCTTGCTACAACTAACCGGTGTGCGAAATTTCAGCAAGATCGGACGATTCCTTCGAAAGTTATCCTAGACAAAAGAAACGAAAAATTTTACACCTTAGCAACGGTTGCTAGAGAAATAAACAACGGATTTTGCTGAAAATTTAACTCTGACTAGATCTTGTCACAACTAACCGGTGTGCAAAATTTCAAGACGATCGGATCATTCCTTCGGGAGTTATCGTGGACGAAAGAAACGAAAAAATAGACACCTTAACAACGGTTGCTAAGGAAATAAACAACGGATTTCGCTGAAAATTGAAGTCGCCCGAGATTTTGCCGCGATTAACCTGTGTGCAAAATTTCAAGACGATCGGACCATTCCTTCGAGAGTTATCGTGGACGAAAAAAAAACGGGACGCACACACACACACACACACACACACACACACACACACACACACACACACACACACACACACATACATACATACAGACACTTTTGGATTTCCATGTTTTTCGACCCGTAGATCACGAAAATCGAGGTCCCGAGGTCTGATTCGGTGGGTCGATTTTTGCCCCATCACAAAGCTTTCTCTTTGAGAAAGCAAAACGGCACGCTTCGGCGTTAATGGGTTAATCACTCAAAATATAGACGAAGTATTTATCGACGAAGTATTTGTAAGTATTTATGAAAGTTTCCGAAAATTTAGTTGTCGAGTATCCGAGCGTCTGAGGCGCAGGAGCTAATTGCCGTTCGATGCGCTTCAGGTGCGAAAGTATGAGTATCGCCGTCGTGACGAGATGAGTTGAAATTAGTATCTCGAGTCTGGCAGAGCTCCACGTGAATGGAGAGGGTTTTGGCGTAAAGACCCAACGCTTCGTGTAAACCCAAAAGAAGATTAATCGGTGTGAAGAGATGGACTTTACGCGATTCTTGATGAGTGCGCCCAGACGTTCGTAAAATTATCAGGAAAATCTTGTTAACGCAGATGAATTTTTTCCCCAATGTTCTAGGAGGATAGACTTCAACGAAAGAGATTTATGATGTTATTCATCTCTATGATTAGATATAACTTATTAACCATCAATCAAAGCGATATTTTAGAATCATCTCAAAATCATTTCAATTCATCATTTCCCTCTTCAGCCTATGAAAAATAATTATTAATCAAGACGAATATGATTCCGAAATTGATGTGCTCGGAATACTTTCTTTACAAAATTGCTTGCGGTTCTTATGATATGAAACACTTGCGACCACGAAATATATTACGAGCGCATAGATAAGGTATACAGACGTCAATAATTTGACCGGTTATTAGAATGAGCCCAGTAAAAACAGCAGATATTGCAAATGAATTGCCAATACAAATTTGGCGCATCATCGTGACGATGCGCCAAAACAGTGCGTAGGACGACACGGGTGAAACGCTGGGTCGGTATCAATGAACGCCAAGAGCGAGAACGATCGAGAGGAAGAAATAAGAACGAAAAAATAAATGAAACTCGCGGGTGGAGGAATATTTTGAAAGTCAAGGTAGCACATGGTACTTTAGTAGATAAGCTATGGGGGTTCTGGCTCATGAGCTATACTTTCTGGCTCACTTTGCTAGCCCATGAGTCAGACCCTCCTGGCTCAGTTGAGCTACTACGTCACTGCCCCCCTCTATGTCTCAGTCTCCCTCCAGAGCTGGAGTATGCGCTAGGAGTAGCCCCAGTATCTGGAGCTGATTTATATTTAACCTATGTTTTTTTTGTTATTTGTAATATTGTGAAATTATTTTTGGAGTGTAGGAGTAGTGGAAGCCCCACCCCGCTTCCACTTGTGGGAGACTTCCCATGTTTGTGAATTTCATGCAATGGCATGAAATTCACAATAATTTTTTTTCTCTCTCCGTTTACTCCTTGTTTATTTATGAACAATCCATAGGTTCTACAAACATAGATGTTTCGATCATGAATTTTTTGAATAACCGAACGTTATGATGAGCGCAGCTTCTCTTGTATGCCCCATTGTGATGTGGACAAACTGTTGCAAGTTTTATTCTGTCGAGTGGAGGGTAGCTCATTTCCAGGAGATCGTGAACTTTGAATTTGAAGCGTTCCAACCAACTTTTTTGAATTGAACCTGCTACGTATATTTTTGTGGCATCGCATAAATTTTCTCTGAGGATAGGTCCAATAGCTGTGTATGGACGATCCCCTGCACCCCACGGTATGCCGTGATGATGCTGTTCGAGCCAAGTGTTTATGCACTTGTACTTCTTGGTGAGACGTTTCCAGGGGAATGGACTTTCGAACAAAAATACGATAGGATCAGCATTTTTGTTGAGTGGAAGAATCGGTAGTTCTTTGAGGATGTAGTCGTTGCCTGGCTGCTTGAAGCCTTGCATGTCCACAACGTACTCCATCTCGAGAGTGAATGAGCTCTAGGATGGATGAAAGTGCCTTTTATAAGTCTCAAATGACTTTCCTCACATCCCCACTCATTGGATTATACTCGACTATTTGATCGTGTATGATCAGACGAATAACAATGATTTTACACATTAATAAGATTACTCATCACACAAATATAATAAGCTGATGTGTTTTAAGGGAAATTATTTATAGCTTCGAATTCCAAACGAACATCCACTGGAACATTCTTGAGAGATTCGTTTCGCTTCGAACAATCTAGCACAATCAGTGGTATTTTCGTGATGAACTGTTCTCTACTCAAGATTGGTTCGGAATCCTTACCGTAATATGAATTCTGGAAATTGCAGAACATGTCGTAGAGGACGGTATATTGATTACGATCGATGTCCACATTGAGATTACCGTATGGGTAGGATTAGGAAAGGAATTGCTTCACATTTCTAATTTGACAATGATCGAAGAGATTTGCATCGGCATCCTTACGATTTTTTCGATTCGTTTGAAAACCAAGAATGATGAATCGTGGTTTCTCCAATTGATTTGAAGTTTTCACAGTCCACACGTGATTCCTAGCGGTAGGAAGAGCTGGGTACTTGTGAAACTCCCACGATCGAAAACTCATGGCAATAGATTTACCTCTTTGCAACTGACCCAGCAAGCGAATTTTATACTCGTTCGATAGATGCACGTATGGCATGAGCCACTCAATTTTCGTTAGATAAAATTTCCCCGTTTTCCATAAATCTTCATTTTTACCTGTTTCTCTGTAAGATGTTTGTATGATAGCGTTGAGATCAGTGTTTCATCTTCGAAGTACCAACTCATGTTTGGTGTTGACTTCAGATAATCTCAGTTAGCTCTCAGTTTTTCAGGGCATTCCGTCCGCACTGCCCCCCTCCCCCATCAACACTTCATTGTTGTATTAAGTCATGTGTATAATCATAAGGGATTCATTCATCAACATGTCGTCATCTATTTCGATTGTCGGGAGAAGTTTGCGTCTTTTACCCGAAACAAGAGAAAAATGGAAACCGATTCCATTTAAAACTTGCAAAAGAATGAGAAAAATCGTTCAATTGCAAGAAGAGCCCTGGATTAGAAAAATAACAAGACTGTGTAGAGTAATCACAACTCAATCTACTCCACCATTCTACCCTAAATTGAAATGATTATAGATATATGTCTAAAGCATACAGAGGATACAAAATACACTCGGTGAAAAAATACGTATAGGCTATTATTACTGTGGGGTTGAGAGGCGGAGGTTGATGGTGAGTTAGTGTATCGACGTCCGTTAATCTAAACCAACTATATTTATTGTAAAGATAATACATAAAACTAATACAATCGATGCTCGCGATGTGAGACGTGGCATACGACGTCTCGTAGCCGGGTCTCTCACAGGACTGCCTGTTGGGCATCATAGGCCCAAGCTACAGGGGTCGCATCCCCTACTCTCATACGCATACCTGCTCTCGGCCTAACCCACGCATACTCTCTCTCTCCCTCTCTCACTCTCTATCTATCTATCTCATCCCATTCCCACAACCGGCCGTTCCTGACGAACTCGTCTGCCCTCAGACGATCTAGCCAATTGTCTCCATGCCGAATACATACATATATCATTAAGTCACGCTTCCCATCATTTCACTAAACTCTTTCATACTGTTATCCATGTCAATCATACACATTCTATAGAAAAACTAATGTCTCTCTAACATTTCTTATGCATTACTCGTCTAACCATTCAGATTTTACTTTACTCGTCACTGTCTAGGGATTATAATTGTTCATTAATTTATCAGAAGTATTATTCATACTCAGAAGGTTGTTCAGTTTAATAATATTTTCTTTCAGACTCTATAAACTTATTATCAATGTAAATACTTCTTATTTTTATACTACCTTCAAACACACCTAATTACGCATGCTACTGTCAATCAATTCATCACTTACACGGATTTCTCAATTTCTCACAGTATTCGATTATTTCAACATACCTACCAGTGCACAGGAGTAACTTAAACAACACTCATTCAGTACCCGTATTTTACTTGTTACGACATAACTGCACTATTTTGTTCTCAATAATCCGTCTCAATCACACAATGTTCATCAAAAATCTTTTCTCACAAACCCTCAGTCAAATATTCTTTCAATTTAGACCTTCAGTCAAACCACTCACAACTTCTATCTAATTCGCATCTTCTCTCATATAGATGAAATTTACAACCCATGATTACAATTATCTTTCGAAATTCCTTATTTTACCCAAGAAGTTGATTATAAAATAAACCCATATATCATTCAGAATTTCGTTCACTTGAATCTATTCATCGAATTAATCCTGGTATTTTCAGCTAATTTTAAAACTGTAAACATATAATCAATTAGTACACTACAATTGCTCGATCGTATCCTTACTCGGATATAATAACACCATAAATCTATTTATTGGAATAAGTACTTATACTGGCCCTGCTGGTTTCTCAGCACGCACTCCCTTGGCTATAATGCCCTACCTGAGGCCGCTCTGTTGCCCATCTCTCCGTGGCCCTTACGTATTTCTCTATTCCATACTTATTACCTTTTCCAATTATCGATCCACATTCTTACGCTAACTACACACTATCATTCAGTTTAAAATCAAAATTTTCTACCACTTACACTCACATTCAAACTTACATTCCTCCATTATTGTCAATGTTCATGCCCAATATTCAGAATGCGATACGCACTATCTTCACATACGTACTCTGATCGTTCATACCTTAATTCGTTGAACTGTTACCATTTTCCCCAAAGCACAAAAACTTCTAATTAATTCGCAAACAGTTACCGTACAATTAAATTTCAATTATTTAACTCAATCATGACCAACCAGCTATCAATTTTGAATTCTCTTACTCAATCACAATCAATCAACAACCAATTTATAATTATTCCACTTGACCACAACCAACAAACAACGAAATTTTTACCATTTCATTCAATTACTAAAAATCAACAGTCGAATTATTTCGCTCAATCACAAACACCATACAAACTCAAATAATCATACCCAAAAATGCTGTTATTCATTACATATGTGACTTATTACTTGCGTTGATTCACTCTCAAACTCTGTTTAATAGTACTGTTCTTATCTAATTCTATCCAATATTCCCTCATACCTGTTTTATTCTATACCCAAGTTCGCAAAAAAAACTGATGAACAAACAAGTTCGATTAATAACTTAACTTTATACGTAATATGATTCATATTCGAACCAACCTAAACACACAAAAATATTATCAATTTACTCCAGTATTGCCTTTTATCCAATGATGAAAATTTCCTTTCTACTTATTCGTACCGTGCTCAATAAAAATAGAATATTCCGATCGCGCAGGATCTCAGATTATGCCAATTACGCATCTCTAATGTCACGTCGGACCTTTTAATATAAGTTTCAAAATCTACGCCGCACTCACGCAATCATTCAACATAACCCATACTTGCAAATATATCACGGCATTAATACACTTTCACAAACACAATTACACTATCCGCTCGATCTTTCCTGACTCTTCCGTGATGTCAATCGTGAAAATCACGATTTCTCTTGGGTTTTCTGCGTTTATCATCTGTTAGCTGCCGATCTCGTTCCAAAACCAACTATATTTATTGTAAAGATAATACATAAAACTAATACAATCGATGCTCGCGATGTGAGACGTGGCATACGACGTCTCGTAGCCGGGTCTCTCACAGGACTGCCTGTTGGGCATCATAGGCCCAAGCTACAGGGGTCGCATCCCCTACTCTCATACGCATACCTGCTCTCGGCCTAACCCACGCATACTCTCTCTCTCCCTCTCTCACTCTCTATCTATCTATCTCATCCCATTCCCACATTACTATGCATAGGCTTGCTAATCCGTGTATAACAGAGGCAGTGCGATAGCAAGTCACACTTGCTTTTCAAAAGCGCAAGAATCAAGAGACTACGCTCGACTATCACATTTAAGGTGAGACGTCTTTCGATGGTCGCCGCCTGAACTCTCTCTCTCTCTCTCTCTCTCTCTCTCTCTCTCTCGCATTCTTTGATAGAAGCATGATTTATATTTTCTCAAAACTGTGTGCGGCGAGTCACGGGCTCTCTGGCACGTATTAACCTCTCTGCAGTACGCGCTTTTTCGTGCGCATATATAAGTTGTGTAACGTACCTCTTCCGTTCATTTACTTCCTGTCTATGCAATAGTGAACATGGGACAGAATCAGAGTTCGTCTGGGTACACTCGTTTCGACGTGAAGGATAAAGATGTTCCCTCACAAAAGAAACAGTACTCGGAGAAACATAATTATCCGAAGGATAAAAAAAGTTATGTGAAATTAAAAAATAATAAGAGCTAGAAATCGATAGCTCAACGCGATCGCATGTTAGCGATCGAATCAGATCGAGAATATGTCGATCAGCTCGCAAATATCGAGATCTACGATCTGATATCGAGGATCAGCTCGCAAATATTTGCGTTGTTGATCATTCCATCGCAAAAATAACATCGTGCAATTGCGCAATGAAGTAATAGTGTGGTCCATAATACTAGCTAGAAGAGTGGTCTAGAACCCTCTCTAATCAATGTGTTGAAAATGCCGTATATTGAAGAAACAACAAGATTTGTTAATGATCAAGGTTATTTTCATATCAATATTCCTCTTAGTATGATTCTACGATTCGCTGAAGATTATCGTAAAATAGTAGTGAATGTTAAGCATGAATTAATTCTCAGACAATCAAATTCAGATATAAATACTATTATTTAAACTCTAGTAGGAGTCGATGCTACTTTTGGAAAATTATAAAATTGATTTGAATAAAATTGAATGGCTCATGCCCTATGTGCAATTATCTAACGATCATAAGATCCATTTGTTGCGACAGTTGGAGCATGGTAAATCAATCTCAATGAGTTTCCGATCCTGGGAAATCTAGCCATAAACACTTGGCTCGAACAGCATCATCACGGAATACCGTGGAATGCCGGGGATCGTCCATACACAGCTATTGGACCCATCCTCAGGGAAAATTTATGCGATGCCACAAAAATACACGTAGCAGGTTCAATTCAAAAAAGTTGGTTGGAACGCTTCAGGTTCAAAGTTCACAATCTCCTGGAAATGGGCTACCCACCACTGGACAGAATAAAACTTGCAACAGTTTGCCCACATCACAACGGGGCATACAAGAGAAGCTGCGCTCATCACAACGTTCGGTTGTTCAAAAAATTCATCATCGAAACATCTATGATTGTAGAACCCATGGATTGTTCATAATTGCACACAATAAAAAATTAAAAAGGAGTTAACGGAGGGAGAAAAAATGATTGTAAATTTTATGTCATTGCATGAAATTCACAATCATGGGAAGTCTCCCACAAGTGGAAGCGGGGTGGGGCTTCCACTACTCCTACACTGCAAAAATAATTTTACAATATTACAAATAACAAAAAAACATAGGTTAAATATAAATCAGCTCCAGATACTGGGGCTACTCCTAGCGCATACTCCAGCTCTGGGACTGAGAGGGGGGCAGTGGCGTAGTAGCTCAACTGAGCCAGGGGGATCTGACTCATGAGCTAGCAAAGTGAGCCAGAAAGTATAGCTCATGAGCCAGAACCCCCATAGCTTATCTACTTAATTTTCTAAAAAAATCCGCACGTGGAAATTTTTTCAGCTACAAGACGAACGGCAAAACTGTCGCGATTGTCAAATCTAGTTTCTCGTCGCAATGATGTCACTACTCTAGAAAGATTATGCAAACTCGTATAATGAGTGCGAGAGGAAGAGAGCCCAAGAGATGCGCCATTGACACATGTTTTACGCGTGCCCTTGAAACAGTCCACTGCAACAGTTCGATTCATAAATGCTCCGTTCGACCAATGATCTTGTGTATTTTTGTAACTTCAAAACATTATTCAGACTTATGCTTAAATCGTTTGAACACTTGTTCTTAAAAATAATAGTTTATCGTTCATAAAACTCGCGTGCGTTTCTTTTCTGTGGTAATTTAAACATGAACTGAACATCATTATCGATACATTTCTGAAGTCAGACATTCATAATAGAATATTTGTTCTTCAGATGTTAACTAAAGTGACGCTAATAATTCTCTTTTACAATTTGATTTCACCTACTCAACGACCATTATTTGATATTCAACAAGGCCGCAAGACTCTTGATATTTCGATAATATACAAAATCTTTATCGCATATATTCGAGACTTCCTATAGAATTCTGTATTTTTTCTTTCAAGCTCAGCTACATGTTGTTTCTTTGCACATTTTGAGATATCGATTTATCAAAATTGTCTTCGTGTACGTATATTGTTTTATTACCAATTGAGTCAAGTAGCGAAATTTAAATCAAAACAGTAAATAATGATGTATTCTGTGACGAGATTCGGCCATGCATCACAAGTTGAACGTGGTGCTGCTGCAGCAGGAAGTG
Organism: Aphelinus atriplicis; assembly: GCA_020882685.1. Classification (NCBI taxonomy): domain Eukaryota; kingdom Metazoa; phylum Arthropoda; class Insecta; order Hymenoptera; family Aphelinidae; genus Aphelinus; species Aphelinus atriplicis. The sequence goes on along the minus strand of CM037076.1, from coordinate 45,736,327 downwards.
CGGCGAACGGCGTCGACAACAAACGGTCAGGCGTAGAATATTCATCCGAAAATAAATCTGAGGAGCACGGGGTTGACCGGTGACCAAAATAGAAAGGAATGGCCGTCTATCCAATACCGGTCACGCTAGAGTTAACGACTCAAAAGAGATGCCGTTAATTTCTCTCTTCTCTGTTTTTATCTGTAAAATTTTCTTGTATCACAATTTTTCAGTTTCGGAAATTTGCATGTATTATAGGCATGAATTAAAGGGTTGCTGAAGACGCATCAAATGAAATTAGTGTATATATAAGATGTCAGAAATACCAAATACCCAAGATGGATACATCATTCTTGAAGCAGTTTCCTATTTATTAAAATAACTCCGATAATGTACTATGTTAAGCGTGTCGAAAAAAATGTAGACTGTCGCGACCATTCAATTATTGCGCAATAAAAGTTTCTCTCGAGTATATAAATTACAATCTTAATTGGAGAGTTTTAAAAAATTGAATCTTTGTCAATATCCTAATAACAATAATTGGGTGAAATTCGTCAAAATAATATGATTTTGAAACACTGCAAAACATACGAGAACGCAAAACTTTCCTCGTGTAACCTAAGCCTAAAAGCAGATGCATTACAGCAATTTGATAAGAATTTGAGTTCATGTTTACCTGTAATCAATTTTCTTTAAAAATAAGCTGTCAAAGTCAAATGCTTCAAAATTCTCAAAGTGACTATGGTTATTTTATGCATTGATTGTTTTATAATCACACCGTAGTTTGATAGTTTGGATCGAACCTAAAACTGTTTAAACCGGAAACCCTAAAGAGAGTCGACGGACAGTACAATGGTAATGAAAATAAAGGTACATGCCTTCATTTTTTTGTAATAAGATGTTACTTGAATATAATTTCACATTTCTAAAATCTTTGAATAAATATATTGGTAAATACGTCGTATTTCTTACGGTTAGAAATAAATTATATCGTTCAATGGGCCATTCCGTTTTTCGAAATAAGTCTTTGACAAAGGGTTTTCTCTATGTTCGCTGTCACGATTGTCAGTAAATAATTGGGGTAGTTAAATATTCCTAACTGAGAAATGTATAAGCCCAAGACAATGCTTCGATAGTACAAGAAAAACTGAAACTTAAATTCTTTAAAAAAAAACATCAAATTGTTTAGATATCAGTGTATAAGTTGAGCTCTGATTATACTAGTCGACACAATGATCTTTTGAGTGTACTCAAATAGGTAAAATATAAATTCATTCTGAAATGTCGACTTACTGAAGATAATTTGTCAATCATTATATTAATTTATGTATTCATTCAGTTATACTGTATAAATACATGGAATGAGAGGAATTCGTTTATCAGATTACATATTATTATTATTATTATTATTATTATATTATTATTATTATTATTCTCTACTATTTCAATATAGTAGAGAAAAACATAGTGACAGTTACTGTGTTTCATAAGTCTGAGTACTTGTGTCCAGTGAAGATTATACAGTTATATTATAGTAAAATTTGGTAATACAGTTTGCTAAACATAATAATTTATGTAATTTTTTTTGCAGTAATGACTATGTTTCGGATAGTGAAGTTTACTGATGACGCATGGCTGTCGTGTTATTACACTAAAAACATAGAATGATTATATAGTAACCAATACTCTTTCAATCTTTCAATGTAGAATCGATGATGAAAATATTTCTAAAAAACGAAACTTTAGTTCCTATGGCTACTAGTATCACCTATTCTAGGTATCCAAAAATCATCATACAAAGTAATGGCATGAATAAATTTCACTATGAGTTGGAACAGTTGGAACATTGGAACAGTTTATTTTCTGGAAAAATGTCCTTGTAAATATTGAGAATGTAAAAATACAGGGTGTTGGTAACTATAAGAGAATCTGACTTTATTTTTAATTATGTTTATTATTTAACTTTCGATCAATCTTTTGATAATCCGAAACGGTTTTCTGTCTCATTTAAACACATAAAATTAATGAAATACACGATAAAAATGAATCATATTTTTTTATACTACGCGTATGTAAACTATGTATGAAGAACAGAAACAACATGTGCAAGTTTTTCTGTTTCTACCCATTCTATGGTATCTCTACAGTAGCAACACTAGCAACAAGTAATCTAATGTTATAACTAATTAGTTTCATCTATCGAACTGTTATCTATTTAATACGGTTATGAACTTTACTCTGAAAATCATGGGATATTGCAAATATCTAGATTTACTCATCCGCGCATACACGGGAATGTCGCATTCCCAAAACAGTCAGAAATTAATTTTAATATTTTTTAATCAAAATTTGATAGTCAATAGAGTGGGTGAAACTGTAATGGGCTGTTGTCGAGCAATATTACACAGCTATGGATGCGCGTTTTGAATGAGTGCTCCCAGTGAGTATGAGTGGATCACGTCACTCGTCGTTGCTCATTTTTAAACGTTCTAGGCCCGTTGCACAACGGCTTACGCAACCTTTAACAATAAGGCTCGAGCGAGCAAGCGTGTATTTCCGCGACGTTATAAATAAACCAACTTGGTTATGTTTTGCATTATGCATGTGCGTAAACGCGCTGTTGTCCGTAAGTACGCAGCGCGAGGGCCCTGTGCCTCATCACTCGCCAGTATGTAGATGAGTTGTTCCCTATTTCTAATCAATGTAGCCCCAACATTCAACTCGTTTCGAGACACAATGAATCTTGTCATAGAGTACGAAATTCAATTTTTAGCTTAAGATAAAGTCTTTGTGTCTAACATTAACTATCTTTCATTGTCAATGTTTGACACACAATTTGTCTAATATAAAGTGGAGTGAAAAATAATCATTAGATGCTTTCATCTTTCTTCGAGAACGAAAAAATTATACCAAATTCATGGCTTCTGAACTGCTTGTAAGATGACGAAACCTTTGGTTCATGAATTTTGCTGACACTTCCTGAGATCGTTTTCCACCAAATACACTGCCAGACAATCTGACATTTTAATTTTTCGGAGACATTCGTAAATTATTACTGATTGTATGCATGATCAACATATCCATATTTATAGACCCCGCGGGCTTCTGCGAGGGGCTTCTTACTGCAGTACTCTCAAAGGAAGTACCATGTATTTCTTCTGGAGTACTGCGGGTTTAGAATGAATAATACTCTTTATTTTTGCCAATATTAACCAAGAGCTATTTCTAAGATTAGGTCAAGCTGGATCAAAACACAATAATAAGTTTATGCTGATAAGATATATAAAGAAATTATTTTGTAAAAATGTTTTTCCTTCGCGATTTTCTCCTTATCATTACTGGCGAAGTCACGATTATTAAAAGATCATCTAATCATTGCATATTGTTTGGTAATCAAAACAAGCAGGTCACCAAGAACTTCTTTAATTGTTAAACGGGTACCTGTGGGATCCAAAATCAATGATTCGTGAATGATTAGATATAGACTGAAATCTTCGCGCATTCGGAAATGAAAAAAATTTACTTTTAAAGAATAATGTCTGCCCTTTAAATGTGAATAAGAATACTCATTTGACACATGTGATCTTAATTATAAACCTAAGAAATAGATACATTTATCAAATTTCTTCATGTTACGGATATTTTTTTCAAAACGAAATTTCGCCATTATGTAATATCTATTATTTTGAGGTAATTGAATGACACAAGTTAAATTGATGAAGAAAAACATTAAAAAACAATTACTCCATTCTGATCAGTGCGTACGCCTTGGTTTGCACTCGACTGAAAGGAGAAAAGGTTAAGCTGAGGTAGAGCATTTTTCATAAGCCTCGCTCCGCTTTATTTTTATAGCGGGCGAGCTATTTTAGTGATCGGTACACGTATAATAAAACGCACGCGCGTCCGGCTTTTCCAAGTTCGCAGCGAAGTTTGCGCTCGGAACGGAGGACAAGGTCCCCCGTGTTGTCCCAGTATAGGCGTCGACATCATGGCTTTTATATGTGCACCGACCGCTGTGATGACTTCTTTGCGACTATAATTATCTTCTTTGTAGTTAATATACGGAACTCCTCGTCCATTCTGTCCACCTTCTGTCCACGTGTTATGCTTCTGTCCTATCTTCCTCAACCGTTAATGTCATTATGTTCCGGATTTGATAGTCCATCATGATTTGAATGATTTATGTGACGACTGGTCCATCGCGTGATAACACAAAATTAATGAACAATCTGTCTTTAGCGACGCTATCGTTATTTTTTATCATTCTATCGCGATGACGTGATTATGCTCATTTTGAATTACGACTTTTATTAAGTGAACAAACATTTTTTTAGTGATATAGCCGAGGGGAAGTTGTTTTCTACGCTGCGAAAGAATTTTATCTTTTAATTCTTGTTGATGTTTTACTAGATAGGATTATATTTTATTCATCTATTCGTTCAATTTTTCTTCAAAAATGTTTTCTTCAAATTTTCTGTAAAAATTCTTCATTTTAATCGAACTTAAGGATAAAAATGAATAAAAATTACCCTGAAGTATTCATCAAAAGAAGGCAATGGATATTTCTTCAGATTTTTCTTCGATCACCCGAAGCGCTGCGGAATTTTGGAAAAGCCCAGGTATACCTTTCCTATCAAAATTCTTCAATAATCATATATCGGCGAATATCGAAGATTTTTTAAAGTTTCTCAGCTCGTTTTCTTTGTTTTTACGTATTTAGAAAAAAACTGATTCCGTCTTAACTTGTCAATAGACCTTTTCATATGTTGATTTGTGCAATTTTTTTTTCTATCAAAAAGAATGCCGGTTAATCACACGAATACATCGTCGCTTGGGAGGAAGAACGTTCCATTTCAGAAACTTGCTATAAAAAGTTCCATTTCAGAAACTTTCTATAAACAGTGCCGTTTCCAGAATTAGTATACGTGGGTTCTTGAGGTCACTGATTATGAATCCGGCCTTAGATTTTAAAAATTCGAATTTAGCCTCTAAGATCACCTGACAAAAATTTGGAAAAAAATGGAATTTTGTTGAAAATTAGTATACATGGGATTCCGAGGTCGCTGATTACGAATCCGGCATCAAATTTTAAAAATTAAAATCAGAGCCTCTAAGATCACCTGACAAAATTTGGAAAGATACTGGATTTTGATGAAAATCAGTAGACGTGGGTTTTTGAGGTCACTGATTACGAATCCGACCTCAGATTTTGAAAATTACAATTAGATCGAGCCTCTAAGATCACCTGACAAAAATTTGGAAAAAAATGGAACTTTGTTGAACATTAGTATATATGGGATTTCGAGGCCGCTGATTACGAATCCGGCCTCAGATTCTAAAAATTCGAATTGAGCCTCTAATATTGCCTACCGAAAATTTGGAAAGATACTGGATTTTAATAAAAAATGGAATCCATGGGTTTTTGAGGTCGCTGATTACGAATCCGGCTTCAGATTTCCAAGACCCAATATAGACCATTCGAGAAAATACACTGGGTCTTGATGAAAATTATTATATGAGGGTTTTTTGGGAGTCAATCAATGGTTAAAACAGTATAATACAGTAGAATTCGTATGTTTTTCTGGCTTTGTCATATGGTGTTCAGATGCTGATTCGCATCTTACGGAAACGATATTATCCAATTTTTGAAGATTTATATTAAATTCTCGTCATTTCAAACTGCAACAGGTGGTTGTTAAACTTAAAGTAGTAAAACGTTGTGAAAATTATTATTCACTAGTCAAAATCACTCACTCACTATCGCTCGCTTGTGTCTTTCAATTGAAAACATTGAAATTTTTAATTGTATTATCGGTAAATAATTTAAATAAAAACCAACATTTTCTATCTCCCCACCATTTTCGTCCACAGAGAATACGCCCACGCATGAATATTATCAAATTTGTCGATTCGAATGTAGGATGCGCCCCGGCTTCTCTATCGATCTGCTCGAACATATTTTCAAAAAATCAACCCTTCGTACGTTTTTAAAAGGGGGTCCCACCCGGACATCGGTAAACAATTTTTTCTTATGGAAATGTAGTCCCACCTTCCGATCTGCAATACCAAAGATACCTCGAAACTGTATAATTTTGGTTTAGCATGAGTAAGAAAATTGACGAAAATGTTTAATTGTCACCACACCATTTTCTTCCACAAAGAATACGCCCACACATCGATATTTTCAAATTTTCCAACATGAATTATGAAAGCGCTCAAGCTCATCTAACGATCGGTTTGAACAAAATTTCGAAAAATAAACCCCTTGTACGTTTTTGAAGGGGATAGTACGGGAACATCGGTTAAAGCTTTTTTTAAATTCTCTATACGCCCACCACAAATCGAATTTTTCAAAATTTTCTTTCTATGAAAATGTAGCCCTCGACCCCACCTTTCGATCCGTCATACTAAATCTACCTCTAAATTGTATAATTTTGGTTTTGCATCATTAAGGAAATTGACAAAATTTTTTTTATCACCACACAATTCTTGTAGACAGAGGATACGCCCACGCATCAATGTTTCCACATTTTTCAACATGAATTATGAGAGCGCTCAAGCTCCTCTAACGATATGCTCGAACAAAATTTAGAAAAATCAACCCTTTGTACGTTTTTAAAGGAGATAATACGGGAACATTGGTTGAAAATTTTTTTAAATTCTCCATACGCCTACCACAACTCAGATTTTTCAAAATTTTTTTTCTCAGAAAATGTAGTCCTCGACCCCACCTTTCGATCCGTCAGACTAAATCTACCTCTAAATTATCATATCATTGTTTCCGAGAGCAAGAAAGGAGGACTAGAAAAATGTATGGATCCATCTTATTATTATGTAGATCATGCGAATCAACTTCTGAACACCATATGACAATACGAATTTTTAAAATCTGAGGCCGGATTCGTAATCAGTGACCTCAAAAAAATCCATGGATACCGACTTTTATTAAAATCCAGTATCTTTTCAAATTTTCGGTAGGCAATCTTAGAGGCAAAATTCGAATTTTTAAAATCTGAGGCCGGATTCGTAATCAGCGACCTCAAAAACCCACGTATACTAATTTTCATCAAAATCCAGTATCTTTTCAAATTTTTGTCAGGTGATCTTAGAGGCTCTAATGTCAGATTCGTAATCAGCGACCTCGAAATCCCATGTATACTAATTTTCAACAAAACTCCATTTTTTTCCAAGTTTTTGTCAGGTGATCTTAGAGGCTCTAATTTGAATTTCCAAAATTTGAGGCCAGATTCGTGATCAGCAAGCTCAAAAACGTATAGATACCAATTTTCATCCAAATCCATCGATGAAGAAAATATGTAATGTAAATAGTTTACTTTCAGTGTCACGACTCGACGTGGGATCAAGTTGTCATTTTCAGACGTGTACACACATATACACACATGTACATACAGACACATGCATACGACATCATCCCCGAAGTCAGAAAAACTCCGAGGGAAAAAATTTCTCCTGAAACGGCACTTTTTATAGAAATTTTCCGAAATGGCACTTTTTATAGAGTTTCTCTGAAATGTCACTTTTTATTCTTGTCAATCTGAAACGGCACTGTTTATAGAAAGTTTCTGAAATGGAACTTTTTATAGCAAGTTTCTGAAATGGAACGTTCTTCCTCTCAAGCGACGACATATGCAGATATAAATTTGCAGCTTGCGGTGGGGATACATTTTTTCCTGACCATACACGTATAAACGGAGAAAACGAGCCAAGAAATTTTCAAAAATCATACGATTATTCAAAATTTTGATTGGAGAGGTCTTTATCTGGGCTTTTACAAAATTCCGTAGCTCCAAGCTGATCGAAAAAAAAGGGAAAATTGAAAAAATGTTCTTCGCCTACGTTTGTTGAATATTTAACACTAAAAAATTAACGGCTCTATTGGCTCAGCAGTAATCAAGATATATTTGAAAACCCCTTATATTATTGCATTTTTATGGCTATTCAAAGTGATTTATCAATTTTTTGACGGATTAAGGTTATTTTCCAAATTTTTGAACGAATTCATTATATTTGCCATGAATCGAGGCTACTTCTAGCAGCCTCTGGGAAGAGGTTATGGCGAATAAAATGTATATTCCATCAATTTTAGCTTCAAAACAAAAATTTAAGGGGGGATATACAGTTAGAATGACAAAAAAATTCGATTTTTTATTTCCATAAAAAGTTAGTAAATTTCTCGTAGAATACGCTCCTGAAACCCTTTTCTCGAAATTCGAACTCCAAGTGTTTTTTCCAAGGGATTGCTGATTGAAGTGCAAGTACGATTTAACGATAATTTAAAACTTTCAACGCGTTTTTCTCAAAACTGCATTTTTGGAGTTTATGCCGGTGATAACTCTAAAATTAATTATCCGATTGAGCTGAAACTTACAGGATTTCTTTATTATAGTATTACCTATTAGATGAATTGAAAATTATTGTAATATTTTATTATTAAATATGGAAAAATGTGATAAAATGGCGGGGAAAAAATTGAGTTTTTCGAAAAAGTTACGCCAAAAGTGCAAATTTTTTCGGTAATTCATCTACTAACTGTAATTAATGTAAATTTTTTTGATTTTTCGATTTCCGATCAAAATTGCGACCAGGAGAGCCGGCACAAGCAAAATAGAAGTACTTTTTCAACGCTATCTAACGGCCGCCATTTTGTTGAAAAAAATTAAAAAAATATATTTACGCACAGAATATAACAAAAATATTATATTACATGATGTATACAAACTAATAGAACCATGAATTGATGATAAGTAAAAGTTAGAGAGAATCAATAGTAAAGGTTGTTTAGTTAAAATAGGCCATTTAATAATACTAGTTTATGATCACAAGATCCTTATATAAAAACCGCTGCCAAGTGCCTCAGCAGTATGCTTTCTCAAAGTATTGCAATTGAACCTCAATTTGCATTAATCACCACTCTTTGAGAAAGCAAAATGAACCTCTAACTTATTTCCTCCACTCCATAGTAACGGTTGCTATGGTAAATATCCGAGCTTCGGTGTTCTTACTTCTTAGTCGTCAACAGTTCCGAAAATGGACCTCTAACTGACTTTTCCCACTCCATAGTAACGGTTGCTAAGGACGTAAACAACGGTTGCTATGGTAAATGTCGGAGCTTCGACGTTATTACTTCTTAGTCATCAACAGTTCCGAAAATGGACCTCCAACTGACTTTTCCCACTCCATAGTAACGGTTGCTAAGGACGTCAACAATGGTTGCTATGGTAAATGTCGGAGCTTCGATGTTCTTACTTCTTAGTCATCAACAGTTCCAAAAATGAACCTCCAACTGACTTTTCCCATTCCCTAGTTACGGTTGCAAGCGATATAAACACCGGTTGCTAGAGACATCAACAATGGTTTATACGGGAAAGGTCTCTTTGATTGTTATAGAATCCCATAAATATACAAACCCAAATGATCATTTATCATGAATTATATGGGAACTTATCGAAAACACGCTAGCAACGGTTGCCATGGAATCAAACAACGGATGTTGCTGAACACCGAACTCGGTTCACATCTGCCGGAGACCGACCTGTGTGCAAAATTTCAGGACGATCGGACCATTCCTTCGAAAATTAACGTACGACAAAAAAAAGTCAGTCTGAAGCTGAATTTTATATCTCCATAGCAACGGTTGCTAGGAGAATAAACAATGGTTGTTCCAAAATGAATGTCTTATCGATTCTCATCGATCGTCGAAAGAATTGGAGACCCATCGTGCATTGATGATGATTTTCGGAGCTTTTATCAAAAACACGTTAGCAACGGTTGCTAGAGAAATAAACAACGGAATTGGCTGAAAATTGAACTCGACCGAGATTTTGCGGCGATTAACCTGTGTGCAAAATTTCAGGACGATCGGACAATTCCTTCGAGAGTTATCGTACGACAAAAAAGTGCACGTACGTACATACATACAGACATTTTCGGATTTCCATGTTTTTCGACACGTAGATTACGAAAATCGAGGTCCCGAAGTCCGATTCGGTGGGTCGATTTTTACCCCGTTACAAAGCTTTCTCTTTGAGAAAGCAAAAAGTGATGGGGGTCAAAGTGAAGCCAGTTAACTCGTGATTTGATTGGTGTAGACCTAACCACGTGACGAGTCGCGTAAAATATAGATATAGATAGTGAATACAGGCAAGCAAGAAACATAAGAACGATAAATTTTGAGGTTGTAACGACCGAATCCTTCTTGCCAGCTGCTTCCAAAATCTAAATGTAGGTTTTAAAATTGCGGATAATCAAAAAAAAAATAAAAATTGTATGAATGTAGGGTTAAACAATACGAATATTGTGAAAGAATTGATGAGTAAATGGAAAAGATTATCATATGTGAATGATTGGAACATAATTTTGAAACGCACGAATGTAGATCGCGCGCGGCGCGTCTGAATGTAGCTATAATATATATTTATGATCAAGTACAATTTGGTTTACAGTTGATGTCTATTTCATAATGTATATCACACTTCAAACTCTGACTACTTAATACTATTCCATACAACTTGTACGCCTCGGATATTTTCGGACCGAACAAAATGTATTTGATTCCTTACGTCAAGAGTTTCAAAATTAACTATACCCAGTGTTCGGACCATGATTACAGATCTTAAAACACTAACTTTTACCTCAAAATCCAGTTACTACCCCTACTTATACCAACCGAGTGTATTATTATCGAAGAGTATACTACTGACGGTTTCTATGTTTATAACATCTTTTGTTTGTTATTTATTTCACAGTAATCCTTCTTGTCTTGCATCACGTGTAGAATTTTTAATCCTAAGGCTAGTAGTTAACTATATGAATAAATGCATTGTAATATTAGGTATTCCTCATCATTTCACTTGTCTCTAGTTTGAAGAAAGATTTGTTGAAGCACACTGGGTTTACCAACACCGGGTTTAGATCATATAACGATAGATCTTCAAGATTAAGTTTATATCAAATACTATTTTTATAGGTTATGAGTATAATTGCTAAATAATTTTTCCAAATTATTGTTTATGTTATACACTGTAATAGAACTATGCATTCCCATTACAGATTAGTAAGAAGTAGCATTGTAGTGGTTTAATGGGGAGTAGGGAGTTGTGAGAAGTAACGGGGACTAGTATGAATGTAAAAAAAGCAATATAGAGGAAAATTCTGTTCGTAAGAAGTTACGATGCAAAAAAAAACGGAAAAAGTTACAAGGATATCAACACAAGCGAGACCGAGAGCAGGTGGTTATTTTAGTCTTAGCAGTAGGGGCGCTACAGTTCACACGTGGCCTCGAGCAATCGTAAATCACTTTCCTACTTCACCCTCGTACTTTCAACTATTTATGAAACGTATAGAGAATAAGATGAATTGGAATCTAGCCGCGTGATGTACCATTTTATCTCGATTTTGTTATTTATTCCTCGCGTCATCGCAAATCATTTCGTTTAATCTAAAATAATCCATGTGGATTGAAAAATAATTCCAAGATAACACATTTATAACCAACGGAGATATTTTAGTTTCAAAGTCAACTTCTGTTTTTCGAAACGCATTCTGATGCCTTTACTGTTTCAAATTAGTAACTTTTTGTTTGACTTGTTTGTTTTATTGGGTTGCTAACAATGGGATTGATGAATTTCACTAAATCGATTTCCAAGAGAAACAAGGCTTCAGTTGCAGTAATCAAGATAGAAATCATAACAAAAAACGCCCGTCTCGGTTTGGAACCTACATTAATCCAATCGAGTTCCTTCAACAAATGAAACTCGTGTATCAAAAAACATGCTAACGAGCTAACTAGATTTTGATGCAATTGAGAAAAAGAATTAGAGGAAGAGATAAAGAGAGAGAGAGAGAGAGAGAGAGAGAGAGAGAGAGAGAGAGAGAGAGAGAGAGAGAGAGAGAGACAGACAGACAGACAGACAGCGAGAGAGAGAGAGAGGGGCGATAATGAACAATGACTATCAGTTGATACTTTAATCAGATGAAATCAAAATTCTTGAAACAAATCGTAACAAGGTCAGGCTCATTGAAGGAAAAGGAAAAGTTAAGTGAGTGGTCGTATCCGGAAATGCGAAATTAATAACACATAGTGCGAGGGGAAAAGTTAAGAAGACCAGAACCCGAGGAAATTGGACGGGTAGAAGAAGACTGGCGGGTACATATTAGAGAAACACGTGCCGCCACGATCAATGGAGTCTTCAACGTTGGCCTCCATCCCCGCATCAAACTACATGGATATCCTTACTTTACCTCGTATACTGGGAAAAACAGCCAAAACAAGCAAGAAATAATGCGTGAATATGAAATGAACCACACTACCTATTCTTTTCCTTAGTCACTGAACTGAATGCTGGCACTACTAATCTTGGGTTTTCTTTTGAGAATATGCTTTTGATATGTGATTTGAGGAATTTGATAGATTGGAAGAATGCCATTCCATAGGATCACTTTAGTAACATATTTTTTCATATAATATAAAGCAAAATAATCAAAATTTGTCGATACGAATTGTAAGCTACTGTCCCATTGCTGAAGCACTTTGGTGATTTTCTGTTAGTGGTTTGCGCATTCACGCATTCCCGGTTTTCACATACAATGAGGCACAAAAGGATTTAGATCACCAATAGTGGTGAAACTTTCTAAGATGCATTTTGGATAGTCAAATAAGTTTTACATAGAGCACTGAGTTTTACATTATGCACTGAGAGAAATTTGGTTTGGGGAACGTACTATACCGTATAATAAAGAAAAATATAGTAAATCATACTAAGAAATCATTATAAGGAATTATACTATCCTTTTATAGTGGAATTCAGTGAACCCTATCCCTATACAAAATATAGCGTCTGTAACTACATTTTTCTAAGATTTCACTAGTGTATAGTAAATTTTACTAATATATAGTAAACAACCATATATGTTTAGTTACCTGCATTATAATGAATAGATAATAATAGTGCACAAATCCTGCAGAACTCTTTTGAAATCAGTCCCCAGATCCGTTTTGAAAAGTCCACTTTTTAACAGTATAAAACCTTTTTGGCGTAAATCGAGGTCGAAAACCGACCTAAAACCTCTTTAATAGCAAAAGTATAAGCAGGATTCGAGTCTCCGATAGAATTGATTTGACCCATTCATGCCCAAGCATAACCTGCTAAGGTTGGACTCGGAAAAACCTTTGGAAATAACATATGACTATGAGGGATGAAGAAAAATGGGGGATAACAAGTTTTTTCTATTTGTTTAAACAAATAATTGAAAAATTATTTTCTGAAGAAATCTGAGTACGGAAGTTGGCTCTACGGGCAAAATTACGTATGGAACATACATTTGTTTCATGAAAAGATAATTTTCTGATCACGACACTTTTATGAACAAAGAATTCAAAGTAAAAATCTTTTTGATAAAAATCGTATTTCTTCAACAATTCGCCATATGTAAAGTAGGGGAGAGAGGGGCAGGTTGTCAGTGTGGGTAAGTTGGCAAACTCTAAATATCTCCTAATTCGTGCGATGTACGGAGATGGCGTTCAGGGCAATTTGTGTACATTACCACGATACATATTTGTCCTGAGTACCAGATGTCCAGCGCTGTTTGCAGAGGAATGAGGTGAGTTTAAAATATTTAGCTGATCGGAAAAAAAAAAGATTGTTCAGAAAATTTCGTTTTTCTTCAAACCCATATTGGTATACAATAATTTTTAATAATGTGTCATATAGAGTTTGACCACCTCTATATTTTTGTAAAAAAATTTTTTTGAATAGTCAAGTAGTTTTTGTTTTATATTATTTGTTGTCATGTTATTCAATGGGAGGTAAGTTGGCAGAGATTTCTGGGGGCATGTTGGCATACTGTGTAACATATACTTTTTTTCAGAAATGGTCAGAAATCGCAAAAGAACAACGGCTCGAGCCACTACACATAAAGAAGTCATTCTAATTGCTATTAGAAAAGTTAAATATGAAGGGATGTCGGTATTTTGGATTTGTCATAATTGTCAATGATTCCGTATTTATGCACTAATTTTGTCGTGTTGCACTTGATTATTTTTGTTCTAGCGTTTATATTGTGTTTAATGGATTGAAATGTATTGAAAAATATGTGAAAAGATAATAAATATTGTTAAATTTCCCTGCTGCCAACTCGCCCCGTCTGATTGTCAACTTACCTCCGCTGGGGGGCACATTGTCGATAATTTTTCGGCCGAATATAAACGTTAATTTGGCAAAAAATAATTAATATTTTAAAGAAATAAAAATTGTTGTGTACTCGTGAGAGCGAGTACTTTCATATAATAAACTCCAATATTGGCTATATTTTGATTTTCTTGTGAAAAAAAAATTATTTTGTGGAAACTCTGCCTATCTGCCCCTCTCTCCCCTAAATATTAACATATTTTCAGATAAAATTAACTATATTAATCTGGTGAGATTTCCTGAATTTTGTATAGTAGGATTCACCAAAAAAGTATGGTTGTCGCATTTTTCCTTTATATAATATAATAAAAATAGAGTAGGGTTTACCAGATTTCTTAGACCTACGAATTGTGTGTATCAGTCGAGATGAATGGGTATAATATAACTTTTGTTTGACCAATTAATGAAATTCTGTTATTGATTGAATATTAACGTAGGTCTACCTGAATCAACAGCATAAATTATTTATAATGAAGTTTCGTTGAAAAATGTATGAGCTTGTTTATTCAATCAATAACTCCAATAGATGTAGAATCAAAATATTTACTATGATTGATGATCTGAATGAATTTAATAAAATTTATCTCTACCACTCCGCACGGTATACATCATAGCTACGTACCGCGGTTATACGTTTGCCGATTAACCGAACTAGTCGGTTTGTGAAATTTATGGGACTTAGTGTGTAAGGCTGTTCCAAGAAAAATTTTCTCCACTCAACGAAATGATTCACGCACTATTGAACTGTGGTTGCATAATAATGAACTACTGCACCTATCCTAACCAGATTTCTTAATCCTCAGAAACCTGAATAGTGCATGTGTATGCGCGCGCGAGACATGATTGATGTTTTCGGCTAGAAAGCTTTGTTCTGTCTACGAATGCACAACGATCGCTCAAAGCTAAATGTGTCGCGGAATCGCAATACTCTGATCGGAGAATTGGCAATTCGAGTAATGAAGAATCGACCCATGTTCTAACTAGCGAATAGCGCCATGCAGTCGGTTAACAGAAATGAGAAAAAGTAACCAACCAGCATAAGGTAATCCAGAAGTGGCAGATACGCGCACAATACAGCAATCGACGTTACAGCCGTCGGATTTAATATCGTGTGAAACGGACCACGTGCGAATAAATCACTTTCCGAGGCACGGCGCGAGCGAGCTTTCGCAAGCGAGAGCTAGGAAACAAAGCTCGAGGGGGCCCCGTCAGGGCCATACGAGTGGTCTCGTAGCAGCATTGACCGATTCTATTTATAGATTCTCCCCGTTTAGCCTCTCGACCCCTCCCTCGTGGCCGCGGAACTGCCCTTCTTTTCCTTCTTACCCACTTCATCCCCACCGCGCTTCTCGTTTTTCCTTCTCATTTTGACTTGGTCCCCTCCTTTCTATTCCACGCGTACAAGGCGCGAATTGCGTACAGCTACACCCTCACCACGTGTACACGGTTAAGCTGGAACAACTTGGTCGATTACAGAGGAATAGGGGAGCTCAGGAAAGTTTGGGACACTTGTTACTCTCCGCTCTGTAGTTCAGTGTTCGATGGAGAAAAAACATGCAATTCCGCTTTACTCTGTGGCTTTTTCACTATATCAATTCTTTTTGTGGTTTTTCTCTATTAATAGTTCATGATGTATGCCTGGTTATTTGTGTTTTTTCCACTTGAGATGCAGTATACGTATTCCATCGAAAGATACATTTTTTACGCTAAAACGTTACAGTTCGAATATTTACCGCATTTCAAGCATGAAATCAATCCAATCATATCCAAGAAAAGTTGAGTCTGGTTTCACATGTATGTCATCCATGTATAATAAGTCACTACCCCGAACGATCTTTTCTACGCGTATTTTATTGTTTCCTATTTTGACCAACTGAAAATATATCTTACTTATAACAATGTGCGGATAGAATTGTTTTTGATGATTCTCTTCGTTACTCACCGTAGAATATAAAATATAATAGAAAATTAATTGCATTTTCAGTTTTTTCTGGGTTAAATATTCTTATGTTTTTCGAACACTTTTTTCCTGCACAATTGTAGAAGGCAGCATGATTGGATCGGAGTTTTCCTGAGAACTGTAGAAGGTCAAGGTTTTGCAGGGCCTTGATGGATTATGGTAGGCACGCGATTTGAGTTTCGATTGACTTCAACGTGCGTTGCGCTGAATTTCCTGACAAATATTGGACTCTCCTTGACTCCTTTAAGGGGCGCGGCAGAGCCCCCAGTTCTGTTAGTATGCAAAGCTCGGCCACGGTGTACCACCTGTTCTGTCCTGTTTTTCATCATGGATATGATGTTATTAGATCTGGTGTCAAATTATTAGATATTTATGGATATCTAATCTGATTTAACACAAACATAATATAAATGTAATCGTTTCCTTCGATTTATTTATACGCAATTTTTCTATACGATTGAGAAATTGTATTACTTGATCTATAAATATAAAACAACAATTTTACTCGAATTTCTATCCTCACTTCAAACTTTCCACTTTTATTTGAATTTTATTGTGTCTATTATTCGATTTATTTCGAAAATTTTAAAGCAATTATGAATAATTTATTATTGCCATGAAAAATGTATTTTTTCGGCTCATCGCAAGATCGTTTCATTTTCTGTATTACAATCTTATGTGATATACGATTGGAAAATGATAATCGTTCGACCTGTCAATTAAAAATATTGGTTATCATATTGCGTTTTCCCAGCTCTAATCTTCTCGACGTGTGACCTATTTTCTTTTCCAGACAAGCTCCTTATTTCCATCACAAAGTCCTCTAAAACGAAAGCCATCCAAGAGAAAATCAATCGAGCACACTCCCTCCTTCTCCCTGAGCCTTCCAACTATATGTATCAATCTGTGGCTGTGGTTCTTGAGATATAAAATCAAATCCTGGTTTTAATCTCACCCCAATATTATGGTGGAGTGTATTTTTCAACACAGTAAATGTACATAGTTTGTGAGCTGGTGTACTGTATCAGTTGATCCAACATAACTCCAAATTGATTCCCGGTAAGGACTCTTAACCGAAGTTATTCGGAATCAATCCTTCACTGCAAACCGTAACACCCTAGGTGAGTATTCTCACAAAGTCGAATCGGGAGCTTGCAGCATATTTTCAGTAAATTCGATATTGCAATAAGAAGAAATTTCTCCCCAATCAACATGAAACTATCTAGAGAATACGAACCGAATACGTACGGAGTTTTGAGAATATTGATTTTTGAAAAATTTGAAACTTACGCACCGATTAATCAAATAAAAATAGATTAATTTTTTTTAAATTGTACAGCAGCCCAACCCCTTAGGGTCCTTGCAGTGCACCAGTGCAACTTCTGTTCACGATGTCTATTCGCTTATTTAATTTGTTTATGTTTTTTTTTCCTCGTACTGGAGTCTGATACTTTTTGTGAGTATGCAATTCTGCCTTCTTGTTTCGATGGAGTAATCACAAGAGGACCAACATACCAAATCTATAAACAGCAAGTTATCAACTAAAATGAGATGCAAAGATGAAATTTACCCAATTACAAAATAAAGATGATTATTCTCAAATACTTCATGAAGTAATTTTTTTTATTTGCAGCTGATTTTTTTGTATTTAATTCAATTGTTGGTATCATGCCAGTAATTCGACAATGTTTCATGATTTAAATGTAGCGAGTCTTGTATTGTAATACTCTATACGAGTGTAGTTATATAATTATATTTTATTCTAAGCTAACTGCAATTAACAGCTCTATTCAAAATCCAGCCTCACTAATTTGAATATGCTCGAATTTTGGAATTATCAACGATGTGTCCTCGAAATTCATCCATATTGCTAATCTCATAAGAGTCATTTCAGTGACACGCGATTTAGTCTACGCGCCTGAATAATTTATAATACAGTAATGTAAAGAGCCATCACCCGTGTGCGCGGTTTGCAATGGCGATTCATTAGCGTATGCCGATGCCGAGGGTGGGAAGTGCGAAGCCACAGATCCGAGGTTGTTATCGAGTTGTATTATGCGGCTAATGCGCGAGTTAGACGTTGTAGATTAGGCCGTGGTTAGATGCGAGCGTATACCTACGTTCCACTCGCTCGTCCAAGACGGCATTCACGGTCGGCTCCGCTCAGCGAGCCGCTTAATAAGCGCTGGCCGCGCGTCGGTGCGCATTCCGAGATTAAACAGCTCAGCCGATTCGGACCGCCCCCGCGCTTCCTCCAAACTAGTGTCGCGCGCTCGCGAGCACAAAGGAGCCGAAAGCGACACGCACACCAAGCTCCTCTGCTCCTGGCTATTTTAGCCACTTCCCCATTTATTTCGGGCGGCTCTGTTTTCCGCCGCGAAGTTGCGTCGTTCGCCACCACCCCAGCGTTTTTCTCTTCTCTTGCTCGCAGCAGCAGCAGAGAGAGAGAGAGAGAGAGAGAGAGAGAGAGAACGCGAATCTGCGTTATAGCGATGCTCCGCAGCCGCGCGCGCTTGGCTCGACACCGGCTCCTTTTCTTTTTTTAATTCCGCACCGAATTAGATGCACGAGCGGCTATTTTAGACGGGAATAACGTGCTCGCACGTGCACTGACTATCTCTCCTTCTCCAATACTACATGGTGGCTTTCTCTGCTCGCTTGATTTATTTGTTATTGCTTGCGGATCGCGTTAAGTTCAATCCCAGCTTGTTTCATTCAAATCGAAAGCAAGCTTCCCACGAGAGTACCATTTTTTCCATATGAATGAATAGCCGATGAGTTTTTTCAGGACATCATTGCGTATTCCGAATATAATGTAGCTATTTGTCCATTCAAGTGGAGTTTAGAGGTGATTTGGTACTGTCGCAGCCGTTCTAATTATAGAATATACTTGAGAACTCAGTTCGACATATAATAATGTTAGTATTGCCGCAGGAATTTGAATTTATATACTTTTCAAAAATATATAATTATAAAGATGGGAATTCAATTGAATATATTATTATATATAGCGAGAAATTAGCGTTTACGAGCAGGAGGCTGCAGATTTATTTGAAGCACATAATTATTATCATTTTTTAATTTATTAAATGTTTAATCACGAATCACTTGGAAAAAGGTACTCGCTCCAATTGAAATCCATATTCAATTAACATCTACGAATCTCACTGAAACTACTGAAGGGCATTTCTCAGGTATCCAAATACGTACAATTTATGCGAAGTCTAACGATCTTTTATTCATCCATTTTTGAACATCCAAGTATTACTATCAAATACTGTGAAATTATAACAATAAACAAATACATTTTACGTGTTGAAAAATGTGAATATTTTTAAATAATCAAAGTATCATGCCTTTATGATGCAAATTAGGTTTATTCGGATTCATCAGAAAAACTTCAAAAGTTTCTTTCAGATCCTTGACACGTAGGAATCCTTCTAGTTGAGAAACATTACCCACAAAAAAGTATGTAGAAAAATAGTAATCCGAAGAATTTTTCACTCGGAGCAGTACTATTTTTGATACTGCGAGCTAATTTTGTGAGCGATATTCTCTTCGTTGTTCTCTTCGTGCAGATAGTAAAAATTTCTAAAAATAGACATATCTTGATATATGCGTCCTTGTGTCAGGAGAAAATTTATGATGCTGCAAGCTAGCCATCGTAAGATCGAGTGAAGAAATTTCTCAGTCTTTGTTCCCTTGCTCCGATAGTATTGAATGAAATAACTCAGAATATTGCTCGTATTAGGCCACCCAGGAACCAAAGGAGAGAGGATGAGACAGAAACTGAGTTCCAAAAGGGGAGGATAGAATGTTATTCGTACAGAACAATAGGAGATAATGTAAAGATTAAGAACATGATTTAAGTTTATAGTTAATAGCTCAATTCCGAGTCAAATACCATTTACAAGAAGACTCTGGAATTCCAGAAAGGTTGTGATCTTAGCTTAGAAATTGAATGCTTGAACCAAAAGAGTTCGTTAAAGAGTTTTAAAAATAGACAATCTTGAAGCCAACGTTGTCATTCGATAAAAGGTAACTGTACCCAATTTGGCACTGTACCCAATTTGGCACAATCGTCAGATTTCGTATTTCCGGTGCTCTCTGAGCATCAGTCGCTCTTGGGTTATGTTGGGGGAATTAAAAGAAAATTTTCGGTATCTTCCCCGCCCATTTAGCCCTTAAAACCACTCTCCTACAACACTTTGAACTTTCACTTACTGATTTTTTCACCATTTTCTTATTTCACTTTTCACACTCAACCTCAAAAATCAGGTGTCAATAATTTTTATCTCTCAAAGTGTCATTACTCTTTTTTGTGTAAAAACATCTCAGCTTTCGATTGGTCTCATCAGTTTTCCTAAAATTATTTTTTATCCTACTCAAATTGCTGTTTTTCGCATCAAAAAAAAGTGAACCCAATGTGCCCCTCTACGCGTTTTTAAATGGGAAGACTGAGTGAAATCATTGAATATTTGTATAGACATATTACGATGATTTAGACGCGTATTTTTGAGTTGTATGTTAAAAATTTTGTATAAATATCACTGGGAACATGATTGAGAGTTTATTTCAATGCCAATTGGATCGTCCCTGTAGGCCTATATAGGCTGTAGCTAATGATTAAAAAATTGTGCCAAATTGAGTACACGTTTTGTGCATTTAACCTTTTTGCGTTTTTTTTTAAATTGCGATTTTCGATAGGTTAAAGTAGACGAATGATAATTATGAAGATGGTTTCTAATAGGTATTGAGCTAAGCTTTGAGATGCCGTTCACAGAATTTTAAAATTCGAAGTCTATCATAGTCAAATTCGCGAAAAACCCTTAGGGGGGGGGCACATTGGGTACAGTTACCTACTGTATTATCCGCTGTGACTCGAGCATATTCACATGTACAATAATATCTAGGGATATTATTAAAAAGATCACTGAAATAGCTCTAAAATTAGATATAAACCGGCCAGCCAGAGTTTTTCGGGTTTACAGTAAAAAACAAGCTCGATGTCCGAATACTTCGCCCCGTGAGATCACGTTCTGACATCTCGAAATTTGCAATTACAATCAAATGATCAATCTACATCAAGTTTATTTCGCGCAATACCACGTGTAGAGAAAGAGAATGAGGGTACAGAAGGTAGCAAGAAGAAAAAAAGTAACAAAATCCGCAAAAAAACAAAGAGAGACGGAGAAGGAAGGGCATCCATATAGCTCGATTCTATTCGAGTCTGGGGTTTGGTCCCGCGCCAGGTCTATTTCCACAAGCGAAGGCGGCAGAACGCTCTTTGCATTGTGCCTGCTCCCGCGCTAGTTTCGTTACGTAGTTCGCGTCTCGCTCTGTCCCTCCTTCTCCCAACTCCGTATATACGAGTATGTGGGGGTGGACACCCAACTTTATTTCCAATCCTGCCCTGCTACGCTTTTAGCCCGTGTCAACTTTGACTCCTTGCTTTTGCTAAATCCTCTTGTCTTTGTCCCTATATGCATTCTGTAAATAGACCATTGTATAGAGAGTCTGAAAGAGTCTCAAATGTTGTTCGTCTCCGAACCTTGAATAAAAAAAATTTTGGTCATTTTCAACGTTTTCAAGAAATTTTTACCTATAACATTTATCATTCATTGTATTGGCAATGCTAATTCACAGGTTGTGAAGAGTGTATAACTGAGTGTCCCGAAGAACTAGAATTATTTATAAATCGATTTTTAATTCATCGGCAGTAATAAATGTTGATGCTAATGTGAATGAGAAATTTTTGCACGAATCAAGAATCATCTTTCGCACGTATATAGCTTTCTCTAAAAGAAAGTTTTGGGTCCGGGTCAAAATCCAACCTTTGAACATCAAATGTTTATCAACATATTCAAATTCGTCATTACCTTTTCGATCTTATATATACAGCTGCGTTATAGCACCGAATATTGTTAGCTTAGTACAGAATAATGTTGAAATAAAACATTTTGATCGGTTGAGAATATTCTCACCAGTTTTGAATGTCATTTTCTAAACTTTTTCAGTAACCGAGACATTCTATTTAATTTCCCTCTGGTGAGTACGAATTCTTTTAATAGACTAGGCTAAAAAATCGGGTGACATACCATTCGATTCCTTGGTATTTCAACACCATTATGCGATTTTTTCTCATCATACGTCTTTTTACCAATTGTTTCAATAGGTCTCCATTTTCTTTGTCGGGGGAATTCCATAATGCCCGCCATCTGAGTTGTTGATTTTTTCATCAAATCTGATGAAGGAAAAAAGACAACATTTTTTGAGACATGTAATTTGCTGCAAGAATCGCTTTCAGCGCAATATAGTACCTGTTCACATAAGGTGGATCTCATTGAGTATCCTCGGATTTTTTTTCTCCGAAAATTAAATTTTTTAAAGAGATTGAGATTTAATTTTTTCCTGTACGTTGAGTACTATTTCTCGGAAAGTACTATTCTCGGCGTATAGGAAAATCCTCACGGCTTGGCTCATTTTGAAGGTATCAAGAAGACCTTTCATTTGACCCTCAGCCACGTTGGGAATTTTACATGCGATGTAGTGACTGTTCGCACTTAGGTGAGCCTTATTAGGCACACTTACCTTATACAGAGTGCGTGTATGTGTGTGTGTGTGTGTGTGTGTGTGTGTGTGTGTGTGTGTGTGTGTGTGTGTGTGTGTGTGTGTGTGTGTGTGTGTGTGTGTGTGTGTCCGCAAGAAAAAAAGTTCTCGCGAACGACTGTTGCAATTTCGATGAAATTTCGTAGTCATATCCGTGTATGATCAGTTAGGATATCTACTGATTTCAAGCATTATTGGAGTATATTATTTATATTATTTCGTTATAAACAGTTCAAGTTGCGGAGAAATGAAAACTTTACGAAAATTTACAATTTATGGAGCTTTTTCAAGAAAACATACTGCCAATTCAGTTGGAAGCGGTTTTTTCTCTTTTGCAGAGAAAACATTGTTTTTACTGTATTTTGATAAGTAACGGTTGGATCTATTCTTTTCGTAGGCTTGGTTCAATCTCCGTAGATATTTAGATTTGGACGTAAAATGTTATAGGGTAACATAGATGTAAGCTTGATTGTTGATACTTTTTGCATTGTTTCAACTTCAAGTGTCATCAAGTTTGGTTAATTTTCTAAAGTAACCATTGTTTATTTTCAAAGCAACCATCGCTAAGGGTAAAGAGAAAATAATATTATCAACATTTTTCATAGCAGTCATAGTTTCATCGGCTTACATATAAAAGTCAAGTGTTATGAAAATTTGGAGAGTATATATATTCCAGTATCAGAATTATGAGGGATCAGTTATCTTGCAAATTAATATGCATGAACATTAGAGAGATGTTCTAATTTGTGATAAGATTTCACTCTCGCGCTGCTAAGAAAGTTAGTATAAGATAAATGTATTGAAAATGGCTGTGTGTATCGGTCTGTAACTACTTACTAGGAGTGTGCAGAACCTTTGGTAAACCAATCACGATGAAACGATGTAAGACGGGAGTTCTTGGGCACATTAGTATTTATATGTCTCAAGCAATACGTTCTAACGTTTTGTTTTCCCGGAGATAGCCTGACAAACATGTTGTATTTTAAGCATGAATAGTATATTATCTGTATACACGTGAATTGCCATAGACATAAATACACTGTAAATGCGCATAAAATCGGATAAACTGACATAACATCTCCGGGAGATCGAAACATTACACTATGTGGTTGTACATATGAGCTATTAGCTGGTATGCATAAATCTATGGATGAAGCATCTCACAAAGTTTCGGTGATTGTTTGTCAGTGACCCAAAGATTGTGCAGTTTCCAAGTTAGATATGGATATCTTTTGCTCACAATTGATGCGGGACCAAGAGCATCGTATAATTTGTGTGTGGAGGACAAAATTTCGGGAATGTCATCTACGGCAGATTCGATTGCTGAATGGAGGCGTGATTTTGTAGAGCGTTGAACAGATTCGATTGCCAAAGGCAAACTCATTCATTGCAATCACCGAGACCCCGTCGTAAAATTATTCGGCGCAGGCGAGCAAATATACGCCGTACGCAAAATACGGCTGACAGCGTCATCGAAAGTTTGTTTACCAACATTCCGACTATTTCGGAAACTCATAATCTCGCGTCTATTTCCATCCGAATCTGGGGTACGGCGTGACAACGAGATCCCCCGCGGTACGTATATACAGTTGAGTGGCCGCAAAAATGGAAAAGCACTGGCGGCTCGTTGCGCGCGGTTGATAATAACAAGTATGGAGAATAAAGAGCCGGCAGGCCGAGGAAGTGCGCGCGCGGCACGTGCGCTTCCAAACTAATAAGCCCGCGAGCAACAGCCTAACATTCGCAAACATAGCGCGCGAAGGTCACCTCGCGGGAGGAGCAGCAGCAGATAAAGGAGGTATATACACATGATGCAGGGGGTGGCGGGTGGCGCCTCTATTTATAGAAAACCCGAGCCACCGCCCAACTCCCCTCCATCTCCTCCTCTCGCTCGCTCACTCCCACCCTCCCAAAAGCTCGCGTCTATTTATAGCTAGCCACAACTTCGCCTCTTTCTCTCTCTATTCTTCCACTCCCCCCACCCTACGCGCGCGCTACACTTCATTCGTGCTTCGATCGCCCGCACGAGCAAATAACTTCTTCAGAACATGTCAAAATCAAGCCACTTTCTAAATAATAATGGACAATTTCCGATGATTCGAATTACTTTTCTCTCGTGCGCGTGTTTTTATGGGTGAGCACTCGGAATATATATATATATATATATATATATATATATATATATATATATACCTGCTCTCCGTGTACCATGTCAACACTGCTTTCGGCCCAGTGTGTGAGCGTGCTTCCATCTGCACGAACCTCAAATCCTACTCTCCGAAAAGCCGAGTGGGATGCGCGGCCAATTCGCTGGCTAACAAAACATTGTTAGCCACTCTCCGAGAGAAAATTTAGATCTCACTCTTGTCCTAAACTACTTATAAATGTTCATCGTCTACATTAAAGATTCGAGAATCATTTAAATTGCAAAATCATTTCTTGATGTTGATAAAGTAGTTTTAGAAATTGCATTTCGGTAAATAATAACTCAAAAGGGAACCACTTGGGATTCACTTACTGAAACTTTTGAAGGTGGTTTACGGCTACCCAAATAGATAATATACAGTTTCGATTTTTCGGAAATATTGTCATATTTTTATACACAAAATACATTTCCATACGTTTGGCATTTCGTACATACAAACATACATTACACGTACGAAATCAGCAATGATCAGTCGGTATCAAAAACACTGACTAGATTTTTTTTTATAATTACTTTGGGAAATTCAGTAAAATATCATCAAGGATGAAGATGTGAAACCAAAAAGTAGGAAAGTAAATGTCTCACTCAGTAATAAACCTAGCGATTTAAAAAAAATAGTTCCAATCTTTCAACATTATGAGAAGAAATTACACGGACAAAAAAAAATGGAACACGAAAATTTATTTGGTTAAATAAATTATAAGTCAATTCAACCATTTACAAAAATACTTTGAAAAATGTCAAATTTCCTCGAATTGTTAAGAGAAGATTGAAGTAACTTTATGTTATATTTCGGTGCGTGAAACGTCATTTCACGCACTAGTGCACGTTTTAAATTTTTTGAAAATGAGCACTCATAAGAGCATCGTAACCGACTGGTGCGTTAAAATTCAAACACTTGTGTGAACGTGTGACACTCGTCGCCGGCGTCGCGGCGACCACTCGTGGACGCGTCCACGTGCGTCTTCAAATTTTCACACACTAGTTGCACGAAGACCAAGTTATTTCAAGCAGTTATTTCACTAATGATTTTCAATAAGATAATGAAGGATAAAAATCGTATTGCCCAATGCGTAAAATGATTCCCAATCATTATAATTGGCATCCAGATGATAATAACGACAATTAGGTAGCTCTTTTGCTTATTCTCACTAACACTTGTATCTTTCTATATGTGTACATCATTGGAGCACCGACGAATGAAGATCCACGAGCAGACGCACATTTGAAATTACTCCTGGAATAGAAATCTTGGAATAGAAGCGCGCGTTTTATTATTTCAAATGATTCTTCTCTTTGTGCGCTCTTCTCCGAGAATATAAAAATAATGCCGCGCTAAACTACCAAGCTGTTTGAACTCTTTTTTCATTAGTTTGTTTGGATCGCTTTTTTTGATGTTTCTCCTTCCCTGTCGTTTATTCCATTTTTGAGTTTTATGGAGTTCTGTTATTTTCATGGTTGGTTGACACGGTTTTCTTCAATTCTTCGTGACTTTTCTGCTCCTCGGGGATTCCTTGGCTTTTGGAAGAGTTGAAGTTTTGCAGAGACAGGGGAAAACATTCTTGATGTTGGGATGATTGAAATTTAACAAATTGAATAATATTTTGATTAAACTGAGAGTTGTTTGAAATATGATTCAAGCAAACTTGATGAAACTTTCAATAATATTGTGCGAATGTTGTACCAACTTTTCTTTGAACTCATTTTCCCGATTACCAACTATTATGAACTAACTTCAACTGTGTCGAAAAGTATATTTCTTTATTAATATTCAGATGATATTTGAAATAATAACTCTATCCGCATCGATAAGGCTGTGCAAATTGAAGGGGAATGTATCAATTTATTATTTTTCCAATTATGATTTAACGAGATGAGACTAACGTTACAAATTGAGGAGTTGCAAGCACGAATCGATGAGAGTGAATAATGTGACAGTGTCGCTGATCTACTGCACCGAGTTCCTCGGTTACAAATCAAAGCTTAACGAGCCCTTTTGTTTGATCCATTCGTACCCTCGTTTGAGCTCATCGAGCGTAAGCATAAATCTATGCTGGGCGCTAGAGTACGCGTACGTTCAAGTCGAGCCTGCAGTGTTCTCGCTATAAATCGTTGCTGGCCCTGAAAAAGGATTGACAAGCAGCTCGGGGCAGAGGGGACGGCATTGGTGGATAGACAAGTGATGCAGCTATCCACGCGGGCCGCGGCCATGTAAACAAACGTTAGCAGGGTATAAGCTTGGAGAGCGGGAGAGTGGGACGTCGAAAATACGAGCCGCGGCGGGTAATTTATGACCTGTTCACACTGGGTTCGACTAACGTTTTCCCGAAGCGTCACCCTTTCGGGGCTCCCACGGCTGATGATGATTATTTACGCATCGTCGCAAATGACGGGCCACTGACAAAGCGAGCTTGCGATTGCACTTGCCAAAATTCCCCTTTCCCGAAATTGCCCGCTCACTCGCAGCTTTGTCGACGGGGCACTGTTCGATCACATGGATATAACACGATCAATTTTCTTCTTTTTTCAAGCCCACCACGGTACACAAACGCTCCGGCTAGCCATGAGTAAATGATATTTGGTTTGGCGATAACTTATCTGCTTTTTATTTTTGACTCGTCGATTCTATCTTCTTATAGCCCGCCATGCGCGGAGTCTCGCGTACCGGCTACTCGCAAAAGATTCCGTAGATCTAGGTGATTTTGATGGAACACAATTTTTAACGATTTATCGCACATAATAGTCAGCAATTTTTGGATCGCTCATACTTTACCTAATTCATATTGATCAGAATAATGGAAGTAAACGCTCGACTTTTTTTTCGTGCGACTGGATTGAAATTCAATATATATTAATGAAATTACTCGATCACATTCCGACTAGAACATATTTTTGTGTCTTGGTCTCGAGCGAGTTCTCACCCTAACGCAACCCAGTATGAATATCGTGATTTTTTTGCTAGTCTGCTTGTTCGCATCTTGTCGCAGTCGTGTCGTTCCCAACGGTGCACCGCAACGAGGGTCTCTCGGCGGGCGCGCGCGACTGAAAGCTCCTTTTTTAATCGTCCGAGCTCGGTGCAGTCTTATTATTATTTGTCTGGCTGAGCAGCCGCGCCATCGGCGGCTTCCGCCGTAAAGCTCGGCATGAGGTCGCACACTATAAATATGCGCCCTTAAAAACGGAACGTTCCACTTTCAGGAATCGACGCCACCGCCGCGCCGCTGCCGTTAGATATACACCTTTGTCCTTACCGATTGTCATCAGCGCGCACCCACTGATTATATTTCTTGCGTGATTAGCCAGGCTGAATTTAGCCATGGATATATAACCCGGCTAATTGAGATTTCCAATTCGCGGCTCGGTTCAATAGCTCGTGCATTGTTAAGAGAGTGTACAGCGCGCCCGCGCGCGCGCACGCCCCTCGGATGATTGACAGCCATCTATTATCGAACCTCCTCTCGCTCTACGTTGGTACAATTTTCGCCCGAGGATATTGAATTAACTCGGTTTTCGCATTCAAGTCATTGGGGCTTCTTGAATATTTCAAGCCATTTACTTCATTTGAGCGTTCAAAAAAAATTGTCAGAGTAGACGGGTTTCTTTGGACATACGCTTTTATGCGTCCACGAAGAGGGAAACAATTTTCAGTTCACAACGCTTTACAAGCAATTAAATCACAGTTTTCCGAAGAAACGTCCACTGTGATATGATGGAAATTAGTATCGTCTTTTCAGACATTTGCACAGAAACGTTTTCATGTCTTTATTTTCATGAGACTAGAAAGGCTCACAATCGTCACGAGTTATACTGATAGGTTATGTTAATCAAGTCTAATGCGGGGCACGTGAGCTTGTGGCTTGTGTACTCAATTGTATAGTTAATTTTAGTCTATACGTTTGAAATTGTGTTTATTTTGTTATTTTTAGTAGGAAATATTTTTCCTTGAATACTCTTGACAAGAATTTTGTTGGAGCAATAAGTATACATACGAAAAATTTCAGATTTCGAATAGTAGGTTCAAATTCGATTGCAAAGTTCCATCCGTCCTGCCACAATATTTTCATGATACACAAACAAACTAAATATATCTCGATGAAAATATTCCAACGTCTTTTCCGTGTGAAAAGATATTCTGGGTAGATAAATATTGGACAGGATAATGTTTTATCACTTGGGATGTTCGCAAGTATTGACGCGCGAGAGCGAGACACAAAACAAAACGTTGAGCGCAGAGTCGAGAAAAAGGTTCGGAGGAATTAATGGAGGCGCGCGTGTGATTCCACGTAGCTCGGTTTGCGCTCGTATTAATAACCTCCAAAACAAATCAATCCGGCGGCGTTTCCTCCGCGGCTGGGCCAACAGGGTGGCGAATACGAAAATTTCGGGGAACAGCAAAAACCAGGCGCGTCCCGAGACATTGACCCAGCCAGAGAGGACGCGTTTGCTCCCACGTTCTATATGCGGAGCCGGCGGAGAGTCGCCCGGAAGGGGGCCGCAAAAAGCCTGCGCAAAAAAGCGAAAATTTCGCGCCGAACGACGGCGGCAAAGAAAGAAGTGCACGAGCAGAGCCAGCGAGAAAGAGAGAGAGAGAGAGAGAGAGAGAGAGAGAGAGAGAGCGAGAAAGAGCGGATGCACGTTGCCGATCTCGGCCCTTTAAAAATAGACCCGGTGCGTACGAAAATATCGGCGCTAAAAATACTGGCGAAAATCAACGAGCCCTGCACCGCACACGTGTAAAAACAGACCCGCGACGCTAGTGAGATATTCGCTTGCGCTCCTGCTCTCGCGGGCTGTAACACACCCAGAGCAACCAGCCGGATTGAAAGCT
Source organism: Aphelinus atriplicis (assembly GCA_020882685.1). NCBI lineage: Eukaryota > Metazoa > Arthropoda > Insecta > Hymenoptera > Aphelinidae > Aphelinus > Aphelinus atriplicis. Next base: position 45,706,538 of record CM037076.1, on the reverse strand, counting down.
CGTCTGTTCTCCGCACTCTTCGGACTTCCGAGTGACTGCTTATTTTCAGCTGGTCTTCGTCTATCCAACAAAGTCGCACTTGCCCTCCTACAATGATCGAATTTTCTCGATGCAATCTCGTCTTGCATCAATCGCAAACCGTATGGCAGTAGATATAGTGATTAACCATTGCGACTATATCAGAAAGTTTCTGCTGAAACCTGAAGGGCTATTTAGAAAACCAGGAAGTGATTTGTTCATTAGTAATCTCGGTTCAACTCGTCATCACAAATGATAAAATTGCTAAAAAAGACACGTGGAATTTCGCAATTTTTCACATTTGATAAAGTTTAACTTATATACAATAATGTCTTGCCGCAGCTTGACATCTACTACTGTTTTTTTCCTTTCTATAGGAATGAGTTTTTCTACTCACTTCAATCTCGATGATAACTTATTTAATAGTAATTAAAACTTGCGGTGTAAGTTATTTGTTTCTACTTCAGATTGAAAGTTTAATTCAATTTCTAAGAATAAAAAACGGATTGGTTCACTCTGTAAGTAAGAATGTAAGGGAAAAGTTGATATTGATAAAGTTCAATCAATACTCATCCGCGGAGCAACTTGGAGCGAAAATAAATCAAATTGAATGTCGATTTCCGGTGTAATTTTTAATTTTTACCTTTGAACATTCAACAACCGCGAATACCACGCGGTCACTCGATTCCGTGGCCGATCAATAATCGACATTATAACTAATTGGCTACGAGCTACTCTTCATAACGGAAACGAATGGTCGGGTATACGTTTGTTTCAATAAATGAACGGATGTGATATGGTCCGCTAAGTGAAAGAGACTAGGTTGAGCAAGGTGAAAAAGTCGCAACTCGTTTTATAAACAAATTTCCAAACTGTATTGTAACAGGCATAATAAACGTGAATAATCAACACGTACCCGCATAGCATTATTCGGTAGAGCTGTGTTCAGGATTCCCGTAGGAAGATTGTCGGGGGGAAAAGGTCGAGCGAGCGAATCCATGAGAGCTGCAAGGGTTGAGGATTTTAGCGAGGCGCGCACGAGTAGGTATATAGGGCTGCTGCGTGCATGCGCGAGAAAGGGAAGGAGAGAAAAAGTCGTGGCGTGGAATAGTGTGGAACGGTGATGTTGACTAATGCGTGTATCTCACGGTCCAAGGGGGCGTGTGTGTTTGGCGCGGCTTTCTCTGTCCGCGGGTGTAAAAATAGACGCGGGGCGGCACGTCGTATCGAGCGGCGTTCTATAAATACGCGTTGCCGTGCGAACGCCAAGTGAGCTGGAGAGATCGAGAGCTGGCTGAGTAATAAGCCCGTGCCTCCGCTCTTTGCTCTCCGGCCCATGTATAAATATATATGTGTATGCATATGTATATGTGTTTGCATATATGTATATCGATATATACACGCACACAGGCGCGCGCGCGCGCGCGCGCGCGCGAGCAGCCATAACAGGACGAAACTATCGATTGTACGACGCGCAGCTCGAATCAAGGAAGTGGCGCGCAGCCTTGGCAGTTTGAGAAGACTCGAGAGAGAAAGAGAGAGAGAGAGAGAGAGAGAGAGAGAGAGAGAGCACGTGGCCGCGTACACAGCGCTCCGTTCGCCCGCAACTCGGCGATCGATCAACAATAACTTCTTGCTTTGCGCTCACACATTCCTGCAGTGTACTTATGCCCGATGCGATCGGATTCTGCGCTCGCTCGATTCGCCGCGCCTTTATATATAGCTGAGCGAGCGAGCGCAACGAGTGATTTGTTGGTGCGACGATGCGCCTCCTATTTTTAGAGCCCGGCCGCCGCATATCGATTATCCTGCGCTCGTCTGTTTGCTCCGCGGAAAACCACCGCTTATTTTCGCCCGCGACTCTTTCGCCTATCGATGCCAGCTGGCCACTCAAATTTCTCTCCACCCGCCGTCTAATTCGAAAATTCCCTTCCTACCGTATAACGATCCGTACGTAACGAGGGGCTCAATCGCGAATTTCAATCGACCAGCTTCGTATTTCTACGGGTACAATTGCCGAACGGCCGACGAGGATCGATCGATCACGAATACGCACCCTCGGTCCATTCTGAATCGTGTGCATTATTTGCAGTGAAATAATGTTAGGGTATGGAGTTTTGGATCGCGGATAGGAGTGGATGGAAAAATCAATAAATTGTCTGTTTTGCCCATATTTTTATGAAAATAACTTCGTCATGTCAAGAACATTCCCATGGTACTTCGAAACATCAATCTAGTTAAATTGATTGCAACATCAAGAAATAATTATGAATTTTTTGAAGATCTGTCTGATACAAAAAGAAAGGATAAATTAGAGCTACTCTCATTCGACTAGCCAAAGCTACAATATCAAGCCACTCTACTTGGTCATTTGCGATTGCTATTAGAATGAAAATTTATAATATTTTCATCGTTTGCATGTGCTTAAAGTGTGTAATGATGATATATACATCAATGCCAAATCAATAATTGACGAACGTCAGTATTGTGAATATTATCCGTAAAACTGCAGATAAATTATACACTATATACCTATGAATGATTAAACTCGTGACAGCTATAAGGATAATTATTTTACTGTAGCTTGATGATACATAAAATTCATGGAAACACCAATTGAAAAGAACCGAGATAATCCTAAATAAATATATGTTTACGTCAAAAAATCAAGATCAAGATCCGTCGAGCAGCTGACAGTTAATCAAGTTTCCTCTTGGACCTTCGAAAAGAGGTCAGTTCGACACATTCTTTTATCGACTAGCATCATTTTCGAGGAATTGATAAGGGGGATTGAAGTGACGAATAAAGGGTGCCGACGAGAACGGGCCGATAAGAAGGCGGTCAGTGGCTTCCGCCGCTCTTGTGATGAAGCCGTTGCCGCTGCGCAATAGCTCCCACGTGCATCCGATGTGCATCCAGTCTTTTCATATAATCGCATTATTTGTTTTGGGGAGTATCCGCTGCTAACGATGCATCCGTTTATTCAAAGTACTAGCCCTGCCGCCGCTTTGTTGAAAATTCAAGGAAAAATATTGTTGGCATGACCATTTCACTTTGAATCTATGATCAACGCGAGTCATGCGAGTATACCATGATGCCCAGTTTTTTTATTAATATCATGAAAAAACCGCTAATTCGATGAGTGGAAACCGACTATTTTATTCTCGTTCCCCGGCGCCAGACGGTATCTATCACGAAACTAATATCTCACCAAGAGCTTTTATCTTATCCAACTCGTGAGATTCAGGTGTCACTGTTATTAATTGAGTAGCCATGTGAAGGAGCCACCGGTGATATCAAGTTGCATGAGACGCAATATGACTAAAATATACCGTTCCAAAATGATTGACAGCCGAATTCTTTTATAATAATCTGAAGAATAAGCTGATATAATTATTTTCCATTGACATTAAAGAAATCAGATATTTAAAATGAATATTTTGATATTGTTTGTTCTAGGTAAGCGTTAAAAGACACTGCATACATTGAATTGATCGAAAGCTACTTTTTTTATTTGTAAGTATACAGTAATATAATCCAGTAGCTCACAGACCGGTCAATCCCCAATACTATATACTAATGCAATTGATTTTCTAAAATTCAAAGAATATCTCATTCCATGTGATAGTCTGTAGAACTATAGACATAATGAAATCCACGCAGAACAAACACGATTGAGTCCTGTGATTGGATCTGCACAGCTCCAAGTATACTCCGGAAGGGGGGCTTCCATCATTTGCAGAGCTATTTTTTTTCGCTACGACAAAGTGAATCGGGGCTTTGTGCTGGACGTTGCGTAATTATACGATTGAGGAGAACTCAACATAACTGTCATAATATTACGAAATCGTCGTCCATTGAATCGATGTTCGTCATACAAATGTGACGTAATGAGAGAATATTCATTTCAAAGGCCAAAAATACGATGTTTTATTCAAACGATAAATAAATCAAGTCCGAAGCTTGTTGCTGATAAGCCATTATATCAAAAGTCGCATACAAGATTATTGTAATACATTCCAAATTGAGTTTGACAAAAATGTAAATGTATCTTATCATGGTGAATTAGCAGGTATTATCTTAGAAAACCAAGGACTTCGGAAAAAGTTGGAGAAAATACAATGGATAAAACTTAGAAGTAATATAAAACGTCAACCAAAAATCTTTCATAAAGGATAAAGTATACACTTATATAAAATCGTGTACAGTCGAACTTGAAGGGATGAAACCGTGAATGAAAGTGAACGCAAACCCTCCAGTAGGTGGGTAACGAGTCATTTTTGTCTCGAACGAGTCTAAATGCGACTTTGTTGGAGAAACGAGCGAAGGGGAGGTTTACGAGTGCGTCGGCTACGTCAACGTTACGTCACTTGAGTGCGCTGACGTTACGCGCGTGCTAAAGCTAAAGTCCACATCGTTACAGGGACGACCGAGCTGCTCCTGCGCAAACTGGGAATGCCGGCTCTTCTTGGGCTTTTTCTCTCCCCCTCCCCTCTCTTTCTCTCTCTCGGGCACGCGTCAGCGTCCTGCCAGGGGTGAGCCGCTGACTATTCCCAGATTTCGGTTGGAGGCATTACGCAATTCCATCCACATCGGCACAGCCTATCTCTGGAATCCAGTGGCCTCTCACATTATTCATATAAATTAATTTTCATACTTGTAATGTCATACATTCAAATCTTTTTCGACCAAGAGGGAGTGCGTGCAAAACTCATCATGTCAACATCATAGTTTATTTATTATTTAGTTGTGCAAATGTTTAATCGTAAACTGTTACCCTTTACACTGCCTCTCTCTTCCTCTTTTCCAGTTTTCACGTTTCACTGTTGGTTTTTATGGTTATCGAGGCTAGTGGGTGTTCATTAAACTAATTGTTTCCAACTCTTCCGTGATTTTCCGCGTGTTTTTACGTAAATACGGATCTGATATTTGTCATCGGGTTACGCATTCTGTTTTGTCACACTGTTCTTGAGCCACTTCGCGAGTCAATCGGAATTTTTCTTTGAATTAATGATGATAATAGTTCACGCTCATTTCGAGCTTAAAAGATGTCAATTCTGTTTGCTCTGGCGAATCAATTAACTAATACGATTTCTAATTCGGCTTGTGTTGAGTGATTGTTATTGATTCGATTAGTTTTTGTTTTGAAATTTTTCATGTTTCACAATCATAGCAACAAGGAACTCGCATTCTTCGGACAGTGATCTCATGAGACCATATCAATATTTGATATCCATCGATACTACATCGTGAATTTTCATGAAGCTGTCATGAATAATGTATTCATTGTCAAGACAAATGAAGTTTTTGTGAACACCGCCTCGGAAAATATAACAAAGATGGATTCAAAAATGATGGTGACAATTTTGCCTGAAAATTATTGTTACGTATCATTATTTTCCAGTTACATTTACTCGTGTAACAAATTCGGGTTATCTGCTCCCATTGCACAGTGCAAGGATGAATTCTCTCTATGGAGTGGAACTACTTGTATTTGTACAAGTTCATATCGACGTGTCTTACGAAGAAAGACACATAACTGAATCTGTCCGCGAAGAAAGACACATATCCGAATCTGTCCGTGAAGAAAGACACATATCCGAATCTGTCCGCGAAGAAAGACACAACTCGCAATCTAGCCACGAAGAAAGACACAACTCGCAATCTGTCCGCGAAGAAAGACAAATGTCGGAATTATTCTCCCGCGAATATTAACGAAAAAAGAGTTTAAACTGTAGAAAAGGCTTGTTTTTTTTGTCAAGTATAACCTACTCATTCTAAGCTTTCATTCCATATATTTTTTACGTCGGAAAATTGTGGGATGTGCGCCATGTATCCTTTTTGCGGCCAGACGCGAGTTGTGTCTTTCTTCGCGGCTAGATTGCGAGTTGTGTCTTTCTTCGCGGCTAGATTGCGAGTTGTGTCTTTCTTCGTGGCTAGATTGCGAGTTGTGTCTTTCTTCGCGGACAAATTGAGATGTGTCTTTCTTCGCGGACAGTTTGAGATGTGTCTTTCTTCGTAAGACACGTCGATATGAAACAGGATCTACGAGAATTCGAAATCCAGTATTTGGGTAATGATATTACTTCGTGATATTGTGGCTGGATGAATTTAGCGCAGTACTTCAGTAAATCGAAGTTATCCTAGCAATGATAAACTGACCAATTGGAGCGCGTTCCAGAAAAATGGCGTCACTCAATGTGGTTAATCACGTGACGTGCGTTCAATTGCTTAATAAAATGACATCAAATTGGAATTTCTAAAAATAAGACAAGTTCCTTGTTGGAAAAATCTCTTTGATGATTCTGGCAGTTTGAGAGTGATTTATTGAAATATTCGGACTGAAACATTCCATATAAGTCAACAGCCATTAGTTGATAATTTGACGCGTTTCAAATTTAGATTCAAAATGTATTACCAGATATATTTATTGTCCAATGATTTAAATTTATTCAATACATGCATGAACCACCATTGCGCACGAAATACCGTGCAGGCCTCCAGTGATTCTTAAATATATTATAATAAATCTATTAATATGCTAAATATATTGCAGCAGGCTACCCAAATGCATTTATTTGCGACGTATTTACGTATATGAGCTGGGCAACTTCAGGGTACAAGTGCGCAGAAATCGATTGAACTAACGCATTTACAATTTTTCATCCCCAGCGGGAGAACAGGGCTATTGTTCACGAATGCCAGGGAGGAGTGTAGTATCACTTTTCTCTCGCTGCGATGTAAATTAATTTCAACTTTTCAGTCGCGTCTCGTACTGCAATTGTATTCCAGCGCGTCGGCCATTTTTAACTTGAATCAGCCGATCGATTCGCTTTACTTTTATCAAATTGATTTTGTGCAACGTCCACAGGGAATATATGAACTGAACAAAGTGCATGGGCTAGACTGTTAAAGAGAAACACTGTACTAGTCCAATATCCTATTCGATTCAGGGAAAATCATTAGTCAGATCTATTTCGGTTCTTAAAGCTATGAATAAATCATGAGTAACGGATCAATAGGTATAGAGTTGTGCACGATGCATAATCCAAAGTCTCACATTAGGCTAATAAAATATGAGACGGAAACGTATAAAACGTATGATATTGTAGAGTAGTAGAATAATTGTTAATAACAAATAAGCGTAGCAAGAGTAAAAGTGTATACGCCGTGAGTGATCCGTCACACACACGCGCACATCGAATAGCCTAATGTGGGTAGTGAAAGATCAGCTCCGAGCAGTTGGCGAAATAGCGCGTGTCGGGTCTGAATAAGCGCGCGGGGGACTTGGGTGAACAAGGGAAAAAATTGGAGGGCCAGCGATTGGGGGGGAGTGTTGGGGCGCGAAGAACACGAGGGAGTGACACGTGCGCGCATCTCGATCGGTGTAATCGCTGGAGAAAGATTGAGCCAGGTTCAGCCTTGGTGGTTGGGAGCGGTTGGGAGCCTCGCTCCGCGCGGCGGCATACAGCGCGTGTATATATAGCAGCTCGTCGCGCGCGCGCCAGAGCCAGTATAGCTCCGCGGGCCCCCCTCGCGCGCGCGATCTAAAAATAGCGGGTAGCCCGGGCGGTTCGCCGAGCGGCCGCGAGGAGGCGCGGCGGGTTTGCGCGGAAGCGCTCGGTGGCCAGCATCAGCTCAGCGCGCGCCGCGCCAGGCCAGTAGTCCGCAGAGCTCGGTGCCGCCGCGCCGAGCCAGTCCGTAACCACTGACAGTGTATACCGTCTGCTCCGCAGTGTGCTCTCTCTCTCTCTCTCTCTCTCTCTCTCTCTCTCTCTCTGCCTCTCTCTTTTTATCTGTTTGTCTGTCTCTCTCTGAGTGCGCGAGACCATGAGTGACCGTGTGCCGCTCTAGAAGCTTCCCCGGCCAACTGCACACACGTCGAGGCTGAGGCCCTTTTCCTATCTCAACACCAGCCGATACCTCACGCCAGGTAATATCCGCCACTCGAGACGTGCGTACAGGAGAATGCTCATGTGTGTGTGGGTGGGTGGGTGTATGTCCCGGGGCAGCCCCAAGCTGTTCCCTTCCGCTGCGCCAGCCGTTGTTGTTGTTGTTGCTGCTGATGCTCGGCGCTTGATTATTATGTAGTCAACGGCCCGTGACTCACGGGCTTACGGTTTTCCCGAGCCCGGCGCGCACTTGCAGTAGCCGCGCAGAGTCAGCCGAGTTGATCCTCGAGTGGCGCGCGCTCGTGACGCACTCGCTACGTATACATTTTTTCTCTTTTCCCTTGCCGTCGTCGCTCGGTGGAAAACGCTCGGGTGTTTGTTGCGTTATCGCGGATTAATACGTCGTGGCGCGCGGCGCGCGAGGCAGCTCTCGAAAACACGACGCGCGCGAGCGGATGAGTTGCCATACTCTCTTCCCCGATGCGCTTCCCCTCCGCCGAATGTGCTATCTCCCGCGGCTCGCGCGCCAATTCCAATGCGAGCGTTATTTACACTGCACGCCGCGAATGACAGTGGAGAGCTTGCGTTTGTTTGGTGTATATAGTTACACGCGCGCAGATACCGTCGCATGAATTCATTGGTGAAATATTCAAAATTTCCTATCGCCGCGACTCTACGATTTACTCGTCCGTCTCGCTGACTCGTAAACATCTCCATTCTCGCGCAAAGGTTCAAAGAGAAGTGCGTAGAATTTAAGAATGCCGTAAAATCGAGTTTCACCCGTCGAAATAAGAGCGGTGGATGTTTGTATTGATTCGTTACGGGCGCGAGTGCCATTATCATGCTAATTAATTCCCCGAGCGTTTTAATTTTGATTCATTTAATCGATACGATTTGCATTTAGTGGAAAAAGACTTGTAGGGAAGGATTATAAAGCAACAAACTGAAGATAATTGTTTAAATCAGCGCAACTAACTACACATATCGACGCGCGCAGCTGTTATTTTTAAAACCCTTAAATGTTTTATGAACATTTTAAAAGAGCTTTTTCGTCTCTTTAATTCAGCTAATTAGCTGGTATTACACGAATTACTTGTGCCTCAATTAAAGAGGTAGATTGGAATGATCGAACCTTTTCTCGGTCCTGCCGAGTCTTGCTATTTGAAGCAGACTTTGATACATTAGGTCGATAGGAGGCAAACGGCATTTAATCAGCAGAGAGTGAAAAGTGAAAAGGGCAGCGTCGCGACGGGTCCACCCGCGGGGGCCAGGTAAAATCGGTCGATGCGCCACGTGGCGACATCGGCAAGCGTGTGGGAATCGCGGGGCGAGAAATGCATCCGTCGGAGCCAAGCCGCGATTGTGTATTGTGTGTGGGCGCGCGGGGCTGGGGCAAGTGGTCGGGACTCGGGGGGGGGGGGGGCGCCTCGTGTGCGTCTCTCTCTGTCTCTCACGAGCCGGATAGAACACCTGTTGTTGGTCGCGCGGCGCAGGCAGAGGAGAGGAAGGAGAGGTAAGGAGAGCCGAATGCAAGAGAGGAACGCCGGATCGATCCCCGCGCGCCTGCAGCCGGGGAGGGGGGTCGCAGCCCCCTCTCTCTCTCTCTCTCTCTCCCGACGCGTGCTGCAGCGCCCAGGAATGCGCCGCGCTGTCGATATATAACCGCGCGCGCCTATACTATACTTTATGAGATTTTTGTCTCTCGCGCACATCCGTGTGCCCCCTCTCCCCTCTTATCTCTCTCATTCTCTCGACTCAACAGTCTCGGCTGCTCTCTTGCTTACTCCAGAATCCAATTTTTCAGCTCAACGATAAATCAGTCGCGAGCGAATTTTTTCAACTCGGTTTTAATTCGGTCTTAGGGGCTGCATTTTCGTTTGCCCCAGAGTATTGCAATACGCCGCGCACTCGCCGCGCTAACCTTCGCTGACTGTGTGCACTTGTCACGGGCGAATTTTTCCATTTCAAATATAAATGTCTTCAATAGCTGCGCCGCGTCGTTCCGTTCGCGTGCGCCGACTAACGGCTGATAATAGTTGCAGAGTGTAACTTTCCATCCGCGCCACTGTTAATTATCTCATTCGAATACTCAACCGCTGCAGTCTGTCGTATAAACATATATAACCGTAATGGGTGATATAATCTCGGCGTTTTCCCAGATACCTATATGCACGTCTCGCGATACATCTCTCGCGCTCGCCTTATATTCACGCCGCATTCCATTCCTCCCCGGCGCTTCGGCGCGCGATCGCACCGACTCGTTTTCTCTCAATATATATATATATATGTGTGTGTGTGTGTGTGTGTGTGTGTGTGTGTACGAGCTAATTAATGGTTCTACAGAGGCGCAACAAGCCCGAGTAAACAAACAATGGAGCGGCTATTATTACAGTGCGAACGATCAGCGTCCTCTTATAAATACACACGAGATGCAGCGTTGTATAAGTACGTGCTTACGGACGAATGCGCGTCGCGACGCATTGCGCAAACTCAGGTGCGAGATGGGAATGCCCGATCATTGGGCTCGCCGCGGACGAGAGCCGATGCCAACCCGATTCGTGAAAATTCCATTCCTCTTGCAAGGATTCACACCACCTAGCTCTGTTCGCCAAATTTTTATCACTTAATACGATTGACGCGCAGATTCTTTCCCATTGCTTTTACGATATGTCGCGAAGACTTGTGAGATATAGCTACTAAGCTCTGGGAGAATTCCCACCTATTCAATATAAAAAGTGTACATAGAACGTGAACCGGTTCGAATTTTGAACTTTTCTGGTTTTTATATCGAGTGACGTAGTTTCTGAATACCACCAGCATAGATTGTTGCCTTCCGAAAAGTTCAAACATATTTTGGATTGGCCCTCACTTTTTCTCAGTGGTGACTCGAATTTTTAAGAGAATACTTTTAATGAAAGCGTGCATAAGATAGATTCGAATTCGAATTGGAATATTTTCTTTTTGTTATTAAGGGAACTGGAAAATACCCATGAAATAATTTTTGATTTTACATTTATTCAAAACAACAATGTTTCCAATCACTAGTGTTACCTTTGAAAAAATTACTCTTGAATTTTATTTTTCAACTTTCGCGATGAAAATGTTTTGATGCAATAATGCATGAATAACTAGTTTTTAAAATAAAATTATATTTACTGCAACAGTCTGTTTCACTTTTTCATCGATCTTATGTAAAAAAGATCGCCATATTATATTTTGCATGCATCAGTGAAAATAAGTTGGTAAAAAATGAATTTACACAACGACAATTAAAGAAAATAATCTTTTAAACCAATAAATATTCATTTTAATTCAATCGTGTAATCTTAATAGATTGATTTTTTTGCTTGTATTGTACCAATGTACCAGTGTATCGTTGAATAATATACGTGACATCCGCAACTTGTCTGAAAATCATTGTCACAAATTGTTTTACATTCTGATTTGAGAGAGAACTGAGAGAATAAGAAGAAAAACTAAATAATCGATGCTATCATGTCAACTCCTCAAAATACTCACAAAAGTTATTCCTGTCTTTTACGAGTTTACATTGCACTTATATCAATACACCTTGTTTTTTCCTCTTTATTTTCAGTTGCGCAATGACCAATAAAAATGAACTACTTTTAAAATTTGATTTTATCGACCACTTCAAGCTATACTTTTATCATAAGATATTCAAGTCGAAGTTCGAGATTTTACCGCGTTCAAATTATTTCAAAATGAATTTTTTCTACCGCAGATTTCTTCAAAGAATTATTTTTTTTCTAAAACGAACTATGTGAGTAGTTTGATCAAACGTTCACACAAGACTTCGAACTTATGGATATGTTTATGCACTAATTACTGTTTGAGATTCCGTTATTAATTCGCGTGCTAAAGAAATTTAGTGTGATCCGCGGGAATGAGTGCATGTAAACTTTGAAAGTTATGAAATGTAAAAAAAACACTTTACCAATCGCGTATAGTTATGTGTTCCGTTTGAACGTACGTATCTCTAACAAATCAATAAAAAATGTACTTTTGGTGACTTGTATATAGATTAAGAATTTCGCTCTGCGACAATTGAATAAGATTTCTCGATGCTACTAAGGAACGATTGTCGAGCCCCGAACATATCTAACTGATGAAAAATCGGATGATTTGATTGACAGCAAAAGGGACGAATGAAAGCGCCGTTAAAGTGCGCGGATGGACGGAACGAAGTCTGGGAAGGAGCGAAGGAGCGGAATAGCGATGTGGACTAAAAGTAAATAAACAATCTGATTTGAATGCTGGAGGCGTTGAGGCTGCGGCTTGGAAGCGGGCTGACACTGGCCGCGCGCGCGGCTCGTCAGCATGTGGAACACGCGGCCGTTGCCGCGCTTGCGCTTGCGCGACAAGCCGCCCGAGAAACTCTGCACCGCCGCCGACCCGCGGCGTGCGCGGGGATATTATTAGAATCGAAAGTGCCGAGCCGAGGCAATCGCGGGCGGCTCTTTTACGCGCCAACCGGCTATTCTCCCGTATAATGCCCGAGCGTTTACGAGCGACTTACGTGTATATATACAAGAGGAGCACGTGCATCAGCGCCAATTCGCGATGTGCATGAGGCATACGCGCACAGAGTCTGTCGTCGTTGCGCCTCTCGCTCACCCTCGAAGCGGCCGCGTCAAAACCCAACCTCTTGCGTTTCCACTTTGCCTTTGAATCTTTAACGCTGAGTCATGCTTCGACGTATGATAATATTTTTCTCAGCCCGATGTACACTCAACGGTAATATATTCTGAACCCCCGTTGAAATTTCCCCTAGGCTCAAACGTTGTGTGGAGTACCCTAAGCCAGCGCTCTTGCAGGTTGAGTAGAGGGGTATATACCTCGTTGCAACGTGCATATCAAGAGCGCTGGCTTAGGGTACTCCACACAACATTTGAGCCTAGGGGAAATTTCAACGGGGGTTCAGAATATATTACCGTTGAGTACATTCCTAGCATATTCATAGCCTAGTTGATACATTCCTAGCGAGAGTTTGTAGCGATGCTTTTCAACCAAGCTCCGATATGCTACGCTCTTGTATGAGTTCGCAATAGTTAATTGACACGCGGTATACTCTAGTTGAATGTCTGTTGTATACCAGGTATGCCAATGTATTGGAACATTATTTAATGCGGATGAAAATAATGTGAGGCATTAGCGGGATAGTATGAGCAATGAAAACCAATTGATTATGAATAAATTGTTGAAAGTTCCTCTTCGAACCAACTGTCCAGTGCTCGTGACTGAAATTATATCCATCGAGTATCAACTCTTACATATACTGACCGACCGTGTGCGCTTCTTTATGCGCAGGCTAAGTGGCCAGCGTTTCCACACTAACTTCACTTTAACTAAAAATGAATGTGAGCAATATACATAGTTTACCTTGGATTCATTTCATGAGTGACTCGTAAGGATTACACTGGAGAAAATTACACAAATAATAAAATGAAGAAATATTTCTGGTGTTAAAGGTCTATACTTCTGCCATTTTTTACACATCAGCGGCTTGTTTCGCCTCACTCACGGCTGTTATGAAACGAAAAAAACTAATAGGTTTATACTAAAGAAGTATTTTCGGGATAGATCACTCGATTGATCATATATAGTTATTGCAACGGTCAATGGCATTTGTGAATGAAATAAAAAATCAGCTATTCTAGTCATCATTTTAGACATGATGAATGGTTATATAAACGGCACCTGTACCATTCTGGGAGCTATTGGGATATATTTGAGGGTTGTTGAAGTTACTTTTAAAACTTTTCGCACGAGCTTCGAGGTGATCGAACGCGACAGAGCCCAATCCAAGACCTCGATTTGAAAGAACGCAAAGAAGCAAAATTTTTATTAGGTAAAGTTTGTCTACAACTTTCCTCGAGAATGCTTCCATTTTTCTGGCTTTGGCGTTCGTACAATGAGCAGCTATAGCGTTTGTACTCACAAATCGTTCAGATAAGTGCGTTTGAACCGCACTGCAGCGGTGTCTCTCGGTGAGAGCTGTGCTATAGGAAAAACGTTAACCCGACATAATATGAGCTCGGTAAGAAATCCATTGAGTTCGAATAGCCGGCATAGTACGAAACGAAAACCAATTATACGTATACGGGTTTGCAGCGCGCGCACATTGCACAAAGAAGAGCTGAGAATCATATAGCGCGCGCGTAAACTCGCTTCGATCGCGCAACGCTAAAGACTCACGTCGATCGGCCGTCCACCTGTGATGATAACGGGCTTTCCACGGCTCGATTCTATGGAATGTGCCGTGCGCCGACTCGCAACCGATCGGCATCCACCGACAGTCGCGCTCCTATACATATATATTCCCACACGTATTCTCCACAGTTCTATAGCTTCTATAAGTACCCGGACTTTTGTTGCCTGCATGAATTGGTCTGTTTCACCCCTACGATTCTGCCAACTCATGCTCGAAACTGAAAATCTTCTTTGTCCATTCAATCAGCTAAACATTATTATCTCAAATCGGCGGTAAAATGCCAACCTTATATAATTCCACAAATTTAAAAAATTCCACAAATATTCAAAATTGAAATGTGACTTTAATACCGAAAATATGATTATATTGGAATAATAGTTTTCTCACGTCTTTCCCCCAAATTCATAGCGTAGCTTTGCTTATTTGGAATTTATAAAACTCGCATGGATCTTAATATCGTAAAAGGCAACACGTGTCGTACTTTTCCGTCAGTCACTGACATGCATGTCGATGAAAAATTTGTTCTATAAATAGATCGCGTCGAGCGTGCGCCTCGCTGAATGAATACGCTGTCTCAAGCTATATACACTCATTATACATATACCGCTATTGCAAGATAGGAGACTAATGTTGAGATAAAAAATGTACAACATGAAATTCTTACGGTGTTTTTAAAGTTTCGGAAAAAATAATTTATCGATAAGTATATTATTTGGAACGATTACGACTGAGATTGTATGAGAAATTTAACTGCATTTTCATTGTTCCGTAACGTTTCATGCACTGCATGCGTCAGAGATCATTATATGATTAATCAGAATCCTCTGATGGCATAATTATCAATTTATCAACTTGAGATATTTATACAAGCCTAATTAGAATTGACTCGCAATTACGTATAACCTATTGAATCACATTATTGAAGTAATCAATGAATTTCAGCAATCAATATGAATAAGTCGGATATGAGACAATAGATGGCTATACCAAATGCAAGGTTTCACAGATAAATTTGCAATTACGGCACAACTGTTTGAGCTGACGAGTCGAGTGGGAGAATCCGCGAGAAAAATGAGCAGTATAGCGCGGCAACAGAGAGCCGTGGCCGCGGAACGCCAGCACGCGGAGAGAGGAATGCAGCCCGGTGATTGGAGTTTCGCAAAGCACGGATCACACTCGCGAGCAATAAACTGGCCCCGCAAACGAGGGAAGCCTCGCGCTGTAACGGTTGAGTTTGTTGATGCGCGAAACTCGTTTTTGCGCGCGGGCTCACCGCGAGCTGCGCTCTATATTTATCGGGCGGTTCACGCGGCGCGCACATGCAGCGCAGAATGCACTGCGGTGGGCACGTGCGCCACCGAGCTCTCCGAAAACAATGTTTCTTCTGGCCTTTTTTTCCCGTATTTCCTTCTAAGAACCAAAGCCCCGGATACTGCGCCATTCGGCCACCCTCGATTGAACGCACGCATACATCATACGTTTCTCTCTCGGGTCTCTTGAGAAACTTGTATAGCCCAGAAGTCCGTTTCCTTTTTGACGTCTAACTACTCTCTTAAATCCTTACAGTGAAAAACCACTGCATTGCAATGAGAAATCACTGTAAGAAGGTGGACGACTAATTAATTGGATTACAGTGGATTTCTTATGTAACTAAAGTGAATTTTCACTTTAGTTCCATGAGTTTTTATAGAGAACAAGTTTTACATAAAATTCACAGTAAGTAGAATAAAAATTCACTTCACACCATACTTACTGCAAATCGTGATGTGAAAATGTAAATTTTATGTAAAAATGTTTGTTATTAAAATTCATGGATCTAAAGTGACAAATTCACTTTAGTTGCATGAAAAATTCACTGCAATTCTAGTTAAAATGTCATCCACCTTCTTATAGTGATTTTCCACTGCAATACAGTGGTTTTTCACTGTAAGGATTCAAGAGAGTATGTTTTTGTTGAAACTTGTAATTTTTACAATTTGAACCGAGTGAGTAAAACTTGTGTACAGTTTTTGTCCTGTGTGAGCTGCATTATGTGATATACGAGTAAATTTCCATGTCCCACCCTACAGGTGTAAGAAATGCTATTTTGTCACCGGAACGACATTTACAACAGAATACGCATGCTATTATGCACTAGCATAATATAGTTAGGCTTAAAAAATGGAAACGGGCTCTCGTGGTATTGGTACACTGGCGGATTCAAAGAGTATTATGATTTGAGACTATGATTTGGGACTATTTCTCTTGTTCCGAAGATGTACGAATCGATCCGTTTGCAGTATTCATTTGAAAACTCGTAGCATGAACGTGTAATAAAGCTTCGGATATGGGATCAATCTAATTGGCTGGTGTTGCCTCATATTTACGAGTTGTTCACATATTCTTGTGTTGTAATTGATAAAATACTTTACGAATGCTATGATAAGCTGAATTAAAAACCAATCAGACGTGCCTCGAAGTTCGTATGATATATAGTCTTGCGCTGTTCGCGACTTTGACGTGGTAACGCGAGCCGCTAATGAGAAAACCAAAACTATATAAATTAGCAAAATTGATATTAAACTTCGGACCACCGATACCATATACAGTCGTCTATGTTTATGTTTTGGTATATGCTGATCGGGAGAGAGGAATAACAGTGGAATAATGGACCGGCGATGACGGGGAAAAATTACGAGCGCGCGAGATATGGAAATGCTCGTATACACGGTTTACGAGAGCATAGTTGCTGTACGATTTTTTGTTGGCACTTGAAGATAGTGCTGTTCGAGCTATTGCATCCGTCATACTTTGTAATAAAAAGAGGGGCGTAGTTGTTGTGCCATAAGAAATGGAAAAGAATCCTGCCAATCGTAAATATGCCAGTAGTGCATTCTGAAAGCAAGAAATCGACTTTAGCTCGGGCTATGTTTGTTTTATGGCATTTAAATGTTCAACATATAGACGTATTACGGATGTCTCTTGAGTTCTGTTTTCTCTTATCGAATCTTGACAAAAAAAAACAAAGATAGGATTTTTTGCGTTGCGACGGTGGTGTGGAAACTTTTTGAATCAATCATTATCTCCAAGAACGATACACAGTATTGCTGAGATAAGTATATGTATATTAAGATCGTCGGTTGAAAGATAGATTTGGCAAGTTGCTCAATAACATTGTGACAATCGGCGCATGAGCTGATTGGAAATTAAGGAAGTTCGCTGATCCCGTTAGACTGCGAGCTCGTGGCGCATTGATCCTATTGGAATTGTTCGATGAACAATGCAAAAGAAGGATTACTCATTCGAAGTTTACAGCGAGGGAAATGTCCGTGACTAATAAATATGTCCTGAGATATTATCGTTGCAACTTGCAACATTAATCTTACAAGATTCATCATTCGGTTCGATACACCGTTTTCATCTAGTAATATCCAAACAAGTTTTGAGTGGCTCGAGCGACTCAGCGAAGCGCATTCCCCAATGAATGCTGATTTAGTAAATCAAGAAATTCTCGTTGCCCATCTGGAAAGCGTTCATAGCTTGGGAATATCGCGAGAGGCGACGCATACGATGTGCAGGAGTCGACGGGTCAGCCGCGAAAGAAGATCGCCGCGCTCCGTTGTTGAATCAGCGAGGGGCAATCGAGTCGCGCGCATCAAGCGTCGATTGATTACGCCCCGGCCGCGTCTCTCCACCATGTGTATCGCGAGTATATGTATAAGTATATACATACAAGCACGTGCGCTCGCTGAAGCGCGTCGGCTCCCCGCCGCCGCGCGCGACAATATCTGCCTGACGTCATCCACACATCATTCTCTCCTTTGTTTGGGCCCTATCCATATAGACACACACGCACACGCGGAGCTGCTGAGAAAGCGCCGCACAGGATCAATTTCAATCGTAACTCGCGCGCACGAGCCAAACTTTTTATCTCATTTTTATCGTCTCGACGTCCGCTCCGCAATATGCGTATAATCGCTGATCATTCAGCGTTCATGCGACCATTCACGCGCGGCCCGATCGTCCGTCGATTGGACGTTTTCGCAGCGGATCGCATCGCGATATACGTACGCTCGTTTCGTCATCCGGAATAAATGTCCAGTATACAAACTGACACGACTCCTCGGAACTTGGATACACGTTGGGGCACGAGCAAGAGAAATCTGGATGTGACCTCAAGATGGGACGATTACCCGGTTTCCTCGCGCATATATACAATTTCGCGCTCGTGCTCTGCAGCGATAAAGGCTGGCTATCGAAACTCGTCGGGAGGGAACCTGGCTGTATACTCCATGCGCGGAGATCTTCCCCTAGAAAAACAAATGGTCGGCTCACTGAAACGCCCAGTGGACTGGCATTTTTCAAAGGGCCTCTCTTTCTCTCTGTCTCTTATTTTCGCCCGAAGATGATCGGCTCGCTTCTTCTGTCATGTGCAAGTGGCGATCGAGCTGCGCAAGCCTGGAACTCGTTTACTGCGCCCGACGCCCGCCAATTTGCATGGAATGTTTTAACGATGCCACACGTTGCCGCGCGAGCGATGCCTTGTGCGCGATCGCGTTACTCCATGAGAGCTCGCTATACTATTTTCGACCGACCACCTCTCGTTCGTTGCTCTTGCCCTACTTTTTTACAATCGTCTCTCGCGAAACACACGTTCAATTTCCATCCCAAAATAGTATCGACCTTTCGCACGTCCGAACATATTAAACATTTTTGTTGACCATTTACTCTTAATTCGAATGCTAACCTATGCTAGCAAGTGTTTTTGAGGATTTACAGAAACGAATACTCATAATTATCCGTTCAAATCAACCAGCGATTGATTTTAGGACACAAACTTGTTTTCCAACAGTTTCTAATATAGTTCTAATAGCTGTCTGCTACGGTTTGATTCTTTTACACACTAACATTGCGCGGTCAAAGACTATCAAAAATCACCAATTATTTCAACAAGTATACCCGTTCATTATCGTCTCGTGAGAAGAGATCAGCCAAGCAACAAACAAGCGAATCATGAATTCAAATCTTAAATGAAGATGAGTATCTTTGAAAAAATGCGTGCGAGAGAAAGGATACTCTTGCGTATGCCATCTTTTTATACACGGCCTCTTTGATTGGAAGCGTTTAACAATTCAGTTCAAACTAGAATCGATTAACTTGAAGTACTCTTCTTAGCTATAGAATCGCTCCCTTTTCACTTCCGAAAACAGTCATCCTTGTGTTGAATAAAATTTCATCAAGATCAATCGTTATGTCTTTGCCAAATAAAAACTTGATGTAGCACGAGCGCGAGATTTTCAAGGCGTTATTGGAGAATATTTGAAAGGAGCCATCTATTTTTAGCTCATCTAATCTTTGAATATCGGAATAATTTAAATTTTTTTACGAATGCCAGCCTTCGCTATACGTTTGAATGATTACACAGCCACACAAAAAAAAAATTTTCGATGCAGGGGGTTTGACTATGTTTACTATGTTTTCGGGGTCGCTGAATCCGAATCCGAGGTCGGTTTGAACCCTGGAGGTCGAGGTTTGGCCATAACCTCAAAAAACCTAGTAAATTAGAATTTCCAGGACATTTTAATTTCTATAACTGTATAACTTGTACAGTAAACGTCTAAAACCTCTTTTTGTGACTGCGTAGTTTGAGTTATATTGTTATAGGATAATACGGCTCGAAAATCTGGGGTTACAGGGTTATATGGGCATGTTGTTATTGGGTTATAAGGTAATATATTGATAAGTTTGAAGGTTAACTTTGTCGAACCCCATAAACCCAAACGATTTTATACAGTTTAAATTATTTGATTATAAGCCTAGGTGATTATATAATATAGTGTAACAGGATTGTGAGGTTATGCGGTTATGATGTTATGGGGTTATGGTGTTATGGGGTTATGATGTTATGGGGTTGTGGAGTAATGTGCTTATAGAGTTAGAGATTTTAGCCGTTAACTGTTCAAGTTATATAGTTATATACAATGCATAGTTCTGAAAATTCAAATTTACTAGGTTTTTTGAGGTTATGGCCAAACAATGTCCAGGATTTATGGTGTCATGGGATTATGAAGTTATGAGGTTGTGAGTTTAGAGGTTTGAGACGTTTACTGTACAAGTTATACAGTTATAGAATTCAAAATGTCCTGGAAATTGTAAATTACTAGGTTTTTTTGAGGTCATGGCCAAACCTCGACCTCCAGGGTTCAAACCGACCTCGGATTCGGATTCAGCGACCCCAAAAACATATAGTAAACATAGTCAAACCCCCTGCGTCGGATTTTTTTTTGTGTGGCTGTGTTATCTATAACGTAACATATGACACGAGTGGAATTCATGTATATGAGGGAAAATCATTCTTCTATTCGCCGTCTCGAGAAAAACTAATTCGACAAAAGAACAATGACTTGATCTAAGACTATTTCATTTTCCAATCCGTATAGAACCATCAGGAGCTACAGGCGTCGAGGACCAACCTTCAAGACAATACTACCAGAGAAAAATCACAGTGTTGTTTATAATCTAATTGAGTGCATTAGTGTAGAACAAATTGTTAAAAAATTGCATCTCTCGTTGGATGTAGTCAAACTTGCGAATCGGGTGTGACTATAGTTCGCAAAGGTGGACGAAGGGCATATGGCCCTGGACCATGCTACCATTCACAATATGCACCATACGAATCAACTAGGTATGTCTCTATGATTTTTTTAACTTGTACGAATGTAACTATACTAATTGCGCCTGTGAGTATACTCATTCATCTTGAAGTTTTGGGATACATTATATACTATTCTTGAATTAGCAACTCGTGTTACGGAAACGGTTTTGGCCATTTGTAATTTTTGTTAAATATGAAAGTTTCTTCAACTTGATTACCTACTTGATTGATTCGAGTGCCTCAAGAATAACGAGACAGGCGTGTATCCATTCACTCAATAAATCACTCAATATACATTATTATTTCAGGAAATTAATTAATATAATAAATAACACCCGATGTAGAATATACTCGACTTAACTATTGTGAGAGTAGGTAACATCTTGATGCATTCGAAATTTATGCGCAGATGAAGAAACAATTAGTTTTTTTAAATTGTTCTACTTTTAAAAAAGTGTGCACATAGAAATGATTTGTTCTAAGAAAAAAAATGAACAATTTATACCTTTTGTATTTCTCAATGGAGGGGAATGAATTCTCTTGGAGAATACGTTGGAAACCCGAGGGAAATAAGTCATATGAGAACCGTGGCTTTTGCCATGTGCTTTGGAAAATACAGTTGTTTGGTAACATTAAAATTGCCTGCAGTAGCATGAACAAGAAGTAGCGAATTACGGCATGGTGAAAAATCGAATCGAGGCAAAAACGATTGATTCTCGCTTGAGTTTGCGAAGCTCGGCGCGGGTAGCGTAGCTTGCGCTGCGCGCATCTATTTTCCAAACACGTGGAAGTGGCAAGCCGAACAGAAATAAGCCTATAATAGTGGGTTCTGGCCGGCGCGACGGCCGTTATATTTTTAGGCCGACCGCCGTCTAAATCCGTCTGAAGAGAGACAAAGCGAGAGACTCGCCCGAGACGTGTGACGGCACACGAGAGCGCGACAAATGGCCCGCGACGAAGATTCGTCCGGATAATTCAGCGAGCCGTGCAAGTTTCTAAATCTCATTATATTACGACTCGCCGCAGGCCCACGATTCGCATTGAATTGATGGCTCGATGATTCTCAAGTACTCATCAGGGGAATGCCTCATACTCTTCTAAGAGGTTACACCGGGCCGTCGCTCCTAATTAGCTGTAGAGTCTCACTAAACTACATTTGAGTGATGTCCCACTGCTTTGTAATCATGCGCTATTCATCCGTCAAGATGAATTAGTAAATTGAGATCAATTTTTATTCATTACTTGTACGTTCAAATTTTAATGTCTCTATAGTTTATTCCTCAATCACGTCGTATCGGCATTATATAAATCCCCGACTCGTATTTTGAAATCCTACATTTTCTTTTGTACTTTCATGAACGAAGAATTGATTATTGAATTTTGCAATCCGCCGCTGCTTGGAGTATGTTCCAAGGTTGCGATTGAACATTATCATCTAAAATGAGTTTCCATATTTTCAAAATGACTCACCCCGTAATGAACATCGATTTACTTAAATGAACCGAGTCTAAATTTAACCCAACGTTTCTGATTCAACGAATTGACTCGGAACGGCTATGTGACTTATATTAACCACATAATTCTAAATCCTTCTTGTGGTGGTATTCGTCCATTATATTATCAAGATGAATCTAGTTTTTTCCTACATAGATTGATGATACATTTTTTTGATCGAATGCAGTGCGTTACGTTGGCTGACGCAATTCTGTTTTTTCCAAGGAAGTAATTTTGAATCCAACGACTCAAGCAAACCCGCTTATTGACGTGAAAGTGTAGAGTCACGATACTTTGCAGAAAATGAATTGATGCATTGATCTGAAATTCATAGCTTTTTTTTGATAGATATTTATCGGTTAAGCGAGGATCCTAAAAATTGAAAAATTGAACTCAATATCGAGTTTGAGGTGAAGCATTTTAACCGTGAATAATTTGAGGAGATAAAACATTTACTCGTTTTCCTCAAAAGATATCGTTCACAAGAATGAATTTCTAGAAGTACGTTCCGGCCTGCTTGCACATCAACTAAAGTTTGTTTTCCGCTCGAGAACTCACCCAACGCCCATACCCTCTCATGGCATGCATGGTTTATTAGACGCGTTGGCATGTATAGTATATAGGTATATGTAGTTGGTGAAAATGTCCGCGGGTATAGAGAAGCAACAGCAGCCGGCGCTGTTCTCAAGTAGTGGCGCGTCGCGTCGACCGGACTATTCTCGGATGTCGCTATGTCGGTGTGTAGGTCAAGCGAACTCGGTGGTCGTTGTCCTCAAAATACACGCGGCCGTGCCCCCCTCCTCGCCAACCTCGAGATGCGATCCGCAAAAAACTGTGTGTGTGTGTGTGTGTGTGTGTGTGTGTGTGAGTGATCTTGTTTCGGAATTTTTTCCGTTATGATCTGGTAATTGGGGCTCAATTTATTCCGGACGTTGGTTAGCCAAGCCTAGCATCCTGCTTTGATCAACGCAACGGTATCCGAGACAAAATCTAATTTTTTTTTTAATTTATACCAAATGATTACCACAAGCCGACGTTATTTCCACATTTTAATTATATTTCATCTGTTACCCGTGATAAATATTTCCAGTCGAACCGATGATGAGTTGGACTGGCATATGTATTTGAAATGTATAATAACAATGAGGACGATTCGTGAATTACAATGAAGAAAAACAGACGTGCCCATGGCATCGTTAATCCCAGTTTGAAATTCGTTGGAAAAACTAATTACTGATTTGAAAAACGAGTGAATTTTTCAGATCTACAGAATATTGTTTTCGTTTGTATTCACAGTTACGTCTAAGATCTCGATGAATGCTTCTTGTGAATAGAAAACATTGTGATATACGCATCGCTACACTGTCTAGAATGGATGGGCTGAATCGTGTAGATTCAAACTCAACTATCACTTATATTAGTCACTAACCTTGAATCACGTATGCTTCAATATATTTGAATCCTATTATTTTTTTTCATCAGAAGAAAAATCTTAGTTCATTGTCAAAACTGCGTAGAATTTTGATTAATTATAATGAATGTAGTGGCGTTTCAAGATGAAAACTCAAATGGAAATCCAGCGTTAAAAATCTATATTTACAAACTTGGACGCTGTATTCCATAATGACCATCAATCTTATATCCAATTATATTGATTCAATAATGGAATTCACCATTAACTGCGTATATTTTACGACTACAATGATTTTATTTCTAATGCAACAAAGGCAGTATTACGAATGAGAAGTAGAATCTTTTCTAGAACGTAAAATATTTTATGAAAATACTGATAAAGTAGGAACAAAAGTTTGAATTCCGGTAGGTTATGTATGGACAAACAATCGTAAATCGCGTCAATATAAGTTATATATCTACGCAACTCCGCACATAATCTTCGGTGAGTTAACGCGCGTGCCAGAGGAGGTTTTCAATTGCATAACGATTTTTTTAGAGTCAGTGCCGCATGTTCACGAGTGCGGAAATTCAATTTTTCCGTTCTATAAATAAGCGCTGACCTTTAACGGGTAAACGCTTTTACGCCAACTTGTAATCATGAAAGCGAGTTTCCATGATTGTAATTTTTAATTTCCCAGTCAAAGTAAGGAAAATATCGACTCAGTCTACCCGTTCATGTAGTTTACAAAGATATATTTATAGAAAATAATACGAGTGTTTTAACGAAGGTTTACTTTACATGCATCAATGGTGATATTATTGCTTGAATATTACAAATATCAATAGTCTTACGGTAGGAAATGTGATTATACGTAAGAACTATGTTGCATATGGTAATGTAAGTTGATTATTATTTAATCCATGCGGAATATTTTGCATTTCTGCAAAACTTGAAATGCTATAAGACATCTAGACTACTGTCTTAGTGTCGTAAATTCAAACTTACAAAAGCTCAATTGCGGTGACTTCTTTATTTCATTGTCACAACAATCAGTCAAATAGATACGTTTTTTCTTTCTATTTTTGTAATAAATAAGTAACAAATGGCCTTCAAAACTTGGATACTAGAATGAGCTAAAACCTGTGGAATATGGGAGCCATCTATTAGGTGTGAAAAGATTTTTGAGGTGCAACACTAATAAATGGTTCCTAGTGACTCGATTGCGCCTATATACGTAGCAGTATCACTTGGCGTTGTTCGGATGAAGTTCGCGATCGAAATTGAGAAATCGCATATCACTCACCGGAACCGTGAGCTCAATCGATTTAATTATCCTTCAAGCCTCTATTGTCAGCAGCTTGATTGTTTTTTCGCTACTGTTCGCTATTTTTGGAATATTATTTTTTAATGATGATTTTATTATGAAGATTATGTTCCGACCGATTTTGGATTCCTCGTAATGAGTTTTGTGCTCTAAGTGTAATTGCTCTTTTTTGTGTAAAAACATCTCAGCTTTCGATTGGTCTCATCAGTTTTCACAAAATTATTTTTTAAGCCACTCAAATTGCTCCTTTTCGCATCAAAAAAAAGTGAAGCCAATTTGGCTTATTTTTTGATATTTTGTAATTCGCGCGTTTTAATCGTTCTAGCGGCGCATAAAGGCGCTCGGATCACGTTTTAGTATTGAAACAAGATGATTGGTCCAGGTGTTAGAGTATCGGTCATTTTTCACTCCAACCAGTCGTTTTTAGAACACTTTGAAGTGGAACACCGTCGAATTATCTATTTTATTTTACAACTTTTATTGCCGCACTGTAAGTTTCCTCTACCAAATTAGTATATTAACTTTTTTTTTCAAATGTAGCTACTCAATTCCATGCAAAAAAAGCTCATCTTTCGATTGGTCACATTAGTTTTCCTTCAAATATTTCCCCACACTGTCAATACAATTGGTTTTAATGAATTCAAATGAGCTCAAGACGTTTTCATTGAGCAGAAATTCACAGTTATCATTTATTGTTCCTATTATGAGTTACAATTCTTCTAGTGGTTGGCACTGGCCTTTTTCTATATAGTACTCCTGTAATACTGGGATTACCGTCTATTTCGAGTGATTCAATCGATCTTAATTTGTGATTATGAACTGAGAGACTGATTTAAATGAGTTAAGAGATAAACGTAACGTTTTTATAAACATGTTACAATGATTTAAATATGTATTTTTCAGTTGAATGACGAAAATTTTTCATAAAAATCAATGGAAATATGATTGAGATTTTATTTCAACACCAATTTGATCTTCCCTGTAGGCCTATATAGGCTGTAGCCAATGATTAAAAAATTGTGCCAAATTGACTACAGGCCAACTTGGCCCATTTACGTTTTTTTTTTACGTTTACGGGTTAAAGTAGTTGAATGATGATTATGAAGATTGTTTTCTAATAGGTATTGAGCTAAGCTTTGAGATGCCGTTCGCAGAATTTTAAAATTCGAAGTCTATCATAGTCAAATTCGCAAATAACCCTTATGGGGGGGGGGGCACATGGGGTACAGTTACCTTATATACTTTCAGATAAATTGAGAAAATAAGAGATGCTGACTGAAATGTTGATTTGACAAACTCGCTAGCAGATTTTCCGAAACGAATTCCGTATTGTAAAAGATCGAATAATTATAGCCCTTCATGCTCGTCTTTTTTTTTTCGAGCTCGTTATCTCATCGTCGCAGCAACGGTGACGGCGGCGGCGCCACAATGTTCGCGATTGCGCAACGTTCTTATGAGAGCTAGCTGCAAAGTGTTATGCCGGCGCATTACAAACAGTCACGCGACAGCTAGAATATATACATATACACATCGGCGTGGATTATCGATTTTGTGTAATCGAAGTTGCGCTCGAGCGAACGCCTTTTACGTTGTCTAAATAGAGACGCTAGATGGACACTCGATCGTTCACTATAGATTGTGCTATCAAATGCGCAGCAAGTTTGGACTCTAATATTTGAGTGTTTTTTTTTTCTCTTTAAACGAGGAAAACTTTCAGGGCCAAGTTTCGTTAATTAGCTGATTCTAAGCCTCGTCAGTTTCATAATAGCCGCAGTCGAGAGAGTAACATAATAGTCGTGATGCAGGATATACCGGTTGAAAATATTCACATTATATGAATCGACACATATTCTCTTTGATCATATACTGCGTTGGCTTCTCTTGAATTAGTTTATCCAGAATCAGTGCCGACATCCTTTGGCGTAGATTTTTTTCATGGATTCACTTTCTCTAAAAATGAGTAAAATGATCGTGTATTTGTTCATATTTTAGAACCTACCAGATGTTAGCCTTAAAAGAAGATTATCTCTCCAAAAGCGGCACGTGAATAAACAAGGGAAACAAAAAAAATTCCCAGTACAAAGTTTATAATTATACTTATACGGATTTTAAAAACGCTCAACGAATCTACTCGTGAATATTCAGAGTGACGTCATGCTCTTCGAGATACGTCAAGCAGGTAGCTAAAAATAGCCAGAAATTAACTGCTGACTCGTGAAAATATTTGTTCATCATGCACTATTCAATACATTCGTTTGGAGTATTATCATTCGATGTGAATATTCAAGTGAAAAATCCCACCAAACTCTTGGTGATTCAGTTAATATTCAGTTCGACCAATAACTAATTAAAATAATAGAACGAAGTGAAAATAATACCAATGGAGTGTGGATTTTATTCAACTAGATTCCTAAAAATCTGTCGCCCATCGTGGATAGAGCATGAAAAAAGTCAATTTGTTAACGAACTTGATGGAAATGTAGACGCAGAGTGTACGTGAGCTAATCATCCTGACGGTTTCCTGTATATTATCCTTGTAATGTAATGTTAGTTCAGTCGCTTTTGTGCGGACGACACGGGTTGGATGGAGAGGATAAATAAAAGAGAGAACGAAGAGTAAGCGAGAGCTCGTGAGTGCGCGATTTGCCCCGGCAATCGAGCAGATCGTTAATTACGAGATTACGGCACCCGGGGAGTGTCGACGTAAAGACGGAGAGTACGTTTAGCCTTTTGTTCAGCGTCCATTTCAGCATGCTCCGCTCAGCAGTAGCACTAATTGCCAAAGTACCAACGCCGAGACAGTTTTATGCACTGTGTGGAATGCGCCCAACAGACGCGCGCACGAGGCCTGATCAATTGACAGATTTATTATCAACACTCCATGGGGATTCCATCGAGCTCTAGCTGTTTAATGTTTTTTTTCTGTTGGAGAGAACACTTCAAGAAGAATCACCGAAAGCATCACCGTAATAACTGCGATTCATCTAACCGTATACAATATTTTATTGAAAGCAAAAGGAAAACAAAACGTTGTTGCGACCCCGTCAGTCTTTATAGATCTACTATCGCACCCTTTGTTCTTCGACAAAGAAATGGTAACCGAGAGAATGAACTAGAAGAGACAAATTGTTGTAGAGGTGCTTCCAGGCAAACTTTGATGGATGCGAATACGTGACCGAAACGTTCATTCACTCGCGACGAATGCTGGTTTTGTTGCGTACACTGAGCGAGTCTTATTAAGACTTATTAAAATTTATCTGGAACAATTGCCTTCAATGCGCTTGATTCAACAACCTCATAAAAAGGAGATACAAAATCGCAGCTTAAGAATTCGAATATCACTCAAGCCTGTTAGCTCTTCATCGCCGTAGCTTATCGACGTTTCTGCAAAAATTGTCCAATGCTTCGAAAAACATCGTCGAATCTGCGTTTTTTCCAGAGTGTCGCGCAGTGATTTATGATATTTCAATGACTCAATTCACAGATGTAATGAAATTCTTCTCGATGATTTTCTCGACGCTGAAAAAAGCAGCAACAAACTCATTTGGTTTCTCGCCGGAAAATGATTAAAAATTGGTATTGGAGATTGTGCCTGTCAATCCCGCAACTCCACCTGTTGCCATGTTGTTCGAGGGAGAGAAAGCCAGACTAAATCCACCAGGCAATGATGTGCTCGGGAAGACCGAGCAGCGATGCCAGAGTGGAAAGAGGAAAAAAGTGAGAACACATGGGGAGGATTTCAAGTTCAAGCTATTTTCGTTCGACTTTATAATTAGTATGCTTGTTGTGACAGTGGGCCACGGTGGGCACAGGGAAAGGGAGCCGTCGATCAAGTTTACCGAATCATTGTCAAATGAATCATCACCTCAGCTTTTCCAGGAAGTTCGGATGCTGTACGCTTGTTAGCGCATTACCTAGAACGGTACGGAGCATGATTATTTTACTCGGCTCCTCTCGAGTTTTTCCGTGAATCAGCGGTTTCACCTCAAACACAACTTTGTACGTCGCGGCTGCTTTTTTAGCGTTTGTTTGCTTCGACTCTAAGCTGGGGTAAGACAAACATCAGCTATAGACTCCCTGAGCAACGTTAATGGATCAATAATCCGCGGAATCTTCGGGACACTAAAAAGGTCAATCACACTTGTGCGTCACTGGAGTATATAGCCGTTCAAAGTTAATTTTTCAGCCGTGAAGCCGTGAAGTCGTGATCTGAAACGAAATCGTTCTTCTTCGCTCGGCTTATCGGTCGCCTCCCGCCTTTCGCTCTCGATCCCCTTATCTCCACGAGCTCATTATTTTTAATGCCATCTTAGAGCGACTTTCCTTTGAGAAAATACGCCCTACAACTTTATCGACGAGCGGACTTGGCTCATCTTAGCTGCGGAATTCAAAACATACATGACGTTGCAGAAATTTTTCCCGTCCTCGTCATGTGTGTGTGTGTGTGTGTGTGTGTGTGTGTGTGTGCGTTTGTGTAAGTTGGTGCAAGCGTTCGAGAATGCTTCTTATTTTTGCGAGTCTGGCGAAAAACTTGACGCGTAAAACTGTTGTCTGATTTTTTATCTGCTACATTACTGCATTTTGCGATTTGTGCAACAGCAGTTTATAAATACGACAGCTTAGAGAAAAAGGTATTTTTAACGTGAAAGTAAGAGAGATCAGAAAGAGGGAGAGCTGAAATTGTATTACATGGACGCAGTCTCAGTTAAGCACTTGTGGATCGACAATCATCCACCGCTCGTTAAGTTTATTTTATTGTCCAAGAATATAAAAATCATCCGTTTCCAGAAGCTGGAGACCGCACGTGCCTTCGTCGTCGTGTTATAAAAAGACGAGAGGAGATAAGTGGTCTGTTTATCTGACCTTATCTACGATTTATTTTAAGAAAGTTGTATGCATTTCGCATTGTTTGACTTGTGTACCTGAGATTGACGTTTCCATATAGTTTTCCCTGATCTCTGCTGGTCGTCTGTTGGCTTTACGACGCATTAAACTTATTTTAACTCTTGAGGTTATCTCTAAGATTAGTTCTATTTCTAGTCTCAATAAAAATGTGGAAGAAACGTTAAGTAATTCGTTCTATCGGAACTGAGTCATTCTTCTATCGACGTACTCTTTCGAAATCACTTGATATATCATTGGAAAGATTCGATAGGTGTACTGCGTTTTCATCCTATTATATCAAATATTTTTTTTAAAAAATTTTTAGAACTTTTCGAACATTTCGGATGAGGAAAAGGCTCAAAACATTTATAATAAATGTTTTATAGCAATATTTTATACTTTAAAAAATCAATGAAACGAATTATACATTGTTTATAGCAAGACTGTATTTAAAATCGCGGAATCGATATAAAGACGATAATCTGCTAATTTTTGGTAGAGGCATCTGTTATCAAATTCAAAACATACATGGATGGCCCCAGTAGAATAACGCATCTAATACGAAGATTATTTACAACACAAAATGATGATTAACAGCCTATTTGAAAGACTTTATCTAAGTTCTAGAGGTTTGCATCTACGATAATGCACGTCATATTTTTTCCACGTCGAAAATAATCTGCGAGACACTGAATCTAATCACGTACTCATTGCTTGATGCGAAAGTAAAAAGATTACGGAAACACTGAACTCGTGCTTTTGTTTCGATTAGCTGGTGCTCAAATATTTTTCTGTAAAACTCACTGCATTGTGTGTTTCCATATATTTTTCCTACATTTTTATCTTGCCGCATCATTGCTCGACGTATCGTTTTAAAATCCACTTGGAAACGAGTTGTGCAACCAACTTGATCAAAGTTTACTTTGAGATGAAAGTAATATTCCCTGTTGACGAATCTTACCAATGGTTATGTGACGTTGAATCATTAACTAATACAAGTCAAGTTTCTGTCTGAAAATCTCAGAATAAGCTCTTTTATTGATGTCTTACATTCCAAACGATCAGGAAATTCATTGAACGTATATTTATCTCATAATGATATTACATTCAACATGTTCTAACAAAATTAATTTTCATTGTGATAAATTGAGTTATCACGATTTGATAAAAGAAAAATAATATTTTCCCCCGATCCGTTGATTGATTTTTGGTTTATGTAATTGTTGTAGTACGGATGAACAATAATATTTTTGCGTAACAAAAATAAGGATTTTGCAGACATAATTTCTTTCGCGTGAGCTTTATTGATAAACTATCTGAAATTAATTTTTTTTTCTTGAAACCTTACATCATAGCAATTATGAAACTAATTTTTGGGAACGACGTCATATCTATAATACAGATATTTTGTTATTTTTGGTATTGGGAAGAATTAACAGTGATGTATCCTGAGAGAAATCAAAATAATTTCTATAATAAGCGATGAACTTGTGCTGCTGTAATTTTTTCTTAGATAGGTGAAAATTCCTCACATTGACCATGTTCCTAGAGAACTTGTCCCATGTCGACAGAATGAAATTTCCGCGCCTGATGAATCATATTTCTCAAATAATCTCATCCCCATAATGCATGCAAATATTTCAAACGTCTAACGTACCGATGTTCTTACATTTGTTTTAGAAGACGTGGGGTATAGGAGTGTTGAAATCACGTCCGCCTTCACTCACCTGACGCAAAAAGGTAAAATTGCATCTCAATCAATTTTATTTTGTAGCAAGAGTAACAGAATAATGATTTTTTTTCCACTAGACAAACGGTTTGATCAAAATACCATATATTACACTTCAATCGTAAGATTATTATCTATACTCGTGCTCCAGAGTCATTTTACACTCGAATTATCGAGTAAAAAACCATAGCTAAGGGATTTGTCTGTACGGACTGAAGACTGCTGTTAATAAAGTGTCAGGCATGCGGGCTTACATACAGCAATATTAATTTCGTCGGGCCAGAGATGAGAATAAAAAGCAGATGGTAATCAGGCCCTCGCTTCGTTTCGGTTTGATCGATCGATCTGGTCGAAGAAGAGTGGATCGTGCGCGCGGTGGCGTGTTGTATGTATACACAGTGCAGCTGTTGGCGCGCGCGCGCGCGCTCGTGCTTTGCGTCCCCGCTAATGTGACGTCAAGCGAGCGAACTGCACGGCTCGCCCGCTCATATACGTCGCTCTCCTACGCACATATTTCTCAGGGTCCTTCCCCTCGGGTCCCTGACTTTACTTTTCATTTTCAGGGTCAGCTCTCGGGCCGCTCGCGTTTATTGCTCGCGGCTCGTCGCTACAAATCTGCCCGTCTCTCGCGTGCAATCGCGATCGTCGATGCAAAATTACTCTTTTCAACGTGCTGTGCACTTGGCGAGCTCAACTGTGTAACAACGCTCCGCCGTCATAATCTCCAAGCCCAGCTCTGGTCTTATCTCATTCGTGTTGCGCGGCTCGTCATTCTGTTCGAGTGGATTCGGTAAACATTTGTGCCATCTGATTACGCGCAGTTTTGTGTTCCATTGACAAACATATTTTTATATATATATGTATGTACTTGGTCAAAGTCAGCACGGAAGTGTATTAATAACCGTGATAAATCCACCCGATGCGGGTTGAAAAACAATTTGGTCCACTTTTGGAACGAGAAATCGTTTTTGTCGAGCTGATAAGTGCGGGAAGCGGGGAAACTGTCCCCCTCCAGGAGCGTCGTCGCAAATTCGCGCATCTCGAGCGGTCCCCACCATCCTCGGGGAGTCGCTGCTCGCCGGAGATAAGTCGCTCGAGCGCAGTGAGTGCGCAGTCGGGCTCGGAGAGTGGGCAGGGCCGCGCGAACCGCTGCTCCGCGAAACGGGAGACTTCTTCGGCGCGAGGCTTTGCGAGTAGGCGGGCCCTCTGGGGGCGATCGCGACGGGAACATGCGCCTGATCGTGGAGCAGGGCGGCGGCAGCGCGTTCAGTCCGTACAGGCGGCTGGCCGGGGCAAGGCCCAGCGGCTGCAGCGACCACCACCACCGCGTGCTCACCGAGTGCTTCGTTTGTGTAGACATGGCGCGCGACACCCCGGGCTCGCCGATGTCGAGGAGCGCGAGGGAGCAGCTGGCCACGGCCACGGCCACCCTCACCTCCGGTGCTTACCACGCCGAGCACGCCGCGGCCGTCCTTCACGGCAACGCCATCCAGCAGAAGATCCTCGAGGTAATGTATCAACACTCATACCTGCACGTATTCTCTCTCTCTCTCTCTCTCTCTCTCTCTCTCTCTCTCTCTCTCTCTCTTCTTTCCTCGTACGCGGGAGAATGGAAAAATTTTGAAACTATGACATTCATTCAAAACAAAAAAAACAACAATTCTTGTATATGATTGAATCTCATGTATCGGAAGGAATTATTCGATTTTAACATGCGAGTGAAAATGTAAATATTTGCCCTCGAAAATGAAAATAAATCGTTTGCTTGAAGATGAATTCTGAAATTGAGAATTTTGTAAAGTTATAATGAGCTAATGGCTCGGTAAAACATACACGAGCATGGCAATTACATCGGCCAACAAGACTGCAGCGTGTGAGTTGAAAAATTATAATAATACCCCTCGAAAATTATCTTTCGAGGAAAATAAGTGTGTTTGGAATCTACGTTATCCTCAAGATTCCATGGTTCAGTTAGATATTGAGAATTTGAAATTAAATCATAAACATAATCATTTACTCGTTTGTTGGATATTACGGTACGGAAGAAAAAGAAGCAAGTCGTGTGACGAAGCAAAAACCAAAAAATCGAGAATCTTCGTCTGAGTGGATAAGAGCAAAGTCTTCAGTGACGGAGATAATGTGCGCGCCGCTACTTCTATAAATAAGTATACGTGAAAAATTACACCAAGGCACTATTTGAAAAGAGTCGATCGATCGCACACGCGCCCGTTTACTTGTTCGCTGCCGCACAAGTTCAAGGCTGAACCGCCGCGCCGCCGGATACGAGTCGCGTTGGCGAAGGTAGAGCAAAACAATCCATTTGAATCTTGGCATGTTGACCGTTAACGAGAGCCAGTTTTACTCGTGATTCCCCAGGAAAAAGTTTTAATTGATTCTGAATAAGTTAGTTTTAGTCTTGAATGCATCGCTCGTCACACTGCGGCTTATCATCTTTTAATACTCAGATAATCGCACCGGCGGTTTGCACTGTTATGAAAATTGCCTATACTTTTCAATATCTTGAAATTGATAAAAAATTAATACCCTACATTTAAATAGTCAACAACAATTTTCTCTTCATAATTTGGATAAACGCTGCTCGGAAAACAATAGCGCGAATCGCGCATTTGGATTATCTTGTGCCCCTTGGCGGAGAAGGATCTTATCTTCCTTGAAACCTCATGGAGACACTCTCGAATAAACGCACATACTTCTACATCTTCTAAAAACATGCCAGTACATAAACGTGATTTATCCAAATAAAGAATTTTCATTGGAAAATATACTTGATTGAAAAAATAGAAAGCATTCCGACATCCATTTACTGGTGTGGATTATGCGCTGCCACAACTATGCCCTCTATACGTACTCTGTGTTAGATCTCAATCCGTGGTAACGGCACGTGCAAAAATTGCATATTCAATATGGCGCTGATGGTGGCACTCAGGAAAAAACTGTGCAAAAAGACTTAAAATATAGCATCAAAACTACATCAACAAGTTGGAATATCTAACGATGTTATGCGCAAGGCTGAATGTTAAATAACGCAGGAATTCGACGATCCACTTGAATGTCGAGTCCTACTGTATTATTAGATTCTCCGGCAATGCTTTTTTTTATTCGTTGTTGTTGAGCATTCGTCCAAATGAATATTGAAAGATATTTAGAATAGAATATTCTCATACGATTGATGATTGAATAATACCGTTGGATCTGTTAATGCATTTGAATTATCTAATACAGCGACAGTTGGTGCGGTCGAGGTATTTATTTATTAAATACAGTAATCAATATTTCATTGCGGTTCTCAGTATCTTCAAAGTTTTATGAGAAGTCTCAAGCTTCTAGATCCACTTGTTTCCGACATTTAAACTCAAGGCAGGTCAGCAGAGTCATGTCCATTGTTGGGATCAGGGAAGAATTGCACACCACCATGTCAATTTACGGCAGATTCTAAAACGAGAAAATTTTAAATAATGATTGTCAAGGCACGTTCGATATCCGCGAGCTCTAGTTTATTCATCAAGCATTGTCTAAGTGCGGGAATCTAAAGTGGATACGGATACAATGCACTTTCTAAAAGTATTTATAATTTGAATGTTATGAATATTCCATTTTTGGCATGGTCGTTTAATATCAGAGACGTAATAAACGTTTTCAAAAACTCGAACTTCTATCGGTTTTTTTCTTAGTATGGTAGAAACTCGCAAAAAGTTATTTTGCTATGAAAACTTAGCACGATCTAAATTTAGACCAACTTAGTCAGATGATATAATTATCGACATGTGCAGTTTATATTTTTTTTTCATCCTGTTGACTATGAATAACATCCTCGTTGAGATAATATTTTTCTATTGGATTCAATTATCATTTTTTGAATTGCAAAGTCTTTTTTTTAATCTTACCTTTTTTTGAACGTATAGGACAAGGGCCATGTTTTAAACGTGATTATATCTTTAAAACAAACCGAAAGTAAACTTGCTTCTGAGCATATTTACAAAAATATTTTAAAGACTCATTTGACGAATTATCATGAACACTCTAAATTGTCTAATATTGAGAATTCTATTGATATACGATCTGCAAATGATTTTGATGTATAATAATTCATTTACAATTTGGAATCTTGCCACTATATCGATGATTGTCGAAGCCTAGTTGTTATTTGACGAAGTAAGTTGACGAAGATCATCGGATGGTCGAGTAGAATATTGGATTCCGCTGTGATGAGGCGACCATGAGACGAGTTGCACTTACAAGTCCATTCAACAATCGTGGGATCTACGATATTACAGCCGCAATCAGTTGATGATAAATTAATCTAGAAATTCCAGATCCTAATAAAATTATAATAAATATACTGTGATAAGAATAAATTAGCCACCACGTTTTGGATAATTAAGGTAGTAACCGTCAGTACTACACTAGTTGAATTCTTCAAACTTCTTCGATTCGCTCAGAATAAATAACATACAATGAATTCAATGGCAGATTTTGGAGACTGTTTTAAAAACCGTGATTTCTCATGAGACTCCAGTCTCAGGGTTGCCCTAGACATAGAAACATTTAACCCGGTACTTTTATGTTGTAATGAATCTTTACACGAAAAGAAAAACATGTTGAAGTTGAGGTTTGGCTACAACAAAAATTACTGGCAGACTGTAATCGTGGATCCCGAGTCACTATGTACAGGGGGCATAATTAAACATTGACCGTTCCTGCAAATTTTTCCAGTCGGCTTGTGAAAATTCAGCCACTTTGCCGTAGATGGCTTATCTTTACGACGCCGTACATATAAACACGCGCGAGAGATTATACGATTAGATTTATCAAATCATCAATTTTTCCAGATTACTCAATTATATATACATAGCTTTGGCAAATATGTCAAAATGGCTGAATTTTCACAAAGTGCCTGGTACAAATTGATCAGGTATGGTTAATGTTTAGTGGCGCCCCCTGTACATAATCTCGGGTTCACGATTACAGTATGCCCGGTAATTTTTGTCCCACCCAAAACTCAATTATTAACATGTTTTTCTCTTCGTGTATACTGAGTTCTATAAGAAAAACATAACGGTATTGTTTTAATTTCACCAGTAACAGTGACAATAACGGAAGTAATAATCATTCCTTTTATAATTAACTTTTGCTTGTTATCCATTCCGATATAACAGTTATGAATACTTTGAACTGATTACTTGCAATGTATGTTATGCAAAGATAAATTAACTACTACAATTTTTAAACTTATACAAAAGTGACTGTCGTTATTCAATAAAATAAAAGAAGAGAAAAATAAAAGGGAAATGCTACAATGTATTAAAATTGAATAACGTTACTATTTTCATTACAGTGACTAAACAGTTAACATGTATTGATCATGGGTACAGAAATGCTTTTCGCTCAATGAATTAAATTACAATAAGCTGTCTGTCTTTGTTCGAAACAAAGACATTTTGAATAGTATCTATTCTCGAATCTCCCTTGTGAGCTTATTCACTTATATGTATTGTAATGCCGCTTCCATGACGTCATTGTTATTATTAATGGTAGAGTGATTGAATTAACATTCATATCAGTGAAATTTATACAATGACAAGATTTTTATGAATGTCATAATACGAAATTGAGTATACTGATTTTTTTTATTCAATCAACTTTCATGCATTAGTAATATCGTGTTATATTTCATATACAATAACTAGAATAAATAATAATGGATGTTTCTCAAATAGAATACATACGTGAAATAGTATTTGAAACAAGGAATTAATATGATGAATTATCTACATTAGTTAGATATTTAGGACGTATTTTTGTTTGGAAGTTATCTTAAAAGTCTTGGATGTGGATTCGGCGTTTATGCATGTACTTATTTCAAACGTGAATAACGTCACATTGATATACTTCGTTATAACATTACGTGGATTCTTCTTGTTCGAACTTCGATGAAGTTGAAAGATAAAAAATAGTTAATTTGTTCTCTATACTATCTATTGAAGTATGCAATCAAGAAAATCATGCGAGTTTACCATTAATTATTTTTTAAGAATTACTTTTTAAGAATTATTTTTAAGAATTATTTTTTTATTAATAACGAGTATGAATTGAAATTACAGCGAATAATCTC
This sequence comes from Aphelinus atriplicis, assembly GCA_020882685.1. Lineage (NCBI taxonomy): Eukaryota > Metazoa > Arthropoda > Insecta > Hymenoptera > Aphelinidae > Aphelinus > Aphelinus atriplicis. The sequence continues at coordinate 45,668,802 of CM037076.1, read as the reverse complement.
TTCCACCTAAAACGATTGTAACAATGGGTTAGCGGTTTCCGGACATATATTTTTAGCAGTCTTATAAAAAGTGATCAAACTTATGAAATAAAATGTAAGCTTAGCCGAGACTAATAGAGAGCATCCGTGGATGCTCATACTGCAGTATGTTTTTGATAAAATTAAAAAAAAACCAACTAGCCGGAAATTAGACTCTCATGTACTGGGGTTGATCCTGAAACATGCTTGTCTGCTTTATATTGACTCGTGGTACTGTCATATTATTTACAAATCAATATCACTCTTCCTCTATATTTAGATTCAATAATTTTTGTTATCTGTGTAAAAGTTGACACATATCAAACATCATCAATTTTTCCAAGAATTCGAAAGTTATTTTTATGATATTCAGCAACGAAAAATACGGCTGTGCGTCAGGTTATAACAAATGTAAATATTCATAAAATGAATCCAGCTGAAAACACACCAGATACTCGAGCAAATTAAATAAGACGGTCGCTTATTCCGGAATGTAATAATAAAATTTGAACAGGTGAAGCGAAGCCCCAAGATAAAACTGATGTTGAATGGAAAAAAAAGAGCAGGTGAAGTTGTGAATTTGCTTCCCTCATCTGCTAAAATACGAATCGAGTCTGTTGAATGGAAATAATCGTCATTGATGAAAGTTACTCATTGTTTTCAAAAATAAGATTTGGTAATGAACTTGTTGAGGCAACCAAGAGTGCAGGAAAAACAAAGAGATCAGCTGTGTTTTCATGTGGAATATCGGGTATCGAGTGCTACGAACCTGCCCATAAGTTAGGGTTATCGAGACGAGGGGTGTGCGACAAAGAGGACAAGGTGGTGGCCTGGGTCGCTTGTGCAGGTTCCTATAGGCCTCGCAGTAGCGCTTGAGGCAGATCGCGCAAATCCGGTGGCCGCAACCGGGCCTCACTCCGTTTCGCGGCGACTCCAGGCAGATCGGACACAGCTCGCCATGCTCCGCAGCCGTTGATCCACTGACACATCGTCAATAAGTTTACAAAGCCCAAGCTCTCACAGCCATTGTGCGTTTATCTTTATTTCAAATTGCATTTGTCCACCGTACAATAGGCGCCCCCACGCCCAAGACTCATTTACGTATTCGACTCTGACGTCCAACACCCGGATATTTTCGTATCCACCGAGATCGCTCGCATGCAATCGCCTCGACTGGCTTGAACGCTTGCTTAGGAAGCTTCTCGTTATCAAAGTATTTCCAGCATTTTTCTGTCTCGATGATGAATTAATCATTGCTCGTTAGCTGACCAGTCGCGCCGTTAAAAATATGGGCCTTCTTTCATTCGGGAGTATGGTTTTCAATAATTAAACATGCATCGAAATCCGATCGAATCCAGACATGTCGATTATTCATCAACTTTATAGCTCTGTCGATCGAACCAATTATTTTCGTGCTTTAAATATAAAACCACTCGAAGGAAATTCTTGTGAATCATTGACCGACTCTCCACTGCTATTTCACGTGATCGAATGCGCGCAAAGAAGCCACTCAATAGAGTTCTTAAAATACTCTTCGCTGCATGCACGTTTAATCGAATTCATTTAATTTCCTGCTAATCGGGAGAAAACTATTGATTTTTTTTTCTAAACACGGGTTTAAAAAGAATTTCTTATATTCAAGCATCAATCAATATTCTCTAAAGATTGATCAATTGCACGTTGCAGTTGGCTAGAATTCATTCCTATACCGTCAATTATACTCGTAGTGTATTCTATTTTGTCGAAAAATTAACAACAGATCTTTCACGAAGTTATATCGTGAAATGTGCCATACGTCCGGGTAGTTTTTTACCAATCGTCAAGAGAATCCGACTGGTTCTCTCAAACTCACTGAATTAACTCCCCGTTATAATACGAGTAATGTAATAGGAGCAATAAAAATACTAGATGGAATAGTTGGGTTGAAATAACACGAGGGACTAACCTATCGGATGATTTGCGGGCATTGATGGCGACGGTGCGCTTGTCCGGGCACAGCTTTCGTTTTAATGCGAAAAACGCCCCGTAGAACATGGCACAAAAGGCGATCTTGCCAACGCATGACTTCCATTCGACGCCGGCACCCACGCCGGCACCAGTGTCAAATATTTCCCCGTCCTGCAGCATGCTTGTGGTGAAAATGCGCGCATGCACCTTTTCGATCAGGTTCATCTTCCGATGTCAATTCATGTTTAGATTTACTCTTTTTTTGCCCGCTCGCTTATTATTTGTATGGGTCACATTTTAACTGAGAATTTTCTTGGTCAATGACTGCCTAACCTTTACGCGCGCGCTCCCGGCTCGTTACACACGAGTTAACGTCAGATTGGCAAATGTTTTATTGATATACTTGGAGCGGAGGATTTTTTCTAAAAGTTTCCTCCACAGTCGAACTTTCGTAACGCATGCGTGCGCACGGTTGAGGAGATTTTAATCTCGATTCTCGAAAATGGCCTCGCGTCGCGAGAAACCTGGAATAAACCTGCAACTCGAGCACAACGAAACTCTATGTATTTTGCCTCCACTAGAGGAACGAATGCGCGACTCGTATGGATATATGTTTAGATAGCGAGCGGATTTCTCAAGACACGCACTGTTTGGAAACTCACAGCTCAAAATTAACGCGCGAGGGTTGGCTAACAATAGACAAAGTCATTCTAATTACGTAGATAGTTTTTTTTTCTCACCGCGTTGTAACCAGTCCCGTTAGTGAAAAAACGAGCCGAAAATAAACGGGCGAGAATTAGAGTAGTTAAAAATAGCCAAGGTGGCTACATAACGGCGCGTCAACTGGTATAGGCAGAAGAATAGCCGAGTCACGGCTCGACGATCGGGGCGAATAGAGGCGAGAACCGCGGCTGCTTGGTCACCATTGCCTCGCACGTGTGCGCACAAATTTTCAGCAATTAGCCTGGGCCGCTCGCATATGCGCGCGCGTGTATGTGTGTATATATATATATAGCTGCTTAACAAGAGGCGCGCGTACACGCGCCCGCCTTTACGGACAAAGCCTTGCGCCTGATTGCACTTAATCAGGATCTCTCTGTTTCTGCCGTGATGACTCCAACGACGTGACTAAGTGCACGGACACGCGTGTGCGCGGCTGCCCACTCCTAAACTCCCTTCTATTAAATACTCTCGTCTCGGCCGTACAATGTTTCGTCCGCGTGCACACTTTGTTCGAGCGTGTCCTGCAAGCCTCGTTCTGAGTATTCGCCTGCTCGAGCTGGGATTCTCGAAAAAATAGCGCTTTTGAAAAACGACCGGTCGAAGGGAAGCACCTAGGGAAATACGCGACGCTTTGGCGTGTATTGTATACCGCATGCTGCAGTTGAGGACGCAGCTCGCAAAGGACGGATTCAAGCGTTTTTCTTATGAGTGCAATCTCGGAAACGAGAGAATCTTTCAATTTCCTCGTGCTCATGTGCGTCCTCCGCAGAATAAGTCAGCTCTCGGGACAATACCTCGTTATATGAGCGAAACTCGTTGCGAGCTAACCCAACCAGCCAGACAATGACTGTGCAATCCTTGTTCGGAGACAAAGCCCCCGCCCGGCCATAATTCGTCCTCATTCTCCTCTGACCGCTCTCAAACTGCTCTATATAGAATATATCAGTACAAAGCATATCTAGGATCTCCCACGAACTTATCGAGGTCTTGCGATATTCCCGACCAATCCGCGCAGCTTGACGCAGATGACTCGGGGATCACTTTTTTCACTTACTTCAGGACAGATAAATTGTGTTGGCAAGTTTTTTTTAGAAACCTCACCGATAAATACCAGTCCATACACAAAAGTGTACTAGGTTGAACTTGTTCTCATGTTCCCGTTTCAGCAATTATGAACAAATACAAAAATCTGGTTCTATTCTTAATAAGGAAACAAAGAATAAAAGTTGAAAACTCGTTTGAATATCCTTCGATACCAATATGTTTTTTAGTACAAATAACAATTGCCTTTTGAACAAAACGAAAGAGCAAAACTCTTCATAAATTGATTTCCACAAATGTTTCTCGAATATAATGATGTATGAAAGGTTTTATTTACAGATTCTTTCTCGTAATGATAAATTTATAAATATGATTGGAAAAACAATTTTTCAGGAATATGCTTTCACATTTTATCAACTCGTTAAAAAGCTACATTTAAAAAATATTTTCTAGCATACCAAAATACCCTAATAAAAAGCGCTATATAGTTAACATGATAACATAAAACATCATGATACTGTATTACGATCCAGTTTGCGTAGTAGATCTCATCAATAACGAGAACGATTGACGCATCTACTATATCTTGTTGCTTCGTTATCGTTATCGTTATCGTTAACGTTAACATTATCTTTCGCTGCTATATTTTGCCCCAATTTTAAAAAAAAAAATCTATTCATCTAACATTAACAGCTAAAGGATGAAGCACGTTATGAATTCATAAATAGGATCTTCTTTGTGAGTGGTCGTATGATAAAAAATCAGAGGAAACTTTTTTGTCTGTATTCAAATAGATCAAGAAATATACTCGGACTGCAGGGTTCAAGGAAAGTTTGCCGGTATCATAAGAGTTATTAATGGATCAGAGAAGTAAAGCAATTTTATCGATTTACTTCTCTAACCCAGCGTTTAAAATAAATTCATTCTATAAAAAAGTGTAATAGTTTCGTACTTGTATACAATATTGTTAATTTATTATTAATCTGATCGGATTAATATACGAGAAAATAAATCAAAAAATAAGAAAGAATCAAGCATTACCTCAAAAATTGCATGTCATCAGTTAAAAAAAATTACACTTCATATTCTTTTCTCTCTAGCCCATATTTCTCGAATAAATCTCCTTTGACAGAACAATGAAGCGTCAAAGAAAACGTTTACTTAGCTGCAGCGAAAATTAAGAAACAGAAAAAATTAATTTTATGTCTGATATACAACAAAATATTTTAGTATATTTGTATAAGGAGATATAATGTATCTATTCGAGTATTTTTCCATAGAATTTTGAGTTTCATGTATCTCCAACGTTTATTCCAAATTTTCTTTCATTTATGAACTTCAAGCGAAAATGACGAAATAAAAATCTAATCAATATTTCATTTATTTTCAACATTGACTGAATTACTTTATACCATAAAGAGCATCACCCTTAAGGTATCTGGCTTTGTTTCCAGCTACAGCAGCAGCATCAGCTTCAACAACAGATCCTTAGGCAGCAGTATCAGGCACAAGAGCGACAGCTTGCAGAGTTACACGAACAACAAATGCACCAGCTGAAGGTATGTATTAAGTATAGAAAATGTACCATGTAAAGAAAATTGATTCTCTTTTTTCAGATATGATTAGAAATGATTAGTATAATTGAGTTTTGATTCGATCTAGTCATGAATGAAAATTGAAAAATCTTTCAAAAAAATGTCAGAATCTTATCTCGGCACGATCAACAGATTTATAAATGAAAAGTAATTTTTTTCCGGTGCCGATCTCCGATAAAAATTGCTAACGTCATTGCGAGTAATCTTTCAAAATCAATCACGGAAAAATTCGCTTATCGAAGACTAATTTAGATTAGGTTATTTTAGTCAGCATGTTCACGTTCGCCTTTTATAAAAGGCACGAGGACAAGAATAAACTAAACTCAAATTCACGCCGAGCCGACGATCATTATAAGGAAATAGTGCGATTCGTTCGAGTATCTTATGATTGCTGTACTGTGATGCTTTGGACGATGGATGAATAAATTATATGCAATAATTCAAACGTAGATAGTTTGATGTATACGATCGAAGGTCTTTATGAACATTCATAAAATGAAAATTTTTCACGTCACCATTATGATGAACCGATGAAAAAACAATATGGCGTGTGATGTTTTCAATAATTTGCAACAGCTCAGATGAAGAACTTGAAAATAATGTCGAAAAGTGAAATGTCATGATTCAATCCAGACAAAATCACAGTTGGTAATTCACTGATTCAACATCGATTCGTTTGAACTACTCTTGTTGAATAAAAATAGCTCGGAAAGATTTGTTCTTTCACAGTATATCTGGCGAATTGAGAAACGTGTTCCCTCCAATCAGAAAGTACGTGGCCGTTGGAAAGTAGAACGGAAAAAAACCACGAGGCAAAGCCCGGAATATGAATATCTTTCGGGCCGAAAGAATAAATATATCCATATATCTGTACGTGGGATTCTAAAAATGAACAATCGGCCGCGCATCTGCAGTTTGTGAGAGCGTTTGCGAGCGGCCGTCGACAAACGCGCGCACACGGTGGCGGGATCCCCGTGCGCTAAAAGAAAGGAAGAGAGGGGCAGATAAGCGGAAGAGGCGAATATCACGGTCGATCGTCTCGTTTATTTATAGATCCACGCGTCGTGGAAAAACGCGGCGTGCATATATAGCGCGTGCTTCAACCTTCGCGGGCGTGCCACCTCCAATCCAGCGAGCTCGCCCCACAGAGAGCCTCTTTGCCTCTTGATGGCGCGCGCTATCCGTCCCAGCTCTTTTCACAAAATATTTGCCTCGATCCCAAGCGCCGCTACGTTGACTCATTCAACTTTGCGTATTGCATTTCGATCGTTTGAATCGTCTGCCCGATTCGTGACTGCAGAATTTCGGACTGAAGCCATGTACTTTCTGATTGATTCGCGCTTGATTCTGCCATCCAACTTGATGGTACTTTTCAAAATTGACGAGTTCTTTTGTATTCGCCAAACGTAACCCCGATATTGAACGAATCGAAGCTCGCACAGGCTACAACTGCTGGACAGTTTGCAGCTCATACCGTATTGAAGCATCTGATCATATTTTGGCAGACGATGAATCGCATGATTTAGCAAACCAAAAATGAATTGTAAATAATGTGCTGCGAAGCGTCGCGAAGAGCAACGCTCCATTGTAACCGACTCGTCAATTAAACAAAACTCTCGAAATGCATATGAATGGGTCATGAAGCGTGTAGCAACCGTCAGTCAACTCAGTATGTCAGGATGAAAACTAGCAACGCTGCATGTTTTCAAAAGTATTGACTTTTCCCGTAGTTATTGAGGTTCTAAACAAATTGAAATAAACATTCCTATTGGAGTCATATTCAAAGTCATAAAAAGTATAGCTATGTAATCGGATTTTCCATATTTTATAACGAGCTCGAAAATACATAATATAATAATTTGAAAATCTGCCCCGAAACGTCAACTATCTTGACCAGATATGATTTCCATGGGGTCTTAATAATTTATGCATTCATAAAAAGATAAACCTTTGGGTTGATTAGTCTATTTGAATTATTTTTCCATATTATAACGAAGAATTTACTTCTTGACATTTGAACATTTTTATATTCCAGTTATGGGAGCAGCAAAAGCAAATCGAAGAGCAGAGAAGAGAAAAGGAGCGATTGGAGGCCCTCAGGAAAAAAGACAAGCACGACCACAGTGCGGTCGCTTCAACGGAAGTCAAACAACGCCTTCAAGTAAGCCAAAAAAACTTATGGTCTATGATAAATTGAACGTTCATATGTTGTATATATACTGTCTGGTATTTCCACGGTGAAACGAGATTGTAAAAAGATTTTTCTAGTCTTACTCGAAGTCAATGATTGCGATTGATCCATGATTATTTCATCATCTTACTGTATTGAATTCAATCACCAAAGTCTAGATTTTTCTTTTTGTACTCATTATGCTCCAATCCTCAGCCAAAATGTAGTAAAAAGTCGGTCGAAATGATGAAAACATAAAAAGGAGACTCGAAAGCTAATTAATTAAATTGTCCGATCGTTAAACGATTTATACACACGCGAGCACGATAACACGATTCAAGGCTAGGAGGGTGAAACTGTGCTTCCCCCGCGTGTCACGCTAATCAGTTTTTTCTATCTCGAGTACGGGGAAGTTTATGAATGTCGTTTTGCAGAGCTTTCTAGTGAACAAGAAGCAGAGGGAGGCGGCCGCTGCGGCGAACGGTGCCGTGCCCGGGACACCCGGATACAGGAACTGGTGAGTCTCACTCTCGTTCATCTGTAATTTTGCGGTTTCTCTAGCCATTCCAGTTCAAGCTGAAAGATATGGTATCAATATCACGAATGAATTCATTGATTTTTCTAACGTGTGTTTATTTAAATTAGACGCTTTGTTTATTGTTCTGATTCATTTCTTTTATTTGGAAAGTATAGAATACTAATTTGCACTTATATCTGCAACTCCACCGGTATATTTCAATTAGCTCGGAAACTAATCGAAGAAATCTTCATATTGTTTGATGAGTGTAACATCTGTTACCATTCATGTTAAAATTCTCATCGCCAGCTCAGTTCTTAAATGCTTGCATCGATATTTATGAATGTCGAGTATTCTATCAATGAAGAGTTTTGATAGTAGGCACGAGATAAGACAGGAATGCTGAGGTATTATTTCAGTCTTCCACAAAGAGTCACCGAGGGAACCGTAGTTGAACGATGCATTTTTCACGAGTTCTCGTTACTTGAAATTTACCACCATCGTCTTATACTAAAACAGGACTATGATCATTTAATAACGACGATTGCTCGAGAGATCTTTCGTACTTCACTTATATTGGAGTTGAACAATTATTCATACGAATTACGCATTAATTTTCGTTAATCCTTTCGTGTCGTATGCTTTGATAGAGCTGTCATTTGTACTGACGACACTTATATACAAAATAAAACCTCCTTCATAAAACCTTCATTTAGTGATTATAGACGACGTGAACTTTTTTAACGGCCACCCAAAACACACTTGAGAGTTGACAGACACAATTATCTCGAATGATATTGAAATACCAATTATTGAAATTCAACCTAATACACGTAATTGACAAGGACATTTGTGATCATACCGGGACTCATTCACTCAAGTAAAGTTAATTTTTATGTACGAGAAGTGCTGTACGGTTTCTTAAAGCCCACTTACCGAATGATTATTAGTGGGCAATAGTTTATTTAATACGAAACCATCAATGAGTCTTTATAAAGTGCTTAACATTTTTTAATATTTCATACGATTATTTATTTTATAGGATGCAGTCGCAATCGGATTCATCGAGTTCGACGAATGCCTCGCATCCGTATCGCATGCCACAGATACTCCAGGAAAAGTTCGCCGATGATTTTCCACTAAGAAAGACAGGTATATTGAACTCACGATCCAGATAACACAACACGTGTGTCAAAATCGCCTCTTATCGAGATAATTTCGTCTCCTTGTATCGGCCCGTGTGTCGATGAAATGTACGTTTAACTTACAAGCATGTTTGACTTCTTTCTTGCCGATTTTCATTATTCCTATTATCGAGCTATTTTTGAGCAATCTCATTACCAAATGCGCATTCAATAACATTTCCTGGTATTAACTGATTGAGTGTTCGGGCATGCGTGATTTTATTTTCAAAAGTTTGATGTGTTCCAACTTTACTAATCTTGCAGTGTTCTAACAAACAACTTTGAGTGATTTTTTTTGTGCTAAACAAAACACCTAGTTTCAGAAGACAACTTTTAGCAATAGAAATAGTGACTAAAACATCGATTATACGTTTCACTAATGGATTTCTATGTCGCGAACTAGAAGCTAAAGCCAGTTAATTCGAAAAATGTATTATTTTCCGTTCGATTCGACTAGCACTGCAAGAGCAAACTATTCTCATTCAACTCTTAGTCCAATGATGAATGATTGGAGCTTTGGTAATCCTCTCAACGTGAGTGTCCTCTTCAGAGGCATATCTTCCAAAACACGTAGATTATTAACTTGATAACAGTTGAATGAGGATATTGTTGCGTGCGTGCGCGTGAGCATTGTTTACACCGGGTCGGGAAGCACATTGCCGCTCGGGAAAAAAGCACACTCATAGAGAAAAGTAAGCTTAACCGAATTAACTTAACCCCGGCTGAATCTCTCGGCCAGCCTCGGAGCCAAATCTGCTGAAGGTGCGACTTAAGCAGCGCGTCATGGAGAGGAACATGGCTGCCACGAGAAACTCACCCTTCATGGCGAGACGGAAGGACCGACTACTGTCGCACCTCAAGCGGAAGTCACTATTAGCAAGTACGTTTCCCCCCTCACTTGACAAAACCAATCAGAACAGACAATTTTACGCTTTGGAGACGATATCGACGTGCCATCGAACGTTCACCCAGCTCGAAGGAATCGCTGCTGTTCTCGAGACGTTCGGATTCATTCAACTCGTTGCGATTCTACTTCATTCGAATTCAAGTTTTGCCACCTTTGTACCTATTTTTATTGAAACTGTGAATAGTGCGATAATTTTTCAACGTAACCGGTCAATAAACTAAGAGCTTCGTATTTTCGAACGATACTCTTAAATTCGTTAATCAATGATTTCTATACTAATATGTAGACTTTTTTCAACTATAGTATCTTTGATTTTATTAACCCGTATTTATACAGCGAAATTACATTGACAAAATGAACACTGTTACCGATCGATCCTACTATCCGAGTTACCTTCACTTCACGGTGAATATCAAAGTTTCATAACAAATTAGTCTGTGAAATGAAATCATTCAATCGCGAGTTCTATATTTACCTCGGAGCTGTATATTAAATTTTCATTTATTGTTTATAATGTAAGATCATTTTAGAATTACAATTTCTGATTAACCAATAACTAGTGACTGAAGTTGAAGCTCAAGTGCGATAAACAGGAGGTACGTTCCATCCATTTTAAAAACTGTAGATTGAAAACTGTGATAAACCATTGTTCTCATTAGAAGTCAGCGATTCCTTCGTATTTCCGATGACGGCCCGTTGGAACTTGGCTGCACCCGTCTTGAATAATTAATCGATTGTTTTTTGCTAGTGTATAGTAACCGCATGATGAGTATTAACAGTTGAGAAAGTATACGTACGCGTGCAGCTTTGTTTGTTGAGTATTCGCAGCGTTATACTCGACTTCGTTACATACCGGCTCCAAACCAAACTTGATCAAAATAGTAGCTTTTTTTCAGGTAAATCATTCACAATAATTATAATGAAGGTCTCAAAAAATGAGATCATATTTGTTTAAACTCGCTCGTTTCACCACATTGTGAAATGAGAAAGTAATTTGAAAATCCTTGCCGAAACGAAAAATATATGAATTGCCGATGAGACGATTAGAGCAAAGAATGTCAATGGCCACCCAAAATATTGCCAGCTGTGAAGTATTGGGACGGCTTGGTAAGAGAGTTGTGGCGTTTCAGACTCGGGTAGCAATCCAGAGTCGGGACCGAATTCGCCGCCGACGGTGAGCAACTCGCAGTCATCGCCGACGGCTGGCGGGGGCTCGAGTACCCCCATCGCCGAGGAGGCCGAGGGCGCCCAGTACGCCAGCCAGCTCAGCAGTGCCAGCCAGCAGGGCAGCCTCTCCGACCTCTCCCTCTTCAGCTCGCCGTCCATGCCCAACATCTCTCTCGGCAGGCCACACGTGCCTTCTTCGGTGAGCCCACTTCTCCCTCGATCTCGTCTAACCAACGATAAATCAAAGTTAGCTCGCGAGCAATGACGCCGTGTCGGGTTTTGACTGTCGGGCGGAAGTCGCCCAGATGCAGCTTTTCAAGTAGTAACGCGCCGGGTACGGGTAGACGGCGGTTGTACTAATTAATCATTCGTTTACGAGACGCTTGATTGTGCGATAAATCACGAAAGAAATTATGTATCCGTTTGTGTGGATTATAAGAAGAAGTGGATATTTCAGAGTGGGACAAAGTTGGCGCCAGTCTCGGAGGCGGAGGTTCGCGCGGCGTTCACGGCGCGGCTGGGCATGCCTCTCACGGGCCAGATGCTGCCGGGTACGCTGCCGTTTTACCCCTCGCTCACGGTAGTCGACGGCGAACCGACCTACATCCACAAGCAGCTCGAGCAGCAGCAACAGCAGCAACAGCAACAGCAGCAGCAGCAGCAGCAGCAGCAGCAGCAGCAGCAGCAGCAGGCGGTGGCCAGCCAGAGCAGCAGCAGTGGCAGTCCCACGAGCAGACACGCCATATACCACCCGACACCAATAACCGATACTCAGGTGGCGCACGCGAGACTCCATAAGGCTGGCCACCGGCCTCTAGGTAGTATGTTACCCCCTCTTTTTCGTTTGACTACTCGCCTCAGCTGTTGCGGGACGTACGTCGCTGTCGGATCGGTCACCCGGTCAATCTTTACTCCGAGACGCACCTCCCGCACGTCCGCTGATTTTGCAGCCTTCCAAGCTAGTGTTCACGGTATAGCGCCGCAAAAGAGCATCTGCGAGCCGGAGCAGCACGCGATTCACTTTGTTCTATAGTAGTTTTCGCGCCCATTCGTCCCGTCGAATGAATCCGTTAGGCTCTTACACTCGCACCTGCAAAGCAATATCCGTGGGCACGCTTGAAAAGCGCAAAGTCACCATGAACCGTAACGCTTGTCAAACATAACTGACCCATGCTTATTGCCTGGAACACAGGTAGGACGCAGTCGGCACCGCTGCCCCTGGGCCATCCGATGCTGCAGGGCGGCATAATGGCCCCGCCGGCAACCCACTACGAGGACTACCTCGCCGAGAAGCAGCTGCACGAGCAGCAGCAGCAGACGCACAATTACCTCAAGCAGCAGATACGCCAGACTGTGCTGACGCGCGTCGGCTCGCGCAGCCAGCAGCTCGACGAGGCACCTGAGTCCGAGGAGTCCGAGGTCATCGACCTCACCGGCAAAAAGGACCGGGACTCGGGTTAGCATTCACCACTCGACTTTCTTTTATCTCCAATACATGTCGTTTCGTTGCTCGCTCGTGCAATTATTAGCTCAGTCCACGGGATTGTTTTCGCTGTTCGTTCAATCGGCGTGTATTGATCAATTTCCAAATTGCCCGAGGGACATGTGTAAAGTACTTGGAGAACATTGTCCACTGATAAACGTGAACGATTACTTGATGGGAAAATCGTTTGATAGTGACGAGCGGCGGTAGCAGTAGCGCTGGTAGCAGCAGCGTCGAGGAGAGCGAGATCTCCAAGCAACAGCGGGATCGCGAGCAGTTCCTCCAGCAACAGCGAGACCTCATGATGCGCCACACTCTGCAGACTGCTGACGCGACGGTCGTGTTTGCCGGCAGGAGTGCGCAGTCCGCGAGGCCGCTCTCTCGAGCCCTCTCCAGTCCTCTCGTACACCTAGGTGAGCTTTTCCATATACACATATCTCTTCGGGCGCTGCAGCGTTATTCAAGTGTCGTCGCTACCTCGCGCGTTCTCATCTTCAAGAGCACCCAGTGGCGCATCGTGGATCCTCGTTAATCAGTTTGTTCGAATGAAAATGCAGGTCCACACGGAGCAACAGCGGCGGCGGAGGTGTACGTGAGGAGCCCGAGGGATCAGCCAACGACAGGCTTGGCCTACGATCCTCTGATGTTGAAACACGCGTGCGCGTGCGGGGAAACGGTGAGGGGCCACCCGGAACACGGCGGTCGACTCCAGAGCGTTTGGGCCAGGCTCTCCGAGACTGGTCTGCTTCAGCGCTGTGACCGGGTGCGCTCGCGCAAAGCCACCCTCGAGGAGATACAAAGCTGCCACACCGAGGCCCATGCCTTCCTTTTCGGTAAGTTTTCGCTTGTTCCCACTCTTAGCGTTGCATTTTCTCTTCTACGGTTTCACTTTACTCAATGTCCAGGAGTATAGTAAGCATTCTAATGTTCAGAATGACATCTTATTTTGCCCGTGTCATGTACCAGTTCATAGAAAAAATAAAATTTCATTCTGATGATCAGCCTGATGACAATTGAATGTAAAATTGAAAAACAAATTTTCAGGTACAAATCCATTAACACGTCAGAAGCTAGACATGTCGAAGGTGCCGATAACTAGTTTCGTACGACTGCCTTGCGGAGGTATTGGCGTGGACAGCGACACAACGTGGAACGAAATACACACGGCACCGGCAGCGCGCATGGCCGTCGGCTGCGTCGTCGAGCTCGCCTTCAAGACAGCCATGGGCGACATACAGAATGGCTTTGCCGTCGTGAGGCCACCCGGGCATCACGCCGAGGCTAACCAGGCGATGGGCTTTTGCTTCTTCAACTCGGTCGCCATAGCTACCAAGTTGTTGCTGCAGAAGCTCGACCTCAGGAGGATACTCATCGTCGATTGGGTGAGATAGACTTTCTTTGTGGAAAAGCATTTTTTCACAAGAACTGGAGGAATGGAGCAAAGCAGTTGGCTGCAACTGAGGATCGAGTATAGGTGGTGAAAATGTTGTTGTTGTTTGTTTGCCTCAGGACGTGCACCACGGCAACGGAACGCAGCAGATGTTCTACGACGAGCCGCGCGTGCTGTACCTGTCGATCCACAGGCACGACGACGGCAACTTCTTCCCGGGCACGGGCGGACCGACGGAGTGCGGGGCGGGCGAGGGGGTCGGGCGCAACGTGAACATCGCGTGGTCCGGCGGGCTGAACCCGCCGATGGGAGACGCGGAGTACCTCGCGGCGTTCCGCACGCTGGTCATGCCGATCGCGAACGAGTTCGACCCGGAGCTGGTGCTGGTCTCGGCGGGCTTCGACGCGGCCTCGGGCCACCCAGCGCCCCTCGGCGGCTACAACGTCAGCCCCGCGTGCTTCGGCCGCATGACCCAGATGCTCATGGGTCTCGCCCACGGCAAGCTCGTGCTCGCCCTCGAGGGCGGCTACGACCTCGCCGCCATCTGCGACTCGGCCCAGGAGTGCGTGCGGGCTCTACTCGGCGACGAGCCCACGCCCATCAACGACGAGCAGATCACAAGGACGCCTTGCCAGAACGCCATCGACACGCTCCAGAAGACCATCGCCATCCAGGTCGGTGTCTCTCTTACCCCACCCCAATCCCCCCCTCTCTCGCTACCCACCACTCGTCTTGCTAAGATGCTCACTCATATTTTTACAGATGTCACACTGGCCATGTGTCAAAGTTCTAGCTCACACGGTAGGCATGAGCGCTATCGAGGCTAGCCAAAAAGAACGCGACGAGACTGAAACAGTCTCTGCCATGGCATCTCTTTCTATGCAACAGCAAAGTAATCTTGCGTAAGTGTTTCACTTATCTCATTCGCCCACGGCTCAAATAATCAAACAATCGCGGCCTTCTGCGCGCGGCCTTCGCGCGATAAAGCCATCAATGTTAATTCACATCGATAAACACTTTACATTATTCGATCTAGAATCAAATTATTATAATTTGCTCTCTCTCTCTCTCTCTCTCTCTCTCTCTCTCTCTCTCTCTCTCTCTCTCTCTCTCTCTCTCTCTCTCTCTCTCTCTCTCTCTCTTTCATATTGAATCAAAATTTTTTTGTCGTTCAACTATTTTTTCTTTTTCGTTAAGCTTAAATCTTATCTATAGGCTCGATGCGGAATCACGATAACCATTTCTAATTATCACGATTTTCGTAGAAGCACGCCAGAACATTCCCGTGAAGTGTCGGAAGAGCCTATGGAGCAGGACGAGGCAAAGTGAAGTGAGATAATATCGAAGCCGCCCGGCAAGTGGCGTGGAATCTCAAATTTACAGTCGCCATTAGCGATGGCAAGCAAGCTACCCACTGAACTGACCCAAACTGAAGAGATGAACCGGGTGTCTATTGACTTCCTTTGAAAATAAAGGTGTCGGGTGAGATATCCATCCGCGATCAGAGGCTACAAGAGTTTGAGTGTAACAGAAATCACAACGTCCCAAAGGGCACTAACGATGAAACTAGAGCGTGAATTGAAACCGCGCTGCTGCCGAGATACGACGTAGAGATATCGTTTCTTTACTTGTTGTTGTTAATGTTGTTCTTGCATACATGACAAATTTGTAATAGTGACGAAAGTGGATCTCGCTGCCGCAGTACCCGAGTTCCGTTTTCTTTCTTTTCGAAGCGAGAGAAAGCCCGAGTTTGTTTTTCTCCCTTTATTGGTATTTTTGCAGTACAATTCCACGCGCGTGTTGTCACAATCTTTTTTTTTCTTTTTCAACACGCCATGCATGCACGCGCGCGCACGCACGCACGCAAACGTGTTCATCACTGTTTTTCGTTGTTATAATGATCCCTATTTCTTCAAACTTTGTCTTGAAGTGTCGAAAGACAACGAATGAAATTTTGACGTCCATGATTTCCTAGCGACGCAGTGTATTCGAAACTAAATTAAGACTACACAATGAGCCATAGCGTGTATGCTCAGTTTCGTAAAGTTATTGAAATTAATTTATTGTTTTAGTTGAAGTTAGTCGGAAGAGCGAATGATTTTACTGACAGAGTAATTGGTGTCGACTGATTATTTTTAAATTTGTAATAATGTATAATGTGCACCCATCAGCGGTACAGGCAGTTTCTGTTGGAATGGTTCTGTACTCGATCCGTGTTTTCTTATGACTTATTGTCGATTCGAGAAATGTTGAAACATGTTTACCGAATAATTGTGCACAACGTGGCTGGTGCGTGCCCGAAGTAGGAAACTTTCCATCGAGCACCCACGTCTCTGCATACGTTCATTTTAAGTGTGTCTTCGTGAAATAATGAAAAATGGAAAAGTATAAAAAGATAATAGGATTTAAGGAAATTTTTGTAGCACGCTAGCGCTGGTCGCTGGTGTGCTTTTAGTTTTTCGCTCGAGTGGAAAATAGAAACGAAGTGACAAAGTAAATACATTAGCCGAGGGAAAAGTTGGAAAGTTTTAAATGGTGTTCGAGCACACGTGATTCTCGTTAGATTTACTTAGTTTCCTGCTGCGAACAAAAGGTGGTGCGATTTTTGTGATATTTTGTAAAACTGTTAAGTAAAACTATTATATGCGAATTAAAATCGTCGAAAATATATTGTAGTACGCGAATCGTTCGGATGTAAAAGTTCATTAGCTTGAAATATGATGTGAAAATAAACCTGAACAGTTAAGAATGAGAAGAGGTTTCATGTGAAAACCATATAAGCATTTATTTTTATGTCATGCATTTTATGGGTCTAGAAAAGAAGGAAGAAATTGGATAATGATAAAAAAGATGATATATAAAAAAATTTATTATCGAACGAATTAAAGATACTATATGTTTACATAAATTTTGTCATACAAATGAAGAATATATATATATATATATATATATATATATAATATATATATATATATATATATATATATATTGAAGTATATATTACATACTACATTGAATATATGTATATTGCGTAATTAATATTATAACATTAGCTTGTATTACAAAGAAACAGGCAATGTAAGAATCTCAAGTGTCTGATAATGTACGCGTTGCCCATATACAAATTTTACTTTTTCATTGCGACAAAAATTATGAAATAATGAAAAAGTTACATTAATATCAAGTTTTCAAAACAAGTGCAAATGCGAAAGCGCAGCCTATGCGTGTAAACATTTTACGCTAGTAAAGTTACATAGCTCTAAGCGCAATCAGATGACTCGCAAACATATTTATTTAGAAGAAGGCACATATATAGATATATACACATATACATGTATATGTATGTATATGTATGTATATGTAAATATACAGATTACCTTACACTTAAGCATTAACTATGCAAATGAAATTACTAATTGAACTATTCTGATTTGAAAACAGTGAACTATATAATTTATCATATCTTCTATAGTTTAAATAAATTGCTAAAAAGATCTGCTGACAATTGTCGCAATCATTACTTCAACTGTTTGATACATCGTTTTTTTTTGACTAAATAATAGAAAACAATAAAAATAAAAATAGTAATGATACATGCATACAAAAGGAGCGAGTGAATTTCGTCCTTGGCCTTTGGAGAAAAAAGTAGGCCTATTAATTTGAATATTTCACTCCTCCCAAAGGCTAATTTCCTTTAGTTCTATTTCTTCAAAGCTTTAAACGAAATCATGAACTTGTGACATTCCGGTATCATTCATAATAAATTGATACAAATTAGCTTTTAAATTGTGTGTGAAATGTGCGAGATATTCTGTGATGAATAAAAAGAGTGTGTGAATGTAAAAATGCAGCAAATTACATATAAAAAGTCTATATTAATTATTGAATAGGCAACGCAGACTCGTAATTACTAATGTTATTGATCGTGCACGAAACGTCAAGTACGTTGACGATGTCTATGTTAAACATGCCGTTAATTGTAATAGTCATACATTTTTTATGTATATAAATGTACCTCCTAAATTTTAAAATAAAAATATAGTGATTGTGTTATACATAAGTTTATCATTCCTTGTTTCTCTCACGAGTCCACTCACATATTTACAATTATTATTATTTTCTTTTGCCCCTCGAATCCACGACCTCGCCCCGTCAGATTTAATTTGTTGATTATTAGAGCACTTGGTAATAACTAGTCCAACTCTCATCTATTCAATTTGCCACAGCTAGGTCAAACGAAGATCGCCATTTCTCTCTAAATCCAAAAGTAATCCGAAGTCAACGTACTGGTTGTAGAATTTCAACTCCCATCTTACATTCATATTTTTTATATTGTTTAAATATCTGTGACTATGAACAACATTTTCGCATCATATATTTTTGGATCATTTATAGAAGTAGTATTATACTCGATTTGTGGAAAAATATTGTTTTCTCAAAAGAAAAACTTAGCAATCGATAAATGTAATCGTGTAAAAGTGCATGTATTCGAACGTTGGCGCGAATTAGGTGGCAGGCGAATGAGCGCGTGGTTCAAACAGCAACGACTTCTTGCTTGCTTCTGAGCTCCTGTTGCAACATAACCATTTCGGGATTTTCGTTCCCGCATTTCGTTCCCGCATTTTGTTATTCTTCCGCGCATTTCTCTCTGCCCGCTCCATACATATATCTATATGTAAGTACAGCATTGCCTATAATATCTTCGCCGTTTACTTCTTTATATATCCAACGTATCCACATGCTTATATGTATAGTGTTGCGAAAGAATATAGAACAGCTTCATTGAAGGTGAGTCTAAATTCCATAGAGGTAAAGCTTTCAATCACTCCTGCAGACTCCTGTTCTACTGATACTTCCACCGATTCGATGTCTCATTTACGTCTTCTTTTAGATGCGCGTCGGATGTCTTTTCTAAATACGCATGTCTTTTAGATATCATATTGTGGATGTTTCTTATTTCCTCTTGTAGTTTGTTTTCGAGTTCAAGAACTTATAAAAGATAATATTGCAAATTCGAGCTACAATTCATAAATTTAAACATTATTTTATTGGTATATGCACCCAATAACGTTTAAATTTTCCTTAAGATATTTGTGAATCGTTACGCTATTTTCATATTTTATCAGGTGACTGGCGGACCACGCGACCTTTCAATGAGGAGACAACACTTCACGAGAGAGCATTCGAAAATTTCTTTAAATAATTTTCTTGCCGTAAAAATGCCGTCATTTTAAAAAGTACGCCCCAACTCGAAATCTCCAGACATCAAATTTTAGGCAAGAATTATTTGAGTGAGTTTAGAAATAGGAAATTTTGTAAATCGAAGTTCAAGTAAACAGTCCACACGTTCCTCAATGTTTCATTCAAGTCAGCCGATCGGAAAATTCGTTCTATAGAAAACTAATAGAAAATTAGAGTTTTATTAGAATTCTATTGACAATAAAAAAAACCTAGAGTGGTTGTGGGGTATACATTTATTATAATAATTATTTTCATAATGATTGAGTTTGATCAGCATGTTATTTATTGTTAAATTGTTAAGTCACTTTGAAATAGTGCTATTAGATGATGTCGACGGCCCTTACGAAGAAAAGCACATTTCAAATCTCCGACGAAAAAAAGCATATTTCGACCTTCCGGCGAAGAAAAGCACATTTCACGGTTTACGACGAAGAAAAACACATTTCAGCTCCTCGGACGAAAAAAAGCACATTTCAGTTTCTCGGACGAAAAAAAGCACATTTCAGCTTCTCGGACGAAGAAAAGCACATTTCAGCTACGTAGTATATTGAATGATGAGATGTATGAAATTGGGTATCTCAATACTCGTGAGAGTGTGTGAGAACGTGCAATGTATTATTTTACTTGTGTGTAATGTATTATTTTACGTGGTAATGCGCAGATAATTTTCTACCGCATCGAATAACCTGAAATGTACTTTTCTTCGTCCGAGAAGCTGAAATGTGCTTTTTTTTGTCCGAGAAGCCGAAATGTGTTTTTCTTCGGCTGAGAAACTGGAATGTGTTTTTTTTCGTCCGATAAACGAAATGTGTTTTTTTTCGTCGGAGATTTGAAATGTGCTTTTCTTCGTAAGGGCCGTCGATGTAACAAATGAGGTTACCGTACATATAATCAACAAATTCCACATTCATTTGATATACTAATATCGATTGATTAATTGAATATCATCAAAAAAATTATTCATATAAAATTATATTCTTGCAATCTGGCTCATAATCATATCTATCAGTAGATATATGATCTGTTTCAATTTTTCCCAGAATAAATATACATTCATGTGGTATAACGAGAGAATTATTGTCAATAATCTATACTTAGGGTAACAAAAGTACGTAGGTTACATCAGAATTTTCGAGTGATGATATGAACATTACGCCAGAAGCATCTACGTGATTACACGACTATTATACCTCTTTTATTCATTGTTTAACAATTGCAAACGAAAACGTAGGTAATTTCATTCAAGCATCGAAATAATTGATTAGAAAGGCACTTTAATTCAAAATTTGGCGAAAATTGGATACTTTACCGACATTTTCTCCATATGAGTGCGCTATTTTGAATTTGATACGAACTGACCACTTATTCTTTGTTGACAGTGCTAGATATACTCGGGAACCGATTTTCATGAAAGTAGGCTGAACGGATCCCACTCGTTTACAGAGTCAAAATACGAGCCTCCCAATTTTTGCTCTACATTTGCTTCCCCCCAGCTGTCGCGAATTTGAATTGACGGTTGCCATAATTGACTTATGATCGGGAATTGTTGCTCTACACGCTCGAGAAAGAATCATTCAATTCCGACGAGCCGTCTTTCTTCAAGTCACCCATTCGGTCGATTTTTCAGTTTTTCTCCACTGTGCGCCGTCCGCCACAGCCGCGCATCAGCAGCCTCCATACTGTCGCATCACAGCAATGCCGCGGAATGGAAAACGATTCAAATTTAGAATAGAGCGTGCGATAGTAAATAAGTGAAAGTTTATTAGCCTTAAGGGATATATGTAAGAAATGGTAACTAGAGAAACATAAATTAAGATTACTTTACTGCTAGGATTGGGGATCCCTGATCCGCAAAGATAGTTTATTGCGGGAATTGGGGAGTCCCGATCTACGAGGATTTATTACGGGAACTGGGAATTCCCGGTCAACGGCGCACATATTACGACGCCATAAACAAACATCGAGCGCTGCGTCGTATCGAAACTATAAGATTAAGCTAGCCATTAGAGTATATATGCAAACGAACGTAATTGGAGGGATGCGACCCTCTCTCGTATGAAAACTTCGCCCTAGCGGAAATTTGTAAGAAGTGGAGGTTCAACTGAGAAAAGAGAGGAGGGAAGCGACACTCTCTGTTTGGCACTCGAGCGCGCTAGCCAAAAGCAGAACTTGTATTTTTTTCATCTAAATACACGAAAGTAAAATCTTTAAATAAATTTCAACTAGTTTTATTTCTACAAAAATCATTTTCCCAAACTCTATTTTGAAATCTGCCGCGCGCGGATATTCAAGGAAAATACCACGCAACAATACAATTCGACCTTTGCCGCGTGCCCTGCTTTGACCGGGGCTTTTTTTTATTCCAATCTAATTGCGATTCTATTGGAAAGCCCGTGATGCGGCACGAGAGCAAACTGCGCTCACGCGCGCGACGGTTTGTATTCGGTATAACGTTTTGACGTTAATAAAAAATCTTGCTTGCCACACAGCCAAATATTGAATGAGCTCCGCGGATTTTCAGCTGGTTCTAAATATTCCCGTTCGAGCTGAGCCATAGCGTTGACGTTTTGTGATGCTGTTCGTTGTTTCATTAATGAATGAAGGTTAGAATCACGGCGCGAGGCAAAAGATTTGCTATGGGAATTTATGCATGGACAAATCATCAAAGTCGCAAAAGAATCATCAAATTTTATTACAGTTGATTGCATTAATTTTATTTTAGATCTTTACTTGTTTTTACAAGTTCATGGCACAAATTGTAGAAGTGAGAACCTACGTTAGAGATTGAAATCCTCCTCCAACATGTGATGTTCCCTGAACGTTCCTGTACCTCCGGCTGTGATGATTTTTCGGAACCGTGACCGGCTCCACCGGTACACGGCTTTTACTATCTCATCTACAAATGATATAAATACATGTAAAAAATAACCATTAATTTGATGAAATAATAATTTAGTACTTTAGTAATAGTAGTACTTTAGTAATAGTAGTACTTTAGTAATTTAGTACGTCACATATTTGTGATTGAATTCCTCTCTAATTCTCAATTTCCTCCACATCGTTGTAAATAAATTTTCGTATTGGAAGTTTTGAATTTTACTGCTTTGATACACTCCTTCCCACTGCAGATGTTTAACTGGGTCTAGCAGTATCGCCAGGAGGGCAAAGCACGATTGCGTTTTTTCCTGGGGCAACCAATCATCCAGCAAAGGATGGTCTATGTTAAACTCTGGAAATAAATCTTTGATTAGGATAAAACACGTTCAGCTTAGATAGAGATAGATGAATAGGAATTATCTCTCTACGAGCAATGATCTCTCGCTCGCTATCGCTCGCTCGAGTCTTTCGAGTGGATTTTAATTAAAAAATTTACAAAACATTCTATAATCTTCAATATTCAATTCAGTTTGAATAAGTTATACTTTTAAATTATTGTAAATAGATATCAATCGACATCATGATGCATATAAATTATATCTCTATATTCTTCTCTTTCGATCCATCACACTACATGTTCTTCAAATCGTCATTTTCTGAGTTGTTTATCAGATAGCAAATTGGAAAAAATGGTTTTCGGCAACGCGGCAAGTTTTCTATGACGTATATTACGCCCCCACGTCCATATTTCTGGATTTTTCACCTCAGACTATGAAAATGCTCATTTCACTCTATAAATCTGCAAGATCAGATTTTGAATAGATAACCCATTTATATTATTTTTTTAACGTTATCCTGAAATCAAACTTCGAATAATTGTTTTTATGGTCAATACGCCCCCACAGTATGAATTTTTCGAAAACATAGCCAGTTCAAATTGTAGCTTTTGACCTCCTCTTCCGACCCATTATACCGAATTTCCTTCAAATCATCATTTTCCAAGTTGTTCATTACTTCGACGCTGATTCATGTACTTTTCTAATGATTCACGAGGCACATCTTGCCTAAAATGAGTTTTTTCCACATTTCACGCCCACGCATCGATTTTTCCAAAATGTCAGTCATGGATGTGAAAGCCCATTCGATGTTCTTCCGATCGGACATACTCGAAATCGCACCATATTAGGATTCCACGTATTTCTCTGATCGCATAAAAATCACAAAGTAAACCACCATTTTTTAAGTACGTACTTCACGCCCACGCATCCACATATTTCAGTTTTTCACGATGAAAAATGAAAATGCTCAATGAGCTCTATCGATCCGTATCATCAGAATTTTCATCACGACGCTGATTCATGTACTTTTTTTTAATGATTCACGAGGCACATCTTGCCAAAAATGAGTTTTTTCCACATTTCACGCCCACGCATCGATTTTTCCAAAATTTGAACCATGAAACATTAAAGCCCTTCCAAGGATCTATCGATCAGTCATACCCAAATTTTCATCGTACAATTATTTCATAGTTTTTTTTATGGTTTATCGGTTAAGAAAAAAAACCCAAGTTGCATTTTTCCATTTTTAACGCCCACGCATCGATTTTTTCAGAAATTTCAATACGGAACATCAAAGCGCAGGCAATTTCCTTTCGATCCGTCTTATCCGTTTTCATGCAAATCGACTCCTTCATGAAATTTTCTTTACACATGAAAATTACCGAAGGATTAACTTTATATTATAATGTAGATTTTCTACAAAATTCTTTCCATGGATATTCAAGCCCATCCAATTATTTTTGATCTAACATACCCGACATTTCACCAAATCATAATTTCACGTATTTATCTGAAAGCATAAAAATCGCAAAGTAAACCACCAATTTTCAATCACATACTTCACGCCCACGCATCAATATTTTTGAATTTTTCACGATGAATTATTGAAGCGCTCAATGAGCTCTATCGATACCTCTAATCAGAATTTTCATCACGACGCTGTTTCATAGATTTTTTTAACGGTTCATGCGGCACAAGTTGACAATGACATCATTTTTTCCAAAATTCTCACCATAGAATAAGAAAGATCTTCGATTGATCTATAAATCAGTGAAACTCAAATTCGCACCATACAACTATTTTACAGTTTTTTCCAATGGTTTATCGGATACCAAAAAAAACGCAACTTGATTTTTACCATTTTTGACGCCCACGCATCATTTTTTTCGTAAATTTCAATGTGGAACATGATACCGCAGGCAATTTCCTTTTGATCCGTTTCATTTGTTTCCATGGAAGTCAACTCCTTCATTGAAAAATCTTTCCATAAAATTTCCGAGAGGATTAACTTTATAGTATAGTATCTCTCTATATTAAAAGCCAGACCGCCGCCGCCGCCGCCGCCTCCGTCAAATTTCTCCACCCCTTTCTTGCACCCCTTTCTTGCACCCCTTTCTTGCACCTCTTTTCTGCACTCCTTTCTTGCACCCCTTTTTTGCACCCCTTTCTTACACCCCTTTCTTGCACCCCATTCTTGCACCCCTTTTTGCCACCCCCTTTTGCCACCCCCAACTCTCGAAGGATTGGTCCGATTTTCTTAAAATTTTGCACACAGGTTAGTCGCGGCAAAATCTAGGCCGAGTTCAATTTTTAGCGAAATTTCTTGGTTATTTCCCTAGCAACCGTTACTAACGTGTTTTCTTACGAATCCTCATTTAAGTGCTCATTGGGACCATTAAAGTCAATGAGAATCGATAAGACATTTCTCATAGCAACCACTGTTGATATCGTTGGCAACCGTTTGTCTACATTGCTAGCAACCGTTGCTTCGGAAGCCGGGAAATCAGTTTTAAGTCACACTCGATGGCCAAGGACACTGAATTGTTGTATTTGCTCCATAACAACCGTTACAAAGGTTGGAAATGAACAATTTATGACCCGTATTATATTGTGCACCCTCCATAATTCCAAATGTGTGTAAATTGTCGATCTTTGAGGGCTCTCACATATTCTCACATATTCACAGTAGAAGTAAAATACCGTTTGAGGAAATTATTAAAATCACCCAATTTCTTTTTGATAATACATTTTTTGCCTTTGACAATAAATATTATAAACAAATTTTTGGCACACCCATGGGCTCTCCTATTTCCCCATTGTTTGCAGACCTTGTCATGGACGATTTAGAAATAGAATGTTTAAACAAATTAAAATTAGAATATAACTGTGAACCGCTAATTTACAAGAGATATGTTGATGACACCTTTTTATGTGTAAAAAAAGAACACGTTGAAATATGAATTAGAAGAAAATAATTCTATAAATTTCTTAGATACAACAATTACTAGAACCAACAATAAATTAATCACTAACTGGTATCAAAATTCAACATGCTCTGGTAGATTATTAAATTTCAATTCAAATCATACAATTCAACAAAAACGTAACATCATTTCCAATTTAATAGATAGATCAGTTTTACTTTCAGATAAAAGATTCCATAACGACAATATTAATAAAGTTAAAAGAATATTATTGGAGAACGATTACCCACAGAAATTCATAGAATCATGTGTAAATGACCGACTTCGTTCAATTAGATTCTCTAAAAAGAAAAATAGTCCAGATAAAAAAAGTCCCCTTTGTACTTTGGCAATACCTTTTCAAGATACATTCTATAATAAAGTATCCGGCTCCCTCAAAAAATTAAACATTAGAACAGTTCCTTTAGTCAATCATAATCTTACAAACATAATAAAATTAGGCAAAGATAAAACAGATATTTTAGATCAAACTGAGGTAGTTTATAAATTTAATTGCAATGACTGTTCGGCATGTTATATTGGCGAGACGAAGAGAAAATTAAAAGATAGAATTACAGAACATCAAAAAATTACTAATAAACCACTTTCGGTCCCTTTGCATTTAATAGAAAATAGTACACACACATTTGATTGGAATAACGTTAAAATTTTAGACCGCGAAGCGAATTATAAGAAACGACTTATTTCGGAAATGCTCCACATCAATATGTACCAACACACACTTAATAGGAAGGAAGACACACAACAACTCAGTCACACGTATAGGAAGCTTAGCAAGATTTTTCAAAACAAACACACCAATGTATCTGATGGTATATAAGACCTCTGACGCTAGCTTTATACACAATAGTTTGACAATGGCAGTGGAAGCAGCCGCTTCCACTGCCGAACGTAATATTATATTTTCATTCAAAACTGGTGAGAAAGAATATTTTATTGTTACTTCGTCGCTTGTTTTGTACCTAAACTGTATTATTTATTACGTGTTTTTTGTGTAATAAATTTTTAGCCTGATGAAGCCAGTAAACCTAACTGGCGAAACGTCGCATGAAATAAATATGTGGTGGATTTTGTGAATTTTCCTTTGTCCACTTCACTCTGGAATGGCCCTCAAAGATCGACAATTTACACACAATTTATGACCCGTTTCCATCATTTTTGATGGCAAAGGACACAAAATACAAATCCTCCCTATTAGCTCCTCAGCAACCGTTGTTTAACACCCTAGCAACCGTTGCTAAGGGCAAAAATAATTCACGTGAGTTTCGTTTCCAGTATTTTTAACAGCACAGGATACAAAATCTCCATTTCACACATAGAAACCATTGTTTACGTGTCTAGCAACCGTCGCAATATTTCTCGAAATCTTACCAAAAATCTGAAATGAAACACGCGAAAAACCTAAACCGAAAAAATATGATCTGACACATGACACTTTTAACCTGAAACTGAATAAACAAACGTTTAACATGAACATAGATGAAATTAAGCTTTTATTTTGATTCGAATCGTTCGTTTAGTATTCTTTTGAATTGATCAAAATCGAAGTTTCAAGTTTCAAGTTTTATTGATTTCAATGTAATTTTTATTTAATTATCACTACACTTATCATTGGAATTACTAACTTTCAAAGAACACACGGGGGGGGGGGGGGTTGGCGAGCGAAGCGAGCAAGGGGGGCACTCCCCCTAGTTATATTAAATATTAATTATTAATATTTTTATTATTTTTTTGTACATACTTTTGTTTTTATACGCATATACACAGAATACTTATATGTATCTGTTGGCTTCTGTACATGGGTCACTTTCATGAAAAATAGTATCTTTTAATAGCTAAAATAGAAATATCAGATTTATAATCTTTGATTTTTTTCTCCATTAATTTTATTCTTACCAACAAAAGCTAATACCACTTGTGACCCTCAAAGTCGCCACGATCAGTTTTTTAGTCATTTTCTGTTTTTATAGTCACCACGATGATGACGTGTTTTATCCTTAGTAGCAATTCACAGCGCGCTCGCGCGCTCATTGAGTTTATTGGTTGGCTGAACACGCGGATGATAAATGCTTTTTGTTCATCAAAAATATTCCAATAAAACACTTGGAATATTGTTGATTTCAAATGCTTTTGTAACCTCAGCACAACAAATACTGACAGCATAGTAAACATCAAGGATAACCGCCCTGTGGGTGAAAAAAAAGCATAATTCAAAATCCCAACTCACTTCACTCACTCGTGTTTCCATTCACTCCGTCTTCCGACCAATCTAAATTAAGCCCGTTTCGAATCGACCAATCCGAAAAATTCCTCAAGATGGCCGCCGCCATCGGAACTTCATTCAATTTTATAATTTTTTTGACGCTCTTTTTACACTTATTATGCTCGTAGCTTCCACCCACATGATAGGAATAAAAATCTAACTATATCAACCGATAGTATTCCGCTCTAAGATTATTTTAGAGTTTATTGAGTTCACTGAGATATGATGAGTAGTTCTTTTAGAATAGTTCATTCTTCATGCTGGAGTAATTTTTTGGCCAACTTACCCCAGGTACGGGTAAGAATTGTTAATTGAATACAATACTTTTCGTAACATTTTAAAATTATTATCAATATATTACCTGGACATCGTTTGGGTCCAGGGTCAGCTTCCCCAAGTGGAAATACTAGAAGCGCACCCTTAGAACACCATTATCGGCGACCCTAACCACCTGGATATTGTGGACCGTCTTGCGTTGCACTACGGATCTGATGGTGCGTGTCTCGTTCTTGAATTCAATGCGCGCAGTGCTCCGCGCTGCTTATAACTCATGAGCTGCACGGCTCTCGCGGCTCGTGCTGAAACTGCGCGTATTTTGCGCAGAACAGTCGTACATATACGGAGCACGTCTTTGTGCACTCGAGCGGAACACGTCCACACGCGTCTTCAAAATTTCACGCACTAGTTACATAATATACTATTCTCAACGAGTGCCCAAATGATTTTCTCTGAAGAAATAAAACGTCGAAAAGTAGATGCAACGCTACTTCAGCGCGTGACGCGCTCGAGTCCCGAATCATGCTGTTTTCAATTCTTCCCAACGATACTACAATGTATCTGAGGAAATTCCGAGGAGCCTCGATCTTCTGGAGATATTGGTCACTTGATGTTGATTTTATGCATGAACAGCATATCGATCTATATTTATGGCGTTTTGTATATGCAGATATACTATATATGCATAAAATAGAGAATCATTCGCAGAATATTTCAGGAAAATTGGAGCATTATTGGTTTGAATGGCTTTAGATATATGAGCATTTTGCGTACCCAAAAACTATTTCACAAAGTTTTATCGTGCGATTGTTCAGGAGACTGTGGTGACCTTTTTTATTTTCTTCCAAGGGTTACTGTCACTGGAAGATGTACAGTGAAATTTCACTGTAACTACAGTCAATTTTGACTGGAACTACCGTGAGTTTCAAACCATGTATATAAAATTACCGATTTTCACTATATAACTTACAGTGACTTTTCACTGAAATACAGTAAGCGTCGTTTGACTGAAGCTTGCAGTGAATATTCATTGTAGTACATTGAGATTCCAATGTAGCAAATTTACAGTGTCAGGATACTTATAGATGTTTATAAAATAGTGCCATGTGCGTAAAAGAGAGATGAAATTTATCTATAATCAGATCAGATTTGACAAGAGACTCAGGGTCTCGATAGCCACTGCCGAATATAGAGGATTTACGTGTGGTACCTTTTGAAAAAATTCGTGAATATCGTGACGCAGTAGTCGAGGAATGGGAATCCAAGGGCTTTTATGAGGGTGATTTTAAACTATTGAGGTAGATAAGCATTACATTTGTTTATTTTTGATAGTGCAGTGAAACATTTTTTCGCTGCTACATTCGCTATGATAATGTGCTATCTATACATAGATACATCTGTGCTTTTTTAAGCCTACTCACAAATCGCGTCGAGCCGAATCACGTTGCCTGAGTTTTCAGAGCATTTATTTTAATGCCATTATTGCTGGACCATCTCGCCACATTCCCCAGGTTAGTCCTAGCCAGCGCCACCATCTCTTCAATCTTTCATAGCCTCCTCGCACAGCAAATTCATCTGCATATATCTGGTAATCGCTGTCTATCAACACATCGGGGAGGAGAGAGAGAAAGATTCAGATTCAGATGTGATTTATTCTCTGTACAGTATGTTGTACAATTATTGATTAATGTGTGATTGAGATTTTTTTTGTCGATCAATTTTTATTTTTTTCAAATAAAATTTCGCAAAATTGCCAAAACACAATAGATCCCCGATCTTATGATAACTAATTTGTAAAAAAAGTCGCCCAATCTGGCAACGCTGCTGGCTGGAAACTTGTGATAAAAGTTCCGTCCTCTTTTTTTCACACACTGTTCTCTACCTGTCAAGTATGTACCTGGATAGAGAAGCCAAGCTTGTGAAGCTTGCGAAGTAGGATAGCGTGTGAGACAGAGATTCTTCAGTTTTTGGTCAAGTGTAAACAGTGTTGATATGAGTGTAGCCATTTCCCAAAGTCGCTGGCTGGATTTTCGATCCTAATTTTACTGCGATGAGACACATTACATGAGCGAAGGAGTCATGAGTTTTCATCAACAATGATGAATAAATATACCTATCCAAAAACTCGCTGTACTCCATAAAAATTCCGTAAAGTACTGGAGCGCGAAGCTCATATACGTATGCGGTGTATAAGTATAATGCTGTATTTTTTGGCAAGCGTTAAGTTTCGAAGAAATCGTCCGATTTTCCTGAAATTGTTTATACAGGCTAGTCGTGTGCAAAATGTAGCCCAAGTTTAATTTCCAGCAAAATACGTTGTTTATTTCCTTAGCAACCTTTGTTGAGGTATTTTTGACAGGTTTCCTATGATTCCTCGTAAATGTTTGTTCAGGTCCGAATACGCACGAGGATCGACGAGAATCAACGACATATTTCCCGTAGCAACCGTTGTTTACATCCATAGCAACCGTTGCTACGGGTAACGGGAAGGGGAAAATCAGTTCGAAGTCCATTTGTCACTGGCAAAAGACACGGAAACTTTGTTTCTTCTACATAGCAACTGTCGCTAAGGGAATGAAATATCGAGTTAAAGTCCTTTTGAGGTAGTACTTTTGAGGTCACACGATACAGTATCTTTATATTTTCCATAGTGATTGTTTTGGAAAATCAATTCTAGGTCCATTTGTCAGTGGTGAGATACATAATTCTCATTCCTACTTAGCTGTTTTTCACACAAACTGTCTTTGAGAATGCATACTGATATTGCAGTTAGCAGCGGTTTTTATGTATGAAGGTATAAAAACCATGTTTTTGTGTGTATACATGTATATACCATAGTTACTTTTCAACTATCCCGCGCCTTCTCGAAAACGTCTCTCATCTCTTTAGAAAATTTCTTGGATCTTATTTTAATGTACAACAGATCAAAATAAGTGATCGGTTATAAATTCAGGTCATGCTTTTGGAAACTCGAACAGATCAATTAAAAAAGTACTTGTCAGTTGTTTAAGATAAATCTATATAGATATTTCTCTAGGGATTTTTGCTTCCGATCACCTATTTACATTGTAAGTACATACATTTGCACTTTTATATTGCTGCATGGTCCCGGAGAAAAAAATGTTCAGGCAAAGATTAAAGCCGGCAAGTTGTATATTTGTAGAGTCGGGAATAAAAAATAATAAAAGTTTATTCCGATCTAGATTCGCTTAGTGTTGCGAATATCCAATGAGATTATCGCACCGGCCCTTAGAGTGGGGATGAAGATAGCAACTCAGGAAAAAACTTGCATTCGCTGTCCGCCGAATGCCGATTCATCAGTCTGTACCTGTTCTCCTTACTGCAGTGCACTGCGTAGTCCAGTTGGAACCGTTGGAAGCTGCCGAGCGGAAGTTACAGTCTTGTTTGAAATTGTTCGCTAGTATGTTGGGTGTGGAAGCAGGTCAAGGAAAGACAGCAGGGGTTGGACAAGGAGGATCGAAGAAATATAAGAAAAAAGAAGCTTCTCTTCAAAAACTCCACGACAAGATCATCGGCATGAGTAAGCCAGCCATCCGTCGGTTGGCGAGACGAGGAGGAGTGAAGCGAATCTCTTCCCTCGTCTACTCGGTAGCCCGTCATGTGCTCCGAGTATTCTTGCATAATGTGATTCTCGATGCAAGTATTTACACAAGGTATGCCAAGAGAAATACCGTGACAGTCATGGATGTTCTTTTCGCCCTTAAAAACCAAGGCGAAACTCTGTACGGCTTTGACGATCCTTCTCTCTGATGTCATTCTCACGTTTTTAATCAACCGGCCCTTTTTAGGGCCACAATATACATTTGCCCGTTAGGGAAATATAACGATTATATATTCCGCTGTTCAACTTGGTTGATAATTTTCATTGTGTAATTGCATGTTTTGATGAATGGTCCGCTGATCAAAGAATTTTATTATGAATATCAAATTGTGTCACTGTACTTTATCATAAGATGTGAAACTATTTTACAGTTGAATATAGATATACTGTAAGCATTCAACAAAGTGAAAGATGTAGAAAACAAATATTTTTCTAGTAATTTTTATTGTTCTTCTGATGATATATTATTTTTGAATTTTTACTTGACAATATTTGTTAATATTGAATAGAACATACGTTAGTTCAAATATTGAATAATGTTCTTCAGATCATCAGAGAACATATCTTTAACAACAAACAAGCTTACGTCCTGCATAAATTAATCAAACAGACACAAGATTAGACTAAATTAATTTATAAATAAGTAACTAGATTATATTTGATGTACAAATATTTTTTTAATATGATTAAATTTATATCAAAATATCAATCATGGTATCCGAGTATTTATTATAAACCACAATCTGTATCCAATTTTAGAATTGTATGTAGCATTTGCTTTATGTTGTTGAGGAGCTGCAATTGCATCACCTCAATATGGTAATATAGCTTTATACAATAGTTTAATACGTTATAATCGCTTTAGAAACTGTGATTCGATCTCATTGGATATTCTATTTTATAAAGGAAATAATTACTAGCCCAAGAAGGACAGTCAAATTAGAATACACTGATTTTGTTCCTCTACTTGTGGTAAGTACATGTTAGGGATTTTTCCAAGTGAGAAGTTAACTTTTTGGCTTTCTTCAGAAGCAGGAAGTTTCATTGTATTATTCATTATTTTCTTTGGATATTCCCATCAGTTAATGTTCCAGAGTATTTTATCATATCTACTTGTGACCAGACTACGAGTTATAGAGTAGAGAGTAAGTCCGTTAGTGCTGCACTGCAGTTCCCTATTGTGCGCTCTGCTTTGCCCACTATTTGGCTCCCAGAAGTTTACAAGCTAGCAATAACTCTGTTTGTGTCAACAAAAACACCTCAATTGTCATTCTGCAATGATGAAGAACTCGCATCTCTCAAAGCGAAATGGGCTTCCTAACAATTATGCTTTTTGTCTAAGTAAAATCGAAAAGAAATTCAACAAAACTAATTATGGCCCTTTTTGGGGCCATCAAACTATCAATTAACTTATAATTGGTAATTAAGTTTTTGAAAAAGTAATTGAAACTAATTAGAAAACCTGACATTGAGGTAAGTTGTTGAGTCAGTCAGTCATGTTAGATAACTTGAGATATTTCAACGGAGTCTTGAGTAGTGGAGATGTTTGATTGAAAGACAATCATTTACCTTGTTCAATTCATATAATATTGAAAGGTGAACTTGAAAAAACTTGCAACAATTATACAATCTCATAACAATTGTATTTCCAAATACTTACTTTCACAATTACAATGATCAAACATCAAATAATTGATTGCAAAACGGACCTAATCAAACCAGAACATGATTATCATTATCCTCTAACATTAGATTTCAACCTCTCTGATTCCGTAAATTTATGCATCAATTTATATACATGTATGCAAATCATAAATGTGAAAATTTCTTCTAAATAAAACAAACTTTTAGATCCGTTTTACATGTCAACTTCAAATCTGTATAATGTACTTATTGAATATTCTATAGACATTTTTTCAAATTGCCAAGAAAAATAATTTCACTTATTTATTCCATAAAATATTGAATAATGGTAAACACTGGAAATTTTTCAAACATGAATGAGAAAAAGCATCAAGTAATCAGGAGATAACAAGGAAAATAAAATCTCACAAACAATGTTGGGACTGAAATGGTTTAATAATGATATCTTTGTACAGTAAACAATAGAAACGAACATAAATCATTGCAAATCACCATCATATATTAGCTTTTGATGTGTACTGCTAGTGCTACTATTATACGCTTGATAATTGCTAGAATTACTTTTTAGCGTGTTTGTGTCTGTATGTTTATATTCTTAGAGAGTGTACGCATATTCTTCGTCTTTTTACCTTTCTCACATACGCAAATTGTCAAAACCTGGTACACGCGCGCATACATCAGAAACAAAAAAAAACAGAACAACGTGTTTCTACATAAGGTATACAGAGCCTCGCATGGTCATGAAGAACAATTTTTTTCCTTTCATTTTCTCTTAAAACTTTGTTCACCCTTTTGTTGGCAGAAAACATCGTGTGTGTGACACGCAACGTTTTGCTTGTTTCTTTCTTATTAGTCTTTTCATCATCAAAATGGGATTTGCTTAGGATTCTTATCCTCGTGAAATTCTTCATGGGATTGCATCCATGTATTTTTAAGAATCTTCGCCTCTTTTAGCGATTTAGTTATCCAACGTTTTCTTAATTGTTACTCAATAATCAATAATCAATAATCAATAATAACTATGCTCGCCAGTCGCAATTATTGATTGGAGGCTTCATGAAGTCCAGCAA
Organism: Aphelinus atriplicis; assembly: GCA_020882685.1. Lineage (NCBI taxonomy): Eukaryota > Metazoa > Arthropoda > Insecta > Hymenoptera > Aphelinidae > Aphelinus > Aphelinus atriplicis. Next base: position 45,634,345 of record CM037076.1, on the reverse strand, counting down.
AATTCGCTCTATTGAAAATAAAATTAAGTTCCATATGGAAAGAAAATGATTCTCGAATCGTTTCATAGTATAATCGATTAACTCGATATAGTAGTAGGTTTTGATTTCATCTCACAGGATTTGTTACCATGGTTTCTTTTGATATTTTAATAATACCTAATGGTATTGAAAGAGCGAATGAGCTAAACTTCATGCAAGAGTGATAGAATATATTTATACTTTTATATAATTATAATCATAATAATGTTAATAATAATATTTATACGACGTGCTTTTCCTTAATATACCACAAATCATCATCGGTATATAATACAGTATCGACTATAATTTGTTTTTCTTACGACTTAGACCTAGATATCTATCAAATATTTCTTTTATGTATGTACAATAAGAATGTGAAAAAAAAGGGCGCAGTGTTAAGTCTACATAAAAGAATTTTTAAAATAGAAAAAAGACAAGACATGAAACGCATATGATAAAAGGATACTAACGCTACGTTCACGTGAATATCGTAGCGAGGCATTTCCAGAAAAAATGTTTAGTCTTGACGCATTTATTGATGCGCTCAAAGGAAAATAAATGCGTTATTTTTGCTCGGAAAGTCGCGCATACAGTCATTCGTGCAACGTTTTGCTCATCTCATAGTGGAATAACAAAAATAACGAACATTGCTACTACTAAAAATATAGTAAAGGGCACTGCCAACATTTTTTCTAAAATCGTCTCAGAGTCCAAAGATGACCTGTTTATCCATAGATGAAAATACTATTAATGCAACTAATAACAGTTTAGTTTGAATTTGAAACACGAATAATTGAAAATAATTACAGTGTGCCATTAAGAAAACCTCAACGGAAAGAAAATATTTTTGGAAGTTGAACATCCAATAACTTATACTTTTGGTTCTCATTTCAATTTTTTTTTAATTGGAAGTTGTGGATGAAACGTTACAATAATGATTCGTAACAGAAGAAAAACATATAGAATCATTATTTCTTTGAGTTGAGAATTTAATTCATGACGAACAAAAAATAAACTTCAAAAATATTGACTTCCATGAAAGAAAAATAATCATAGAAAAATAAAGTATTAAGGGCAGAATCATTGTCAACACTACAGAAAGTGAAGTTATTGGCACTCAGGAACTGGCAACAATATAATCAGGTCGGTCAGTAAAAATAAAATAGAATAAAAGTAATGATAAAGAATAATTGTAAAAAAAAATTAAATGATAAAAAGTTCAATCGGCACTTTGTCCATACATAATATCGCAAGTGCGCGGGGCTCTTATGAACGCACGATAGCATAATACTCTTATTAATATAAAAAAATAATCGTTTTTCAAAAGAGAGAAGACAGTGATGACCGACAGCTCAACCTCACAAAAGAACACGTGAATATGAGGGAATGTGATTAAGGTTGGGAAGATTGGAGATGATTATGATGAGGGAGAACGTGTATTTTTGTGGGCACCGCTGTGACTGTCTAGAATAATATTTTATATTACACGACGATCCATCTTTCTTTTTCTTCGCACAAATATATTTATATGTATCTATATGTGTGTATGTATAATCGCCCCGATCAAAGCCACCGTGGGGGTGACGAGAGCAGTCAGGAACATGTATCATCGATCGGCCCCAAGATTCGATTACATCGTAATCTTTTTTTACGCTCTATCGTTATACGTTTTTCTCACTATCTTTCTCTCTCTCTCTTTTTTTTCCTCACGTAATGCCGCTTACAGATAAATACGTATCCCAATACTCGGAAAGACTTACATTTTATAGTTATCTGGAAATATTCATGTAATAAAAATTGTTTCATTCCTAATTAATTCCAAGGAATTGTTTGTAGCTAATCATCTACTTTATTACCAAATGGATTAGCATAATAAGAGCATTGGAATCGGTATTTATCTCTATCAAAATTTGTTGCAGCGTATACAAAGATGTGTATATTTTTATTAATCACATCATCCATAACTGACCCATTGCTCTATATAAACTGTTTGATCAACGATCGATGCTCTCTACAATTAGAGAATCTGTTATTATTTGTATTCTCTTTATCCTTTCGAATGCTATCTACTTGCTAGAGAGCTTGGGACAATGTCGCTGAAGACTCTCTGTACGATTATTTCGTCTTGATATATATCACTTTCAAAAAAGTTATAAAGAGTTATGCATTCGTACTCACGTGTGCCCGCCTTTTCTTTCGTATTTACATGCGAATCTCTTACATCTCGTACTGAGCTCATTTAGTTTCCAGCATTTATTATTTACCTCAAATTCATAACTCTACTTTATCTTACTCTTTTCGAGATTATATACTTTTCTAATTGCCTTGTACTTTCAAGCCCCACAAAGGAAACGTATGATTCGTCCGTGCCTATCATCGAGTAATATAATAAATAGACAAAAATATATTAACGACCAATTGTATTATCAGCTAAAGTTAACGAATTCATTATTTCTCATTCTTTCCAAGATATAGTTTCTCTTCTTTCTTTTCAGTCGCGTTATCGACTGGATGTTGGAGCTCGGTTACGCTATCCTGACTTGCTTTCCGTAACTCTCGATAAGAGTAGATGAGAGGCGAAGGATCCTCGCTCGTACGATTCATTTCAGTCCAGGGCACGAGTTTTGATTGCGTTCCCAAAAAGTCGATCTCCTCTGTACTTCCCTTGCTCTATTTACATGCCAGATAAGACTTATTTTGTTGACTCAGTCAACGACGGACCTATTCCGATTCGTCGAAAGTTCAATGCGTTTGGGTTTATTCGATATTTCTTCTTTCTTTCATGGGTTTGTGTCTTGTCTCGTTATTTTTCCGTTCTTACTTTACCGTCGAAAAATTCTGCTGTGGGTTCTGGTTTGTCGGTACCCAAGTGTTGAAAACGTCCCTGCAATTAAAATTTTCAAATAAATAAAGTTACCATTGGAAATTCGTTGTTAAAAATTTATAAGCTTCGGAAGAATGTAATCATTTGAAATTTAAAAGAAAATTCATAGAAAGTAAAATAAATGTATTGCATGAATGTCGAGTGTTGACTGAACAATACAAATGTTTTTTTTTCTCAAGGTGAATAAACATTAGAGATGATGCAAAAGTTAAATCACCAGTAACTGGTCTTGTCGGAAGAAACAAACCTGCAGTGGCTAACGACGCACTCATTACTGCAATACTCGTCTTCCCATTCGGTGTTGGAGATGGCATGGTTTGGACAGCCGTGGCGTATGCAAGCATTTGTCGGCTGCTGCTGTTGTTGTTGCTGCTGTTGCTGGGCCATCGTGGCCGCGGCTACTGCTTGTGAGCTATTCACCGGGGGCGAACTCGACAGCGACTCGCTCACTCGTGGCGGACTCATGTGCATTATCTGCTGCTGCACCGGCACCTGAAGTCAATAATCATTTACGAGCGTCAGCATTTTTGTCTCTTGCGTAACTATGATTCAAAAGTGTTTATTTCTATCGAGATACTGCTTGCGAATGCTCTAATTTGACTTTTCAATCTATTAAATGAATTACACTTTTTTACATTCTTTCATGAACTTTCAATCATGTCAAAGCCAGAATTTTTTTGATTAAAAACTTATTTTACGGTGGTCGAGTTTTTTTTTAACGTTATACTCGAGTCAGAAATAACTAGTGGGAATACGAGGTATTACACAGTGAAGAGAGAGAATCAGTTACGCAAATAACTTCTTGAAATTTAGCTTCTGAGAATATTCTATCAAAAGAGGCTTAATTACTGTGTGTTTTCAAACAATTAACTCATGAAATTGAAATTCATAACTTCTAAGAAGAACCTTTACACTGTACTCCAACAACTGAATAATTTTGCTCTAATATCGACATTTCTCATGTTGGTGCAATTAAATTTACAAATAGTGTTCATCTAATATTAGTATGACCAAACATGAATACAGATATAAATACTCGTTCTATCAGTCGCTACGAACTTATTTTAAACGAATCAATTAAAATGTAATAACCCTGCAACAACTAAGTGACACTCGTCATCAAGCGTCATTTAAATAAAGCACGCGTTTTATCAGAAATACTTATTGCGCGTTTCAGCATCAAGATATGTCGTATTAATATTGCAGAAGAAAAATAAACTACGTCGTTGGGTTAACCACGGACCACTCCGATTGAGATCAAAATAAAACGAATTGGTTCTGAAACTAGATATTAACGTGGAAGAGAATACGAATACTGCTTCTTCTTGTTTGTGAGAAGAACAAAAAAGTTCAAAGAGAAAAGAAATACAAAAAAAGGAAAAGGAAGACGAAAAGCAAAGATCGAATGCATAATACAAAAGACCACGGGAATGGGTGTAGAACGTCTCAGAGCCCGTAATTTGATCCAATCTTCCCGTTAATTTGCAGAACGGCCATTTAGCTCGTCCTTCCAGTTCTCTTCTTACGTCTCTCTCTTATTCTCTCTCTCTCTCTCTCTCTCTCTCTCTCTCTCTCTCTCTCTCTCTCTCTCTCTCTCTCTCTCTTTCTTCATCTATTCCTCGTTCATTCATTTTTTCATCATCTTCACTATCCAGTGCTTCACATTGGTAAATTCGCGGGACTTACTATACGAGAAAAGATCTTACATAATATCGCAATACACCTTGCCGGTGGCTCGACCGTTTCTAGAATGGATATTAGTTTCTTAAAGAATGACTCGTGGAACGAAAATACGCAAAAGCATAATGGACATTGCGGATAATAAAATTGTATTAATTCAAATCTCAATTCCACCCGTTACACAATGTCTAATACATTTCAAATAAAAAGTCAGGAGAGCTTTCCTGAAAGTATATAATACTAGAGAGATTAATAAAAAAAAAATATTCAAAGCATTCGCAAAGCTGAGAAATTGAAGTTAACGTTCAAATAAGCTGGGGCAAAGAAAAGGGAATTGCAATTTTGCATGAAGCTCCTTTAAGAGAGGAAAAACGAGATACAAAAAGATGACGCATGCGCGTTGGGTTAAGGTCGCGAGAGCTCGAGTCGCGCTATTGTATGCACGGAAGGATAGACTTTCTGTGATGTGTGAGAGTCGGGTTCACTGACCTGCTGCATGTACTGCTGCTGCGGGACTTGCTGCTGCATGTGCTGCTGTGTCATGTGAGGAGGTGGCGCCATCGGGTTGCCCATGAGACCCTGCAAATTCAAACGTTTGACTTTACATATTGAAGCCAGCAACTCCATACATCGTTCTCTTTGGCTTCGCTATTTTCTTTGGTTTGTTTGTATGGTCGGCTTATAATCATCCAGCAAATTGGTCGCAGTTTCAAAAATTTATTGATCTGCTCCACGGGTTTGAGATGTTTGGAATGGAAGAGAGATGTAAAGTGACACTTTTTGCAGTTGATGGTATATTAATTTCGAAAAATCCTCTGCAACGTTAACTTGGCAAACCTTGTTTACTTCATGATTATTTTCTTATTATTTTATATTTAGACAATCATCAAAGAGTAATATGGAAAGATAAAACACTGTATTGAAGTTTATCAAGTACGTTCAAAATACATTTATACGAGATCCATTTTACGTAGTTAATTGCATTCTTCTTCAAGTTGGAAAAATAAAAACTCATCAGGGAGTGATGCTGTTGATACCAAAGTTAAATAAGTTCCGATTGAAAACACAATAGATAGGTTTGATACGCTTAAACGGTTTATCAAACTTCAGCTCAATGAGTGAGCAGTTTCTTCATCATTATTCATAGAAAATTCTAATGGACTGTCAAGGTTTTTTTAAAGATGACTATGCCATTTCGTTTAAGAAATTTACTTCCTATATAGGAGCGTTATACGGAACACTGTTAAATCCATTCTGAGAAGATGACACAGCTTACAATCTGCGTAAATTTTCAATTAAAAATTCAAGGTATGCAAAATATGTAGAGAAATAATAAAAAAAGTACTATGGTTAAGGTGCTAATGCGCGACAGTATGATTATTGACACGGAACAAATATTCCCGTCGAGTGATAAAATCAAACCAAAAAATCATTAGCTAGTGTACATACATATAGAATTACCATCAGAACTTCTTGTAATTTTTTTCATCTTTTTTTGACAAATTGTCATACAAATATTTTTCATTTTTCATCCAATTCCATCGAGCTCGTATTCTTTATAAATAATTCTCTGAAGATTCACGATAAGAAATTTGAAATATATTTGTTGGTAGTGTTGAAAAATTTGATTGTTTATATAATTTTACCTGTAATCGTATAAATAATTAAAGGTTAAAGGTTAAAGAAAAAAAAAAATAAATAATTAAAGGTCTAAATTTTAAATTCAAATGGAGATTTCGTCAAACAAAAAAATCTTGCCAGGAAAAAATAACGTAAAATAATTTTTGAGAATAATCTTTTGATACATTCTGTAAGCTAATGAATTAATCGGACATAGATGGATGAGGATGATTGAAATCCAAAAAATCAAAACAGCTATTGACTCTATATTTCAAATAATGAATATTGAAGAGGGACTGCGACATTGGCAGTTACATTTTATGAACGTTAATCTCGTAGTCTGTATGAAACGCAATGTAGAAAAGTGAGGTATTTCAAGTGCGTCGTGATTTTCATTTTCCTTTGATGAAGTTCTCTGTAAATTCCTATTTATGCACGCTAATTGGCAATTCAATCCCCTACGCCCTTACAATCTATTCCACAGCAGAATAACTACAGTAATTACGTAGGTTCTCTCATACTAATTTATGTAAGCTTCGTATTCCGACGTTGCTCTCTCCGAAAATTAATAATCTAAAATTTTATTTGGAAGAGGAAATCAAGAGGAACTAAGTTATAATTTGTCGTACTTCTCGTATGTTTCCGTTCGACGATATTAAAATTTTAATAACCGTCATTATTAAATAGCTCAGTCTGTGTTTAATGTAAACTTGGCGCAGTTTGTACCGTGTTATCGGTGCTGTATATATAAAGAGCCATAGATTATTTAGATAATTTTCAATATTTATCCTCATTGTGCAGGCTTCGGGCGGCATTCCAGAGCTCGTAAATACCTCGGACTCGAGAGCACAAAAGTTGGCTTGAAATGTTCGCGTTTCAAAATTGAATTCAACAAGCGGAGCAAAGCTCAAGACGAAAAGGCCGATCGAATGAATAATCGATGCGTGTCAATAAGTACTAATGTGTATACATACGGGCTGGTGCTGATTGGGCTGCATGTGCGACGTAGGCGACAGATGGTGGGGCGACTTTTTGACAGCGGCCATTTGCTGCTGCTGCTGTGGCGAGGGGGGCTGGGGACTGTAGACCTGGTAGGGCACGTTGGCGGGCCCGGTCGTCGGCCCGTACGGCGCCACGTAGCTCGCGTACTGCACCTGCTGCTGCTGCTGCTGCTGTTGCTGTTGCTGGGCTTGCTGGGCTTGCTGCTGGGCCTGCTGGTGCTGGGCCTGCTGCTGCTGAGCGTGTGCCACCGCCGCCTGCTGCTGGTGCTGCTGCTGGTGCTGCTCCTCGCCGCCCTTCTGCACGAGCGACGCTCGGTATGCCGCCAGCGCCTTCAAGTACTCTTTCTTCGCCGCCTCGGTCTTCTTCTTGTACACCTACAACGTAAACAACATTCTCGCGTCAGTTCGTCCCCGAGGGCTCTCTTTCACTCGGACACTTTGTTTGCTTATGGCTTGGGGATCCGCAATGAACCTTCAATGACAGTCGGCCTGTGAGTGAGCTGGGAGGGGCGCTGTGAATTCCCCCTCGTTTCATTTCATTGACCATCCATTTTCAAATCAACGTTCTGACATTTCGCATTGCAATCCACTCTAGTATTCCGAATTGATGACGCATTTACCTCGGCATTCACGATCGCACTGCGCAATATATGAGTACTTGCAATTCTGATGAGTGTGCGACTATATTCGATTGAACAAAGTTTAATCTCTATTTTATGCGCAATCGTTTCTAACTCAAATGACATAACAGAGATCTTTCACTGATCGGAACTCTACGAGCATTTTTCATTTGTATTTGCAATAAAAAGAAGCGTATGAAAAAATCTGCTTGGATTTACGGCGGTTGTGATTGATCCTGTTGGATTTATCATTATTCGGAGGAAAGAGATCCCTCGTAATAATTACAGGAGTGCCTCTTGATTTTCTCGCAGAATGTCACAACCCAAAGAATTACCAGACTTTCTTGTAAACTTTGCCAGCACTATAACGTTATATAGTAAACTTTAAACTCTGATGAAAATTCTAATACAAAAATGTAATTTGTTGGGTTTTAGCAGCACACTTTCATTGCAATCATTTATACTTTATTTCTCCTTACAGTTATCGAATTACGAGTATTCGAAACTCCCTTCTGTTTCTGAGCGAGATCTGAGATTTGAGACTTAATTAACTTCAATGATTGTCGTAATTTGGTTTGAACTACAAAATTCCAGTGTTACAGATGTACTTACTACTGAAATATTACCGGCGATCACAGTCAGATTTTGAAATCTAGTGTTATCTTCGAATAGATTAGTGAACATCTCGAGAGAATTAATCAGTTGCATTTTGACACGCACATTATAATGAAATTGTCGAGAATCTGCCAAGGCATCTTGGCACTTGTCATAGTATATGCAGCCCGGGCAAAATTTTGCGGGCGTGGAGGGGTTTTATTCGGCCCTTAATCATAGGTTTATGAGGTAAGTTGGCGTGGGCGCTCACCAATTGACAGAGCGCTTTATTGCTACATTATTCCAGCGATTTATTGCCCGCTGAGAGCCACTACATTCTAGGAGGCTTTTTAGCTGCGCTTCCGTGCCTGCCTTTGTCTTCGCGCGCCCGTTACTCTCGTGTCACATTGCCACGACGGTTTATTATTTCCCTTTTCGCTATAAGAATCATGGAAAAGAATAAGAGACGCTCTATTCAGCGTAGGTAAGGAAACGGAATTTGTCCGTTTTGTTCGCTGAATAAGTTATCAACCTTCGACTGCATTTACGATTTGGAAATTTCCAAATTATCTCCGTTCCTGTCTTCACTCAGATTCGCCATTCAAAGGGTATTCTGTATAACGAAATACCTCTCTTTCATTGGATTCAACTCTCTATTTCAGACTAATGCATCATTTTCAGAACAAGCACTATACTCTTGCGCACGTGCAAATCATCAATTTGATTTTACTTCTCGCAGTTTCTCTAAGTTGTTGAGAAACCGATGGCGTTATCTTTCTAAAAAGTCTGTACGATCAAATTGTTATCGTGATTGAATATTCGCTTCGTTTCTCTTGATGCATTGGAATAGTACAAACCGCTCGAGCGCATAAGAAATCATTTAGAAAGTACAATTTCTGTTTGTGCTGTAACAATCTTTACTCAATTTCATGCTAGAATGAACTCATTCGATTTTGATTCATGTTTTTCTTAGAGAGAAAGCATTCCATCGTCAATATTATAGATATTCATTCCACAATTAATATTAATAATGAACTTTTATAAATTTTTGATTTTCGTTTAAATATATAAATCTAATGCTTTTCTGAATTTAATATCGATTGATAGGGGTACAAAACAAAGATGAAATTTAAAGTGCAGGAAGCGAGTAATTAGATTAGCGAAGGAAACTTTAGAATTGAATTGGTTCCGAATACTATATGTAATTAATTTCTCGCGTTACTCTTCTGCTAAACAAGAAAGATTTTTCTTAATAATTACTTAAAATTGGATGCGTTCAAGATTTTTTGAAATTAGTATAGTTTGATCAAATTCAAATACCAACGAGTGTTAGTTTGGACAAGGAAAAAAACGTAACTCGATACAAGTATTATACCTATACATAATCTAAGGAGAAAATCTCGATGAAAGCAGTTAGAATATTGAGGCAGCCATCCGGCACACATGCCACCAGATGTCTCGCAGAGTACTCCGAGTTGCAACAGATGTGATCCCATGCGTTTCACGTTGAGAATACAACGCTGGATTTCATGGACCTTTTATTTTGACGAGCATTTACCGTTCATTTTCTGTTTTCTTCGAGGAACTAGTACTTTATAATTAGTTATAATTTCGAATATTTTAAACTTCTAAAAGTGTGACTAAATTTTTCATGTCTTAGTTTTCGTATGAAATGATTTGAAAAAAAAAACTAATTGAAATGAGTGTTTCTAATGTGATTTAGATAGTCTCATCTTCTAGTGAATTTTATTGTCCAACTCGATACAATGCATCATTCCAAGCAAAAATATTGTTTAATTGTTGTTTTTATCAAATATGAACAAAAATAGAGAGTTTTATTGTTTTAAATTGAATATTATTTGAAAATCAATAACAAATACTTATATCAGAAACGAAATTTCATCTGATGAAACGAGCAAAGCATGGGTTTCACTATTTCAGACATAATCTCTAACCAACTGATTCAAATGCATAACCAGCAGCTGTGGCGTTGACCTATCACACTATATAAATAACTTAATTGATTCGAAATCTAGCCACGATAGAGTGCAATTTAGGAATAGGTTGTTTAAATTACGAAATTCTTAGAAAGTCTGATGGAGAAACTGATATCTAAAATGAGTATTACAAAAGATCATTCATTCCTAATTTAAAAGATCTAAATCTGATCTAGAATATGTATTTTAATTCTTTTCCCCAAATCTTAATCTATTTTTGTCTAATTAGTAATGCTGTTCGTTATTCGAACCTAATAAATTTGAAAGCATAGCGGAAAGAACGTAAGAAATTTCGGAATAGAAACTCTAATAATTGACAATATAAAAGATGTTTTCGACGCTACAAAGAACACCTATTGCACAACTGCATTAGGAATTTCTTTAATGTCAGCGAGAAGCACAAATATCACTTGAGACTGAGAGTGTGATGCTTTGAGATGTATCTCAATCAATTCAACAACATCGAAGAATCTTTATTGCAATGGCTTTGAGGTATCCACGTAACTTCGGATCTAATTACGGATAGCGCTAATAACGTCGACTTATCAGGAATAGTAGAGGGGGAACGGAGGCGCGATAAGCGTGGGCAATTTACATAATAACGCACTGCCGTATGCCGATAACCGAACGCCATGGACGAACAGCGTGCATTCGTTTGACTGCACTTCTCTCATCACTTTGTGGCTGTTCAACGGAAGGTTTTGAGGCGAGTAGATTATATAGTTTATAGTTGACTTTCCTTAGACGAACATTTGGAAGAAAAAGATTTCGTCATCCAATTTAATGTCGATAAGAGTTCGTGTAGTTAGTTTATAAGTGGAATTTCGGTATTTTCTGTCCCGTAGTACATACATCGTCTCTGAATAGGTGTACACCATTAAATAATATTACGCAGTGAATTAATTTTCATTAAGCTTATTATTATTGATTTAATTTCTGAATAAATTCCTTCATCAGCATATGTTACTGGCATTATGTTATCAAATTGAAAATAACAATTCTAATCAGGATTATTTTATTGTCAGTATTGATTATCGGGTATTAAATGGAAATTTTATATAATAAGATGATATCCTATTAGAGAATGCAATTTTCCTTGTTATTTTACAGAAATTCAGTTTATAATTGGAACTAACTGTTTAACCTATTTCCAATATAATATCAATTCCGAATTAAGTTGATCAAAACCGAATCCAAGTAATTCAATTGTGAGAATTAAAACGAAAAATTTTCAAAATTTAGTATAAATGATTCTATTGACTAACGGAGACAAACATCTGATGGTCAAAAGAGTCCAATCTTAATGATGAAACCCCCTTATAGCAGAAAGTTATAAACTCCAATCAGATCAGCTTAATGATCCTTCACATTACAAATGAGACATGAAAGACTTTCAATTACTTTGTGGGATTGACAAGTTCAAATTTAATCAATAAGAATTAGAAATAAATGAAAGTAAGACGAATGTATCAGCTTCGGGACACGCCCCAGTAATTCGGATACCCCACGAAGATTCATTATTTTTTAATTATTAATGGACAATCAATTAAATGCAACTGTTTCATGACATTCTATCAACAATATTTGTGAATCAATAATTATATGATCTCTTAAATAACGTAAATAACTTCAATTGAGTAAACCTCAATTCATGCACGCTTCATTCCGTCTAAATCTCAATATTTGAAGATCCGTTTTACTATAAAATATTGAAGATATGTAACGATGCCGTAGCACTTTATTCATAGATTGATCATTTTTCAAATGCAAATAAAACACATAAATTAATTTTTTTTACGTATTTACATTATAAACATATTTAATCGAATTAAAAATACGTATATGATATTGATGAAGTTATTAGGTCGTTTGATAAATTATTATTTTATACATTTCACGTAAAACTGAGTATATCAAGATAATGAATGTAACTGCAATCATATACATCATACTCAATGTCATATGTATGAGTTACGTCGGTACTATAATATATCCGAAGTTGAATAAAATAAACATTCTTTAAATCTCTCAAAAGATTTTGCACCAATAATATGTCAATGGTCGTATAATAGTTTTTTGTTATGATGCTAATTTTTCAAATAGTGATGATTCATCGTTTTCAATGTGATCTTTACAACAATATAGATTTTTAATCTCCATATACGCATCAGTCTCCAGGAAAAAATACTCAATAAAACGACATTGAACGATCACTCGAGATTTGTTTCTAAATGCGATAATGTTGCTCAAGTACTTTATTCAGCCACTTCTTTCTTTTTTAGTTAGCAGCTTGTCTCGATGATGTGGGGGAAAGGGAGAAGGCACATAAAAATTTCTGCTTTTCACTGTATTGGGCTTTTCATAATCATGACGATGAATGATTGATTGCCACCAATAGGGGGTTATTCACAAGGCCATTCCTTTCTCTCTCCCCCACTATTCCTTCTCTCTTACACTGCTTTTGTAGTGCTCATCAAAGATTAAAGGACTCGAGGGTCTTTGGACTGACAGCACAATGATAAACTTGTGTATTTAACGCCTCGCGAAAGAAAGAAAGAAATAGAGAGAGAGAGAGAGAGAGAGAGATGTAAAGGGGGAAAAAGTATTGTGAATACCCTTCGTTAAATTTTTGAAGAGCATTGCTCTGTGTACTTACGTCCTTGTGCTCTGTATCGAGAGCGTCCCACATTGATGCTACGATTTTTGAAACTTCACCGAAGCTCGCATTTGAATTTTGACTCTTTATAGCCGCCTGTGTGTCTCTGAAGAATAGCGCATATGCAGATACTGGCCTGAAAATAAATACAAATTATAAATTAAAAACGTAGATGGATTTAAAAAGCGTCAACAGGTTTTATACAATAATTATAACTCTATTCATCATTGAAAGTAAGAATTATAAATCCCTATGGGTTCATCTATGAAGGAAAAATTTTCCTTTCAAATGTATTTGAAACTTTGAATGAAACTAAAAATAAGAACGATGACAAGATCAGAAAATTATTTCAACTCCGGTAACACCATTCCTCATCTAATTCCCCATTTCATTATAATTGAGCTAAAAATGAAATATTTTCAGAACTTCGGAAATTTTCAGTAAGTCGTTGCTTGATTAACTTTGAACCTAACGGAAATTACTCTTTTTATTGTTCTCTATTTTCCGCTCTTCGAGTTCAAATGACGAAAGAGTGGAATTAAAAGATAGATAGGAAGATGGAACGAGAAAAATAAGAAATAACAATTAGAATCAAAGTAATAAGTGTGCATTAATTGTATTCACGAGAGATTTCAATTGATGTCAACGAAAAAGAAATGAAGTCCCTTGAATAGATTGCCAGCCTCGTCGTTTCTTTTGAATTTAGCTCTTCTTCCCATTACACAAAGTAACATTGCATTTCTTTGTCCCTTTTCTCCTTTTCTCGCTAACTCGATTCGCGCTTTCTTCTCATTGAAGTAGCTCTCTAATTACGTCTAAGCTATTTTATTCGCTTCGTTTACAGTTTAAATTTGTTCTTTCATTGTTTTGAGATTGAAAAATGACAAGAAATGATTGTTTCAATAGAAATAAATTGTATGACTGTTTTTTTCGATTCAAATTTCTTTGTCCCGAAAGTGTTTAATGAAGTACTCAATAACTAATATAAACTTTAACATTGAAATGCTATTGCATTTTTTTACATTTAATTCATATTTCTATTGCCAAAATATCAAACATTAACTGTGCCACATAGAATTAATCAAATGAATATGGTTGTATTTATATTCATATGCTATTAAAGTAGGGAAATTATCTTCCAGGACTGAAGTACAAATAATATTTTTGTCTCTAGAAACCAACTGAATGGCGTTTATTCTGTCTTAATTCAGCAGGCCATCACTTTTAATACATGGACTATAAGTACTGAATGGTAAACTTATCAAAAAGTTAAATAAACCAGAGCAAATGCAGCTGCTTTTGCATGGAAGTTTCTGACCCGACTGTGGTTACTTTCAGCTCTCAACAAACTATACATAAGATCTCGGATCAGCCTTATTCTCTGACGCGTTCTAGAAGAATCTGGAACCCATTTCTACCTGCATTTCAAGAGTTAATTCATCAATTCTGAGAACAAGTTTTATCCATAGGTGCGTAAAATCTGCACTCTCAAAACTACCAAAACACTGTGTTAAATCACTCTTTTGTCGCATACTATTGCAAAAAAAAGTTATCTTAAAACTATCTAAAAGTCAAAAAGTACTATTTCTCTAGAGTGGAAACAATTGAAGAGAACGATCCGATATACAGCAGCATGAACAAAAACTAGTTAGAATAGTCACCATACCAATATTCACCACCAAGTTTGCCAGTCAATAAAATCAATTTCAAATTTACTTTTGTGAGTATTACAAGAGAATTGCACCGTTCGATCGAAAATTTTCTTCTATCAGAAAGAAGCGCGATTTTCTATTATTGAAATCACTGTTATCACTAGATCCTGTTACAATAGAGTCGATAGATACCTCGTTTATCGATAACAGACACTTGAAATTGATCAACGTAACTAACTGATTTGCCTCAATTTTCTTCGCAGAGTAAAATATAACAAGAGCTTTTGTAAGTTTAGTAATGAAGAAATAAACAAAATGAAAGGATGACTACTCAACGAAATTGCCTCAAAAGGTTCTAAAATTAAATCTGATGAGTTAGCAAGAAAGCCTTTCTACTTTAGAAAAGATGCCGGGAAAAATAGATAGATAAAGAAAAGATGAAATCGTAAAGATATACCGACAGAAGAGAAAGAGAATCGATTATATTCGGGCTACTCTCGGAGTTTCTTTTTTCTTCAGAAAGCACGACAGAGAATTCTTGAACAAGGAAAAGTATAACAAGACAATGATAGAAAGCTACGGAAATGGATTTACGTAAGCGAGACGAACGTTGATATTGCATAACTCAAGGGTTTGAGATTCTCGTCTATCTGTCTTTTAACGTTTTTTTTTTTTTATTGACTAAGTAAATATAGGGACTGTCATAATGGAGGAAATGGATGGAGAAGCTTCTGATAGCAAAGAGAAATTGCTCCTGGATCTAGATAAACAGAAGAAGGAAGCTTACACAGTCTTTCCAATTTCATAATATCAAATCCTAGAAGAAAATTACTTCGATCTCGCGAAGCGAATATGAAATGAAAAGGTCGCTCTCATATTTGGTACAAAATGAATGACTTATGTATAGTCTCTCTCTTTTTCGGATAGAATATCAATTCAATTTAACTGAACGAGTTTCATCAAGCAACATGTTTTATCGTTTATGAGACGGCGAACTCAATTTTCTAAATTTCCTCGGAAAGCAGAAAAAGAACATAAATATGTCCAAGTTTGGAATACTCTGTGGAAAAAGTTTGAACTAGACCGTACATGAGAGCCGCTTGGGCGAACAACGTGAGAACAGTCTTAAATCGTTTAAGATTGCTGAGTCAACTTCACAAAAGTTAACATTTAATGTGCAGTTGGAACAAAGTAAATCACTGTTACTGCAATAATGCGATGTAGTGTTGTTTTAAACAAATTTTAAAAAAGAGTGAATTTCATTCCGATTGGTATGTTGGGAGTAGAAACGAACGGAATGGAAATTCCTCCGAGTGTTTCTACGGGTATTTAAACATGATTATAATGGTGCATAAGCAAATTTCATATGATGCTTGCAGAACACGAAGCTCTTCGAAATCATGTGCTGAGTTCTATGTGCTTTAATATTATCAACGAAAGCGAGATTAAATTTCTGTCATTCACAAGTTATGTAATATCTCAATTTTCCTTCTACTTCAATAGAGAGAAACGCTGGAGTAATGGAACAAGTTTCTTTTCATCAAGATTAAAAGAATATAATATAACTAAAAGCATTCATCTTATCTTTCTCCTTACTCTTGGAGCCTTTGAAGTCAAGATATTGATGGAATTAAAATACGCTTTGGAATGAAAGATCAAGACTGATTAAATGGACGAAATAATGAAGAATAAGTATCCGAACGAAACAGAAGGGCCAACAATCATTCCGAATTAGGATGTAACCCTTGATCCTGCAGCGAGTTGTACGTCCTCTTGTTTTAGAATAAGCGAGACAAGGGCGCAAGATTTATCGGTCGCGCGACTAACGAAATCGCCGAGCAGATATTGCTAATCCTCGACCATAACCGTGTAATCTGGCTCAACTATTGCAGGACCATTACAATACGCGGCGAGCCGTGCGATAGAGAGATACAACTCACGCACGTTGGCCAGCGACAAACAATGCGTTTAACCCTCTCTTTCTCTCTCTCTCTAGAGAAAGAGAGAGAGAGAGTTGCAGCTGGACGTTGTGCTTTTGTCGTCGTTGTCGTTGTCGTCGTCGTCGTCATTGTTGTTGTTGTTATTGTTGCTGCTCTGTTGTTGTCTCTCACTCTTGCGAATGCAACGCGAGTACAGCGACAATAACTGTAATTGCCAATTCACAGAGGTAATAACTCACACCCCTCCGCCTCTTCCCCCTCCCCCCTTGCTTCCACTACGAGCTGAGGTTCTCCTTTCACAGTGGCCGGTGCGCGCGCGCGAGCTGAACAGGCTGCAGTGCATGCCGTGAAGAGACCCCGATGTTCCCAAAGAAAATTCACGGATGAACAAATGATGTGGCAGCGAATACAGATTGAGTGTATAATGTTTGATTGAGGGAAAGTAGAACCTGACAGTCGAAGTCCTATTATCTGGATTGTATTTACAGCGAAATACTGAAAGGCCATTTGCGTTTTCGTACTGCTCTTTGTTTCCACGAAAATAATCTACCTTTTGTTTTATGCGCGAGGCATTTGATATACAATCCGAATCAACAACTGCCGTTGTACGAGTAAAAGTTCGGAGTGGTGGTAATCGAAAATTGCGAAAGGTTTCATTATTAAAATTGGCTATTGAAATGAAAATGTTCAACTTATGCTTGAGAACAATTGCTTTATGTTGCAAATTTCTTTTATTCTTCAAATGAGCTGAATACTCAAGGTGATATAACAGTTTTGAGCTTGCCAAGGAATGACTTTACAGTACTGAATTGTACCGAGGTATGTCGTCACAATAGGCCCATTATGCTGAATGGCTTTCATAAATTTAGCTCGTTCAAAAGAATGGAAAAAGTTACGATTGATCTATATAATGCCATCTTGCTTCATATCGTAAAAATAACGAACTCATTATTCTGAAAATATGTCGTAAATAAGATTGAAACTATTTTCTTCACTTTTACACTTACATTTTATAATTAACGAGAATAAGGGGCTTAAAAAGCAATTTCGTATGATAAAAGTGAAGATATAGCGAACAGATTATATTCAGAAGTATTTCACATAAAAAAAAATGTATGACTCGATTAAGAAAAGCAGACTCGTTGAGTAATTTAAAAATGTTCCAGAAGCAACGAAATGGTTGTGAAAAGAAGAAAAGAATGGCATCTCTATGGTGATAGCTCTGGGACAAACCCTTTGGGAATTCTTTATAAAGCGGCTTCTTCGTTTCAAAACGAAAAAGTAACACTCAAAGAACGGCTTTTAATGAACTTGAATCGCTGTAGTCTATCCTAGATTAATGCACTTATTATCAATCATTATTTTCTTTTTAATACGCTGCATCACAGAAAAAAATAAGCCAGAAATTAAGCATGATCTATCGATCGACTTATTAAACGAGCTATATGCGTACCATCGCATTCCTGATAATCACGAGTCGCAGTGGTCTTAATGAATGTCAATTATTGATAGTAACCTTATCAAGCATGGTTATTAATCTAACAGTTATGCAAAACAAATAGATACGGTTTGATGTTTGTCATTTGTCAACAATATTAGCATTCGGGATATCTTGATAGTTTCCTTGAAAAAATGAATAAAAAAGCAGTAATCGAGTTATAATACACACTTACTACCAAAATTTCAAATTCTGCGCATAGACGATCGGCAATCGCGAATTTAATGGTTCTGCGGATACAGAAAACTGACTCAAGAGATTCGATGAAGCTCTCGGTTCCTCTATAAATAATAATTAGGCCTAACATCTCATTATTCACAGGAAAATGAGATCCCCCTTGAGAGGCGATCAAAATAATTTAGGTAGGCTGTTTTGCTGCTTACTTTTGTGGCTCATTGGGATCCCGCTTCTTTTTTTTCTTTTGAGCTTTTGGTTTCTTTTGTGCCTTGCTCATCGTGTCAGCCGGTTCTGGAGAAGGTCTTTTGATACCCGTTATCTGTAACAACAAGAAGGATAAAATTCACTTTTATGTATGTATTAATTCATTATGTCAAACGACAATGACAATATTACGTATATTGTTTTAATATTTTACTTTCAATTTTGAGAAAACTATTATTGAGAATTTATTTATGAATGCTTTTTATGACAATGAAAGATGTAATAAGAGAAAAATTTTACACTAAATCATGAATTTAGGAATAGACTATATGAATATATTCGTTACTAAAATCTCAATATAAAAAAAAATACATGACAATGGGAAAAAGATGGAAGATGAAAATTCCATGATTCATGAAACAGAAATAAAATATGGAAAAAGTTTGAATAACAATAAAAGCAAAAAGTAACGTGTGGTGATATCTTTTTTTCTGACGATCAATAGACTGTTCTCATTTTAAAATAAAACATCAAAATGACGATGTACCCAGGTGAAAGAATATCGCGTGATCAAAGGCACTTTATTTGTGTCAGCATAATCGCTTTCAACTTCTAAGGCCGTTTGAGATGAAAAGAGATTCTAAAAGTAAAAGTTGGCGCTGTTGATAGAAAGAGAGAAGGGAAAAACAGTACGTTTGGAAAGAATAGAAAACTAGTCATACCTTGGGCATGAAACACTTTTTGGTATTTCAAACATTTGGAAAATTTTGAATTTTACAAAAAGATGAAGAAAGTGATATTTGCATTCTATATATAATAAATAGTTCACTGCAAGACAGTATACACGTGTCATCCTCTTTATTTTATCTTCTCTCTTTCTTTCCGGAAGAGAAAACATAACGACGTGAAAATATATTTGGTAAGTCGAGTGAAAAAATCACTATTCGGGAAGAAATTCCGTCCATCTGGGTGTCGTACAACTGATTGACATTGACAGATTAGGGATTCCCTAACGTGAATTTTCTATAGAGAAGAAAAATATCGATAGAAGGTCGAGATAATGGATATGAGTTTGGAAAAGTGCAATACTAACCATAGCAGAGTGTGGTGTACTGTCGTCACTGTCCTCGCTAGTCGTCGTGGTCTCGGGGACGCCAGTCTGCTGCATCGCGGGCGGACTGCTGACAGTCCCGCTTCTGTACATCTGCTGCTGCTGCTGCTGCTGTAAATGCTGCTGTTGTTGCTGCGTGTGCAGATATTGCATGTGTTGCATCTGCTGTTGCTGCTGCTGCTGCTGCTGCTGCTGCTGCTGTTGTTGCTGTTGTTGCTGTTGCTGCTGCTGCATCATCAGCATCTGCTGCTGACCACTGTGTGGCTGACCCGCTGAGCTCATTGTCGTGTATGAACTCTGGGGACTGCTGTATGCCGAGCTGGAATCATAAAAAATGTTCTTTTTTTATTTCTCAATTTTTTGACAAAGTAATTTACAATTCATTGATTTTCAGTCTTATTCAGTCTTATTATTCTAGTTACTATTTGTTTTCTGACAGTGGGCACAATACCTATTTGGCGAACTTATTCAATAACTAACGTGGCATGTAAACACTCATTTGTTTTACAAAAATTTAATTTATGCACTATTATGTTTCAATAGTTTTTGATTTATCAAAGAGAAAACATCGTAATTTTGTAGACCATCATGCCTTCATTCTCGTAATGTACGGCTCGAATAATGTGGCATCCTAGAAATGCCTGTATGTGCGTATACGTACGCACTCATAGCAGAGCAACCGTTCTTCATTCTCCTATAGCGACCGTTGCTAACGTGGAGCAGAAATAGTCGGGTCTCGATAGAACTTTGTAGGTAGATCGTAGTAGCAAGATGCGGACAAAATTAAATTTTCAATAGCAACCTTTGTTTAATTCCTTAGCAACCGTTGCTAAGGGAAAGAAAAGATTAATGACAGGTCCATTTTCAGAACTCTCGACGGCATAGAACACAGTATCTTCATAATTTTCCATAGCAATCGCTGTTCACATCCGCAGTAACCCATGTTAATTTTCTTAGCGACCGTTAAAAGGAGGGAGAGGAATTAATGTAGAGTCCATTTCCAAGAATTCTTAATTCACAAAGCCCCTTTGAGAAAGAGCATACTGCTCATTCACTATGGCAGCGGTTCTTATTCCTAAAAATAGAGTTATATTTTAAGAATTACTCTTCCAAGTCGGTTTTGCATTTTTTGAATATATTCGAATATATATATATCAGAGAAAATAAACACAAAACCAATATGAAACTTTCTTGAATTATTTGGAAATTATTTGAGAAAGCTATCATTACGAATTACATTGTCGCATAAACGTATTTTTTAATGTCCACCAAGTACAGGTAACTTTTTTTCTCAACTGATTAAGGTATAGGCAATACACTCCGATAGAAGAACAAAGTTCTCGCACAAGTGTGAGTTGATTACCAGAACGGAGAATCATTTCACGAGTCGAGAATCCTTTTTATACGCATGTATAACTTGTGTTAGCATTCCCAAAATTTCAATAGATTTCTGTAAAGTTCATATTATTACGAAAATAAACATTATTAACTGAACATATGTATTTAATCAAGCTGAGTGTTTGAAGGCTGACTGTTTTAGTATGATGATTGATTTAATTAGTATGAGCATTTGGCAAAATATTTACGTATCCAATATGCCATCAGTCTCGAAATATTTAGATACGAAAATATAAAATCGCAAATGTTGATATTTATCTCATACTGTTATGTTACAAAAAAAATACACTCGCGCATCAGATGAAAACATACTGTCAGTTTAAAATGTTTCATTTAACTTTCAACTGCAGGGTAGTAACAAATTTATTTTATGTATACTTGATGAATTAAAGTTTTCTACCGAAATTCCAAGAGCAATAATTAATGTACATGAAAATCAATTATTTATTCTGAATCATCGCTACAAATGCGGAACTACCAACAATTTCATGATTCCATCATTCAATAGGGATTTTCGATTGTGAAACAATATGAACCGGCGAATTCCAGAAGTTGCCAAGTTTGCAAGAATGTAATTCAAATAAAATTTCTTCACAAACAGTAGAAATTATCGATCATCGATATCGAGTCATACCGAATGTGATAGGAAAAAAAATTTTGGACAAAATGAATTTGTTCATATTCATGATTAGAGAAGTTTCAAATTTTAGTAATTCGGGTTGATTGAATGATAATAATCTCCATTTCAAGAATTTACGTGCGGGGAAAGGAAGATGACATTCACTCATGATTACAGAAAGTGTATGCGAGAAAAAAAGGTATGGGTGAAAAAAACGCAACATTACTCGGCGTGTCGGTAGGTGAGCGCAAGCGAATACTATTTCAACACAAATTGGATAACTTATGAGATATGGGCCGGTGCCGCGTCAGCATCGCAGGATTTACGGGCCATTCTACACGGTTGCACTGCTGCCCCTGCCCTTCTCTCCCCCCTAGTCTCATCTCTTTCGGGGCCTTTTATTCGCCGTCATCTCAAATTAAATTTGCTTGAACGATAAATTTCAACCCCCCGACCACTACTTCCCACTCCCTTTTTTAATAAAATAAAATGATTCCCCATGCACCCTTTAAATGGTGAATATCAAACGATTGGCTCGAAAACATGTTGATGAGCTTTCTGATAGTCATTTACCTTCACGTACCAAACAGTTTTGTGAATTCGAGTGCACAAGTGCTAGAAGTTAGAAATTCGAAAACAAGTTAGATAGAAAGAGTGGGGGAGATAAAGAGTAATTTCGTTTTGGAACTTTTCATTAAAAGTTCAAGTTATAAAAGTTAACAAAACTCACAACTCGCTCGCGCTACTGACAAAGTTATTTCTTACTTCAACAGGATCAACATATGCGCAATATATTCGTGTGATTTACGTTTTACAAACATTCTAAAACTTGGGGTGAGAAGTTTCAAAGTAAGTTTATGTATCCCTGTTAAAGTTGAATTTATATCTTTTTCGAATCAACTATTTTATAAATACGTTATGTAGGTTTAAATCCTAGAAGAGATTTTTCATTGAATCGTGCAATATCATATCTTTGTTCCACTCTTTCTGAATTCGAATAAAGACTAGTACATTCAGGTTGATCTAGTTTACATTGATTTACGACATGCGAATATTAATTTTTTACTTTCTGTAACTTCAAAAGTTATACGTGCTTTATCGTCAGCCCGAAAATAGAAAGTAGGTAGGTTTCCGAAGTTCATTAATCTAAGTAATCAGAAAATATCAAATGTACACTTCACTCAATACTTATAATTACATCAAGTCTTTAGGCTCTTGTATTTTCAAAACAAATACATAACAAATCACATTTTTAAACTTCATTATCTTATAACTTTTTTTTACATTTTATATCAACTATAAAAGAAAAGAAACATTGAGACAAATTGAGGTTCCTTCTGACTCAAGTATCGATAACTTTCTAACGAACTCTCGGGAGAAATTCTATATTCTGTCTGAAGGAAGCATTAACTCCCGAACAATCTTCTATATTTCTGTACTCATGGAAGAATTGATTGAATATGAGAGCAAAACTTCCTTATTACATTCCTTGGTCGCTCATACTCTTCCCTATAACAGCCGCTATTCTTAACTAAATTGGATGACTCGTCTAATGTGATATTGGTTCTGAATGGATAAAGCCCTTTCAAATAAGATCAGCGTTTTCGATAAATCTATTATTACAACTCATAACATTATATATCGATGAATTTTCTAATATACATAACAGTTCAATAAATATAATTTATGCGTGTTGAATGGTCAGGATCATTTATGTTCTAGTCAACGCACTACTCAATTATTATTATTCTAAAGGACGCCTATTCATACTTGTTTTTTCCAATGAAAGTTCTAAAACCTGACCTCACACGTTTACTTGTAATATAAACTTGATATCAAAACAATAAAAATAAGTGCCCTTGAATATGAAATTGATTGTGCCTCAGGATCGAGGACAAGTTTAATTTTATCGTCATGGAAACATACTTTCGAACTATAATTGCCAAATTCCAATGTGATTAAGTACAAGTTAACTGTTAGCATCTAACATTTATGCGAAAATTTTCGACCTTGCACAAGATTCAAGAATAGAACAAATACTCACTTATGATATTTATTTCGAATATAAAATAAGCAAGATTTAAATGCAGATGATAAGCATTACACGTACCTAACATTAATCGACTGCATGGGGTGTTCCTGCTGGAGATACAGAGGCTGTTGATACCCGCCTGGGTCGAGACTCAGGCCGTCGGGTGACTGCTGCATACCAGGCCCCATCATCTGCAACAAAAAAAGCCACACATCAATACAGTTTTTCTATTTCTGATATTTTTGAAGCTTGAAATTCTTGCTAAAAATAGTATTTTATTATGAAAATAATCACATATTATCTCAGCACGGATGTGGATAAGTTTAATTTTAATAATAATCATACTTCGGTACGGATTTGAGTAGGAGAAATTCTTCTAGAAAGTACTATTAGAGTAGGGATAAACAATGATATATATTATTATATAATATATATATATATATATATATATAAATATATATATATATATATATATATATATATATATATATATATATGTTCAAATA